>CM057150.1:20568974-21288399 GCA_029964075.1 Patiria pectinifera | reverse complement strand
ATCTAAAAACACGTTAAAATTGGGCAGCAGCAGGATTCCAGTCAAACCAGTGAGTTTGGCGGTTTTGAGACATCATCTTTCATTGAAAAAAAAAACTTTTTTATTTTGCCGACGCGCATGGCTACGGCGACGCGCGCGCATACCAGAAACTCATAAAAACCCAGTAGACCGATAAATCCTTGTCTAGCCCCAGACTTGCCATCTACCGATCATAAATATTAAGATGTATTTGGTCTCTAAGTCTTTTTTATTTGCCATTCCCTGTAACAAACAAATAACACTGCAAATAAATCGAGAGCTATACATCGTTTGGTGAGTTAGAATTATGTGAATATTTTTATGAACAGAAATACATCCGCTTCCAGTGGAACCATTTGTTTTTACTTGAACCAAAAACAATCCTGGGGATTTATTAGTTTCATCACAGTGCATCCAGAATCAACTGATTTTCCGGGGCCTTAAAGCAAGCCTCTGGCCCTGTGGCCCCACGCCGTAATTAAACAAAACATACTCGAAGGAATTTAATACATGTAAGAAAGCAGCCTTGCAACAATAATATTTACATGCGATGTCATGCATAATGATACAATTCTTTTTCCAGAATGAAATGGAACCAAAAATGGAGATTAAAAAAAGGGTTCTCCGCTTTTCAGTACAGTTAAACGTTTTAAGAGCACCAGTATATTCTAAACAAAATAATGAAATAAATTGTCTTTATAATCTCAAAACACTTTTGCTAAAAAGTCAAATGAAAGTGGACAGAAATCGCCTCAGATTGCACCACAGAGCATCTATATTCCAAATTAAGCCACGACGTAGGGGCTTTGGCTCCGCTTTTGCATTAATTTTGTCCATCCTATATTCCAGCACCCCCTGACAAAAGTTTGTTCCATCAGCGTAGTGAAAGATGTAAACTCAATAATCCAACTGTAAAAGCAAATATCGGTATTTATATATATTCATTCAATTTGTGGCCGGGGAAGGCAGCATATGTGCATGTTATGCAATGACTACACACATGTACGAATACAATACATTACAAATACATGACAACAATACCATACAATAAAATAACAGCATGTGGGATTGATGCATAATGCAACTACATGTATTGTAAATATTGTAAAACTATTACAACTACATGTACAGTGTGAAACAACATCTCTAACAGGCTTTACTGTTAGGCTTTACTATAAGGTGAATTAAATGAACACTGGGCGCGGCGGAGCATAAATTTTCTCTGTACAAAGGGGCACATCTGGTATATAAGGAATGTCAAGAGGAGGTGTCTTCTAAATCTTCAGGCAGTGCAGAATCGATATTTCTCTCAACTTATCCAAAATCATGACATGTCTATGATATTTCCGCCAAGGTGGAAGCTTTGACTCGAAAGCAATAACCTCAGCCATGACAATGGTGGCAAAGTTGATTATGCTTGCCAGGATTTTTTTCATTCGATCTTTCAATATGACAATTGTTCATACCTTTCCCCTGAAGGCATGGGCGTCGCGAGGGGGCAAGGGCGCTTGCCCCCTGAAAAGCCCCTCCCCCAAAAAAAAAAAAAAAAGGAAAGAAAAAGAGGCGCGAAGTCATAGTGGTGTTAATTTAATGAGTTGGGGGGGGGAAAATGTCCCTGCCCCCCTCTTAAACTGAGAAATCGAGAATGTGTTGAGAAATACAGGCATTTTTTTGGGCAAATATATGTTTTGCCCCCTTTAGAGAAAATCCTGGCGACGCCCATGCCTGAATGTTTTTTTTTTTTTCATGTAAAAGTTTCATTGACGTTGCTAGCATTCTGTACTCAAGATTACTGCAAATAGCAAGGTTCACCGTTACACATCCCCAACCTAAAGGGAGTGAGACGGGCTTTTATTGAAACTAGTCATGCTTAACGCCAATTTCAGTGTAGTTTTGTTTTAATAAAAAAGCTATTCATGTTTTACCTCTGCAAATTTTTCTCATAAAATCTAAGTAGACCGATAAATCCTTGCCATAAAAAAGCTTTTCATGTTTTACCCTCTGCAACTTTTTCCGCAATATCTCAGTAGACCGATAAATAATAATAATAGTGGATATTTATAAAGCGCACGTATCCACGTAGGACTGGTGCTCAAGGCGCTACATCATTATTACCCCTACTCATTGGGCACATGAAACATTCCAAATACCATCTCAGCTCCCTGGGGAGTATACAGCTCGATGCAGCCTGTTAGGCGCAAGGAAGCTAATTCAATCACAATAACCATCTCCACCCTCACAGGTACCCATTTACTCCTGGGTGGAGAGAAGCAATGAGTGACAAAGTGCCTTGCCCAAGGGCACACGCACCATGACCCCGCCAGGACTCGAACCCACAACCTGTAGCTTTACCCACAGACCACGAATCAGTGCCCTTAACCACGAGGCCACAGTATTCCACAAGTTTTTCCTCATAAAAACCCAGTACACCGATAAATCCTTGCCTAGCCCCAAACTTGCTATCTACCGAGCATAAACATAAAGATGCATTTGGTCTTTTAGTCTTTTATATTTGCCATTCCCTGTACCAAACAAATAACACTGCAAATATATCGAGAGCTATACTATATAGTGGAGCTGCTCAGGTCCATTTTTGGCCCAAATCGTGCACTTTGTGGTAAAAGCATGAAATTTGGCAAATGGGGTCAAAATGGGCTAGAATTCATTTTAAGATCGGGACCCATCCTGGATCTTGCCCATTTTGGGGGCGGAGCTTGATTTTTTTTAAAAGGGGGTGCAAACAATACAAACTCATAAAAACTGTATTTAACATCCAGTTTCCTTGTTTTTCTATGGTTTGAAATAAACTTAAACATAAAATATAACATTCTAGCATTCGAACACCAGTTAATTTCCACCCATTTTGTGGGCGTGGCCTAGATGTACAAAAGAGGCGGTATATATTAGCAGTTTGGTTCTAATATGGAAAACATTATTCGGTTTGGTAGTAAAATCCTGAAAATTGGCAGGTCCAATTAAAATGGGCTGAAAATACATGTAATTTTAAGAGGTGAACACATCTTGGATCTTGCACAATTTTGGGGGGCGGAGCTTGATTTTTCAAAAAGGGGAGTGCAAAAAATAAAAAACTCAGAAAAACTGTATTTAACATCCATTTTCCTTTGTTCTTCATGCTTGAAATAAACTTAGACGTGAGAAATAACTTTAGGAGAAATAACACGTTCAAATTGTGCAGCAGCAGGATTCCAGTCGAACCAGTGAGTTTGGTGGTTTGAGACATCATCTTACATTGAAAGACATCATCTTACATTGCCGACGCGCATGGCTATGGCGACGCGCGCGCATACCAGAAACCAGAGCCTTTTTTGGCCTTATAATCGTTTACTTCGTTTCGTATGAATAAAAAGGAGTAAATGCTTCAGATTTCATATATGCACTTGTCATTTACAAGGCTGGGTTGGGGCAACCTTGAAATTATAAAGCAAAATAATTCTGCGCATAAACTACTGCATTTATTAAAGTTCATAAAGTACAAATGATACCATATGTTTGTATGAATAAAGCATGGCATTTGCTTTTTCTACCACTTTCGAAGCATTTACTCGCATCTG
The DNA here is from genome assembly GCA_029964075.1 of Patiria pectinifera. Taxonomy (NCBI): domain Eukaryota; kingdom Metazoa; phylum Echinodermata; class Asteroidea; order Valvatida; family Asterinidae; genus Patiria; species Patiria pectinifera. The sequence continues at coordinate 21,284,809 of CM057150.1, read as the reverse complement.
TATGAATGAAAATTAAGCAAACACTTTTACTTAATACCATTTGCTCTTGAGTAAATGGCCTGCAAAATGTAAAGCTTTACACGTTTATAAGTTTGCAGAAAATAAAACTATCGTAACCGAAACGGAAAGCGGCACAGGGGAGGGTCACGTGCTGGAGGACCGATATAAAAAAGAGAGCATCAAACGTGACGAACGCAATGCCGTTTACGCGCACAATGCGCTGTGTATCGGCACCCATGGTCTACATGTCGATTGGGTTTTCAGTCCCTACCTGATTCCGTGGGTTTTCCCCAGACTATTCTTCTGGGGTTTTCCTCCCACCTCTAAAACTGTAATTTCTTCTCATTGTCTTCTCTCTACGTTTTTTCCCCGGGGTTTGCGAGCTACAGTGCCTGGGGCATGCACTTTTGAGGATCCTTGGTTTCATTACCAGAAAAATAATTATTTATCGTTTACTTCGTTTCGTATGAATATAAAGGAGTAAATGCTTCAGATTTTAAATATGCACTTGTCATTTACAAGGCTGGGTTGGGGCAACCTTGAAATTATAAAGTAAAATAATTCTGCGAAAAAATTACTGCATTTAATAAAAGTTCATAAAGTACAAATGATACCATGTTTGTATGAATAAAATATGGCAAATGCTTTTGCTACCACTTTGAAGCATTTACTCGCATCTGTATGAATGAAAATTAAGCAAACACTTTTACTAAAAACCGTTTGCTAAATTCTGAAAATAATTACTTTTTACCTTTAAGCTTTTGCTACACTATAAGCGTTTACTTCGTTTCTGATGAATAAAAAGGAGTAAATGCTTCAGATTTCAAATATTTACTTGTCATATTTCAAGGTTGGGTTGGGGCTACCTTCAAAATATAAAAGCAAATAATACCATACGGTAGTTCGTATGAATAAAAACTGGCATTTGCATTACTCCCATCTGTATGAATAAAAATTAAGCAAAGGCTTTTACTGAAAACCATTTGCTCTTGAGTAAATGGCCTGCAAAATGTAAAGCTTTACACGTTTATAAGTTTGCAGAAAATAAAACTATCGTAACCGAGACGGAAAGCGGCGCTGGGGAGGGTCATGTGCTGGAGGACAGATACAAAAAAGCGCACCAAACGTGACGAACGTAATGCCGTTTACGCGCACAATGCGCTGTGCATCGGCACCCATGGTCTACATGTCGATTGGGTTTTCAGTCCCTACCTGATTCCGTGGGTTTTCCCCAGACTATTCTTATGGGGTTTTCCTCCCACCTCTAAAACTGTAATTTCTTCTCATTGTCTTCTCTATACGTTTTTTTTTTTCCGGGGTTTGCGAGCTACAGTGCCTGGGGCATGCACTTTTGAGAAATGCTTGGTTTCATTACCAGAAAAAAAAACTATTTATCGTTTATACTTCGTTTCGTATGAATAAAAAGGAGTAAATGCTTCAGATTTCAAATATGCACTTGTCATTCACAAGGCTGGGTTGGGGCAACCTTCAAATTATAAAGCAAATAATTATATGTTAATCGCGTAAAATTAATATTAACAAAGTTCATAGGGTACAAATGATACCATGTTCGTATGAATAAAACATGGCATTTGCTTTTACTTCCAATTTTGAAGCATTTACTCGCATCTGTATGAATGAAAATTAAGCAAACACTTTTACTCAAAACCATTTGCTAAAATCTGAAAATAATTAGTTTTTACCTTTTAGGTTTTGCTACACTATAAGCGTTTACTAGTATGAATATAAAAGAAGTAAATGCATCAGATTTGAAATATTTACTTGTCATATTTTTGAAGTCCTTTATCTACAGAACTGTAAGTCCGATTGGGTTGAAACTTGGTATGTGGCCAGACCGGGATGTGTTATAGGTACAAAAAATGAAGTGACGTCATGACGACGCCATCCTGAGATTTTATATGAATATTTGAATATTTGGACCGTTTAGCCATATCTCACGAACGCAACATGCAAAGTTAAAAATTCTTTTTTGTATTTGGTTTGTTAGGTAATAGGTATTTGCACAACATTTTTGAAAAACTTGGGTAGGTAGATAATGGTACTAGTATGCAAAGTCCGAAGTGACGTCACGATGACGTCATCGTTTGATTTTTTTAATGATTTTTTAAATATTTATGATTTTATTCTGCTTCCAAAATTGCACACTTTCTTTCATCGGATTGACATTAAACTTGACCACATACCACAAGACCACATACAATGACAAAATGTGTATTGAGAAGGGTTTTAAAGATGACGTCATTGCAGGGCATGTGATAAAATTATATTTTAGGAATTATTCTAAGCATTTGAACAACCTTTAACTGCATGAAGCACTATGACAAGTGACTGCAAAAGGACCAACGAAACATAAACATTTGTAAAATGCGAAAAGCCCTGTGTTCTGTTTGCAAACAGACATGGTGTCTTTTTTTTTATTTCATCTTTTTATTTTTAATATGACGTGACATGTGACGCCATATTAAAATTGCATATTTTGAAGGCCAATATCTACAGAACCACTGGTCCGATTGGGTTGAAAGTTGGTATGTACCTAGACCGGGATGTGTTATAGATGAAAATTGAAGTGACGTCATGATGACGTCATAATGGGTTACGTGACGTCTCGTTAGAGATTAATAGATTTGATCTTTAAAAATCAATATAAAATCAACCGTGAGAGACCTGAACATGATTTTCGTGGGATATGATAGAATTATCGAGGGTCTTCATTTTTTATATTATGTGCAAAATGTTATTTTGCAATAACGTTTTGCATGTAGTACTTTCAAAATCTAGGATATGAAAGCCGATTCATAAGCTTTCTTTTAGTACAAGAATCTTCAAATCACTCATATGTACTTTTCAAGTTACGGAATTTTAAACACAACCACTGTTTTAAAGTTCTGTCCACGTATCACAAAAAAATGGTGTGTTCTTTCAGCAAAACGAAAACAATTCCAGCGCATCCCCCTATATGTGAAGTGTTTTCGTTTTGCTGACAGAACTTTTAAGACGGTGTTTGTGTTTAAAATTCTGTAACTTGAAAAGTACATAAGTGATTTGAATGATTCTTGTACTAAAACAAAGCTTATAAATTGGGCTTTCATATCTTGATTTTGACAGTGCTTCATGCAGAACTTCATTAAAAAAAATTGTCCTGCCATTTGGGTTTCCTTTTTTTGACTTACCCTGTGTAAGATACTTGTAGACAATCATACCAATTTAGATATGATTTTTTTTTAGCCGCCTACCTTAAAATGTAGCTCCACCCCTAAAGGGCAACAATTAGTCTTGCAACCGTTTAAACTTATCTTTACAGTGTATGGTAAACATAGTTAACCGATGGAAAAGTTGTGTTTTTACCAGCAAAAATGATGATTTTCCCTCGTTTGAATCAAGCTGCTCTAATGTACCGCCTCTTTACATATTTAGGCCACGCCCGCAAAAGGGTGAAAATAACACGTGTTAGAATGTTAGAATTTACATCCACTTTGTTTCAAAGCATGAGAAACAGAGTGGATGTAAAATACAGTTTTCTGAGTTTTCTATTTTTGCACTCCCCTTTTTGAAAAATCAAGCTCCACCCCCCAAATGGGCAAGATCCAAGATGCGTTCACCTCTAAAAATTATGTTCAGCCCATTTCAATTTGACATGCCAATTTTCAGAATTTTACCACCAAACTGAATGATGTTTTCCATATTAGAACCAAACTGCTAAGATATACCGCCTCTTTTACCATTTAGACCACGCCCACAAAATGGGTGGAAAATAATAGGTGTTAGAATGCTAGAATGTCTTATTTCATGTTTAAGTTTATTTCAAAGCGTAAAAAAACAAGGAAATTTGATGTTAAATACAGTTTTCATGAGTTTGTATTGTTTGCACCTCCTTTTTTGAAAAATCAAGCTCCGCCCCCAAAATGGGCAAGATCCAGGATGGGTCCCGATATTAAAATGATTTTTAGCCCATTTAGCCAAATTTCATGCTTTTACCACAAAGTGCACGATTTTTCGCTTAGCAGCTCCACTAATTAGCGGCCCCACGCCGTAATAAAACAAAGCATACACGAAGGAATTTACTAAATGTAAGAAAGCAGCCTTGCAACAATAATATTTACATGCGATGTCATGCATAATGATGCGGCGTATTGTGTGGTTGCGTAACTAATAATAACCACTCCTGAAGTGGCAATATTATAGATTGGGCTCGGTTCTGTAATGGTCCATATTTTTTTAAACTCCAGGAGGAGGCGTAATTCAGATGCCCCCCTGCCGTGAATCGCACCGTCGGATCCCAGCAGACGCCCTGCTTGTTTGTCCATGGAGAAATTTCTCCATGGTTTGTCTGGTGATACACGGACATTGGAAATGCCTATGGTTTTGTATGGCGAATGTCCATGTTTTACATGGATATTGGACATTGGACAGCCCAATAGGTTTGTATAGCAAATGTCCACAGTTTTAAAGTCCATAAAAAAGCGTGAGTGTGATGCCCCCCCCCCCCCTGGCTGCCGTAAATCGCGTCGACGACTCCCACGAGACGTGCTGCTAAGTTTGTCTGGTAATACACGGACATTTGAAATGCCCATTATTATGTTTGTACAGAAAATGTCCATATTTTTTAAACTCGGGGAGGAGGAGTAATTGAGTTGCCCCCCCCCCCCCCCGCCGTGAATCGCACTGTCGGATCCCACCAGACGCCCTGCTCCGTTTTTTCTGGTGATACACGGACATTGGAAATGCCTATGGTTTTGTATAGCGAATGTCCACATTTTTTAAGTCCTTAAAAAAGGCGTGATTGTGATGTCCCCCTGGCTGCCGTCAATCGCGTCGACAACTCCCACGGGTCGCGCTGCTAAGTTTGTCTCGTAATACACGGACATTTGAAATGCCCATAATGTTTGTACAGCAAATGTCCATATTTTTTTAACCCTGGGAGGAGGCGTAATTGAGACGCCCCCCTGCCGTGAATCGCACCGTTGGATCCCACCAGATGCCCTGCTCGTTTGTCTGGTGATACACGGACATTGGACATGCCCCTAGCTTTGCATGGCGAATGTTCCCTTTGGGACAAAGGTCAAATGTCCAAAATTTAATAAGATGTCGCGCACGAGTGCCGTTTTTGGATTAAAGTGTTGAGATTGACCCCATGATACCAAAAATGCTACATATAAGAACGGAAAAAAGTCGGATAAAGTTACATTTCAAGAATGATTTAAAGATTGTAATTATATTTCATATTATATGTATACACTGTATACCAATTGTACACGTATATCTCCTGGTCAATAGTGGAGCTGCTTAGGCCCCGTATGTTTGCCCAAACCGTGCCCAAATTTGTGATAAGAGCAGGAAATTCGGCGTGCAGAGCCAAAACCGTTTGAAAACTCATTTTAAGAGGTCGACCCACAATCAATCTTGCCGATTTGGGGGCGGAGCTTGATTTTTTTAAAAGGGGTGAAAAGAATTTTAAAAAACCTCAGAAGAACTGTATTAAACATTCATTTTTCTTCTTTTTGCATGCCTTGAAGTAAACTTGGACATCTGTTTATTTGTTTGTTTCTCTGCGCCTTGAGCATCTTATCAAGATGGATTTGGCGCATTATAAATGCTCTTTATTATTATTATTATTATTATTATTCAGTCCCTACCTGATTCCGTGGGTTTTCCCCAGAATATTCTTCTGGGCGTTTCCTCCCACCTCTAAAACTGTAATTTCTTCTCATTGTCTCCTCTCTTCAGGTTTCGTCAGGCTTTCGGGCTACTGTGCCTAGAGCACTTTTGAGGAATCTTGGTTTCATTACCAGAAAGAAATAAAATAAAATAAAACATAATAAAATGTGTGGATGTTGCCTAAATGTGTAGAGGGGTGGCGTATACGAGAGGATTGATCCAATTGTGACAAATATCATGCATTTTCGTGGCAAAACAATGAAAATTGGCAGGCCTGGTTGAACTTAAAATGGGCTGAACATAATTTTACGAAAGGGATCCACTTTGAAATTTTCCCAAAGTGGGCTTTATTTATTAAAGGGAGCTGCTAACAAGTGCCTTCTGATTAAAAAAGACATTGACAAATTTGGATACCGCCAACATTTGCTGGATAGCTCTGTAGATAGAGCACTACAACAATAATCTGGGGGTCGCAGGTTCAAACCTAGTTCTAGTTAGTTTATTTGTTAAACTTTGAAAAAAAACCCACAGAATATCAGTGCAAAACTTGAAAGAATTTGAACAAATTCTAGCAATTATTCAGTTTTTTAAAACCACCTTCAACGTTTTCTCACTAGTAAATTATGCAAGTTCGTAAACATATGGTTTTTTTTAATCAGAAGGCACTTGATATGTCCATCATTTTAAGATCGTAAAAATATGGACATTCGCTATACAAACCTACGTGCATTTCCAAAGCCCAATATCCATGTAAAATATGGACGTTCGCCGTGCAAAGCTATGGGCATTTCCAATGTATACGTATAACACCAGACAAAATTGTAAGGGTCTCTTATGGGAACCGTCGGCGCGATTCACGGCAGGAGGCGCATCACAATTACGCCTCTCCTGGTTTTTAAAACTATTGACATTCGCTATGCAAACTAATTGTAATGTCCAATATCCAATATCTAAGTTAACTATGGACATACGTCATGCAAAGCCATGGCCTGTACAAGCGAATGTGAATGTCCAATGTCCAATATCAAACTAACTTTATTGTTTTCTGTTCGAGCCCCAGTTAGTCATAGGCACACATTATCCTCGGTTGTAGATCGTTTCATTCGGTCACGCACGCGACCCAAAACGATATTGATTTCGCCCCGGGCTGGCACGTCAGCGTGATATGCCGTTGCGCACGTAGCTGTCTCTCTGCACGGAATCTTAAAAAGAAATCCGTTACAATCTGGGCGGAAAGGGAAACGCCATCTTGAAAAGACGACAATGGGCAATGTGGAAGTAGCACAGCATTGGGCGTATACATGTAGATGCTTTGGAATAAGTGTAATGCATTATCTTCAGGACCATGTGCCGAAGCCAGTATCTGATGTTGAACAGAATGACAAAGAAGCATGGGCGTCGCCAGGATTTTTGTCTAGAGGGGGCAAAACATATTTTTCCAAAAACATTCTTGTATTTCTCGACATATTCTCGATTTATCAGTTTTAGAGGGGGGCATGGACATTTTGCCCCCCCCCCCCCACCCAATTACACCACTGTGACTTTGCGCCTCTTTTCTTTTCTTTCTTCTTTTTTTTTCTTCCCTTTTTTTTTTTTTTTTTTTTTTTTTTTTTTTTCCGGGGGGGGGGGGCAAGCACCCCCCTCCCCCCTTGCAACGCCCATGCAAAGAATTTCCTTTCAAGTGCCCCTATATGATAATAAAAAAAAATGGTGGGCAGGGGTGGGTTCACAAATGTATCAAACCCTTCATTATGCCGGGGCCACATGTCGTCCCCAAGCATTTTCGAATAAAATATAGTAGCCTATATGACTTTTGATTCTATAGCTTAGAATAGCTGATTCAATGGCTCCAAACTCGAAAATGATGTTTGAAAATGGTGATCTTTTGCCAAAAACAAAATTGGTTAAGTTGGTCAGAAATTGTCTTAAATCGCACCACAGAGCATCTATAGAATCCAGCCCCCCCCCCCTTACCTGGGGCCCTTAAGAGGGTCCCGAACCCAACGCCGTTTAATATGCTTCGCATTCACATTCGCTCTGATCGAAATTACCCGTCAACAACTGAAACCAATTGAACGCCACGATATTGAGAAAAAAAATGAATAGTTAATAGGTTTTCAACTCGAACATAACTATAGCTGGTAAAATAGCCTATTGGTTCAATTGCTGACCGTGACCCATTGGCCCACTCTGCACCCAGAAACACGCTAGCACACATTTGAACAACTGACGCTGTACAGCATGTAGGCTTACATGTAGCCCCTACGTATACAATTGAGTGTAAAGTCTGTCATTTTGAAGCACGGTGCCAACCATGGATGTCGATCGATGGGGAACGGGGGGACATGTTGTTTTTTCCCCAACTATTTTCGTTCCCGAGTAAACAAGTGTGGCCTACATTCGATTCTATAGCTCAGAATAGCGTGTTCCATTACTCCCAAATTACTCGAAAATGATGTTTAAAGTAGTGATCTTTTGGATAAAGTGGTCAGAAATTGTCCCTATATAGACCGCATCAAATTGCGTCTAGGATCCATTTTTTTCGGGCACTCAAGCGAGCCCCGACCCCCAGGCTGTTAGTCTTTGCACTCACATTAGTTCTGATCAAGATCTGATCTGATCTTTTTACACACATACATATAGATACACATGTACCATTTCCACTTTTGAAAAGCGATTGACCCCCTTGGTGCCAACAGGCATTTAAAGCTATGACGTATACCAGTTTGCCCCGGCTTGATTTGCACAGTGCTCTGTACTTTGATAGCATGAATTTTGTGCCGGTGCCTAGGGTGGAGTAGGGCCTGGGGGGGGGGGGGCAATGACCCCCCCCCCTCCAAGAAATAGCGAACACCTATTTTTTTTAAAGTGACGTCGCAATAAAGGCAGGCACTGCATACACCACCATGTTTTCCTAAACAAATTGGTTAGAGTGGTGAGAAATTGCCTCAGATCGCACCACAGAGCCTCTACAATTCAAGAAATTGTCGGGACCCATATTTATAAGCGGGAGCCGAACACCACGACGTCAGTTTTGGACCCACTATTTGGGGGATCACATTTTTGGGGGCCCCCAAAAGTGTTCTGGATCCGCCCTTGCAGCAACTTCGTGGTATGTGTATGGTGAAAACGGCGCTGAAATTAAAGCCTCAATAAATAAATGGCGATGGTTTAAGAAAAGTGGTGAAACACCTTTGTTCATGTGCAAGTCTTTGCCATGGTCAAGTCAGGGCAACACAATAACACCGCGCTCTTAAAGAACTGCGATAATTATAATTATACGTCTATACATGACTTCCAGAGAAGCGGACAAATTAGTTTTTGACTATTTTCTGTAAACGGCCACTATTTCCTAACTCGAGTTTTATTTGCGACGCCGTTCTCACCATATACGACAAACATTTGGCAGTTTAGGAATATCTGACAAACAATTTCAACATGTCTCTTCTATTTTGAAAAATCTGCCTCTGAAAGTATGTAAACTTGTGTTTTGGACCACCCTGCATACCCATGCGTATTGATAACGTAGATGAATTCCAGAAACTGATATAGGCCTATACTAATCATATTTTAAATTCACTTATGGAATGGTATCAGTGGCTGTCTTTGGCTGTCACAAAGTTACTGTCAAAACATTATTTGGGTCATCATATCTACAATATTTAATTCCAATGCCTTTGGAATTCTCAAAGCTTTTGCTGTTTGTTTACATGTATTTCAGCCAAGTGCGTAAATCGCTTCTCAAAAGTGTGGGGGGGGGAGGGGGGCCGGACATAACTTGATGAGCACTAATGCGAGTGCGTAGCGCGAAACCATAACGGCGTGGCGTTCGGGGTCTGCGTTTCAGGGCCCGAAACATTTTGGATTGTAGATGCTCTGTGGTGCGATCTGAGGCAATTTCTGACTATTAAAACCATTTTTTTTAAAGCAAAAGATCATCTCTTAAACATCGTTTTCGAGTTTGGAGTCATTGAATCAGCTATTCTGAGCTATGGACTCATTATAGTACGCTAAAATTTTGATTCGGGGACAAACGATATGGGGGGGGGGACACAAACGATGTGGTATCCCCCCCCCCCCCCCACACACACTTTAAAAAGTGGGGGGGGGGGGGGCGTCCCCCACCGATTGACGCCCATGTTTCCAGCATTCGGGGTCATTGCTACTGGGCGACGGGTTACCTTTTTGCAATTTTGTAAAGTGACGATTTTTGTCATTAGATTCTGATGCCATTTTGTGGTAGTCGATTTAAAACAAAAAAATATCCCGAACCCTCCGAGCAGTTAGACTGTCGATGAACATCACGGGCGATATTTTAAGAGGATATACCGAAAAAGAGTTTCAGGGGAAATTTCGCCATGTTTCCCCGGAAATCGAATCCGCTGCCCGCCCCGTGGTCATCTCCGATACGTCAATGGGGAGAGATAGTGGCGCATGCACGTAGACCCTAGAACCAGACGAGCGGATACTTTATAATACGAGAGACGATCGCCTCACACAGAGCGGATCGATGGCAGTCTATACGACGCACCTGTCCGCGGCACCAGACAAAAATACTATAGCCGGGGGATAGCAGGGAGTAAGGACAGTCGGGGCGGTTTCACTGCAGATCGTTCAGATGAGTGGAATAATCTGGCCACGGGGATTGTGCACTAGTCTTCGAAAACTCTGGTGGATTAAAGCTGCAGCTCTCTCGGACAAAAGAGAGCAAGATTGTCTGGTAACATCACTGCGTTCTAACAGTGGATGATAAAAGCTCGCCTGGCCTATGATTTGATGTTATTCCATTTCTACCCACGAGTTGGCGAGAGACATGATAATAGGAAGGCGAGAAGCTGTCTACTAAAGATGATGAGCATGTTAGTCTGGTCTCAATAAATATCAAGACGTGTTTGGGACCAATTCTGTGCAAAGCACTGAGTCAAGTTTTGATGATTTCAACATATTCCTGTGTTATGCTCATGTGAAGCAGACTATCATTAGAGAAAAAAAAGCACTTCAATCTATAAAACTACATGCTTATCAATGTAAATATGATTTTCATATCGAAATTACACTAGATATTTGAAAGCATATGACGCACTTACCCAGAATCTTTGCCTTTCAGTATTAAACAAAAGGCATGACGTCGTAGATTCACTGGCCAATCAATGACATCCAAGATAGTGGGGACCGAAGGGGGGGGGGGAGGGCGGATCTAGAGCACCATTTTGTTGGGGGGGATTTAGTCCCCCCCCCCCCCCCCACAAAAAAAAATGGGACCCCAAAATGACGGCGTGGTTTTTTTTAATTCAAGATGCTCTGTAGTACGATCTGAGGCAGTCTCTTACCATTTTTGGTTTGAGGAAAAGATGGTAGTGTACGCAGTGCCTGCGTTTATTGCGACGTCACTTAAAAAAAGGTTTTTTTTGGGGGGGGGGGCAACCGGCTCCGTTGCCCCCCCCCCCCCCCCCCCCGATCTGCCCTTCACGGGGGCCATCCCCCCGAAGTCCTTTTTGTAAGTTTCAAACAAGAGCATGTGTGATGTCGGCTGTTTCAAATCGATGGATTTAGTCTATCCATCTGCTTTTCAGTAGCGTATCAGTGGAAAGTTAAACAATCCTTCCAGATGCACTGGCAGTGTTGAAGTTCCTAATTTTAACATACTTCTTTTCGAATACTGTTCTTTCCCACTTTGATAAACCCCGTACAACTGCTTTCTTTATTCCAGGTCTAATAAGTGGACCACTCTGTCAGCGGTTTGGCTGCCGGCCAGTCGCCGTGGTGGGCGGGATCTTTGCCAGCTCTGGGCTGATCACTGCCGCCTTCTTCGCTCAGACGATGTTGCAGTTGTCCTCGCTGCTGGCCGTTGCAGGTAACTGGCCATTCTATACGTTATGAGGGCGCTGTACATGTACAACGCTTTGCACAGAATTACCATTTTACAATTTAGGTCGTGAGACAGTTCGAGCAAGCAGTATGCTTTACCTTAGTTTGACTATCTTCGCTCGAACCCACGCCATAATCGACCTTTAAATTTCACTGTTACAGGGAGGAAAGTGAATGTTATGATTTCTTTTGGCAAAAAAGAAGAAGAAAAAACAAAATAAAAGTTCTTCAGATAGTTGTCATCCCGTATGATGCTCAACTTAACCGTTTGTCATGAGCTGTGTTGTCTGTTAGTATGATGGCGTGTCCCTCAACATGTTTGAAGTCGTCAGCTCGTGTTCCTCATGCCGAATCACATTGAATGAACATGTAGCGTCAGGCGCGTCGTAATCATTCGTCATAAAGCGCCGCTGGGTAAAATCAATTCACGTTACTTCTTGGTGGCTCTGGTACCGGTTAATGATGTGCACCGGGTCGGGTTGACCAGGCCAAACCGACCCGAAACATTAGAGATATAAACCGAATCCGAACCGAAACCGATCTTAACTCCCTCAAACCGACCCAACCCGACCCGACAAAAAATAAGGTAAAACCGACCCGAACCGACCTGACCTGAAAAAAAACCTTGCTTGGATAAAGTGATCACTTTTTTGTGCCTGCCCTTACCCACGTGGCATGAATTCTTTTGCAAAACCATCGTCTCTCTCTCTGTCATACTCAGTGGGTTGATCGAGAGTAACTCCGCTTATTGAACAAACGCATGGTATCATCACGCGGTATCATGAAACCTGTTACAATGCTTCTATTTCACTGTCAGTCCATCTGACTGGAGAAATTAATGCCGTATAGTGCGCTCGGTGGCCACACCACACTAGGGCTGCGGTTACAGTGACTGTCAATAATATTGCATCACCTAAATTTCTCAACTGTTTCGGTTTATTTCGGTTTATTTCGGTGTTTTTTTCAAAAGATGGCTAAACCGACCCGACCCGAAAAAGAAAATGCAAAACCGAAACCGACCCGACCCGACTTAAAAGATGAACAAACCGACCCGACCCGAAGTCGGTTTCGGGTCGGGTCGGTTTCGGTTTCGGGTCGGGTTTGCACATCATTAGTACTGGTACCACATGGAATTTGGACTCCTATGGAAGTCGGCTTCTTTTTCCTATTTTGGACTCCTGGCTCGCGTCCCACTTCTCTGTCAAGAGATCCTGTGTAGATCTTTGACCATTATTACTACGTGGTAACACGCTGACAATAGGCGTAACCTCAGCTCCAGAAGCCCGGTTCAGACATTGCGTAGTCGTGTTAGTTAGTTCACCCACTTTGTGAATGCACAGGCCGGAATGCACTCCGTATTCCACGTACTCCAAACTTTAAAATATACCGGTTGATGATAATCTAAAATCTAAATTATACAATTTACTATTTTGTTTTATTGTGTATTTCTTCAACTTCTCTTGGCAGGAATTGGGTTAGGGCTGGCCCTAACTCCCAGCCTAGTTATGATCAGCCGCTACTTCGACAAACGGTACAGCATGGCCAACGGCCTGGCCTACTCCGGGTCCGGGGTGGGGATTCTAACCCTGGCCCCTCTCTCCCAGGTGCTGATCGACACCTACGGGTGGCGAGGGGCGCTGTCCATTATAGGTGCTATGTCCTTGCACGTGACTGCCTGTGGAGCCTTACTGAGACCGCTCCGCGGCTACGGCCGCGAGAAAAAGGACGTAGAGAAGCAGGCCGTCGGGCGTCGGTACCAGCGGCTCCCGTCCAACTTCGACGAGAACGGTATCGATTCTTGCAACGATACCGACGACGACTCCAATAACGCACCGGCACCGGCTCGGATGGGGATCTCGGAACCGGAAAAAGAGTGCAAGCGATCCTGCTGCAGCTCCTGCTGCAGTACGTGCTGGCGGTCCAGCGAGGGCGTCCTAGGCCTGTCGCTGTTCACAGAGCCGCCGTTCGTGCTGCTGATGATCGTGCAGTTCTGCGGGCGGTTCACCTACATGGGCTGGCTGATCTACCTGATCCCACACGCCATCGAGAAGGGCATCCAGCCCATCGATGCCACCTTCCTGGCCTCGGTGGCGGGCGTGACGAACATCATCGCCCGGGCCAGTCACGGGGTGTTGGTGGACCGCAAGTGCCTGACAGCGACCCAGCTCCTGGCCATGGCCGCCATCTTGGCCTCGGTGTCCTTGCTGCTGGACCCCGTCCTGAACTCCTTCGAGACTCTCACAGCCGCCTCGCTGGCTTACGGTCTGGCCAGTGGCATCTATTTCCCCATCTCGGTTGTGGTGGTCAAGGACGCGGTCCACCCTTCCAAATTCGCCAATGCCTTGGGGTGGTCGTACGGCTTCGCCGGAGTGGGACGAATGCTGGCGGGTTTTTTAACAGGTAAAACGGGAGATGTTTTGTATTGGTTTCTTCCCCCTCACATGTTAGATGGCGGCACATTAAAGCCGTTTAGGATCTCTTTTTTCAATTACCCAGAAAATACCCACTGATCGAATGACACAAGCCTTGCTCCAAGTGAAGAAATGACTGATATCAAATTCCCGGCGAAATTAGTCTGCCTGAAATGGTATAGGGTGCCGACCCTCAAGCACACTTGTATACGTGAATTAGCACTGGGAATCAAGTTCCCAGACCAAGGCATTTTTTGATGTTTCCCTTTTTTTCTGAACTTTAATGTTTAATTTGTAGTGACTGAGCTAACACTTCAATAAGTTAGTTTTTATGCATGCACCCCATACTTATAACGTTTAACTTTTGTACATTTAATTAGACCACTTTTGCTCTTTCAAACGACCCAAAAAATGCACGAAAAAGCAAAAACAATATGTAATCCTATGCACCATTAAATGATACCTATAGGTTGAGTTAAAATAGAGAATTGAAAGTATTTCATGCCAAGCCGCGGTTTTTCTTATAAAAACTGTTTGCCCCCGAACTGGGCAAGAAACCTGCTAAAATATATTTTGCAACAGTCGTAATAATGGCGCAGATAGGGGATTATTTGGGGGAATTGTGCCTTTGATGATACAAGCATGATGATACAAGCATATATTTGGTTAAAGGGCCGTTGCAGATTTGTACTTTGAAAAAAAATATGGAATAACAAGCAATTTTTGAAAAATTTCAAAATTTCAAATTAGCTACCATTGCTTGTTATTCGACGTGTAAGTTTGTAAAGGACAAATCTGCGGTGACCCTATATAGCCAACTATCTTTCTCATGACATACTGTGACGACCTCTATATTTTAATTTTTGGGAATACAGCTGAAAATTACCAGATTCGGGAAAAATAACAATCAATAAAACTCTGATGTAGAAAGTGAAGTTCTTCCTCTGCGAAAATTGGTTAAAATCTGTACACATGCATGCGCGTCCAAAAAAAATAAGATTTTACCCTACCAAAAAAACCCTATCAACCATCGGGTATGATTGGGCAGACTGAAGTGTCAGGTCAGGCATTTGTACCTGACGAAATCGCAAGTAAGGGCTTATATATATACATTTTTTGATAATTGCATTGGTTTTGATTTCAAACGCCGGTTTGCCAAAGATCCATTGAATATCACAACTTTTATACTCGCTGTTTTCACAGTGCTAGGCTATTCGAAACCTGATTTTATTTAATGTGTACATAAATAGAATGTGTCACATATTCAAAAGTTTATGAAGCAACAATGACTACAAGCGAACAAGTTTTTTTCATCAGAGTTTTCGTTTTTGAACACGGCTCTTGGCGTAAGGCAAGAAAGCGATTAGCTAAATGTGTTATTTTGCCTATATGACATCACTGACAGACGGTCTACAATCGAAGATTGTTCTGTCCCAAATGTACCGAAACACGACAATCATGATCTCATATCTCCTATTCGTCATTGTTTTGGAACCGTTGTACAACTTTTTAATTTGTTTTCTTCAATTTTTGTAACCTACAATGAAACTGCTACAGGAAGAGTCAAAACAACTGCAATGATGCAAAGGCGCAATCTTTTTTTTTTCAAAAGGAAGCTGACGTTTTGTAAGAATGACATATTTGTTAGTGACCCTGTGTGAAAAAAGAAGTTAGTCGCATTTACCGTTTGTCTTTATACAGCGGTACCTAATTTACGTTTTTGTTCACGAGACTTCTATAACAGCACAACATGTGTCCCAAAAGCCGTTCTTTCCATGAGGTCTAGAGCTGAGACATGCATTGCCTTGCAGGGTTGCCAAGTAGAGGGCAGAAGCTCCAATTGTGTGAACAATGAAGGACACAGTGACTATAGTATAGCCCATGAGAAACTTTGCATAAACATAAAGAAGTGAAACAGAAAAATAAAGCTTGAGCTAAGATTCAGTCAGTTTGAAATCTGTGTTGTCCATAATGTCTTTATTGTATCGTTTCCGCTCTTATGCAAAATTCTGATGGCTCGAAGACAAAAACGTAAATCGGATACCGCTGTAAACAGTTTCACAAAAGACAAACGGTAAATGCAATTAACTTCATTTTTTTTCCACACACGGTTACTAACGAATATGTCATTTTTACAAGGTTTAAAAAGTTCAAAACTTCCAGTTGGTTTCGAAAAAAAAGAAAGATGGCCCATTTTCATTATTGCGTGTTTTTACTTACCCTGTGTATATAAAGCTGATAAAGTTATTTGGTATACATCTTTCTGTCATTTCTTGTCTTTGTGCAGGTTGGTTGTTCGACTATTTTGGTAACTACGATGTTTCTTTTATTGTACTGGGAAGCATCCAGCTAGTCGCCGTATTTCTACTGCTCGTAAGCTGTGTGCTAGAATACTGCCGCAAATCACGCAAAGTAGGCCTATAGCCGTCGACTGGGACACTAACAATACGATCGTCAGAGTGTGCAGTGAAATTGCGTATTCGGCCGTCAATTCAAACTCATCGCGCGCATTGACTTTTATCCTAAAGAGTTGTAAAGTGTCATCTCGTACGTGAAGTGTCCTTACACTTCACAGTCTGTTATGATGGATGCAGAACCCTGAAAGTGGAAGGAACTTTGCGAAGGTGGACTGACTGACATTGACCGACCTCCACTCGCAATCTAGACTTGGCGCAGGTCGGGTCCAGTGCCTCGACTTGTCCTGAAATGCGACCGTTACAGAGTTCACGGTACTGAACATTGGGTGATGCAAAACCAGCTATACGTGCATGCAGCTCGTGCAATTAGCAAGATGCATGTCAAATTGTGTTTCTGTCCTGATCTTTAAAAAATGTGATTTTGAAGGGTAATCAAAGGGATCTTGTCACATGAAATTATGAATGCAGGCTTTTACCACCTGGTCTCATAAATTAATCAATCAATATTAACAAATATTAACAGGTGCTGATTATTAACAAAACTAATGTTAAACGCTACAGCGCTTTGATTGTATTCAATCACAGTGAAGAAAAACTATGGAAGATTCTTGAAACTGAAATTATTAACGATGTTTTATTGTGCTTATAAAAAGGCAAAACTTTTTCTCATCGCCTTTAACTTCTACATAGAGGGTTAAAATTTAAAAACCATTGTGGGGATAAGCCTCGCCTTCGGCCGGACGAGACGCGGAAACATTGAGCAGTGCAATCCTTACCTTAACTGAAATGATGTCATTTTAAACCTCATATTTTGGTGGGTTTTTAGCCGACTGTTTTTTTCCCATCAGTTAAAAGGTAAACTGGAAACAGTTTCGCCCATTGTAAATACACGTACACGTAGACCGACATTGCAGTTTCAGAGGGGTGCATACCTATGGTCCCCAATACCTATGTTCCCCAAACCACAACCCTAAACCTAACTATCTAACCTAAAGGGTATTCATAGGGTATATGGAGATTGGGGGCGGGGGGGGGGGAGGGTGCCCAATGTCACATATCGTGCTGGGTGGGTGCATAATGTTCAACAGAGAAAATTACTGAACGGTTTTGACTAGTCCTTTGATGTTTTCTCCAAATTTGTTTATCTTTTTTATTTTAGTGGCCGCCGTTTAGGGATTTCACGAACCTTTCACAAACCTATATCAATTATTTAGCAATGATTCAAGCCTAGGCAAGGGTACACGGGGATCACTCAGAGAGGATATCGATTAAACCACAAAGAAAACACTTGACAAGATTGTCAGCTGCTCAGACCCCGTTCCCATCAATTCCTTTGTAAAATCTTGTAAAAAAAACAACAATTCGGTATTCTAACTGCGCCTGCGTAAATGTAGTGGGCCATAGAGTAAACAAAAATCTCAAAAAGGAGGAGCCATATTGGTTCTTTGTGTTCAACAAATTTAAAATTGGCAGCAACTTTGTGTAATTCTTCTTCGTCAGACCTTGGTATCCGTAATGACCTTTGACCTAAGCTACTTCATTACGCGGGAATAAAATGCCGAGTTTGCTTATTATATTAAAACAAATCCTGGGAAATCAAACTGGGTCTATACACAAATTTCAGATTCCAACATGATTGCAGGGTGAGTCAAAGAAAGTGACCGAATTAGATTAAACATAAAAACATGTGGCTCGCTCCATTTCATAAAAAAAACACCACAGACTCAAAGTATTCATGTCATTGACTATAGTAACCTTGAAATGTCACGTAATTTGCGTACTTTATTCCCAAGTTAAGTTTATTTTATAATGAAGATCACAAAATTCAGCTGTCCACCACTGATCATTTACCGTTCTACGAACTGATGAATACCCATTAAATACAATTAAACTATCCACGGTTCCCCCCTCGATGAATGGAGGAGAACTTGCAAAGGAAAACATATCAACATCGCCATTAATATTTCAGAAAATACAAATGACTTGTTCCTCATATTCAAAACACAAAATCTGACAGTAAAAATAAAGTTTAAGACTTGATGTAAATGACACACAGGGAGACTCCCTATTTCCACATGCTCCCCAAGGTATATCTTACGACGCCAAAGGTCGTATTTGTTGTTGTAATCGTTATCGTAAATGAAAGGTGCGTGCCAACAAGGCTTCAGTATTAATGTGTGGAGTTCGAATCCTACTTTTCATGACAGTTATAGTAAATAAATGCTGCAGAGGCCTACTGTTGAAAGAAACATTAATGGTATCACGATGTCGCCATTTCATAAGCATGTTTGTGGGAACTTGGACTCTATGCTATGATCGGAGTTGGAGTAAAGTGTCACGTACGCAATTAACGCAGAGACAACTGTGAAAAATGTGCAACGACCATGTTATACAATTTTGTAAAAACAAAAACACCGTAAGCTCCACCTAAAAGCAATTGAGTGTTTTAAAATATGCAATTATTCTTAAACGCAATAAATTTGCAAGTCTAACCATGTCATTCTGAGCCTGAGCGTGTCTATTATTTAAGTGTCTGTTTTCCTCCAAAACTTTAGCTTTATGATGGAGTAATAAATTGTCAATTAAAACTATAAGGAAGTTCCTACCAGAATCTGAATCCTGACAATGAGACAGGGTGGCGGCCATTTTCCTCTTTTCAACCTATTTGGACGACTCTCAAATCAGCGACGGTGCCGAGGGCCACAGTGTTCTCTTCTGGTTCTACACGTCTAATTCTACACGTGCATGGCAACATCGGGTTAAAAAAGAAAATGACCGCCCAAGCCCCTTTTAGGATGATCTCAAATGCAAAAACTTATTTTTTCTGCTAATTGTTAATGGCGTACATGTATACATTGAGATCACTGTTGAACATTAAAATGGAATCCATGTGCAAGTACCCCCTCAACGGTTATAAAGGGAGAGAGACCACAGGGGGAGGGGCATTCGAACGCATTCTAACTCCGGTTGGAGGAAACGATACTTAGTGGGGTGGCTTAGATCTAATTTTCGTCAAGATCGTGACCGACTGGTCCAAAGCACCAAACTTGGCAGATAGATTCTTATAGACCTAGAGGAGATATTTAGAAGGGGTGACACCCGAATTTCTTTTGGGAAGGGTGCCTAATTTGCATAAATCGTTAATCACTGTCGTGTAATATATTTATTCCCATATTTGGGTATATTTTTATTTTTTTATTTTTTTGAAAAGTGTATTTTGGGGATTCTACTTGCATATCTTTACTTAAATAACATTTTTCAAAGCATATAAGTGACTGAATAATTATGAGGACATAGTAACGATCCAAAATGGCTACTATTATGCCCTAAATTGCGCGCATTTACCTTGTCCCCAGATATCATCAATTAGTCTTGCCAAACATCAGCATTGATGAACTTCAAATTCACCACGTAGCTTACTGGTACAGTTACCCTATTGAAACCTTATGCAAAATCATGTGAACAATGAGAACATTGTGACATTTAGCCCAGAAAACAAAAACTGGGGGAAAAAACGAGGTGTCCATAAATTGGGCTAACAAGTAAGGTGAAGGGTTGCCTAACATGGAAGACTGGAACAAGTTCAAGGAAATTCCCAAAATTATTGTTGAGAAAACGTTTTGGCGTCGACAAAATTATTGTAAACAACAATAATCTCTTATTTGGGGGGATTTTGTTGAACTTGTTCAAGTCCCCACGTTACCCTTCCCGTAGTAGCCCAATTTACGGACACCACATTTTCTCCTCTTTTTTGGTGTTTTGGGCCAAACATCAAGATGATATCAATTTTCACATGATTTCCCACTTATTTTTGTTAGGTTAACTATGTCAGTAAGTACCTTTGTGAATTTAAAGCTCATCAATACCCACGTTTGGCGAGACTAGTTGATGATATCCGACGAAAAGGTAATTGCGCGTAACTTTAGGGTAAAATAGTAGCCATTTTGGTGATTTACTATGTCCTTGTAATTATTCAGTCACTTACATGCTTTAGAAAATGTTACTGAAGTAAGAATATGCAAGTAGAATCACCAAAATACACTTTTCAAAAAAATAAAAAAATAAAAATATACCCAAATATGGGAAAACATATATTACACGGCAGGGATTAAAGATTTATGCAAATTAGGCACCCTTCCCAAAAGAATTTCAGGTGTCACCCCTTCTAAATATCTTCTCTAGGTCTATAAGAATCTATCTGCCAAGTTTGGTGCTTTGGACCAGTCGGTCACGATTCCGACCATATGCCACTTGACTAACTGTTCACAATGTCTTTGGGAATAATGAAAGGCGATGTATCCATGGAACAAGAAGAAGTGATGTACTCCGTCGAGTCCATCAGGTCGTCATAATGTACCTATATAGTGTGTCACGTGAACAGTTCTCAACCAATACAATGTCAAAGTCCTATACCACAGAATAACAGGGTCCATTCGGTAAAAGGAACACAAAAGCGTAACTATTATGACTGCAGGCTGTGGACTGAAATAGTATACAAATAATGAATGTTTGTGAGTGCAATGGTAAGGCCAAAAAAAAAATAGTTCTGCTTCCGATTACATGCCTTTCAAAAATAGGGTCGGTCGGTCGGAATTTTTTTTTTTTTGCCAATTTTTTTATGCAGATTGAATGGGGTATTCAATTATATGCGAAGTTTTAGCCTGAACTATTTCTATTGCACTACGAAAGCTATACACGAAATGGCAACAAAAAGTGAGTAAAACCTACCTTTAATTATTGTCAATATATTTACGTTCGATAATTTCAAAAAATAATGGAAAATTCAGGCCGTTCGCACCATATGCACAACGCTAGTCAAGACGCGGGGAGCTGGCCAAAACTCCGAGGAGTGTAATGCGTGCGTGTGTGGCGAGCGGCCCACCATGGGCCGTCAGAGCTGTTTTTACCGTCAACAATTTCGGGAAACACGCGGCATGTATCACTCCAAATACGAGTAGTGCGATCTCAAAATGAACTCCTGAACACAGAAAATACATACACAGACAAGCTAGATCAATTCTGTAAATTAACTTGCAAAAATGTTCTTTCTGCATCGGTGTTTTCTTGGCATTTTTACGATGTCGAATCCGACCAGTTGACAGTGGCCTGCACTGTACTGATAGCGCGCTATCGGTCACATAGCTAGCTATGGACTGGTTACCGCATTTTCATTATGTCTTCTAAATTGGCCCCTGCGCGGCACGGCGGGAACCAGTCGTCACCACGTGATTATAGTCACCGTGCGTGACATCGAATTGCGAAGTAGTTATATCGCGAAGCGAATTTGTAATAACGGAGGTTTCTTTGAAAAAAAAAGCGAATGTAAGTAAGAAAACAAATAAATACAAGCATTTTTGGATGCAAAAGGGTTGTTGAGAGGTATCTTGTGAAGACAGAAAAGACAGATTTTATTTGTATTTTCATTTTCATTTTTTTTTTTTTTTTTTTTTTTGGAATTGCCGATAACATTTTTAGGGTCGCAGCCTAAAAATAGGGTCGGTCGGGTAACCGGAAGCAGAACTATTCTTTTTTTTGGCCTAAGGATAATTTCATGAGGTGACAGATGAAATGTTTCATTTCACGAGGCGAAGCCGAGTGGAATGGAACAATTCATCTGTCACCGAATGAAATTATTATTTCCATTGCACGAACGTGAAACATTCATTATTTGTTTTATATAACACCTGAATAAATCCTTGTCATCTGATTGGTTTTTAATAGCCAATTTATTAAGGTAAAAACTGTTAAAAAGTTCGACAAGTTCATCATATTTTATTAATGCAAACTGTTCAACAGGTTGAGAACAATCATATTCAATTTATCTCGATTTAAAACAGCGCGCGCCACTACCAGCAGCAGTGACACAGTGCAATGGAAGTTCTATTCACCGTGCAATATAACTTCCATTGCACTGTGCGCTGCGCGCCACTCGCGCGCCGTGCGTTGGTACGAATAATTCAATGGCATGTGATCAACGATCCACCAATCAGATGACGGGGATATATTCAGGTGTTGTATAAACAATCATAGTGCACTCGTCTGTCTAGTAAAGAGTGTTTTGTTTCCACCGCAGAGGATATAGTTACGCTTGGAGTCCATAACTAGTTATATATAATTTGGTGAAAAAGATGGAGACCAGATCTGACCTATTGTCAGTATTTCTGACAAGTCTGACAATGTCGATGTTCATTGAGTCATAATCATCGTGATTGCATTCATTTGGTCAGGTGCCATCACTGGTTCACCAGTAATGATGGATAAGGAGTCTCTTATAACGTGTGTCATAGCGAAGCATTCTGATTTCGTCCGTCCAGATGATTTCAACATCGCGTAGGTCACGATTAACAGCACCAAGTCGCAGCAAGCCCATGGGAGTGGCTTCAAAGATGAACTCTTTGTACCGTCTTTCCTCTTCGTCAAACACACTAAAGGAGAACTTGCTTCCATTGTCACGATCCGTGTAAGTAAGATGGAGTTTCGACCCCGTCAGTGGATTTCTAGTGACTGATATTCCACGAAGATCATAAGCGAATATCGAATTTAAAGCCCGCCCCTTTTTTACTAACATTATCAAACTATTCGTCAAGTACGGATCCCACGTACTGGCAGACAGGAAGGATATCTCCTTTTGGCACTCTCCCGTGTCCAGGCTGAAAATGCAAATAATGTTCATCAGAGCATTGTTTTGGTCGGCGCTAAAACCAACGATAACGTTATCCCCAAGTTTAACACCGAAGGCGCCCTGTGGGCATTTTAGTTTATGCAAACGCTCTCCGCTCCTCGCATCCCACACGCGAATATAGTTATCAGAGTGGGCAGCCGCGAGCAGCTTATTCCGGTAATCTATGTCGCGCCATCCGTCAATCTCTGTCGCATCATCCATTGTCAGCGGGCGTCGTCTTCCGTCTTGGACATCCCACACGTAAATGTAACGACTGTCCCGTCTGACGTATCTCCAAATGTCGTAGGTACTCACGATGACCAATTCACCGTCAAAGAACGCTGATATGAATTCCCCTTGCCCGTCGTCTGTCTCCATCACTTGCAGCATCTGTCCTGTTCTTGCATCGAATGCACGGACCGTCCCATTGGAACAAGACACCACGGCTACGCCATCTTTGATCTTGATGATTCCCCTCTTGTTGGGAGCGTCCTCACGGATAACACACTCAAGGGTGTCCTTCCGAATGTCAAAGACATGGACTGTCTTATCGGAGGTACGCATTGCTAGCAGATCCCCATCTACAAAAGCTTGGTCTGAGAAGACATCATCGGGCCTGTACATATTTATATCTAATTCCTTGACATCAGAACAATTCGTAGCCCAGTTTCTATTCAGATGGTAAGCCCTCATGTAGGCGCCTTTCCACCTGCAAGTGCTGGTTAAACCCGCTGTGTTGTCATCAGCCACGATCCTATCATTCTGGAAGGTGACGCTGCAGTCACTTGCTTCACTAGCGCCAGTTGCTTGCTCGGAAGGTCCGTAGGACGCTATCTTGGCCAGGCCTGTGGTGGTGCCGTAGTGCTCCCATCCTCTGCTTTGACAAACAGGGCGCCATAAAGAATCCTGATTGGTTGCATCACGTAGCCAACGGCTGCAAGATGCCACGTGACACAGGTCAGACGCACTAAGACGTCGGAAAATTATCTGTAACAAGTTGTTAGGCACGGCGTACATAGAAGATCCAAGCGACGCCAAAGAACTGCAGAGACTGTCGCTGTCACTTTCAGAAATCTCGTTTGTGGCCATCGTAAAACATATCTGTAACAAATTAACTGTCTTCGTTTATTCTATATTTACCACGGACTCAGCTCAGCTGGTATAACCTGTTTCACTTGCCAGTTAATTCGTGTGCCTAGATTATTTAGTGTTCTACAATGCTTAAATGAATTCCGTCATCTGATTGGTGGGTAGTTGATCACGTGTCATTAAATACACTACCCATGGCCCGGCCACACCGCAAACAAGTTCTTTCCACGGTACACAGAAGTACTATGCTCCGACCAATCAAAAGATGACTTATTCACTTGAATTATGAATGTTTCACATTCGTGCAGCCGAGAAAATTGCAATCGAATCCCATTGAGTCCCGTTCCAATGAATTTTGAGTGCGCATTGAATATATCACATTGAACACAGTGAGAATCAATGGGGACAAAAATTGGATCCCACCTTTAATGGAATGTGATTTGAATTTCTCCTGGGAATGAACATAGAATTCATTCGGTGAAAGGTGGAATGCTCCTTTCCACTAGACCTTGCGTGAGTGGAACATCACATCACTTAATGTTTACCATTGCACTCACAGACATTCATTATTGGCAGTGTTTATTTAGCCGGCGCCGGCTCAATTTACGTAAACGATATTTTGCCGGCTAAGCACTGGACACATGCACAGCTACTTTTTTTGGGGGGTGGGGGAGGGACTTGGAAGTTGGAAATTATTTCCGTGACAAATCTTAGTCTGGTTCCGCGCCAACATTGTCGTTGTGACAGTGACTTCGTATTCACGAGATGGGAATCAAACCATTTTACGACACTTTATTATTTCGGACTTTATTTCCCTTAAAAAAAACCTCCAGGGCCAAGAATCACAAAAAGAAAATGTCATATTCTGTAATTAAATGTTGGAGTCAATTTAAAACAATAAAAGACGAATATTCTTATTTTTGGGGATGAAAAAAAAAAATCGAATATGTCGCTATGGTTGAGAATTGAACCCGGTTCTCCATCCATGACTTACACGCGCTGTTCACTAGGCCACAGGTCTTCCACATCCCACTATGGTACCTTTTATAATGTAGAGGGCGTTGTTCAACCTGCACGGAACAATAGCGTTTACCTACATTTAGCCGGCGCTGACTAAATATACACTTCCTTCATTATTTGTACACTGTATTAACATGTACTGAAGTCAGCTATGTTTCTCGTATAGGGAAACTCTTGGCTATTTTGACGGGATCACCTGGCATAGCCTGTAGACTTACATAATGAGATCCTCGGGAAATGAAAATAAGATAAGGAAAAATGATTCGCCATAAGCAGCAGGGTATAGGGACTCGGAGTTTACGCTAGAACGAGATATACGCTCACTAAAAAGCCATTTGAAACGTACCTTTCAGAACGGAATGCAGACTTCACAGATCTTCTTTATAACGTACGCGGATATATGGCAGTAAAAACAATCCACACACAAGTCGAAATTCCAGTGACATGCTGATCATAATGCACAGTTAAGTCATGGTTATGTTAACTACTAAGGGTACGTAAACTGTAGCTGTGTACAAGAGCCAGTCTGGTCAAGCCACTGCATAGAGCACACGAAATTCAGTACTGTTGTTTTCGTTGCACATGTACAGCATACACGTGCGGCAACTGCAGAGTGCATTGCTTATTGTGTGCAGTAAGGCATTATCCCTACATGGTAACAACAATAGCTTGAAGGTCAAACGGTCCAGTGATACAAAGTGCGCAAACGATGAGCCTGGGTGCATGCGCATTTAAGTTTGACTGGAGTAAACCCATGAGTAAACTGAGATACACTTTAATTATTTTCCCGGTAAAAATAGATTTGCTTTGAAAATAGGCTCGCTTTGATGCAGGTTTCTCTGCGTCATATAATATTTCTGAATGTGACGGCTGTCTGGCTTACGATAGAGTCGACAGAATTATCCGTTCGTCTGGACTCCAGACTTTATTGCCTGTATCTCTCCGAACGTGACAGTGAGCAATGTCGCCCTCTTGTGTTTGCTAAATTATTTGGTTAATAGCACAGAGCCGCGCTTTGACGTTGTGACCGTTAACACATGCTGACAAAATCTCTGAACCCACACTAGACCGAAAACAATTGTGTTACCCAAAAAAGGGTGAAAACTGGAACTACCCAAATTTGGGTTGTTCTATAACCAATTGTTTGGGTTAGAATTTCTGCTAATTTCAACCAAAACTTGTGGTCATTCAAGACCAAATTTAATTTGGTCTTGTATGACTACAACTTTTGGTTGAATTTAACATAAAATCCAACCCAAACAATTGGTTATAACAACCCAAGTTTGGGTAGTTCCAGTTTTCACCCTTTCTTGGGTAAAATTAACCCAGGCAATTTTTCAGTGGCATGCAAATTGCAATGCATTTTTGAAGACCAATATATTCCAAATAGAGGGTCTATTGTGGAATTGTTGTAATGTTTTGATTTTGAATTACAGCATGAACTTAAACGGACAAAGTACCTTAATTGAGGTCAATGGATTTCTTGTGATGACGAAGCTATATACTGCTGCACTTGCGGTCGCCATCATGGTCCTAAGCTATCACGTCATGATAAACTACAGTCGCTACCAACAATTAGCACATTGACATAAATTATCATGTTGTTAGTGTCGACATCTTCATCTTCTCCAATTTTTTCCTTCCCCCATCACCATTCTTAAGCATATAAAGTAGCCTATACATGGACGGCTTGTTTGCAAAGTTAGTGGGTCGTCACTGACAATTTGTTGCCGTGGTCAGAGGCGTGTTCGCGGTGCACTTGAAACATTTTTTTTCCTGTGGTGGCTGTGACGTCAGAAATATGTTTCAGGTTAAGAGCGCCAAAACGCGGCCAGTGATCTTCATGTTTAAAAAGACTTTACACTCGTTGTCAGAGCCGTATGGAGAGAGTTGCGACATTGCGACATAAGGTTGCAGACCAGTAGGTATATTTCCATAGACCCCAACGATAAATGCCCCTACTTAAGCAATTCAGAAAAACATACTCAAAACTATCAAGACGTACACGAAGGCTTAATTATTTCATCATCTTTTATTTTCTGTTCAATTTTATGGGGGTTAAACAAGTGATGTTTGGGAGAAAATTCCATCCACAAAAATTCCATCCAAAAAATCTCTGAATTCGATGTCTTGCCTGAAAACAAACCCTCCGTTTGTGGCTGCCTTGATGTAGGGCGCCCCAAAACGGGATCTAATTGAGTTATTGCTC
This sequence comes from Patiria pectinifera, assembly GCA_029964075.1. NCBI lineage: Eukaryota > Metazoa > Echinodermata > Asteroidea > Valvatida > Asterinidae > Patiria > Patiria pectinifera. The sequence goes on along the minus strand of CM057150.1, from coordinate 21,257,458 downwards.
TTTCCAACCCCAAGTCACCCCTCCCCTTTTCGCTCGAAATTGCTGTGATCGGATGACGGCATCGTTGCGGCGCGCATGCGCTATACGACAGTGTTTTTTTTTTTTAAGGGGGCGTGACCTGGGGGCGCGTTTCAAAAACTTGAGGGGTCACCAATGGTGGTTCTGCAAGAAATGCTCCCAAATCATTATCTTTCATTTTCTGTTCTATTTTCTGGGGGTTAACTATGACTTTTGAGAGAAAATTCCATAAAAGCAGTCATGAAGCCCATCGCTATTTTGAAAATGGAAACCTACGCTACATTGCAAATTTTTTTGGTCCTAATGATCATCCACATTTCACAGATATACGAGCTCACAGTCCTCTGCACGACTTTCAACCTTTTTTTTTAAATCATCAAGTTCACGGCCTTCAAAATGCTCTAATACTGAAGAATTTGCGGGCATGCAAAAATGATCGTGATTTGGCCGGCGTAGGCAAGTTCGGATCGATTTACTGGTCTGCACCCATAAGGGTCGCACTGTTTGGAACCAAAATGCCGTCATATTCAAAAATAGAACATGACGCAGCGAAACCTGTCAAAGAGAAACTGATTTCAAAGCAAAGCTTTTCTTTACCATTTTCATTGAAGTGTGCCTCAGTTTACTCCAGTCACACTTACAATGTGCATGCGCCCAGGCTGATCGCTTGACCACTCAACTTGAGCGTTTAACCTTAAAGCTATTGTTATGTATAGGGATAGGCCTATATTCCACTATACACCGAAGCAATTACACCGGAACTCGCAGTGTTCACGTATGAAAACGTGCAGGAAAAAAAAAACAGTTCCGAATTGTACATGTCGTATGCAGTGACTGGCTTATGCACAGCTATACAGCTACGTACCCTTACAGTTAACTGTTCATTTTGATCAGCATATTACTGGAATTGCGACCTGTGAGTGGATGTTTTAACTGGTATATCTGTATAGGAGATATGTGAACTGCATTCCTTTCTGAAAGGTACGTTTCAAATGGCTTTTAGCTGCGGGATAGCAGCTCAACAAATCACCATGTCTCTCCGTTATAGTAACAAACGTTGACATTGTCTATATTGCTCCTACATATTGTGACCGATTTCAACCAAACTTTGTCAAGTAACAGTAGCCTAGCCCCAACATGGCACAAGACCAAACTAGGATCATAGGTCATCATGGGGTCACTGGAGTCAAAAAGCTGATTTTGTTTGTACTCAAACCACTACTTCCAGAAATTACAACCACGTGACTCGATCGTCATGAGCACGCAGCTCCGAGATATTTCTGATCGAGCATGTTAGTGAGTGTATGTCATTCTAGCATGGAAAACTCCCCCGGCCCACCCTACTGCTTATAATAAAATGACGAATTATCATTTCCGAAGGGGTTTCCCGGTCTGATATTCTTTTCCTGATGATTTCATACGTATGACGACAGGCCATGCCAGGACTAATGCCTGATAGCTGATACCGCAGATAGCCGAGAGTATACGTGCCCCTGTAAAACATATAGCCGAATTCATTACAATACAGTATACAAATAAAGAATATTGTGAATTCAGTGGTAAAAATAATTTCATGAGGTGACCGATGTAATGTTCGATTCCCGATGAACTTCGAAGGGAAATGAGCATTCCACCATGCACCGAGTGAAATTATGTTTTCCACTGCACGAATGCGAAACATTCATTCTATTTTTATACAAGTAAATAAATCAACTTTATCTGATTGGTCAGAGATCAATAGTTTGACCGCGTAAATGATACGTGTAATAATCGCGGATACGAGATTTTATTTTCTGAAAGTGCGGCCGGGCGTGGCCTTTTGTGTCATATAATTCAATGACACATGTTCAACTACCGACCAATCAGGTAACGGGGATTTATTCAGGCGTTGTATAAAATGAAATAATCTAGGCACACGAAATAAATGTCAAGTGAAAACATGTTACCAGCTGAGCTGATTCTTTGATCACCATAAAATAAACGAAAACAATTTCAATTTTATTACAGGTATCTTTTACGATGGCCACCAACGAAATTTCTGGAAGTGACAGCGAGAGTCACTGCAGTTCTGTGGCGTCGATTGGATCTTCTATGTACGCCGTGCCTGACAAAATATTAGAGACTATTTTCCAACGTCTTAATGCGTCTAACCTGTGTCACGTGGCATCATGCAGCCGTTGGCTACGCGATGCAGCCAATCGGGATTCACTCTGGCGCCCTCTTTGTCAAAGCAAAGGTTGGGAGTACTACGGCACCACCACAGACCTTGCCAAAATACCTTCTTACGGACCTTTCGAGCAAGCAACTAACGCTACAGTAGCAGTTCAGAACAGCGGCATCACCTTCAACAATGATGTGACCGAGGACAACTCAGCTGGTTTAACCAGCACTTGCAGGTGGAAAGGCGTCTACATGAGAGCTCACCACTTGGAAAGAAACTGGGCTACGAATTGCTCTCATTTCAAAGAATTAAAATTACATAAAGATGAGGTTGATCCTTATCTGGATGCTTTTGTAGACGGAGATCTTCTAGCAATGCACACCTCTCGTGAGACGGTCCACATCGTTGACATCTTGTTCATCACAGTATAATAAGTGCCAATAATTAATTGACTATCATTCATGTATTATTTTTTGGAAGTGGAGAACAAAATAGATAAATAGATAAACAGACACATACGAAATGAATACAGTAAATTCAAATGAACTGACTTTCGCAATTGTTTAAATTGTTCTAGTACCTGTCGACCAACGCATTGGCTGACTCACTGTCAATAATAAACTAGACAGAGCACTGCAATCAAAACTTTTCCTGGGGCTCTTAAGCGTACCCGGACCCCACGCCTTCAGGGCTTCGCGCTCGCATATACAATAAATTCCACTATAGGATTTAAAGACATCCCCCCCCACGCAGTCTGGGATCAGGGAACAGGCCTGAACAAGGTGCATACCTTGTTCAGGCCTGTTCCCTGATCCGCAGAGGAACGTATCATGTTCATGCAGTTTTGCGGCATTGAAATAAACATTAAAAATAACATTATATAACTGGATTAAATTTTGTATTTTCGAGCACTTTATAAAAAATATTTTCGAACGATTACAGTACAAGCTCTCAATATAACAAATTAATCATTCTTGCAATTGTCCTCCGATAACAAAGAAAGAAAATAAAACAAAAAGTTACGTGATGATGGCCAAGTCTTCAGGAGTCGGACTTATGACCCTAATTCAATGAGCCCCTTATTACCGACTTCCAATAACTCTTCTTGGTCTCGGTACCCGGCCCAAAAACTTGGCAGCAAAAACATTCTTGTCACCACATATAATTTATCCGGTTCAAGCATAATAGCGGCCATTTTGAAAAAAGTGATAACACCCAAAAGACTGCAACTGCTCTCACTGCAAAGGTATCACACATTTTCCAGTTCTTAATGTGTATACCTTGCCAAAAATCGCTATGAGCATTGCTCCTTTGGACCGTTAATACCTGTGGCCGAAACTCAACTTTGGACCGAAACTCAACTCAATCAACATTTATTTGCATAATGCCACAATTTTCTTTTGTATAAAACAACATAACAAAGTGATTTAATAAATAATATTATCAAGATTATACTTGTAGAAATAAAAATAATACATCAATAGGCAATTACGGAGGCACCTTCCGTAGCCGGTTTTTTTTTTATGGAGATGCCTTGACAAAACAAAACCGAAATGACAACTCAACAAATACAGAGACAGACTAACGATCGGACAAACATAAATACAATACACAAGGAATGAATGGAAACATTAGGAGATAAAACAAAATAGAAAATGCCATAAATGAATAACTCGTGCAACTAGTAAAACATTCGAATCATGCATAAATGTTTAGGTAACAACATAATCTAAAACTAATACAGATAAATCAGCTGATCTAACAAATATATAATGAAGAAAAAAAATCACACAAGAAAGTGAAAATTAACGAATTAAATTAGTTAATAAATAAAATGAATGATAGACAACAAATTCATTATAATCTTACGCAAAATAAACAAACAAAACAATCAAATAGCCAAACAAAATACACGATGAAAATAAATTGTATATAAGACAATCATGCATTGGTGCACACATACATAAGACAGTAAACATATATGAACACGTTGGAGTAGACAACTAAGACAAACGCAATTACCAAAACAGCATAATAAATTATCCAGAGCATATATAAAATCAAAATATAATGCCAGACTTAATGACAAATTAATACGTGAATACCTAAAAAGTAATGATAGAAAAGTTCGCAAGGAGAAGTATTATGGACAGAAAATGGGTAAAAAAATAATTAAAAGTAGGGAATAGACTAGTCGTAACAGGAGATAAGATATTGTTTGTAGCCGGATTTGAAGTGGCCCACAGAAGACTTTGTTCTCACGACTGTGTCTCGGTTGTTCCAAAGACGAGGACCATGGGAACGAAGAGTGTTCATGGAGAAAGTTGTGCGAGTGTACGGAACATAGAGATTATTTCTAGAACGTGTGTTATATTTATGAATGTCATGCACAGAATTGAAAAAAGTCGAAAATACACCAAGAAGAAAGGTGTACTTGAACATGAAAATGCTATTTAAAGTTTGCTAATATCTTTCAGCGTTCGTGTGTGAAGTTTGGCAAATAGAGGTGTAGTATGATTGCTGGTTGTCAGAGGGTGCAAAGTCTGATGGCCCGCTTCTGCATGACAATAAGGGAGTAGATTTATTGTAACCATGTATATGGATTTATTAGGGCCTATTTAACTGCAACCAAGCAATAATACCTGAACTATCTCAGTTTTCACAAAAACAGTACTGACTGTTGCATGTCGTGATTAGCTTATACACAGCTACAGTTTACGTACCCTTACTGTTCACTGTGCATTATGATCAGCATATCACTGAAATTGCGACCTGCGAGTGGATTTTCTTACTGAACATGAAAATCATATTTGAAGTGTTTTAATATCCATCAGCGTTAGTGTGTGAAGTTTGGCAAATAGAGGTGCAGTATAATTATGATCTCGTGGTTGTGAGAGGGTGCAAAGTCTGATGGCCCGCTTCTGCGTGACAATAAGGGAGTGGATCTATTGTAACCATGTACAGGGATGGGACTATTTAACTACACCCAGGCAATAATACCTGAACTATCTCAGTGTTCACATGTAAGTGAAAAAAAAAACAGTACAGATTTCGCATTTGCTATGCAGTGTTTACCTTATACACAGCTTCAGTTTACGTACCTTTACAGTAAACTGTGCATTGTGATCAGCATATCATTGAAATGGCGACCTGCGAGTGGATGTTTTAAATGGCATATCCGTAAAGAAGATATGTGAACTGCATTCCTCTCTGAAAGGTAAGTTTCAAATGTTTTTTTAATGAGCGTATCTCATTCTAGCGTGGTTAACTCCCCCGACCTACTGCTTATAATTATTGACGAATTATTGTTATCCTTATGAAATGTTCACACCATGATGATCTTGTACGTCAGTCGCCAGGAATTCTTGCAGGACTAATTCATGAAAGGTGATCCCAGCTCAGAGTGTTCCTGTTCACACAATATAGCCGAACTTATCTCCTGGTAATACAGTACACAGGAATGAATGCTTGTGCTCAACGGTGAGTGCAATGGTCAAACTAAATTCATGGGGTGACAGATGGAATGTTAGATTCCAGGAGGCGAAGCCAAGTTGATTGGAAGATTCGATCTGTTTCACCGAATGAGATTATTCTGTCCATTGTACGAATGTGACATATTCAGTATTAGTTGTATACAACACCTGAATAAAATCATCCGATTGTTCAGAGCCAGCTGTATAGTTTCACCCTGTTATGGAACTTCTATTTACCACGGAATAAAAATAACTTCTAGGGCCTATTTTTGCGGCGCGGCTGGTCCGTATGTAATAAGCAATGGATATAGCCGAGGTCTATTACATTTGAGCAATTCGCTAATTAATTATGCAAGACAACTGCATCCTGACCACTAGATTTCGACCAATCAGCGGGCGCTTTCTATATCGTGTCTTCGGTGCTTCGGTCACTCACCCGTTGTCGCGTCATAGACATGGATAAAAAAAAAAGCTGTGTCACGCGCTGTGCATCATAATGTTACGCGATACGCGCCCGGCTGTTGTTTTACAAAAACACTGCATTTGAATTGACTAATCACGAGTATAGTCCCAATTTGGGAAAAAATGACGTCACGATTTAGTAAAGTTGACTCCGATAGGCTGAGGCGCAAGATCGCATAAATATGCATGCTTTGACATAATTCGACGTTATACAAGATACTTGGCTCAGTGGATAACGGGTGAAATTCAGACTACCGGTCCGTGGCTTGGAGCAAATAATTCAATGACACGTGATCAACTGCCTACTAATCAAATGACGGGGATTTATTCAAGCATTGTATAGAACTAAAAATTTGAGGCACACGAATGAGCTGTCAAGTGAAAACAGGTTAACAGCTATAGAGCTGATTTCTTGGTCAATATGAAATAAACAAAAACAGTTTCATTTGTTACAGATATCTTCTTCGATGGCTACCAACGAAATTTCTGGAAGTGACAGCGAGAGTCACTGCAGTTCTGTGGCGTCGATTGAATCTTCTATGTACGCCGTGCCTGACAACTTATTAGAGACAATTTTCCAACGTCTTAATGTGTCTGACCTGTGTAACGTTGCATCATGCAGCCGTTGGCTACGCGATGCAACCAATCGGGATTCACTTTGGCGCACTCTTTGTCAAAGCAGAGGATGGGAGCACTACGGCACCACCACAGATCTGGCCAAGATAGCCTCCTACGGACCTTCCGAGCAAGAAACTGGCGCTAGTGAAGTAGTTCACGACCGCGGCGTCACCTTCCAGAATGATAGGATCATGACTGCTGGCAACGCTGCGGGTTTAACCAGCACTTGCAGGTGGAAAGGCGTCTACATGAGAGCTTACCATCTGCATAGCAACTGGACTAGGAATTTGTCTCATTTCAAGGAATTAGATTGCGATAAGAATCCCAGTCTCCTTTCACAAAACGTTGTGGTCGATGGGGATCTTGTGGCACTGTGTACCTCTTATGCGACAATCCATGTCTTTGACATTCGGAAGGGCACCCTTGAGTGTGTTATCCGTGAGAATTTAGCCAACATGAACGGAGCTCTCAATATCAAAGAAGCCATAGTGGTGGTGTTTTGTACGAATGGGATAATCCGTTCATTCGATGCAAGAACAGGACAGATGCTGCAAGTGATGGAGCAACGTCGACAACGAACAATCAAGTCATCGTTCTTTGACGGTGAATTTGTCATCCTTATTAGTGCACAGGACTGGTGGAGTGTCGGCAGAAGGAACATTTGTTACATTAACGTGTGGGGTGTCCAAGACGGAAAACGACGCCTACTTACAATGGATGAGCCGACAGGGAACGGTGGATTTTATGCCCTTGATTACCGGAATAAGCCGCTCGCTTAAGTACCAATAACTATGTCAAGATGGATGCACTAACGATAATAATTACACAGACAATAGGTTCAGTCCACAGCTTGCTTGCACCTTTTTTTCCCAGTACCGGTACTGAAAGAATATGGGCGTAACTATAGACCTCGTGATGTTATATTGTTGATAAAATTGCGCAATGTGCATGGTCATGTGATGCCAACTACCAGCAAACGGTTCTCGTATGCACGGTTCTAGGGCCAATATTTTTTTTGGGGGGGGGGTGGAGGGTCGATCTTTAATTTTTTGCAGGGAGGTATGCTCAAATGTAGACCGGTTGTTTTCTCCGGAAACTTCAGCCTCCAAAAATCAATAGGAGGAGGGGGGCTCGTACCATATTTTCAATGGGGGAGCGCTGTTAAAATCCTACAATCAGTCACATTATTAACTACAGTGTAGTGTACACATACCACCTTCTCTAGACTATTTATTGAGGGGAACACTGTTCGCATGTCACGTCACCTCTGCATTTTTTTTTAGAGATTTGGTGGGGTTTTTTTGGGGGGGGGGACTAGACAAACTTTGGGGGGGGGGCTAAAGCGATTATATGCAAATTATTTTAGTGTACTACAAATACTAGTCTGCATCAATTAAGATTGTTTAGGGGCTTACATTATTTCCTAAAAAAAACAGTCAATCAGTTAATCAAAAGTCATAATTTGTATTCATTGTCATCATGGAAAGTTACATGGTTAGTCGCATTACACTGGATACTCGCATTACCGGTTACTCGCATTTCATTTTTTGACACCTCCTGATGACACCACGCTCGGTACCATTTACATTTCTGTTATCAATTCAATAGTTGTTACTAAGGGAAGAAGGAAAATATGAAATGGCAAATACAGAATCAATTTCATTTGGCTGCATTATCAAGAACTTGATTTGAATTATACCCACACTAGCTTCTATATAAGGAGCCGTGGTCCCAAATTCGAAATTGTTTTGAGAAGATCTCAACTTAAAGTATCGAAGTATAATATAGTTTTAATTAGGCCAGTTCTGTGTAAAAGGAACCGACCATTTCTACTTTGAATATTGAAAAGTTGATTTTTTTCCAATCAAAGACCACCTTTAGTAATCTGATTTTTTTTTGCACAGAAAATGTTGAAGGATTGGCTAATAAATATTATATCCTGATCCTTACATGTGCATGTTAACAATAGCTTAAAAGTGAAACACAAGCTCTGGAATGAATTTCATTTTGGGGGGTCATGCCTCGGTTTGCTTGGAATCGCCCATATACAGGCAATAAAGTCTGGTCTCCAGACCAACAGATAATTCTGACTTAGCCAGGTAGCTGTCACATTGCAAAAAAATAGAACGTGACGCAGCGAAACCTGTCAAAGCGAAACTATTTTAAAGCGAAGTTATTCCTTATACTTTTCATTGAAGCGTGCCTCAGTTTACTCCACTGACTGAGTCACACTTTAACAATGCACATGCGCCTAGGCTGATCGCTTGAACGCTTTGTACCAACTTGAACGTTTAACCTTAAAGCTATTGTTATGTAGGGATAGGCCCATTTCACTATACACCGAAGCAATACACCTTAGCTCGCAGTGTTCACGTATGTATGTATGTGCAGGTATAAAAAAAAACAGTTCCGAATTGTACATGTCGTATGCAGTGACTGGCTTATGCACAGCTGTACAGCTACGTACCCTTACAGTTAACTGTTGTTCATGCTGAACATATCGCTGGAATTGCGACATGTGAGTGGATGGTTAAACGTTTAACTGGCAGATCTGTAAAGGAAATATGTGAACTGCATTCTTTTCTGAAAGGTACGTTTCAAATGGCTTTTAGCTGCGGGATAGCAGCTCAACAAATCACCATGTCTCTCCGTTATAGTAACAATAGTTGACATTGTCTAGGGCACATATTGCTCCTACATATTTTGACCGATTTCAACCAAACTTTGTCAGGTATCAGTAGCCCAGCCCGACATGTCACATGACCAAACTCGGATCAAAGGTCATCATGAGGTCAATAGAGTCAAAAAGCTGATTTTATTTGTACTCAAACCACTACTTCCACAACCACGTGACTCGATCGTCATGAGCACGCACCTCCAAGATATTTCTGATCGAGCATGTCAGTGAGAGTATATATCATTCTAGCGTGGGAAACTCCACCACCCTACCACTTATAATTAATGACGAATAATCATTTCCTGGTTAACATTTCACATAAGGGGTTTCCCGGTCTGATACTCTTTTCCTGATGATTTCATACGTATGACGACAGGCTATGCCAGGACTAATGCCTGATAAATGATACCGCAAAAAAAGCCGAGAGTACGTGTCCCTGTAAAACATATATAGCCGAATTCATTACATGGTAATACAGTATACAAATAAAGAATATTGGGAATTCAGTGGTAACAATAATTTCATGAGGCGACCGATGTAATGTTCCATTCCCGATGAACTTGGAGTGGAAATGTACATTCCACCTTGCACAGAGTGTAATTATGTTTTCCACTGCACGAATGCGAAACATTCATTCTATTTTTATACAAATGAATAACTCATCTTTATCTGATTGGTCCGAGATCAATAGTTTGACCGCGTAATGATACGTGTATTTATCGCGGATAGGAGATTTTATTTTCTAAGGTGCGCCGGGCGTGGCTTCTTGTGTCATATAATTCAATGACACGTGTTCAACTCCGACCAATCAGATGACGGGGATTTATTCAGGCGTTGTATAAAACTAAATAATCTAGCACACGAAATAAATGTCAAGTGAACAAATGTTACCAGCTGAGCTGATTCTTTTATCACTATAAAATAAACGAAAACAATTTCAATTTTGTTACAGGTATCTTTTACGATGGCCAACAACGAAATTTCTGGAAGTGACAGCGAGAGTCACTGCAGTTCTGTGGCGTCGATTGGATCTTCTATGTACGCCGTGCCTGACGACATATTAGAGACTATTTTCCAACGTCTTAATGCGTCTGACCTGTGTCACGTGGCATCATGCAGCCGTTGGCTACGCGATGCAGCCAATCGGGATTTACTCTGGCGCCCTCTTTGTCAAAGTAAAGGTTGGGAGTACTACGGCACCACCACAGACCTTGCCAAAATACCTTCTTACATACCTTTCGAGCAAGCAACTGACGCTACAGTAGCAGTTCAGAACAGCGGCATCACCTTCAACAATGATGTGACCGAGGACAACACTGCTGGTTTAACCAGCACTTGCAGGTGGAAAGGCGTCTACATGAGAGCTCACCACCTGGAAAGAAACTGGGCTACGAATTGCTCTCATTTCAAAGAATTAGAATTACATAAGGATGAGGTTGATCCTTATCTGGATGCTTTTGTAGACGGAGATCTTCTAGCTATGCGCACCTCTCGTGAGACGGTCAACATCGTTGACATTCGGAAGAACACCCCTGTGTGTGTTATACATCAGAAGTTACCAAACTCGGTGGGAATGATTAAGATCAAAGATGGCGTAATGGTGATGGGTTGCCTAAGTGGAAGTGTCCGTGTGTTCGATGCAAGGACGGGGCAGACGCTACGAGTGATGGATCAGGAAAGCCGGCCAGGGAATATCCAGTCATTGTTCTTTGACGGTGAATTGGTCATCGCTAGTACCTACGACAGGTGGAGGGTCTTCAGGGACAGTGGCAACATTTACGTGTGGGGTGTCCAAGACGGCAAACGACGCCTGCTGACAATGGACGATGCGACAGAGATTGGCGGGTGGTATGACATAGATTACCGGAATAAGCTGCTAGCGGCTGCCCACTCTGATAACTACATTCGCGTGTGGGATGCGAGTAGCGGAGAGTGTTTGCATCAACTAAAATGCCCAGGCGAAAGGTCAAACGTCAAACTCGGGGAAAACGTCATCGTTGGTTTGAGCACAGACAACAGTGCCATGTGCGTTCTCAGCACTTGGGGCCTATACACGGGAGAGGGTCAAATAAAGATACACTTTCTGTGTGTCAATAAGTCGAATCTGTACTTGGTGAATAATTTGATAATAATACACGAACATTTGGACACCCGTTTGTCTAGCGTGATGTTCGCTTATGATCTTCGTGGAACATTAGTAACTAAAAATACATTGATCGAGTACAAGACCTGTTCAACCTTGAAGAAGGCAAATGGAAGGATGTGCTCCTTCAATTTATTGTTCGGCCAAAAAGAGGAGGAACAGTACAAAGAGTTCATCTTTGAAGCCACTCCTAATGGCTTGGTACGACTCGTCGCTGCTGATCGTGACCTACGCGATGCTGAAACCATCTGGACGGACGAAATCAGAATGCTTCGCTATGATACTCGTAAGAAGACACTCCTCATCCATCATTATTGGTGAACCAGTGATGGCACCTGACCAAAAAGGAATCACTCGCGATGATCATGCCTTTAATAAAAATCCACATTAAGTTCTCAGAACTACTGACAAATAGCTCAAATCAAGATCTGGCTCGCACCTTCTTCATCACAGTATAATAAGTGCCAATAAGTAATTGACTATCATTCATGTATTATTTTTTGGAAGTGGAGAACAAAATAGATAAATAGATAAACAGACACATACGAAATGAATACAGTAAATTCAAATGAACTGACTTTCGCAATTGTTTAAATTGTTCTATTACCTGTCGGCCAACGCATTGGCTGACTCACTGTCAATAATAAACTAGACAGAGCACTGCAATCAAAACTTTTCCTGGGGCTCTTAAGCTCTGAACCCCACGCCTTCAGGGCTTCGCCCTCGCATTACAATAAATTCCGCTATAGGATTTAAAGACTCCCCCCCCCCCGCAGTCTGGGATCAGGGAACAGGCCTGAACAAGGTATGCGCAGAGGAACGTATCATGTACATGCAGTTTTGCGACAATGAAATAAAAACATTATATAGCTGGATTAAATTTTGTATTTTCGAGCTCTTTGTAAAAAATATTTTCGAACGATTACAGTACAGGCTCTTAATATAACAAATTAATCATTCTTGCAATTGTCCTCCGATAACAAAGAAAGAAAATAAAACAAAAAGTTACGTGATGATGGCCAAGTCTTCAGGAGTCGGACTTATGACCCTAACTCAATGAGCCCCTTACCGACTTCCAATAAAGAAATCTTCTGGGTCTCGGTACCCGGCCCAGAAACATGCCAGCAAAAACATTCTTGTCACCACATATAATTTATCCGGTTCAAGCATAATATCTGCCATTTTGAAAAAAAAGTGATAACACCCAAAAGACTGCAACTGCTCTCACTGCAAAGGTATCACACATTTTCCAGTTCTTAATGTGTATACCTTGCCAAAAATCGCTATGAGCATTTTGATCATTATTACCTGTGGCCCAATTTGTGGACCGAAGCTCAACTCAATAAACAAGTATTTGCATAATGCCACGTTTTTTTTATTAAACAACATAACAAAGTGATTTAATAAATAATATTATCAAGATTATACTTGTAGAAATAAAAATAATACATCAATAGGCAATTACGGAGGCACCTTCCGTAGCCGGTTTTTTTTATGGAGATGCCTTGACAAAACAAAACCGAAATGACAACTCAACAAATACAGAGACAGACTAACGATCGGACAAACATAAATACAATACACAAGGAATGAATGGACACATTAGGAGATAAAACAAAATAGATAATGCCATAAATGAATAACTCGTGCAACTAGTAAAACATTCGAATCATGCATAAATGTTTAGGAACAACATAATCTAAAACTAATACAGATGAATCAGCTGATCTAACAAATATATAATGAAGAAAAAAATCATACACTTCTCTTCTTCTTCATTTATTCATTTTCATGATGACTTGATGAGTTGGGCCCAACTGTCCCTGTCGAGCATAGTGTTTGAAAGAGATGGACCACTCAGACCAGTTTCTAGCTCGATGGATGTTTTCAGGCTAATGTTGGGACGACATTTTCGTCGAGGGGCTTCAGGATTCCAGAGGAGAACTTGACTAGCTGGCTCATTATGTCGATAAACGTGACCGGCTAGCCGAAGGCGACGCTGTCTAATGGTGGTGGAGATAGGGGGAAGGGCACCATACAGAACAGAGTTAGGGAGATGTTGTTGCCAAGAAACGTTCTGTACAGCCCGCAACATCCGTGTATAGGTGCCATCAATGGATGCAGAGATCTGTTTGGTCAGGGTCCAGGACTCGCAACCGTAGAGGAGGATGGATTCTACTGAGGTCTTTAAGATCTTAAGTTTGGTGGTCTTGGAGATCGAGGATCTCCATACTTTGGTCAGTGAGAACAGAGCAGTCCAAGCTTGAGCTTTTTTACACTCGATGTCATGAGCTGTGTTGGTGTAGGAGCCCAGATACTTGAAGTCATCAACTTTATCGAGCTTACTGCCATCTACTGCAGTGACGTCATCAGAGGTAGATGGGTTGATGACCATGTACTTAGTCTTCTTTGCGTTGAGAGAGAGACCAACGGCCTTGCAGCAAGCTTCTACTTTATGGAGGAGAGATTCGGCATCAAGGAGGGTGTCAGCAAGCAGACTAATGTCATCTGCATAATCTAGGTCGGATAGGTATTGGGCAGGGTGTCTACTACTCCTACGGCGTGAGAGGGTTAGACCATCGGTTACATTTAATGCTGTCCGCAGGGCATAATCAAGAACTAAGATGAATAGGTAGGGGGCGAGAGGATCACCTTGAAGAACTCCAGTGTTGACGGAGAACGAATCTGATTCACCTTCGGGTGTGGGAACAACAACACTTGTATCTTCATACATAATTTTGATGACATTAATGGTCTCCTCCGGGATACCGTAAGCATGCAGGATCTTAAACATTGTTGGTCTGTCAACAGAGTCAAATGCTTTACGGAAATCGATGAAAATGATGGCAGCTTCCTTCTGATGGTTACGAATTTCCTCAATAAGGCGCCTGAGGGCAAGGATTTGAGATGAGGTTGAACGTTGAGGCCGAAAGCCACTTTGATTGGGACGGAGTATCTTCTCAACTTCCGAACGAATGCGATTCAGAAGTAGTCGATTGTATACCTTGGCAGCAGTTTGAGAGAGGCTGATTCCCCGGTAGTTGTCTGGGATGGTAAGGTCCCCTTTCTTTGGAACTGGGAAGATGCCAGACAAGCCCCATTCTGGAGGGCGGTTACCTTCAAGGGTTGCATTGCAGAACCTTGTGAGATATTTCTTGAGTTTAGGAAGCCTCCAAACTTCAATAGGTATGTTGTCCAAACCAGGAGCCTTGCCAAGCTTCATTTGTTTAATGGCTATGTTGACCTCGGCTTGGGAGAATTTGCCAGTTGGGATGTTAGGGTTTTGATCAAAGACGGGATCAATGGAGACTGGGTCATTGGAGGCATTATCAGAGTTGAGAAGCTTCTCAAAATGGGATTTCCAAGAGGCAAATCGATCATCACCTTGAATGAAAACGGTGGTTGGACGTTTACCAGAGAGCTGTTTTACCAGTTTCCAGGCATTTTGGATGGAGTTGGTCGATTCCAACTCGTCCAAAGCACTGAGGATGTTGTTGACTCTTAGGTCTTCTTGCTCGTCATACACACTACTGAGGTTGGATTGAGCAGCAGGAAGATTGGTTGGTAAGGAGGTGAGTACCTTTGTTCGAGCTACATTGACTGGTGTCGATGATGCAATGCTAGGTGGTCGTTTGGTTTGTGATGGAAGGAGAGACTTCCCAACACTCTCACACACTTTGACGAAGGAGCCATAAGATTGGTCATCAGGGCACAATGAAGACCACTCATGGGTGATACGGTCCTCAATAGAAGATGCAAGTTCTTTATCTGAAGCCATTGCAGACCAGTTCAGTCGAGGACGGGCAGTAGGTTTTTGTGGAACGAAGACTGAGCCTTATCTTAGCACAGACTATACGATGGTCGGAGCCAATTGGGTCAGATGTTGAATACGCTGGAGAATCTAGGATGCTGTTTCTCCAACGTTTACGGCACAGGATAAAGTCAATCTGTGACAGGTACTCGTTAGGTGAACGGTGAGTCCAGAGCTTTTTGGAGGACTTCTGAAATAGTGTGTTGGTAATCAGAAGGTTGTTACGATTGACAAAGTCACTGAGGAGCTGACCATTACGGTTGGTAGTAGAGTAGTAGGAGAACTGCCCTGCAACATGAGCGTTGAACTCCCCTCCGATGACAAGGAGGGCATGTAGGGGAATGGAGGCAATGGTGTCATTGAGACATTTGTAGAACCCAGTAATAGACGCCTCATCACTGGTGTTAGTGGGAGAGTAATAGGAGACAACGTATGTCTTAGGATTGCCTTTGAAGATGGCGAGCATAATTCTGTCGTTGATCTTAGAGATAGAAGTCAGCAGCGGGAGCAGTGACGTTTGAACAGTTATTGCTACTCCACCAACGGCTGCACCATGTCGATTACGAGTTGCAGAAGAGGTGAAGATGGTTGATGATCCTAAACTAGAGATTCGGATATCAGGGTCTTCAGGTCGATGCACTTGACGGTGCTCTTGGATGCAGGTAACAGATAGGTTGTAGTCACATATGTGTTTATTAAGTTCCTCTCTTGATGACAGCGAAGAGAGACTTCGACAATTAAGCTGACCAAAAAGGATGGTTTACCTAGGTCGAGCAAGACCCTTCCGGAGACTATTTTTATCAGACGATGCCCTCCCAAGAGGGTTTCGGACGCCGTCGTCATAAGAGGGCAGATTTGAAGCAGGGGCTTTAACCCTGGTGCTGTAGACTGAACTCATCATGTTTTCAAGTGGCTGAATACTCAGTGTGACGCCAGGACTACTGAGGTTTTGCTACAGTTGACTCTGCTAGCCTTTGACAAACCAATGCCTCCAAACCGCAGGGCAGCGGGAAAATGACAATCCCCAAACCACTCTTAAGGAATACCACAGAAGGAAGTGCTGCACGCCAGGTGAATTAGCCTATCGACCAAGCCTGCCTATTCCCCCGATACAGACTTTATGTACTAGAGGGGAGAGGTCCTTCACCTGCAGGAGTCCACCATACAGGTTCACTCATGTAGTTCAGCTGACCAGCCGAGGCCAGGATACCGGGGTGTGGCCACTGCCGTACACAAGCAGTTCCGTGGAGCCATACATGAGCTAGGGTGAACTGTTGGAACCAGTGGTTAGAGCCCCCATAAAATAGGGGCGGCTGCCCGTCGCCAAAGGTACTATCCATCCAGAACACCCCCAACACCCCATGAATCAGCTGATCTAACAAATATATAATGAAGAAAAAAATCATACACAAGAAAGTGAAAATTAACGAATTAGTAAACAAATAATATGAATGATAGACAACAAATTCATTATCTTACGCAAAATAAACAAACAAAACAATCAAATAGCCAAACAAAATACACGATGAAAATTTAATTGTATATAAGACAATCATGCATTGGTGCACACATACATAAGACAGTAAACATATATGAACACGTTGGAGTAGACAACTAAGACAAACGCAATTACCAAAAAAGCAAAATAAACTATTCAGAGCATATACACATTTAAAATATAATACCAGACTAACTGACAAATCAGTACGTGCATATCAAAAAGTAATGATAGAAATGTTTGAAAGGTAAAGAGGTGTCATGGAGAGAAAATGGTTAAAAAATAATTAAAAGTAGGGAATAGACTATGCCACGTAACAGTAGATAAGATTATTGTTTGTAGCCAAATTTGAAGCGGCCCACAGAAGACTTTGTTCTCAAGACTGTGTCTCAGTTGTTCCAAAGACGAGGAACGAAGAGTGTTCATGGAGAAAGTGTTGCCAGTGTATGGGATAAAGAGATTACTTTTAGAGCGTGTGTTACATTTATGAATGTCATGTGCACAGAATTGAAAAAAAGGATCGAAAATCCACCAGGAAGAATAGTGTACATGAACATGAAAGTGCTATTTGAAGCTTGTTAATATCCGTCAGCGTTAGTGTGTGAAGTTTGACAAATAGAGGTGCAGTATATGATCTCGTGGTTTTGAGAGGGTGCAAAGTCTGATAGCCTGCTTCTGCATGACAATAAGGAAGTGTATCTATTGTAACCATGTATAGGGATAGGCCTATTTAACTGCAACCAAGCATTAATACCTGAACTATCTCAGAGTTGAAATGTAAGTGAAAATTAAAAAAAAAAACGGTACTGAATTTTGCATGCGCTATGCAGCGATTAGCTTATACACAGCTACAGTTTACGTACCCTTACTATTAACTGTACATTATGATCAGAGCATCACTGGAACTGCGACCTGCGAGTGGATTTTCTAACTGGGATATCCGTAAAGGAGATCCGTGAACTGCATTCCTTTCTCTAAAAGGTACGTTTCAAATGGCTTTTTAGTGAGCGTGTCTCATTCTAGCATGGTTAACTCCCCACCCTACTGCTTATAATTATAATAATTGGCTGTTACAGCCTTTGTTTTCGTTAAAGTTTTTTTTTCTCTCTCTCTCTCTTTCAGACTCTTCTCCATAGAGTTTGTACACGTTTTTTCTTTCGCAAGGGCACTTCGGCACTTTCTTAAATTGCATCAACCTCAGACTTGGCACACACTTAGACCACCATCCACAGATGGTCCAAGAAGAAATTCGTAATCATGACGTCATCAAGTGTCAAGTTACGTAACATTAAAGGTGCATTTTTTCTCCATAGCTTTTGTACACGTTCTTTTCTCCATAGGGTTTGTACACGTTCTTTTCTCCATAGGCATTGTGCACGTTGTTTTCTCCATAGGCTTTGTACCCATGGGGTCGGACAACTCGACCGTTATCCAACTGGACATTTTGACAGCGTGCGCGTGCATGCCTTGCCGCCCTAAAGCTGGCCAGGTCCCCGCGCACTCTACGCGGTACAGTCATGATGCCACAGATTTATGCGGCTTACGTAAATGTGACAAACTTGTAGTTGGGTATGTGAGTTGGGATAATCATGATTTATCAGAAGTTAACAACTATAAAGAATTTCTTAAATGTTAATGTGGCATTTACGGGGATTTGTTCAAGTGCGCCACGTTAGGAACACTGGAAAGAATTCCATATAAGCCTCCACCTCTATGGGCCATGACAGGAAACGTCAAAGTATTTTTAAAGAAAATCTTGATTTTGAGGTTGAAAAATTGCAAAAATGTTTTTTGAATAGATGTCTGTAGTGAAGTTTGTCGGAATCGTCTAAATATTGTCGTTTATGATGACCTTGACCCACTTAAGACGTGTGCGAAGTTTTAGGCGAATAGCGTCATCAGACCGGAAGTTAAAATAAAAAGACCCTTTTTCATTTGAAAATTCCTGAAAAATCAACCATGGCAGTTTTTATGTTAGTTTTTACTTTAATTGTCGATTTAAGGGTAGGTCTAAAACATTTCAAAGCTTCGAGGCAATAAGCGAACTCGGACATGCCCTGCACATGCTTAAAACTTCAGGCTGACAATAACTCTGCTCTAAAATATGCACGGAACATCTATATGTACATACACGTACATGTACATTACGCACATACACTGTACATCGTATGTCAGTCAGCCTGCAGAGCACGTGTTGCCGAGGTCAAATTCTGTCCACATCACAGTGACCGTTTTAGCCGATTTTCGGCTTACTTTGACAGATTTTATGTTCATGCATGCGCATAGTCAGGGACGTATAATAAAAAAATCATAATGCTGAAACAGCCCTATGTTTGTCCACAAACATATGTCTAGTTATTATATCCTTATACAATTTTCACACCAGGAATTCCCGATCTGATATTCTTTTCCTGATAATGTCGTACCTACGTAAGCCGACAGAAATTATTGCCTGGACTAATACATGAAAGGTGATCCTAGCTTAGAGTGTTCATTTATGAGAAATATAGCCGACTTTAATC
Organism: Patiria pectinifera; assembly: GCA_029964075.1. Lineage (NCBI taxonomy): Eukaryota > Metazoa > Echinodermata > Asteroidea > Valvatida > Asterinidae > Patiria > Patiria pectinifera. The sequence goes on along the minus strand of CM057150.1, from coordinate 21,238,075 downwards.
ACCTGGTAATGCAGTGCACAAATAATGAATGCTTGTGCTCAACGTTAAGTGCAATGTTAAAAATAATTTCCAAAATTGATTGAAACATTCCATCTGTCTCACCGAATGAAATTATTCTGTCCATTTTACGAAAGTGAAATATTCAGTATGAGTTGTTTACAACACCTGAATCAATCGTTTGATTGGTCAGAATCATCACTAGTTTCACCTCGTGACGGTACTTCTATTTACTGTGGAGAATAACTACCAACCAATCAAATGACGGGGATTTATTCAGGCGTTGTATAAATCTAAATAATCTTGGCACGCAAATTAACTGTCAAGTAAAAACAGGTTACCAGCTGAGCTGATTTCTTGATCAATATGAAATAAACCAAAACACATTCATTTGTTACAGAGATCTTTTACGATGGCTACCAACGAGATTTCTGGAAGTGACAGCGAGAGTCACTGCAGTTCTGTGGCGTCGATTGGATCTTCTATGTACGCCGTGCCTGACAACATATTAGAGACTATTTTCCAACGTCTTAATGCCCCTGACCTGTGTAGCGTGGCATCATGCTGCCGTTGGCTACGCGATGCAACCAATCATGATACACTTTGGCGCCCTCTTTGTCAAAGCAGAGAATGGGAACACTACGGCACCACCACAAACCTGGCCAAGATAGCTTCCTACGGACCTTCTGAGCAAGAAACTGGCGCTAATAAAGCAGTTCACGACCGCTGCGTGACCTTCCAGAATGATAGGATCGTGACGGGTGACAACACTTCGGGTTTAACCAGCACTTGCAGGTGGAAATGCGTTTACATGAGAGCTTACCATCTGAATAGGAACTGGGCTACGAACTGCTCTCATTTCAAGGAATTTGATGTCAATATGTACAGGCACAACATTCTCTTCCCAAAGCATATTTTTATAGATGGGGATATTCTAGCACTGCTTACCTCGATGACAGTCCATGTCTTTGACATTAGGAAGGACACCCTTGAGTGTGTTATCCATGTTCCTCCTCACAATATGACCTTCAAGATCAAAGATGGCGTAGTGGTGGTGGCCTGTTTGAATGGAATAGTCCGTGCATTTGATGCAAGAACAGGACAGATGCTGCAAGTGATGAAGGAATGCAGGCCATGGCGAATCCAGGCATTGTTCTTTGATGGTGAATTTGTCATCGCTAGTACCTACGGCAGTAGAAGTCTCTTCACAGGGGACAGTTTTTACATTTACGTGTGGGATGTCCAAGACGGAAAACGACGCCCGCTTGAAATGGATGAGCCGACAGGGGACGACGAATTGTTTGACCTAGATTACCGGAATAAGGTGCTGGCGGCTGCCCACTCTGATAACTACATTCGCGTGTGGGATGCGAGGAGCGGAGAGTTTCTGCATAAACTAGAATGTCCAGGGGAAACGTCAAACGTCAAACTCGGGGAAAACGTCATCGTTGGTTTGAGCACCGACAACAATAGTGCCATATGCGTTCTTAGCATTTGGAGTCTAGACACGGGCGAGTGTCAAAAGAAGACATCATTTCGTTGTGTCAATAAGTCGAATCTGTCCTTGGTAAATAATTTGATAATAATACAAGGAGATTTGAACACCAGTTTGTCTGGCGTGATGCTCGCTTATGATCTTCGTGGAACATTAGTAACTAAAAATACATTGATCGAGTGCATTGACTGTCCAACCTTTAAGACAGGAAATGGACGGATGTGCTCCTTCAATGTATTAATTGTGCAAGAGGAGGAACAGTTCAACTGTTCAACCTTGAAGTACAAAGAGTTCATCTTTGAAGCCACTCCCAATGGCTTGGTACGACTCGTCGCTGCTGATCCTGACCTATGCGATGCTGAAATCATCTGGATGGACGAAATCAGAATGATTCGCCGTGACACTCGTAATACGAGACTCCTCGTCTATCATTACTGGTAAACTAGTGTTGGCATTTGACCAAGGGAATGCACTCGCGATGATCATGACTTCATGAAAATCGACTGATGACAAAAGCTCAAATCCAGATCTGGCTCGCACCTTTTCGTCACCGCATTACGGGTGGCAGCTATGGACTCCAAGCATAACTGCATCCTCAGCGATTGTAACAAAACAAAACACACGCCACTGGACAGACGGTTTTCAACCGCTATTATATGATTGTCTATTGAGTCCAGTCAAGAGCTGTCATACAGTCACGCTTACCTGTTCAATTCTTCCCAATGGACGCTGTTGAATATTCCCTGGTATAAGATTGTGATATTGTATTGGTTGGGAACAGTTCACGTGACATAATGTACATGTATGACGACCTGATGGACTCCACAGAGTACATCAATTCATGTTTCCCGGGAAAATAACCTTTCATCATTCTCAAAGACATTTGAACGTTGTTCCCTCCGGCCGGAGTTCGAATATGTTTGAATGCCGCTCCAAGTCTCTCTGCCTCTGTAACCGTTGAGGGGGTACTTGCACATGGAGTACATTCGTATTGTGCACCAATGATCTCAATACTGACTTTATGCATGCGCCACTTACAATTATGTTCTTACGAAATGTTTCAGGACCACATTTTTCTTATTAGAGATCACCTTGAAAGAGGTTTCGGCGGTCATTGTTTTTTTTTTAATCCGATGTTGTCATGCATACTGACTTTATATATACGCCAATTAAAATAATGTATGGAAGAGACAATTATCAGGACCTAGGGATTTCCATTTGAGATCACCCGAGATTAAAAAGACTTCGGACGTCATTTTTTATCCAATGTTATCATGCATTTTCAGCATTAGAAAACGGCATGTCGAACACGTTTTTGGAGACACATCTCGAACTTGACTCTGAGAATTTGGAAGACCTTTATTTTGCTGTGATGACCACGTCCGGAGTTAATAAGCCTGCATCGTATTGACGTCACGCTCAGTAGTTTACAGGTGCTCTTTCCCATGGGAGCGAGGTTGGGACAAGAGAAACATGGCTCCTATAAGAAAACACTCATGTAAGCCTAACGTGACATGATGAATCAGGCCTATACTGATTCTCTCATTTTGGCCGAGGTTGTTACATCATTCATGACAAGTTATATATTTTTAAATAATACTGCAGGAAAACTGTTCGTTCACTCTAAAAAGTCCCAGGTCAGATTTGATCAGGATTCCGGGTTCTGTTTGACCCAGTACATTTTAGGGTCAAAATGACACTTCTCTTGATCCGGGTCAACTTGACTCCGAAACCTTGGCAGACTGACCAAGAAAATCTTGATTTGGAACGTGAAAAGTATCAGCTATGAAAATGTTCGTGCGTACACTGCCACTCAAAATACGTTGGTTTTCAAAATAGGTGGGGTTTTTATATAGTGTTATTTTACTTATACATGTACGTGTATGTAATGGATATGATGATGGTGTAATAAATAATCTAATTGAGAGCGAATCAAGTAGACGATTGGGTTTAGTTTTCTATCATCTACATTATAATAATTCCTGTCTCACTTTCTGTCAAAGCTCTTCAAAGCCCCAAACCAAAAGTTTACCCGGATAACAACCTACCTCTCCCGGGCGCCAGCTTTACAAGGCCTGTCTGCGGTATAGTTTAAATCAATTGACGGGAGAATATAGCAATTTAACAAGTGGAAGAAAACAAGATTGTGACATTTTTATTTACCAAGGACCTTCGTCTGGCATTAATCTTGAGAAGAAAAAGGAATCAAACAAAGCCCGTGGTGCTACTTCACATTCTGTTCCAAAATAGAACACGACACAACAAAGCTTGTGAAAGCAAAACTATTGTCAAAGCCAAGCTGGGTTTTTTTTTTCTCAATCTTTTACAGGAAAATATAATTGAAGCGTGGCTGAGTTTACTGCAGTCACACTATTAATGTGCATGCACCGAGGCTGATCTTTTGAAAAGTCGGTATCAACTGGAACGTTTGACCTGAAAGTTATTGTTACTGTGTAGGGATAGGCCTATTCACCTGTCGGCTACCCAATGCACCCAACAGCATTCCTTTCTGAAAGTAGTGTTCACGCACGTACAAGTGAACTGAATTGTTCATGCGCCATACTGACTGGCTTATACGCAGCTATCCTTTACTTTTGTGATCAGCATATCAAACTAGAATTATCTACCGTTTATCTGTGAAAGAGATCTGTGAACAGCATTCCTTTCTGAAAGGTTCGTTTCGAATGACTTTTTGTGAGTGTATATCTCATTCTAACGTAATAAACTCCACCACCCCACTGCTTATAATCATGGACGAAATATATATATACCCGTATTGCAAAATCTCCACGCCAGCGGTTTCCTGGTCTGATATTCCCTTTCTGTCTATCTCATACATACGTAGACAGAAATTATTGCCATGATTGATATCTGATAGCTGATCCTACAGCTATGGTGTTCCTGTAAGGGGAATATATAGCCGGATTAGCACCTGATATAACATTGTGCAAACAATGATTGCTTTTGAATGCAGTGGTAAAAATAATTTCAGAAATAATTTAACGAGGTGGCAGATGGAATGTTGGAAAAGCCGAGTTGAATGGAAGCTTTCATTGTCACAATATGAAAGTATTATTTATATTGCACGAGTGGGAAACATTTTTAATTTGTTTTATTCAACACCTGAATCAATCAATTTCATCTGATTAGTCAGAGCCATCAACAGTTTGACCGTGCAATGGAACTTCCATTTACTATGGAATAGAACTTCTGCTTTTTGTGGAGTGGCCGAGCAGTATTCCATGTAATAGACCATGTCGAAAGCCATTACATTCGAACAGATTCGCTGATTAATTATGCAAGACAATCTTGACCTCTGTATTTTGACTAATCAGCGGGCGCTTTTTTTATATCGGGTCTTCGGTCATTCACCCGTTGCGCGTCATAGAAATAGATTAAAAAAACCTGTGTCACGCGCTCTGCATCATGTTACGCGATATGTGCCCGGTTGTTGTTTACAAAACACTGCTTTCGAATTGACCAATCAAACCTTTAGCCCTGATTTGGGAATGAAATGACGTTACGGTTTTTTTTATTTTTATAAATTCGACTCTGATTGGCCGGCGCGCGGTTTGCATATATCTGCATGGTTAGACATATCGGACGTTATACATGAGACTTGGCTCCGTGAATAACGGGTAATACTCAGGATAGCCTGGCCGCGGGTTCGTTCAATAATTCAATGACGAGTGATCAGCGATCACCAATCAGATGACATTGTTTCAGGCGTTATATATCAAACTAAATAGTCTAGGCACACAAAAAGAGTGTCAAGTGAAAACAGGTTACCAGCTGAGCTGATTCCTCGGTCGCTGAAAAAATAAACGAAGACAGTTTCATTTGTTACAGACATCTTTTACGATGGCTACAAACCAGATTTCTAAAAGTGACACCAAGACTCACTGCAGTTCTGTTGCGTCGATTGGATCTTCTATGTAAGCCGTGCCTGATGATTTAATAGAGACCATTTTCCTACACCTTAGTGCGTCTGATCTGTGTCACGTGGCATCATGCAGCCGTTGGCTACGCGATGCAACCAATCAGGATTTATTTTGGTGCCCTCTCTGTCAACGTGCAGGATGGGAGCACTACGGCACCACCACAGACCTGGCCAAGATAGCCTCCTACGGACCTTCCGAGCAAGCAACTGATGGCGCTACTGAAGCAGGTCACGACAGCGTCACCTTCCAAAATGATATGATCGTGACTGATGACAACACAACGGGTTTAACCAGCACTTGCAGGTGGAAAGGCGTTTAGGCTACATGAGAGCTTACCACCTGGATAGAAACTGGGCTTCGAATTGGTCTCATTTCAAGAAATTGGATCTAGCAGATATCGATACTTACATAACTCCTTTCCCAAAAGATGCTATTGTCGATGGGGATCTTCTGGCACTGTGTTCTTCCGATGAGACAGTCCATGTCTTTGACATTCGGAAGGACACCGTTCAGTGTGTCATATATGAGAATGTAGCCCACGCGATGGGAATGATCAAGATCAAAGATGGCGTAATGGTGGGTTGTCTAGATGGGAGAGTCCGTGCGTTCGATGCAAATACAGGGCAGATGCTACATGTGACGGAAGAATGCTGGCCATTGGGATTCAAGTCATTTTTCTTTGACGGTGAATTGATCATCGCTAGTACCTATGCGATGATGAGTTTCGATACTTGCTACATGTGTGTGTGGGGTGTCCAAGACGGAAAACGACGCCTGCTTACAATGGATGATCTGACAGCGAACAACGCCTGGTGTGACGTACCGGAATAAGCTGCTGGCTGCTGCCCACTCCAGGAACTACATTCGCGTGTGGGATGCGAGGAGCGGAGAGTGTTTGCATCAATAAAAATACCCCGGGCAAAAGTCACAAGTCAGACTTGGGGATAAGGTCATCGTAGGTTTTAGCGCCGACCACAATCGTCAAATGTACATCATCAGCATTTGGAGTCTGGACACCGGAGATTGTCATAACGAGATATATCGTTTCCGAGCAAGGGCGGATCCAGGGGGGGGGGGGGCAAAGGGGGCCATGCCCCCCCCCCCCATCAAAAAATAAAGAAACCATTTTTTTTTTATGTGACGTCACAATAAAGGCAGGCAATGAGTACACCACCATCTTTTCCTCAAAAAAAATTGGTAAAAGTGGTCAGAAATATTCGGGGCCCTTAAGCGGGCCCCGAACCCCACGCCGTAATTTTTGGACCCACTTTTTGGGGGGACCAAATTTTTTTTGGGCCCCCCCCAAAATGTCTTCTGGATCCGCCCTTGTTTCCGAGTGTTCGACTGTGCACTCCATACTTGGTGAGCGATTTGATAATAATACACTTAATACGCTTATGATCTTCGTGGAACATTAGTCACTAAAAATGCATTGCTTGAGTACAACCTCTGTCGAACCTTTGAAGAGGGAAATGGAAGCAAGTGCTCCTTCAAGGCGTCAATCAACCTGGAACAAAAACGGAACACATAGTTCATCTTTACAGCCACTGCCTTTGGTCTAGTAAGACTCTCCGCTGTTAATTCTGACCTGCTCACGACTGTCTCCCTCTGGTTGGACGAAATCAGAATGATTCGCTATGATTCTCGTAATAAGAGACTTCTCATCCATCATTACTGGTGATTTCATGATGACATCTGATAAAACAGATTGCACTTGCGACGATCAAGACTTAATAAAAGGCCGACATTAATTCCCAGAAACACTGACAATAGGTCAAATCCAGATCTGGCTTTGATGTGTGTACTGTATGCATTTGCCTTGCTGGATTTTAACTAGAAGTAGATTCCATTGTTAAATGTTCACAAGTAGGGCCCAGTCTCTACTTTTATGTACATTGACTCCTTAGTTTTTTGTTTTGTTTATCATTATCTGGACAACGTTTGTACTGGATTGAATGCATTTTGTTAGTGCTCATGACGGCTCAAATTCAAATGCGCTACGGGTCAAGGATAGTTTTTTTGTATCATTATCTACAACGTTTGTACTGGACTAAATGCATTTTTTTAGTGCTCACGACGGCTCAAATTCGAATGCGCTAGGGTCAAGGATTTAAAAATGACTCTGGCATGAAATTAAAGGCACGTGTATACAGGAAACGTATAACCAGTGCCATTTTCTTATCTACATGACTGGCACGAACTACCAAAGGGTGCCCGTTGTAGATGCGTACTCTGTGCTATTTTAAAAAGTTTTATTTTCCTCCTAACGGTTTTTCAATTTGTATGCAAATTTGATTTAACAAAAAAGGCCTATACATGTACTTTATTTGTTTTCTGGAGTCTGCTAATGAACCCGCCCTATGAGAGCAAACCACGCAATTCAAATTTTGTAAAAGAATTTCAAAAAACTAAATGTTGGTGGACTGTTTTCCGTTCAATTTCTCTTACAAAAGTGAAGTACTCGTATAATTCGTAATAACAAAGTTATTGAAAAAAAATATGTATATATATATATACGTGTACAGGGTAAAGTAAAAAAAAAATAAAAAAATGTCGGGACCATTTTTTTTAGTGAAGTTCTGCATTGATCACTTTCAAATTCTAGGATATAAAAGTTCAATTCACAAGCTTTCTTTTAGTGCAAGAATCATTCAAATCACTTATGTACTGTTCAAGTTACAAATTTTAAACACAAACATTTTGAAGTTCTGTCCATAGATCACAAAAAGGTCAGTGTTCTTTCAGCAAAACGAAAACAATTCACATAGGGATGTGTGAATTGTCACTACGTCCGCCACAATTGATTAAATCACTCTGCTTTTAATGCTTGCTTTGCTTTAGGCCTCCAGGCCGACGTCCATCGTACTCGTAATATTTAGTCAAACCAGGCCTACAGGGCCAAGTCCCCAAAACTTCACCAATTAAAAATGGGGGGATGGATTTTGATGAAGTTGGGGAGGCTAGGTTTAAAATTTAAAACAAAACCTCACAAGAAAACTCAATCCAGACAAGAGATTACACTTAAAGTGAGAATGTTCTCTTTATTGCATTTACATGTACATTAATACATACATTATAACACCTGTCTTTGAGTGGGTTACGATTGTAAACAGCCCCCTCGCTTGACACATTATGACCAGGCAGGTAGCAGCATGCAGGCGACATTGGGGTGGAGATGCAACGTTGCAGGAACATTCTAGCCGAACAAGCCTGGTACATGTAACCAAAAAATATTAAAAAGAAAGTTTCAAAATTATGTAACTTTGAGTGCTGCTGAAGTTCCAACAATTTGTCAACGTTTTCACGAACTGACACGCACGCGCTGTGTGCTGTCAATGCGTGAAAATCTGATAATCAGTAATTTCGGTTTCATGAACCAACACGTGGGTGTGAGCCGATACCGACGCGTAAGGCCAACAAAAAAAGTCTCCGGCTTCTGGTATGCGCGCGCGTCGCCGTAGCCATGCGCGTCGGCAAAACGAAAAGGTGTTTGTTTTTTCAATAAAAGATGATGTCTCAAAACCGTCAAACTCACTGGTTTGACTGGAATCCTGCTGCTGCACAATTTTAATTTGTTTTTAGATGGGGTTATGATCGAGAATAAGCTTTATGTGGCCTCTCTGGACTATTTGTACCAAGTTTAGTCGGCACCATTTGCAGTCATCAGCCGAGCTTTTGAAGCAAAAAAAAAAAAAGGTGAAAAAAAAGCCGCGTCGCCGCACCACTTTTTGGGCAAGCTCCATACCAGAAACCGGAGACTTTTTTGGCCTAATATGCAAGCATGTGGCAGAAACACAATTCGGAGAAAATCGCTTTGAGGGTCGACACAAATGTACTCCATCCGTACACTTGTGCGCTTACACACACACACAAATTAATTAAAACTGTTTTACTGGTGAAATTAAGACCGGTGTCAGTTCGTGAAAACAAAAAAAGTACGGAGTGGACGCATGTACACGTAGTACCAGGTGTCAGTTTGTGAAAACCAAAATAATGCGGTTCTGTAAAGTACGCGCGCATGCCGGGGACTCACGCCCAACCGAGTGTCACTTCGCGGTGACGGTGACGAATTCTTTATTGTTCAAAATGCACAGCAGTGCTTCATCAAAACGCCCGGTCATAAGGAAACCAAAAGTAAATCGCAAGTCTTGTGCGGATTTATGATGGACTCAATCACAACGCCGAAGGGGTGGGCTACTCACCGAATCCCATGTCATCATCAGATTCCTCCTCTTCTTCTTCTTTCTTCTTCTCCTTCACTGATACATGCATCTGCTGGATCTGATGGTGGTGTAATAAATAATCTAATCGAGCTGATCAAGTAGACGATTGGGTTTAGTTTCTATCATCTACATTAGAATAATTCCTGTCTCACTTTCTGTCAAAGCCGAATTGAGGATAATTTAGAAGTCAACAACTCTGTCATTGATATTGTTACTTAATTTAAATATCTAGGTGTCTGGCCGGCTAGGTGCACCTCTGGCATGGAATGTGCATATTGACAAACTTGCGAAGAATGTCAACAAACGTGTGGGGATTCTCCGGAGGGTCAGAAGTGTTCTTCCTCAGCATACATTAAATTTGCTATAATACAAAACCTTGATTCTTCCACAATTTGACTATTGCGATGCTGTATGGGGCAATGCTGGAAAATTGCTGCTGACCAAACTTGATAAAACAGTGCTGGTAGAATTATTATGGGCCTCCCCTGAAGAGCCCCTACTGATATTCTTTTATCTACTCTTAGATGGCAATCTCTGAGTGAAAGACGAGATTTAGTATATAAGACCCTGGTAAGGACATCAAAATTGCCTCCTCAACTTTGTAACTGTTTTCATTTTGTTTCTAGTACCCACTCATTCAATACCAGGTCTGTTTCTCAAGGTAATCTAGTTCCTTCGTTATCCAAATCTAACTCAGGTAAACGTAAATTGCGTCTCGTGGACTTAATTCGTTCAATGACCTCCCTGCGACACTTAAACATCCGTTGCCTCTTACCTTTACCAGTTTTAAGCGCCTCTACACGAACCAGACCGTTTAATATTATATGGTACATGTATGTTTTGTCTTTGTGTCTTTTTACTGCCAATGTAACAACCGTGATTAAGAGTGTCTCGTTGTATTGTTTATTAATCGTCTTAATTATATCTTGGTAATGTTTTATTGCTTGTTCAATTTTTATATTGCATGCTTCCACTGAAGGGTCTCCCAAGGATAAACAAGAAATAAATCAGTAAATAAATCAATAAATAAATGAATAAATAAATTTAAAAAATAAGCTCTTCAAAGGCCCAAAGGTGGACCCGTATGACAACCTACCCCGCTCTCTGGAATTAGTGTTACATTAAGGCTTGTCTGCATAGGCCCCTAATGGTCTAGTTTTAATAAATTGACGGGAAATTATCGCACTTTATACGATTGGTGAAAAAAAAAAGATTGTATTTTCCAAGGAAATGTCTGGCATTATTCTTGAGAAGAAAAAAATCAAACAAAGCCCGTCATGCAGCTGCTGCTTCACATTCTGTTCCCAAAATAGAACACGACACAGCAAAGCTTGTGAAAGCAAAACTGTTTTCAAGGCCAAGCTGGTATGTTTTTTTTTTCAATCTTTTACTGGAAAAATAATTGAAGCATGGGTTTACTGCAGTCACACTATTAATGCGCATGCGCCCAGGCTGATCTTTTGAAAAGTCGGTATCGACTGCACGTTTGACCTGAAAGCTATTGTTACCGTGTAGGGATAGGCCTATTCACCTGTAGCCAATGCACCTAAACTCGCAGTAGTGTTCACGTACAAGTGACATTAATTTTTCATGCGCCACTAGCGACTGGTTTATACACAGCTATCAGTGATCAACATATCACACTGGAATTGCGACCTGTGAGTGGATGTTTAAACTGGTATGTCTGTGAAGCAGATCTGAGAACTGCATTCCTGTCTGAAAGGTACGTTTCAAATGGCTTTTTAGTGAGCGAATCGCTTTAGCGTGGTAAACTCCTCCGCCCTAATGCTTATTGATGAATTGTATCCTTATTACAAAATCTCCATGCCAGAGGTTTCCCCCCCCCCCCGAACTGGTTTTGCTTTCCTGATAATCTAGGCCTAATACGTACATGTACGTCGTTATAAAATAATGATTGCATTGATACCTGATAGATACACGTGACATATCATCACCTGATAATGGAATACACAAATATTAACAAACGTGCGTGAGTGCAATTGTAAGAGTAATTTCATGAATAATTGGATGAGGTGTCATAATGTTTTGGATTTTGGGGATTTTGATGTAGAAATCACGAAAACAATCAGCAGCAAACACAACAATCATGAAAATCTAATGGCGACTCACATCACGTACTTACCGTAGTACGGTACGCACAAAGACATATAGCACGTCCACTCCCTGTGGGATATCACGTCACAGGGAAAGTGCTACGACTCATAAACTAAACACGTGATCGTTCTAGGCCAATGAAAATACAGTATTCAAGACAGAGGTAAAACAAAACTGAAGAATCTAGGCAAACAGGGTAACTGTCAAATAAAAACAGGCAGTGGCGTAGCCAGGAATTTTTCAGCGGGGGGGGGCGCTGGGGGGGCGTCGAGCAGGGGCGTCAATCGCTTCTCAAAAGTAGGGGGGACATACCTTGATCATAACTGATACAAGCGCAAAGCGCGAAGCGCGAAGCCCTTACGGCGTGAGGTTCGGGGCCCGCTTCGGGGCCCCGAAAAAAATTGGATTCTAGATGTTCTGTAGTGTGATTTGAAGCAATTGCTTATGACTTTCCTCCATGCTTTAACTAATATTTTCTTGGCAAATTTGAACATCGTTTTCGAGGTTGGAGACATTGAATCAGCTATCGGTATTCTGAGCTATTGGCGTGGATTTTCGATGCCCTGGGTGTGATCTGAGGCAATTTCTTACCACCTTAACCAATAATTATCTTAGCACAAAAGATAATAATTTAAACATAATTTTCGAGGTTTTCTCAGCTAAAGGCATAAGAAAATTTTGTGTACATTGTTTTCGAGGTTGGAGTCATTGAATCAGCTACCAGAATTCTGAGCTATAGGCGTGGGGTTCGGGGCCCGCTCATAAGGGCCCCGAAAAAGTTTGGATTCTAAATGCTCTGTGGTGCTATCTGAGGCAATTTCTGACCACTTTAACCAATATTTTCTAAGCAAAAGATACATTGTAGTGCATAATAGGGCCCATCGCGTCATGTAGATCAATGATAATTTTTTTAGAAACTCAAAATCTCAGGGGCGACTGTGGGGGCGACAAGGTTTCATGGGGTCGCCCCACGCCCCCCGGTGGCTACGCCACTGAAAACAGGTTGACAGCCGAGCTGATTCATTGGTCACTCAAAACTAAACAAAATATTTCGTTTGTTACAGATATCTTTGTGATGGCTACCAACAACATTTCCGGGAGTGACAGCGAGGGTCACTGCAGATCAGTCGCGTCGGGTGTATCGCCTTTGTTCGCTCTGCCTGAAGCCGACTTTACACTTTTCCGATTTCTGAATGCGTCTGACCTGTGCCACGTGGCATCATGCTGCCGTTTGCTACGCAATGCAACCAATCAGGATTCACTCTGGCGCCCTCTTTGTCGAAGCAAAGGATGGGAGCACCTCGGCACCACCACAGACCTGGCCAAGATAGCTTCTTACGGACCTCCCGAGCAAGCAACTGGCGCTACTGAAACAAGTGACCGCAGCGTCACCTTCCAGAATGATAGGATCGTGACTGATGACAACACAGCGGGTTTAACCAGCACTTGCAGGTGGAAAGGCGTCTACATGAGAGCTCACCATCTGCATAGAAACTGGGCTAAAGATTGTTGTCATGTCAGAGAATTTGGTAAGCGACATTATCCTTTTCTAGATGCCTCTGTAGACGGGGATCATCTAGCAATGCGCAGCTCTGATAAGTCAGTCCATATCTTTGACATTCGGAAAGACACCCTTCAGTGTATTATCTGTCAGAATTTAGCCAAGTCAACGGGACCTATCAAGATCAAAGATGGCGCACTGGTGGCGGTTTGTCAGGATGGAGGGGTCCGTGTGTTCGATGCAAAGACGGGACAGATGCTACAAAAGATGGAGGAATGCTGGCCCAATAAATTCCAGTCATTGTTCTTTGACGGTGAATTAGTCATCGCTAGTACCTACGAGAAGCGGAGTGTCTTGAAGGGGAAATGCTACATTCACGTGTGGGGAGTCGAAGACGGAAAACGACGCCTGCTAGCCGTCGATGAAAGGCCGACAAAGTTTGACGTATGGTATGACATAGATTACCGGAATAAGCTGCTGGCGACTGTCCACTCTGATAACTGCATTGGCGTGTGGGATGCGACGAGCGGACAGTGTTTGCACGAACTGACATGCCCACGGGATGCCTCTGGTGTCAAACTAGGGGATAACGTTATCGTTGGATTTAGCGCCGAAAACGACATTGCTATGTGCGTTATTAGGATTTGGAGTCTGAACACTGGAGAGTGCCAAAAGGAGATATCTTTCATGTGTGACAATAATTGGGATCCGTACTTGCTGAATAATTTGATAGTAATAAACTTGCATGGCGACCGCAACGTCAGTATGATGTTCGTTTATGATCTTCGGGGAAGATTAGTAACTAGGAGACCATTGAGGGTGTCAAGTTTCCGTCAAATGTTCAACGAAGGAAAGGGAAGTAAGTACCCCTTCAAAGTATTGATCGACACAAAGGCCGAGGAAAAACGGTACAAAGAGTTCATCTTTGAAGCCACTCCCAAAGGTTTGGTACGACTCAGCAACAGCGCTCTTGATCCTTACCTAAGCGAGACCCACATCGTGTGGATGGACGACATCAGAATGATTCGTTATCACTATCGCAATCAGAGACTCCTCATCTATCATTACTGGTGAACCAGTGATGACACTCTACCACGTATATACGGTCAAAATGGGTATCGGAAACTAAGTTAAAAAGCGACAATGGTCATTAGAAATCACAGTACCCCATATGAAAAAAACCGTAATGTGGAGTATAGTACGAGATTTCATTAAAAATAAAGTACAGCTATAATAGGGATGTAACGGTGGACAACAGTGGTACAAATAACCTCGGGGCGAATAGCACCCGAGGCGAACGTCATATCCCATTATCACACCAGTCAACTATTGTTAAACATACATGTACACTTAATATCTCCCAAATTAAAAATTGTATATGTTTTTGGAATATCACTCCATATATATGGATATAAATTATACACCTTTTAGACTTTAAATGACACCATGATCATTTTGGCACTTTCATGCATTACTGATCAGGGGCTAAATTTGCAAATTTTGCGAAAAACAGCTTGAGCACTCAAATGCAGTGTTTTCAAATAGAACAAAAGCTACTAGAGGTCAAAGTGTTTGTTGAGATACAAACGCAGAGTGGTCGGGCCGACAATTATTTCATTAGACACAGCCCCGTTAAGTTATGAATAATTTCATGTCAGAACAAAGATCACGAAAATTTTACCTTTTCAGTACAACCAATGATTATGTTTCAACAAAAATATATCAAATTTCAGTGAATGTATACGTTTTACGTACACGTACAAGTTATTTCTGGTTTGATGACGTCATCAGTCCAAAAAGGAAAGTGAATATTGATTTAGTTCGGAGAGGACACAATCATGTTCATTATAAAGTTAAAGTAACCTATGAAAATGTAAGTTTATGTATTAATAACACCTGTTGATGACGTCACAGCGTTAAAGGAATCGCGCAATGGAATTAGAAATAAGATTTTATGACTTAAATAAAAAATGAAAACGGGTTTCTTGCCATGACTTTCCACCTCCTTTGTAGCAGTAAAAGGGAGAAATTTCAACATTTTAATTTTGATGCCAATGAAAATTTCCATATTCATGAGCAAAAGCGTAATGTCATTCAAAGCAGAACAGTAGCGTCTCCATATCTTTGTGTACATTTTCTTGGGGTAAGTTACTTGTTCATCATGTTAAACAGCTCGTTTTAATAGACAGCAGCAGTGGCCACTATTTCTTCAGAACTTTTTATGTGGGTACTAACTTTTGAAATGTTTATGTGTACTTTTGACTTGTAAGTCAAAAGCAAAATAGCGCCCTCTTACATGTATTTATGACAGATTTGCTAATAATTGAAAAACTACCGCATTCTTGTCACTTCCAGTGAAAACAAGTATTAAGATTTTGTATGTAGTGTTGCATGAAAACAAGATAAGCTGAATTGCCACTGCATGTTTCCTTTAAAGATCCAAAGGTCAACATTGTAACAAATATCATTATTTGGGCTATGAAATCATAAGACAGGAATCAAATGATACAATAAAAAAAATGATCATTTTCAAATTCTCCATACAGTAACTTCCGGTCTGATTATGTCATAATTTTGAAACCTTGCAAAGTTATATGTGGTTGATAAAAAACTAACAATTTTTTGAATTTGGTTAAATTTTGGATGGACGGTTTTCATATTAAAAAAACGAAACCCCATTTGATGTAATGCTAGAAGGCGCCCTTTCAAATGAGGTCATAATGCTGTTTTTGTGTCCTTTCTTTCCATTCTAAACACTTCCATAATTTATTTGCTTATAATATTTTTCGAGTGAAAGTCAAAATATTATGGGGAACACACGTATGCACATGTGTCTTAGGCCAAAAAAAAAGTCTCCGGTTTCTGGTATGGAGCTTGCCCAAAAAGCGGTGCGGCGACGCGGCTTTTTTTTTTTACCTGATTTTTTTGCTTCAAATGTCGGCCGATGACTGCAAATGGTGCCCGACTAAACTTAGTGCAAATATATGGCAGTCCAGAGAGGCCACATAAAGCTTATTCTCGACCATAACCCAATCTAAAAACACGCTAAAATTGTGCAGCAGCAGGATTCCAGTCAAACCAGTGAGTTTGGCGGTTTTGAGACATCATCTTTCATTGGAAAAAAAACTTTTTCATTTTTCCGACGCGCATGGCTACGGCGACGCGCGCGCATACCATAAACCGGAGACTTTTTCGGCCTTAGGGAACTTCTCAAAAGCGGGAATGCTCCCGTTTTGTAAGTTATGTTCCTTTCAGGAACACTGTGTTCTCCCAGCGTGTTTCCAGCTGGAGCGGGCCATTCCCGAGTAGCGAGCACGTACATCCAACGCGGGAACACCTGGCGATCCTAGGCATGTCCCAATTGGAACAGGCGATGTTCACTGATGGACGACTTTTGAAACGTTCCCTTAAAGGGAATGTACATCATTTGCTTTTGCTGTAATTTTCAGAAATGGATGGAATTGGGGGGTTGGAAATATATGGCAAATATAGTTACACTGACTTTTTTGAGGTTTTGGGTTCGAAAATGCTATAAAAACCAAGAAAAACAATCATATTCCTCCCTCCTGTAGTCTGGTTCTCTGACTCCATTTAAGAAACAGAGCAGTTTACATACATTGGGGAATTGTAAGGTCAGGGAACCAGTCTAGCTGGCTCATACCCCTTCATAGGTTTGTAATCGATTGCAAACAAGTGCGATGGTCAATTGGGGCCAGTGTTTGGAAAAAAAGGCCAGTTTTTTCCAACGCTGGTCGGCCGATCAGCGTTGGAAATTGATACAAAAATACCACTTTTCTTGAAAATGACAGTATACCAGGTGCCATGATTTTACAGGATGCTTTACACTGTCATTCACTAACAGTCCAGCAAGGTATTTCAAAATGATTTGGTAGTTTTATTTTTTGATGTTTGCAAATGTTGTATTTTCCCTTTAAAGTGACATTACCAAAGAATTAAAAACAAAACCTCATAAGAAATCAATCCAGACAACGGATTACATTAAAAATGAGAATGTTCTCTTTATTGCATTTACATGTACATGCACTACATCACAACACCTGTCTTTGAGTGGGTTTAGATTGTAAACAGCCCCCTCGCTTGACATATTATGACCAGGCAGGTAGCAGCATGCAGGCGACATCAGGGTGGCGATGCAACTCAGCAGAAACATTCTAGTCGAACAAGCCTGTATAAATAGAAAAATTACATGACAAATTTAAAATGATGAAACTTTGAGCACTACTAAGGGGCCATTCAAAATTTTTGACGTTTTTAAATTTCGATTTTTTTTTTTTTTTTGAAATTGTTTTGACCCACCCACCCACCCCGATTTTCGATCTTAAAATTTACATTTTTCATTCAATAAAAAAAACATAACAAATGTCCACTTTAGAGCACATGCGAATCCATTTTTCACTCATTGGCACGATATAACAAAACGATTGTTGCCTGCTGTGATGTGGGATATGCCGTTTTTTACGCTCAATCAGAAAATAAATCACAATAGGCTTTACTCCGGTACACACATTGGGCCAACGGTATCAAATGCTCAAAAGGAGCCATGCTCATAGCGATTTTTGGCAAGGTATGCACAACTAGAGTGGGAAATGTGTGATAGCTTTGCAGTGTGAGCGGTGGCATTTTTTAAGTGTTGTCACTTTTACTTTTTTTTTTCTTCAAAATGGCCGCCAATACGCTTGTAACTGGATTAATTAAATGTGGTAACATGCATGTGTTGGCCGCCATTTGTTTTAAAGCCCGAGTCCATCATTTGCAGCTATCCAAAAAAGTAACTGGCGTAATTATTGTTGAAAAACATACTGGTTGAACGATAGTAAGTGGACTAAACTCCCTGTGAAATTATCCTTTCTGGCAAGCTCTCATTTTGAAGAAATCAACGAAAGAAGGCATTTCCAACAGTGCTTCTTAAGAAGCAACGGTGCTTCTTAAGAAGCACCGTAGGAAAATTGATATCAGTTGTTCGTTTTGTTATTCGGCGCAGCGCACACAAGCATTGGAACGACGCACAGGCGCGCGCGGTTGCTATAATTCGTCGGGTCAGTGCGCGACATCGCGTAAAGCTGCAATTCAAGACAATTCGAAACATGATTTAGCAACTTTTGATTTGAAATTGAGATCCTAGAATGCCGTTTTTCTCGGAATATGAAGCTGAAGCTGAGCTGAAACTTCATCAAGTAAGTTGTTCAGGATCCTTCATAAGATTTTGAACACTTTTGTTGCTTCAAACGAACAACATGCACTAATTACAAATGAAGGACTCTTTAAACAGTGATTGCACCCTCAAAGTTGGAACCGCTGCAATGCTATCGCATATTTTCCAACTACAGGGGTGCATACCTTGCCAAAAACCACAACCAGCATTATTGCCCTCATTTGATACCGACCAAACCCCCAGGCTGATGGCCTACAAGTCTTGTGAGGACTTCTTCTTCTTCTTCTTCCTTACAAGTGCAGACTTCATGGCTGAAGATAATCACACTGCCAGAAACACCGGGGCGAACCCCTTCTCTTAGCGATAAGTGAACTGGGTTCTTGAACGTGCATTAGACATTATACAACACACGGGACCTACGGCTTCACGTCCCATCCGAAGGACGAAGCAATAATGGTCAAGTGCCTTGCTTAAGGGCACAAGTGTCCGGGCCCGGGCTCGAACCCACGTCACTGTTGCCTCTGAAAAACCAGAACATGAGTCCGGTGTTCTTAACCGCTAGGCCATGAGACTCCACACTTGACTCAATCAAAACGCTGGGGCGCTACTCACCGAATCCCATGTCATCATCGGATTCCTCCTCTTCTTCTTCTTTCTTCTCCTCTTTCTTCTCGTCAGCTGATTAAAAAAAAACACACACGCACAGTCAAATATCTAAATTATAAATGAATGTAGTACATGTTGTAATTAGCCCTCCTATGCAAACATACATTCTGTGCCAAGTTGTCCTTTCAGTCAAACGACTGTTTTCATCATTTAAAGAGGTTGTGGAATGCTCAAAGACATTTGCGTCGTTTTTCGGGTATATGTAGCCTAAGGTGTGATGAAACGACTATTGTTTCTGTCTTGAAATGAGTACAAAAGGTACTTTTTGAGAGCTGTTTTTCAGGTCCTGTTTCGACCTGAACGTGCAATTTGTGTAAAAGTCATCGTTGGGGGCAGTAAACGAAACATAGTAAATTGTGACATAATAAACAGGACTCGTTTATACTACGCTGCATCGGGAGTCCTGTTTATTATGTCCCGATTTACTATGTTTTGTTTGCTGACCTCAACGACGACTTTTACACAAATTGCACGTTCTGGTCGAAACAGGACCTGAAAAACAGCTCTCAAAAGTACCTTTTGTACTCATTTCATGACAGACACAATAGTCGTTTGTATTTCATCACACCGTAGGCTACCATATACCCGAAAAATGACGGAAATGTCTTCGGCAATTCCACCACCTCTTTAAGAGCTCCCAATCTACAAAAAGCAGGATTGCCGGGCTGTGACTGTCTATGTAACTAGATACAGTTACAATGTATGCTTTAACAGGGCCGTATCATAAGTCCGACGCCTCATAGGTCCGACACCTCATTATGAGGCGTCAGACTTATGAGGAATAAAATTTATTTATTTCGCCTCATAGGTCCGACGCCTCATAAGTCCGACGCCTCGTAAGTCCAACGTCGGAAAAGTGAGGTGTTTGATTTGTCGGACTTACGAGGCGTCAGAGCTACGAGGCGTCGGACTTGTGGGCCTTTATTTGGTTAGGGGATGCGATTTTGTCGGACTTATGAGGCTTCGAACTTATGAGCGGGCTTTAACTGTAGGTGACTGATAACACAGCTGTGCCGCTTGTTTCCTGCTTTTGTCTGTTGACTGAATTTGACTAGTCAGAGTGCTATCATAAAAATATGATCTGTCTGTGGCTAGCCTGTGTAAAAGGCATGACAGGGGAAGTGGATGCATTTTTGACTGTCTGTGACTTTTTAAAGAGTACTTTCAAAATGGTCGATTTTCAAAGTCATCCTCGGGACTTCAGCCTAGTCTTGGCTCACGATGAAAGTGAGAAGCAGTGATCAGTGCGTAAGTTTTCCGTGTGCTTTTGAAAATGTTCATAATTATGGATGACCCCTATCAGATTCGTTAGTGTGATGTCGCTTCAGTTTAAACCACACCCACTACCCGCTATGTAGTATTGGAGTCATTGGAGCCGAAAGTTAACGCAACTGGAGTGTTTATCCAATGGGCGCTAGTAATTAGTGATGAGCGCGAGTGTATGACGTTTATACTAACGAACCGGATTAGAATAGACTATGGAACATCCCCTTGCAAGGGTCTATGATATGTGTGTAGAATCGGCAATTAACCCTAACCCACCTCACTCCTCCAAAATCCTCCTGGCGGTTTTGGAGGATTCTAGAGGATTGAGGATGAATGGTGATTGAATCAAATGAGGATTCTGGAGGATTGAGGATGAATGGTGATTGAATCAAATGAGGATTCTGGAGGATTGAGGACGAATGGTGATTGAAGCACATGAGGATTTTGGAGGATTGAGGATGAATGGTGATTGAAGCACAAGAGGATTTTGGAGGATTGAGGATGAATGGTGATTGAAGCACAAGAGGATTTTGGAGGATTGAGGATGAATGGTGACTGAAGCACAAGAGGATTTTGGAGGATTGAGGATGAACGCATTTTGAGGCAAGACTGTCTGATGATTTTGAAGGATTTGGCGTTGGTTTATCCTTTATTTAAACACAAGTGCAAAGTTTTGGGATGAGGAGGATTTTGGAGGATTGAGGATGAATGCATTTTGAGGCAGGACTGTCTGACAATTTTGAAAAATTTGGGCGGAGTTGGAAAATTTTGAAGGATTTTGGAGGATTGAGGATGGTTGTAAGCAACAAGGGCCTAGGGGGTTAGGGTTAATTATGCAATTTAACAAAACTGCGTCTTGTTCTTGAGATTCTAACCATTCAGTGGGCATCTTCTATATCGGATCTTCAGAAACCTGTTGTTTTATTATAAAAACATGGCATTCGATCAGCAGCTTCGTCCGCATTTCTGATCAGAATGACGTCAGTTTTCTAAAGCGGACTGGGATTGGCTGGAGCGTGGGGTGGCATACAATTTGCTTGTTAGGATATTTCAGCCGTTCGACCGTGGCTCTGCACACGTGAATGTCTGATCCTAAGACTACATAAGGAACGGCCGTTTAGAAAAATTGAACTATTTATGGCATACATCACATGACTTTTATTACAGGTATTTATTTCTGGTTACGAAAAATTTCTATTTTTAGCATATTTTAGTCGTGGCCCAAGACGTCAGTGATCCAGAGCGATAGCTGCAATGTTGCTACTTGCATAATTGATTTTAACGTTCTCCCACTGACGTTTTGGTTATTTCGTAGCAATGGGGGCGTAGCCATTTTATGTAAATTAGACCATCTGTATAAATTTGAACAAAAAAGCAGTTCCCATTTGCCGCAGTAGTCCCGCCTTCGCGCCCCATATCACTGCGTCGCGAATGTTAACAACCGTAGGGCGAGCCTTTGAACTATTTCTCGATCGCTGATTGGTTCCCTAGGAAAGCGATATGATGCTGGGTCATCGTCACCATACGTGGTTACAACCGTTGAGAGTGCCTTTGAACTTTTTCTCGATTGCTGATTGGTTCCGTAGAAAAGCATACGTAGAAAATAAAGAAAAACTTAAACCGCTGATACGAAATGGCCAAGACGTTAGTGCGAGTAGGCCCGCTGGTCTAATTGTTGTGCATTAGAGGGCGCACTATGCACCATCCAGTATCGATCATTAGCGTCTTGGGCCAAGACTATGCATATCTCTGTGTAGAGCAGGTCCATGCAATCGGCCTCGTGGGTCTTACCAGCAGCTTCCTGGGCAGGGGCAGCGCCTCCGCCCACCGCGGGTCCGGCTGACGGGCTGCCCACGTTGGCCAGCAGAGCTCTGATGTCTTGCCCCTCCAGGGTCTTGGCGAACAGGCCTGGCCAGAACGGCTCCACGCTCACACCGGCAGCTTTGATCAGGTTGTTGATTTTGTCGGCCTGTGGCGGAAAAAGAAGATTTGACAGAATGCAGTATTCAGAATTTCAGATGCTACCGGTACATTGGCAGTTGTGGATGTAGGCCATCAGCCCGGGGGTTTGGTCAGTATCAAATCAGGTCGTAAATGATTATAGTGCGCATGCGCAAGGTGTACCGCCCCTAGAGTGGTAACAAGCATTTTGATGGACATTTTGAAAAAAAGGGTGATAACACCTAAAAAGCTGCCACCGAGCTGCAATGCTATCACATATTTTCCAACTCTGGAGGTGTATACCTTGCCAAAAATCGCTATGACGATTATTCCCCTCATTTGATACCAGTGGCCAAAATTTTGGACCGAGGCTGATGGCCTAATGTTATATCCCAACTTACCCCTAGAACTATTGGGCTCTTTGAAAGCAGATCCCTATAGCTAGCACGTTAACATTTGCCATAATTACTACATGATAAAACCAAACGTGCAGATGCATCCAGTGCTCAAAAAACAGCTGTACAATTTGCCCATAGAAGTCCAACTGGTACTTATTGACATACTCGCGAATTGTGCGTCAACCAAAGATTGGGTGGAATCTGTCCCAATTTTGCAAAAATTATGAAAAAAATCCCCCTTCCGCACTGAGGCAACATGGACATTTTCATGTGCACGTGTGAATCATGACGCACCTGGGTTATGGCCGTAGCATATGCGGGAAAAAAAATTGCATGCGGGAGTCAGAAGGAATGTCGGACACTTCGCCCCATTTCCACGTCGCCCCATGTCACTTCGCCCCTAACCACTTCGCCCCATCCCCACTTCGCCCCATCCTCACATCGCCCCATCCCCACTTCGCCCCATCCCCACTTCGCCCCATTCCCACTTCGCCCCATCCCCACTTCGCCCCATCGCAACTTCGCCCCAGCCGTTACATGTAAAAAAGAAATCTCATCTACATGTATTTTATTGGCTTAAAAACAATTGCAACAGATTCACTAATTGCTTACCAACGGAAAGAATTAGCCCACAAATGAACAATTCATAACCAACCTCTCAAGCTATCACTCTCCCCTACCGAGAAAAAAAGCTTGAAGTAAAAGATCCAGCTTTGTTCCCAACCCGGCTATACCAACCCGTCTCCCACTTATGAGAACGACAATACTTTTGACATCCTAATTTCACTCTTGGAGGAACCAATCTACATGGGGCGAAGCGGGGATGGGGCGAAGCGGGGATGGGGCGAAGCGGGGATGGGGCGAAGCGGGGATGGGGCGAAGCGGGGATGGGGCGAAGCGGGGATGGGGCGAAGCGGGGATGGGGCGAAGCGGGGATGGGGCGAAGCGGGGATGGGGCGAAGTGGTTAGGGGCGAAGTGACATGGGGCGACGTGGAAATGGGGCGAAGCGTCCGACACCCGTCAGAAGAGCCAATCACTGGGCGCCTCGATTATTTATGTCGAGTACAACATTCAACAGCAGTCGGGTCAGTCGAATATGCAGAATGTAGGCCTACAACTATAAACCAGACCGCTGTTGTGTGTTGTTAAAACTTGGATGTTGTTCTCAGCATTTGGCCCAGGCCTGCCTACTCAGTCAAGCCGGTCAATAGTCTTTAAAGTACACAGTACAGTCCAAAAAGTTCAAAGTATTTTGTGCTCATGTGGGCTCCGTGCACACGTACTCCTTCAACAGCCAGAAAAGGAGAGTTGGGGAGGCCTAGACTGGTTCCCGATTCATCCACTGCGTATTTCAAATGATCCAAAGTTATTTGGCGCAGGGATAAGAGTACCATCCAGGCCGAAGACCATCACAAGTGAATTTGAATGTATTCACGCGCTGGCGACACCCGCTGCTCACGCGAAGACGCTTCAAAAGATCATAGGAACGCCCACTAGTGTACCCCCCCCCTCCACGGGTGTTATCCAACAAACTGCCACCCCCCCCCCTTTCACAGGTATGCATTATCCTCCAAACTACCCTACCCACCCCTCCCCCCTTCACGGGTGTTATCCTCCAAATTGCCCTCCCCCTTTCATGGGTATGTCTAGCTATGTGTTATCCTCCAAACTACCCCCTTAGCGGGTGTTATCCTCCAAACTGCCCCCCTTTCACTGGTGTTATCCTCTAAAGTGCCCCCCCCCCCCTCACTGGTGTTATCCTACAAACACTGAAAAACTGCCCCCTCCCCTTTCACGGGTGTTATCCCCAAACTCCCTCCTTGCAGTGTGGTTTTGTATACACATGTGTTGCAACCAACTTACGGTGATGGGGACTTCATCATCGTGAAGGATCAGGGCGCTGTAGACGCAAGCAAGCTCAGAAGTGGAGGCCATTCTGACACTAGAGATATTCAACTACGGTTTGATGCAAAAAGCAAATTTGGATGGTATCCAGAAAGGGTACACGTCGCCGGATTAGGCCTTAGCTCAGGACGAGAACGGTGCACCTTCGTAGATGGTTATTGCAAAGAGACCGTGCAATTATGGTTATTCCATTATCACCGAGGGTGGTGCAGTGCCTTTAGATATGTCCATAACATGTTAGTAATTTCTCACGATAAATTAAACGTTACTACAGGGACATTTTTAATGAAACATTTCTTTTATTCTATTTAAATGGATTTTCACAAGGAAAAATATTTATAGTTCATGTTTCTTTATCAAAAAATTTGGGTAAAAACAATTTACATCCCTAGTGGTAAAATGTTACGACTTGAAAATACGCCCTCTATAGGCAATAATTTGTAGGTATGATCAAAACAAGATGGCGTCCGTCCGAAAGAAAAAAGAATTGCGTCAAAACCAATTTTCGGAGTTGAGGTTTTCTTGTCCAGTTACTCTTGCCCAACTTTTTGTAACACTTACTTGTATCAGTATAGTATCATGTCAGCTTGTCATCAATGTGAAAAACAAAGGCGGTGATTTGATCCAGGAGTCGTTACAAGGGAACCCAGCGGAGAACACAATCTCCTTGAAATTTCAGAAATTGGATGGAACATTGTTGAGCATGTTGATCGATTTTAAATCGGTAAGCTGTCCGTATTTATATGCCCTATTGCTCAACTTTTTGGACTGAATATGATTTCATGAATGTATTTTGCAATGATTTCATGTGTATTTTGCAATTTTGCTGAGTGATTGTTTTCTGTCATGTCTGTATTAGGCTATTCAATTGTGTTATTTGTGTACATGGTGTAGGCCTACGAATTTAACAATACGCAGTGGCTATTGTTACGGCAGCCGTAACGCATTTCCCATTTTTATCATTACAGTAGTACTGCAACTTTTATAAAAGCATGAGAAGAAAATATAAATTAGAAGGAACAAAGTGAATTTGAACGTTATGAAATTCAGACTTTATTTCCCTTTAAAAAAAAATCCTCCAAAGCCTCAGGTTAGAAAAGGAAAAAAAATGGAGTGCAAAACTGAGATGCAAACCCACAACCTCGCGGTGCAAAATCCTACCCTCTATCGACTGAGCTGTCGCACTGCTCACTAAAATGCGGGGAAACAAAATAATTATATACAGGTCTGCATGCGTATCAAAAAAGTATCGTAGAGGGCGCTAAACAACGGCTGCCGTAACGATAGCCACTTCGTTAACAATAACATGTTTAAATGCTCCCCCCCCCCAACATGCCCAATTGCTTGGAAAAAAAGAAAGTTTAAATAGCTGACATGGCTGAGTGATTACTACGCCCATTTTCGCTTTTATTTTCAGCTTTTTGTAACCACTGCCATGTGAAACATGAAAAAGTGGGAATACATTTAGGGCCTAAAATGATTTCATGCATATATAGGAAAAAATTTCATACTGGATCACCACTTACCTGCATGCCGCCAAACACATCAATTTTCACCTCACCTTGTGATTTCACCCCAAGAGGAATCCAGGAAGCCTCGGTAATGCGAAAAAAAAATTAGGAAAACTGTAGTCCCACTAACTGGGGCGCTAGAACTCCTTTTTTGACATTTGGGATGTTGGTCTGTCGTACTAGCGTCCCACTAAGGAAGTATTGTCAATGTTACAATTTCAAAGTTCACCACAAAAATCACTCAAAATACTTGACAAAAATACCTTTGAAAGCACCTACTGGCATCTCCACAATAAAGGAAAGGAGAGGGTGAGAGTAGGGAAAGTGGAGGGAATAACCAAAAAGGATGCAACTTTTTGCCCTTGAAAATCAATTGAAAAAAGTGGTGGCTCAGTAGTACGAAATTTTTTTCCGGCCAGAGTTTTGATTTTTTGAGGGAATTTTGGGGTAAAGTGACGATGACAGTGCGGCGACAGCACACAACCCGAAAATAATGATGGCGATCACTGCGCGATGTACCATGAGCAAGGCACAAGCCGCGCAGGAAAATCGTGATTTCTACCCTAAGAAAACTGTTCAAAATTGCAAAAAAAAAGTGTCATTAGAATTAAGTAAAGTCTGCTAATTACCCACAGTTAATTACCAACTAGTAGTTGTACCATAAAATAAAGTTTAAACACAGAGAAACATGATTATACTAGTGTATATTGATTTTTTTTCTTCAGGAAGTGCAGATTTTTAAGATGATTGTTCTTGGGGAGGAGGAGAGAGCGGACGAGAGCCAGTACCAAACGATGTGCTTCATCTTCAAGTTCATCAAGTCGGAGTTTATCTCGGCAGATGCCATGTCCAAACTACGACAGGTAAAGTCTGTCGGACCAAAAAAACATGTCCCATATCGCAGCAGTTAAGGCCGAGGGAATGAAAGTCATAGAATACTGTCCACCACCTGCATGTGCTTAAGGGTGCCTCCAAAAATTTTCATGATTTAACGAAGAATAGTCGTATTTTGTGTACCACAATTGCGCGAAACCCGATCTGCCCATGCGTACAGAGTACGGTGAACACGCGGTACATATACAATACGTGCATTCAATGTATAGCGCGCGGTTACCAGCACTAGCGTTGCATGATACCAACGACTGCCTGTTGCCATTTTCCCAAACACTTTCATAGTGTCTACATTTGTGCGTAGTGACATCATGCAATTTGTCATCCGAACATTTTATGTGTATACTGCATATATAGAACTGTTTACATTATACCTATCAGTATGATTTTACCTGATTCTGGTTAGTGCTTCAGAATAATGAATTATGAAAAAAAGCCTCATTGTTTTTCAAAATCAGCAGGACGGTATTCTATGACTTTCATTCCCTCTGCCTAATTAACTGTGTGTAGAAAGTAAACATAGCTTGTTCTGTGAGTTGAAGATATACATGTATGTACGAACAATGGTAATAACCAGAAATGTTCCAGCAGATGTAATGTGGAATACCCTGCTCTGCTGAAAGTGAGGGTAGGACTGGTACATGTACCAAATTACCACATCAGACAGTCAGATACACATTGACACTTGAGGTTTCAAACACGCTAAGGAAAGAATGTTGCAACCTGACACTGCTTTTTTCTTCATATATCATCTCAATGAAGGTCAGTAATTGCAAAAATGATGTTAAGACATGAATCTGGGACTGAGAAACATTTCCAGTTTTGTTAAGAAATACTTAGACAATTTTCTTGACTTTCCATAGACTTTGTACACAACCACTGAAGTAACATCAGGTTGCAACATTCTTTCCCAAGCTAACTTTATTCGTTGACTTGCATTGATTAGGTTCTGGAGTGATTCCAGTAGACTCCAACAGTCAATCTTTTGACATAAATGTAGTCACTCCAAAAATGTTTTATTGAGATGTCAAACTTTCCATGTGCTTATTCACATCTTCCGAAAGATTCAGCTTGCTAGAATTCAGTAAGCCAGTTTAGTATTTCAACTGCGCATGCGCGCAATGATACAGGTCACAGGTCATTCTGGATATTCGACATTAATCGAAGGCGCATGAACGCGCACGGAGACGGGCGCACGACGCTCGCGTGTTAATTACAAGCAGAATGGGTGTCCGCGTAACATCGCGTATCATCACGTCAGCAATTTTATCCCGAATGACCTTTGACATGGACTACTTCATCGAGATACCGAACTGGCTTATTTGAACACCAGTCATTTATTTTACCATCTTTCCTTCTCTGAACTCGACAGAAAAACCCCGGCACGATACGGAACCCAGAGGAGGACAAAGGGGAGGAGCGACTGATCATGAACCTAGGGGTGGACCTGGGCCAGGCCTCGCGGTTCAGCCCCTGGGTCTTCAACGTCTGCTCCGAGGCCAAAGGTCGTATCTTCACCAGGGACTCGGATTTAAAGGCCTGGGCTGCAGGTAAATAAACCTTGACACCAGAGCGTATTGGCTTGGTGCGCGAACAAGAGACCACTTTTGCGAGCCAAGTGGACTGGACACACACGGTATGCGTCCTGGCGGGTGTTTATGGTGTAAATTGAGGACACACGTGCAACATCATTGATGAATCGAGGACAGAAACCGAATCAAGACACCTCGCTTGGAAAACATGTACAAAACCAATGAGAGCTGTTGCCAAAAAAGTTACAGTACAAACAAAGGAAACGGGAAGATGAACAAAAGAAAATGCTCGATTTACACCATAAACAAACATGTGTGTTATGGAGTGTGTACTGGTTATGGTGCGTATAGCGCAAAGTACTCCCCAACTTATTTAACCCTAACCCTAACCCTGCCCAACGCAGCATAGTGCATCAGCTGGAAAAATCTGGTGAACTTTGATGCATGTAGCCATCAACACCGATGAAACAATGAGAGCTAATTCCATTGAATAATGCCACATGCTGCATTCGGTGACCATGGACTCTGAGGCAGTTTGGCCTTGAGACTTTTGGCCTGATGGATCTTGCTACACTGGGCAGGCTTTTTATTTAGACAAGTGTTGCATGTTGCTGCGTTAGGCAGGGTTTCTAGCCAAAATACCGAATGTGAATTCTGAATGCGCAGAAAACAATAGCGTCTTCGCG
The DNA here is from genome assembly GCA_029964075.1 of Patiria pectinifera. NCBI lineage: Eukaryota > Metazoa > Echinodermata > Asteroidea > Valvatida > Asterinidae > Patiria > Patiria pectinifera. The sequence continues at coordinate 21,208,833 of CM057150.1, read as the reverse complement.
TGAGCGGCCAGCATCGTTGGTGATGCATTCGAATGTCCCTCCAAGTGGTCTCCCAAAGCTCTCCCAACTTTTCTTAACACTGTTTTTCCATTTTTCTTTTACCAGGAAACAATCTCACCTACACGTCTCGGCTGGAAGCCACTCACAGCTTCCCGCTGTTCACAACCTCCCGCTGCGACGAGACCAAAGATACAGGTGCCGCGTGCGTCTGCCGGTTACCGATCTGCATCGGCTGGTACCCGTGCGGACTCAAATACTGCCGCGGGAGGGATTCGGCAGGGAAGACGGTCAGCTACCGCTGTGGAATTAAAACGTGTAGAAAATGCCGCGTGTTTGACTATTACGTGGAGCAGAAACTGAACTGCATGTGGGAAAGTGTTAACCAGGATTGAGGTCATTGAGCCTCACTATTGGACCAATCAACTAAGCCCACTCAGGACCTTTTCACACTAGAGCCGCTCAACCTGGGTTTAACTTGACCCTGGGTGAACCCAGTGCCGCCCTGGGTTGAGTTTTTGATTTTTTAACCCCACGTCATTTCACACTTGTTTCGTCAAACTGAGCTTATTTCGCTCAGTTACTACTGTTTTAAACCCTGGCGAGAGTTTCAACTCTGGTTGAAAATTTCAATCCTGGCCTGAAGCAGGGTTGAGTTTAACCCGGGGAAAAATCAATCTCTGGGTTGACGCGGGGTTGAAATTTTTGAAGTGTGAAACCTCGTATGTTTTCAGCCCTGCGTCAACCCTGAGATTTGTCTAGTGAGAAAAGGCCTATACCTGCGGACATGTCGGACATTAAAATCATGACTGTGATTGGTCAGAAAGTCAAGGTGCAGGTCTGAATGGATCAGTCTATTTTGTTGGCCTTTTGGAGATGTGGTGGACAAAAGAAGAGGGTTCAGCTAGAAAAGTTACATGTTTTGGATGAACCGTGGATAAAAATGCAAGTTTTGATATTTTCTGTGCAGTGATCACCCAAGCACTTTACACAGACCCAAAATCCAAACCATAAACTTTCAACAACAAAAAATCCTATAGTTTGAGTTCAGGTCTCCAAAAAGTATTCACCCTCAACGAATTTGGGTTAAGAACCATGCCTGCCACTTATAATGACGTCATGTAGAACAGTTTGATATGTTACTTATTTATTGACTTTTGATATTTGCTTAATGTGTAAAAAGCTTTGTATTTTTGTTACTAAATGGCCATTTGTACATAAATAAAAACCTAGCTGTACAAGATTTACGCCATCTTTATTTCTCTCCGTTTTGCCAATGTTTTTTCCTCATTTACATCCCGATCATTTGAGCATCTAGATTGCTACGACATCTACGACATACGACTCCATACCAACAGTAAATGGCACCAATAGTGCAAGTGCTGTGGCCTCGTGGTCTGGAGCATTGAATTCGTGGTCTGTGGGTAATTAGCTGCAGGTTGTGTGTTCGAGTCCTGCCTGGGGTTCTAGTGCATGTGCCCTTGGGCAAGGCACTTTGTCACGCATTGCTTCTCTCCACCCAGGAGTAAACGGGTACCTGTGAGGGCAGAGACAGGTTATTGTTGATTCTAGCTGCTTTGCGCTGATATGGCAACATTGAGCTGTCGACTCCCCAAGGAGCTGAGATGGTCTTTGGAATGTTTCATTGTTTCAATAGTGACTCTTGTACAGCGCATTGGGATCTTGTGTGAAATGCACAGGGTGATTTACTAGGAACCTTCCTCATCCTTGCAAATCCCAACACCATATGGCAAACTGTGCACATGAACAATTGGACTCTGTTTATTTGTGGTATGCCTAATCCCATGTAAAGCACAGTGGGTTAACTAGTGCAGTACTCATCCCAACAGATTCCAACAAACCCTGGTGTTGGAGTTTGGCTGGTTGGGGATCGTTGGGGTTTCTGTGACCCCTTTCTAAAGCACGTGGGAGGGATACACCTGCGCGAAGTATGCACGACCAAGTACATTACTAATGTGCCCAATCTCTTGTTGCTGATGCGCAAGCATCATAGGGTGCAGACCAGTAAATCGGTCCGAAATTGCCTGCGCCGGCCAAATCACGATTTGCATGCCCTCAAAATCTTCGGTATTTGAGCATGCTCTGGGCCATGAACTTCAGGGTTTGTAAAAAAATATGGGTGGAAGCCGTGCACAGTACTGGGAGCTTGCAGTTCTGTGTAATTTTGATGTAATTTGGACCCTAAAAGCGCTCTATTTTGCAATGGAGTGTAGGCATCGTTTTTCAAAATGGCGATGGGCTTCAGGACTATTTTCAGGGGTGGTCATCTTCAGATGGAAATTTCTCCTAAAAGTCATCAGTTGACCCCCCGAAAATTGAACAGAAAATGAAAGATGATGAAATAAGCTTTAATTTGATGTGTGTCTCGAACACCTTGGAGAGTTGTGAGTATTTTCCCGAATTTTTGAAGTGGGAGCATTTACCATTGGGGTCTATGGAAGTTTATTTACTGGTCTGCTACCATCAGACGCCATTGGCAAATTATTCAAATGGCCCTCCTGTTGTCCCCTGAACTCTCCCTTTTGTAACCATTGAGGGGGTACTTGTGCACGGAGTCAATCAATAAATGACACAGCCAACAAAAAAGTTACAAACTGGAGCCATGCATACAATCTGATTTATTACCCAATGTTGCAAATTACAAACTGGAAGCAGAGTCGTCTAGCAATCACACACACATTGTTTCTGATCAACAGTAGGATGATAAGCTCTACATGGGACACTGCTGGTAATCATGGAGAACAAGAACACATTAATAAGGATGTCAATATATCTACGAGATGTCTTGTTTCTCGCTACACTAAAGAAATCAAACTAAGAGGTCCATGACATGAACTTTACATTGGAACTCATTTTGTGCATATCAATTCCTCCGAAATGTATGAAAACTATGAAACATCCATTTTTGGTTAAATGTTTGTATAAAGTCCACTTAAAAAAACAAAAACACTTAAGGCCAAAAAAAAAAAATATTCGGTCTCTGGTCAGACCAAAGTTCCGGAATTGACGCGGCCACGCGGCTTTTTTTTTCTTTTTTTTTTCTTCAAGCTTGGATTGTACAGACAAGGTAGGTACTATTTTGCTTTTTGGTGTCCTCATGTACATTGGTGTCCTCCATAATTTGCCTTGGTGCTTTCGATCATTTGCCTTGGTGCAATTTCCCATTCCTGGGTGCTCTTTGGTAAAAAAAATTGAGGAGGTGCGGAAATAGAGGGCGCTGTTGGAGCTACCGCGGAACATTTTGGAGAAAAAAAAGATCGACGCGCATGATTAAAATCGACGCGCGCGCTGACCAGAGACCGACTTATTTTTTTTTTTGGCCTAAAAGTACACATTTGCTTTTGCTGTAATTTCAGAAATGGATGGATTCGGGGGGGGTGGGGGGGGGATTTTATAGCAAATATTGTTACACTGACTAGTTTGATGTTTTGTGTTCGTAGATGCTTGAAAACCAAGGAAAGCAATCAGGTTATTGTAGTCTGGTTCCCTGACCCCACTGAAGATGAAATGGAACAAGTTATAGACGTCCGGGAGTTGTAAGGTCAGGAAACCAGTCTAGCTGGCTTGTAGTTGTACCCATTCATAGGTTGTATAATTGATTGCAAACAAAATGCGAACAATCGGTAACTTTATATGATAAATTGGGAGCAACATTTGAATAAAGCCAGCTTTTTTTCCAACGCTGGTCGGCTGACCAGCGTTGGAAATTGATACCAAAATACCACTTTTCTTGAAAATGTCAGCACACCAGGTGCCATGACTTTACAGGATGCTTTAAGACCGTCATTCACTAACAGTCCAATAAGGTATTTCATGATAATTTGGTAGTTTTGTTTTTTGATGTTTGCAAATGTTGTATTTTCCCTTTAAACATGACTACAGAGAACATTCCCCCAGTGCATGTACATGCACATAGATTTCATGGAATGATCGCCTGTATGGTATGACTGCAGTACTCGGGCATGACACTGGCAAGTAACAAACAAAATGGAATTTCCAAGCTCTACAAGACTTTATACAGTGTTTTTCAATTTTAAATAAGTGTGAGGTGAAAAACTAGTAAATCAGCTGATCCGAGTAAAAGTTGCATAAAAGTGAACACTTGGTATTTTGCGTTTAACCCTCCTGCTATTTAAGCTGTCTTGGACAGTCAAAATTCACTTCCACTTCCCCTGCTATAGTTTTAACAAAGGCTAGTCACCAGCAGTCAGATAATTAGTCAAGCAAGCACTGTGACTAGTCAAACTGGGTCAACAGACAAAGCAGGCAAGTTGTGGTCACAGCTGTTTTATCACTCACCCGAGGTCAAAGCATAGCTGTACCAAGTTACTTAATCAGTCCAAGGCAGTCAATCCTGCTTTATGTGGGCTGGGAATTCTCACGGGTTGAAAACAGTCACTTGACTGATTTTGACTGCAAGGACCACTTGGCACAGAATGTATGTTTGAATGGGAGGGTCAAGATTCTGTTGTGTATGTTGGCTTTTTTTCTTTTCAGTATTACCTGCAAACTTAACTTCTAAGATTATTTACAAAAATTTACAAAGAAGTATATGTACATGAACATTTACATGGATTTTACGCAGTACCAGTACGACTGTAGGGGCTATGGGCTCTGTGCACCAACAAGAGAGGGTGCCCTTTTACCTAGCAACGACGTCCCATGGGCGGGACATGTACATTTCGCTAGTTGACGTGCGCACACCGTTCCTTGTGTGTGACGCACGGACACCAGGGGATTTGTACTATGTACACGCAGTGGCCGCGCTTCGCGTCAAAATAATGCAGTCAGGCAAGATGGCGTCGTTCGGTCACCCCCAACTGTACTTTCTTTGCCAGTGAGGGGGTAATTGTGAACGGAGCGGATAATAATTTCACGAGGGCAACTTTTGAAGACTTTGATTTTCCCCCTAGTGTTTCAAATTTACCTTAAAACTCATCTTTATTTCTTCTGGTCATTATTTTGTCACAAGTGTGGACCTCAGTTTGTTCCTTGGTGAAAATGTAACGAAGATATAGACCCCTCAATTAAGCCCCATCCACTGCGCACATGGGGAACTACACATGCGCCAACTGAATGCCATGCTGCATGTTAAAGCTGCACGTGTCATCTACACGTACACACATATAAGACCTTTGTGCACGCATGGGAATAAATCATGGCTGTGAGTGATCAAATTAAGCGTCATGGCAGGTGCAGGGCTAAGTGGATTGACACCGTTCAGTACGCTCGGGGGAGGGGGGGGGGTGTGCTGTTGAGGATATTCTGGGCATTAGAAACCCCCAAGCACTGGAATGGCACAAACATAGCATGTGATCTTATACCGACAATTGTGATGCGATCAAGCTCAATGAGTCGTTTGTCGACCCCGGTCAAATTTTGTTTGTTACAGATTTGAAAAGAGCACAATCTCAGCATTCTTGCTGTGAAAACCACGTGCTGATACCATCTTTAGTTCAAAAATTATGGAAGTCGGAACACCAAGAGATGTGATAAAGTGATGTGATGAAGTGGCCCTATTTTGGCCTGTATCTCCAAATGAAAATTCCCGACAACGACTCATGTAGCTTGATTGCATCACAATTGTAAACTTTTGCCTCGTAGGTCCAGGAGGGTCGGCATGGGGGCTGTGACAACAAAGTTGCAGGCAAACTAACGGTGGTAAACTGCAAACAGAATTCCCAGCCATGGGGGGGGGGGGGATTCAGTTGTGCTCCGAGCATATATGTCTCGGCAGTTAACGGATGGTTAAGAAGTTCCTTCCTAATCATCCTGGTGTCTGTTGCGATGTTTTGATTTGCCACGTCTCCCGTCCTGGCCGCCCCTCTGTTTCCCGGGGGGTGGCCCTCGCCGTTTGGTCTTGCCGTCGCTTTTGTTGGACAGGAGAGGGTGGATTTCTGTAGAAAAAAAAGCAGGAGAATAGCAATATACTCCACAAATACAGGCCACACAGCCGACGAAACCTGTTTCATTTCTACCACATTCACTCACTTGTTTGTAAGGTAAATCCGCCTCTTTATTTTCCTGAAGCCTATCAAGTCTACTATAGAACCGCACAGCGCATCACGAAAAGAAGTTGGGAAAAAAGTACATGTATTTGTGTCAAGTTCTATTAACCAGTTCGTGCCGGAGGCCGTGCATACACGCAAAAGTTTTGCGACATTCGAAACGGATGACAGGAGGCGAGGCCGGAAATATCTGTCAGCAACCCGCTTGCAGCGAGTGAGGCCGGAAATATGAGTGTGCTGCCCGAGGGTGATGGCTTCAAGCCGCCTGGCTTGAGGTCGAGTGAAAAGTAATCCCGGCTCGAACTGGTTAAACTGAGGTCAAAGTGGAAGTGGATATTACTGCAAACAAATCCAGGACTATTGAAACTTAAAGATATACTACAGTCGAACCCTGATAAGAAGAGCACTGTTAATACAACATCTTACTTATAACAAGGAAAATGTTAGGCCCCAAGTCTGTGTTTTTCTGTGATTTCCATCATGGATAATACAACGTACCTGTTTGACTTGGAAAACCATGGGTTTTGCAATAGCTAGGATTGGACCAGGCAAATACAAAATGCGTGAATTCCGACATTAAATTAACAATAATAAGCCAGTCTACATTACTAGATATGAATATTTATAGCATTTCGCTTCAAACATTCTGAACTGGATAACGCCATTAGTGCAATGTTAAAAACCACTTTTTGAAACTGTATACAGGCACGCATATGCAAACAAGCAAATTTAATACAGGACATTACAGGCATGCAACTGGGAATTAAGAAAAAACGAGGAAATTCCAAACCACACAAGACCTTGTACAGTGTTTTTCAATGTGTAATGGCATTCATGAGAAGTAAAAAAAACAAGGAAATCAGCGGATCCGAGAAAAAGTTGTAGGCCTGGCATTATATTCCTTTAAATTTTGTTCGTAAAATCAAAATTGGGAAAGAGCCTGTCTATACCGGCTTTTAAAAACGAGGTTTGATTACTTTTACAAATCCCATTCCTACCATCAGCAGCTTCGCCATGCAGTTCAATATCTAACACTTTGACTTTCTTCTTCTTCGGTGACAGCAGGGCCGATTCCTTCGGTGCTGCTCGCTTCTGTGTCTCGGCCTGTGGAGGCTCATCCGTCTTCATACAAAGACACACAACAGAATTAAAGGAGTGAAGTTGAAGTGAATTTTTTTTTTAACTTAGGCGTGTGGTAGCGTTTGGTACTTATTTTGAATTTTCATCAATCCAATGATATATTTGGAAACATTCATAACTTTTCTTTCTTTTTGCAATGTTAGACTCCAACCACAGGTTTGCAAAGAAAGCTTTATACCTACATAAAGTACTGATTTTTTTTTTATTTAAAGGGAAAATACAACATTTGCAAACATCAAAAAATAAAACTACCAAATCATTTTGAAATACCTTGCTGGACTGTTAGTGAATGACAGTGTAAAGCATCCTATAAAATCATGGCACCTGGTATACTGTCATTTTCAAGAAAAGTGGTATTTTTGTATCAATTTCCAACGCTGATCGGCCGACCAGCGTTGGAAAAAACTGGTTTTTTTTCTCCAAATACTGGCCCCAGTTGACCATCGCGCTTGTTTGCAATCGATTACACACCTATGAACGGGTACAAGCCAGCTAGACTGGTTCCCTGACCTTACAATTCCCCAATGTATGTAAACTGCTCTGTTTCTTCTTAAATTGAGTCAGGGAACCAGACTACAGGAAAATGATTGTTTTTCTTGGTTTTTATAGCATTTTCGAACCCAAAACCTCAAAAAAGTCAGTGTAACTATATTTGCTATATATTTCCAACCCCCCAATTCCATCCATTTCTGAACATTACAGCAAAAGCAAATGATGTATTTTTCCTTTAACCATTTTGCGCCAGAGGCTGTGCGTGATAACATGCACTGGCTGTTTTTGTGCACAGGCACGGCTGACAGATGAAGACGTCAAGATTGCCTCGACTCGCCTCTAGGTGACATCTAAACACGCTAATCCCTTGTGCCTTTTGTATACACACACAATCCATGTAGTATGGGGAGGTGGACCATGTGCTGACTGTTGTGTGGGCCGTTGTGCACGGTCTATTGTTCAATTTACACTCCAGTGCACAGAGTATTGAAACATATGAGGTTTCAGCAAGAAATATCGTGCAAATACTGTTGAAATGACTCTTGCGAATCAGTATTTGAGGTGTTAGGCTGTATATCAGAAGCTGGCTGGGAAATTTTGCCCTCTGAAAATTTCGAAATTTTCGGCAAAAAAAAACCCGGCACGAAGCGGTTAAGCGTCAAATAAATGGATTATTAATAAGGGAATACAAATGAATGTGCTTGGCCAGTTTTAAATGGGCCATTATCTGCGTCCAGGACCCTCGCCAGTGCACTGCGAGATGTGGCGCAGAATGCAGCAGTGTTTTACCATCGGTTTAAAACCACCCACCTGACGAGCTCTCGACCAATAGGAATGGGTAAACTGTCTCAGGTATTTATGGAGTTTGATTGAACCATTCGTAATAATTGAGCCTAATGTACATGTACACTTAGGATGCTGCATTTATAGCAAAACCCAAGTCTGAATGGCTGAACTTACAGGGTCTATCGTGGGTGCCCAGGTTGGTTCCTCCGGTTCGTCTACTTCTGGTGAGATGGGAAGGTACAGCAAGGCTCTCTCGTCTTCTGCCTCCTCATCACTGGAAACAAAATCCAAAAAAACACACAGTAATGCAATCATTTCACGTGGCTACAGTGGTGTGTGTGGCAAAAGTGACCACAAATTCGTAGCCTTGTGGAGACACACACACAATAGGGAACAAAACATTGTAAAGGTCTCCACAGGGCAATTTCTATAGATGAATAGGTCTCCACAAGGTTTTCACGAAATAGATACATGTATATGGGTTTTACTCAAAAACTAGGAATTTCCAAGGTGGGTTGATCAGTCGCAAATGGAAGAGTTTTAGAAAAGGGATATCAAGCCCAAATTTCAGCCCAGGAAACTAATTCTGGTTAAAATAAGAGCATTTTGAAACTTCACTTTCAAAATTTAACACTTTACTACACGAGAACAAAGAAATGTCTCCACAAGCTAGGATACAAATTTTAGAATGGGTGTGCAGATAGTGTTAGCAGACAGGTTCTCAACACACCGAAGTATGGTTAAAAAGGATAGTTTAAGTGTTGGATAAGCGATGTGATAAAGTTGTGATAGTAATGAAGACATTGACAACTAGGGTTGCAAAAGTGAATCACATATTGAGCAACTCCATGGAATATCTCAATGCCAAATTTAACCCTAACCGCCCTGAATCCTCCAAAATCCTTTTTGCAAATTGGAGGAATTTGCAGGATTGAGGTTACATGGCCAAAGTGCGTTGCTGATTTCGGAGTACGCACTGTGTCAAGGTCTTGGGCCGGACCTTGTGTTGTTTATGCTCATCCGTGCATAAATTTAGTCCTTGATTATACTTGAAAACCTCCGTACTGCTCCAGGATGTCACTGCCTCTGCCTCAGCCTATTGACAGTCATAGCCGGAGGATTTTGCAGGATTCAGGCAGTGGTCACCCCTCCATGGACCATATTCAAGAAATAACGGAAGAATTTGCAGGATTGAGGCTATATGCTATTTTTCCATGAGGCCAATTGGAGGAATTAGCAGGACTGAGGCTACATCCTAGCAAAAAGGCCTATGGAGTTACGGTTAAAAACGAATTCCAGATTTGTTTTGTTTTATTTTATGCAAATCAGTTATCACAAGGCCAAAGGCCACTCGAGGTGTGGGCTACAGAGGAAATTGTGGAAGAACCAGCCCCTCACACTGAAACAAGACAAGATAATGTAATTTCTTCACGGTATGAATAAAGTTGGGATGGGTAAACTTGCCCACTGCAAGTGTAGAAGTGTCATAGCCCAGGCTGGGCTGAACCCAAAACCTGCAGAATAAGCCAGTTTGGTATTTTAACTGCGCATGTGCACAATGATATGGGACACGGGTCATTCGGGATAATCGAACGTTTTGAAGGCGCATGAACGCAGGAGCACGACGCTTGCGTGTAAATTACCAGCAGAATTGGCGTGCGCGTAACATCGCGTAACATCACGTCAGCGATGTTATCCCGAATGACCTCAGGTCATTGAAATACTGAACTGGCTTATTACTTGCAGATCACGAATTCAATGCACCAGAGCTCTAGGCCCTGGCACTCCAAATACCACAAATGACACATGTACATACCATTTTCTAGCTTATTTTATCAAAATGAAGTTTATTTCTAACAATGTTCCACAGTTTAGCTCGGGTAGAGTGGCAAAGGATAGCAAATACATGTAGCAGTGTTGTTGACTCGAGTCGCTGACTCGGACTTGAGTTGGACTTGAGTGGGACTCGAGTCACTATTTTTTTTTACTTGAGACTTGAATTGACTTGGGGAAAAAATGACTCGAGACTTGACTTGACTCGAATAAATTTGACTTGCTGACATTAACACGTTTCTTACAGTTACAAAAAAAAACATAAACCTCTTAGCGTTCGTGTGCACTAGCATAATTGGTTGAAAAGAATGCAGATAATACATAGCGAATTAGCAACAAGCACGCGATAGCTGGGCATCTTGAGCCTGCCACACGTCATGTACACAACTAACACTATGCGTAAAAGTTTGTGTCGTGCGTAGTCTGGGTACCATCCGTTGTTATAGTGCGGTCATTCCATAGAGACCATAGGCTACACGTACACATTGAGTGGTTTACCGTAAGACTGCTCAATGCACCTAGGGTTTAAACGACTGGAAAATGGCTGTTACCCCCAATCCACCATAAAAAAAGAAAAAAAGAATTCACATCATGCATTAAACGAAAACGTTCGGAAGGACATTTTGTCAGACGTCCTTCAAACATTCAACATGATGAAACAAGTTTGAAAATATTATATCAAGAATATTTAAAATATTTAATAATAAATAGAATATTTAGTACGTACGTAGTATGTGCATTTTATATTTAAAAAAAATGACTCGAGACTTGACTTGACTTGAAAAAAATTGACTTGGGACTTGACTTGACTTGAAAAAAATTGACTTGGGACTTGACTTGACTGGTGAAAAATTGACTCGAGACTTGACTTGACTTGGAAAAAAAATGACTTGGGACTTGACTTGGAAAAAAATTGACTTGGGACTTGACTTGACTTGCTACAATTGACTTGAGACTTGACTTGACTTGCTAAAATTTGACTTGGGACTTGACTTGAGTTGGAAAAAAATTGACTTGGGACTTGACTTGACTTGCTACAATTGACTTGAGACTTGACTTGACTTGCTAAAATTTGACTTGGGACTTGCCTTGGAAAAAAATGACTTGGTTACAACTCTGGCATATAGTGTTGATTTTCGTTGAATTTGGTCTTGAATTGTGAATTTTACCAAAAAGACCACCCACCTGCTGAGGAAAGCAGCGATTGGTTCCACAGCGAGAACGTCTACCTCTTCATCTTCCACAGCAATGTCTGAAAGAAACAAGAGAAGGTGATTTAAACGACAGTCATCAGTACAGCAACAAAGCTCCGTCTCCCTGGACTTGTGATGGACATGTGATGGACATGTGATGGACTTGTGATGGACATGTGATGGACTTGTGATGGACTTGTGATGGACTTGTGATGGACTTGTGATGGACTTGTTATGGACTTGTGATGGACTTGTGATGGACTTGTGATGGACTTGTGATTGACTAGTGATTGACTTTATATTGAATCGTGATGGACTTGTCATGGACTTGTGATGGACTTGTGGCAGAGTTGTACTGATTTGTGATTGACGTGTGATGGACTTGTGACGGACTTGTGATGGACTTGTGATGGACTTGTGACTGACTTGTGATGGACATGTGATGGACTTGTCATGGACTTGTGATGGACTTGTGGCAGAGTTGTACTGATTTGTGATTGACGTGTGATGGACTTGTGATGGATTTGTGAAGGACTTGTGACTGACTTGTGATTGACTTTATATTGAATCGTGATGGACTTGTCATGGACTTGTGATGGACTTGTGGCAGAGTTGTACTGATTTGTGATTGACGTGTGATGGACTTGTGACGGACTTGTGATGGACTTGTGATGGACTTGTGACTGACTTGTGATGGACATGTGATGGACTTGTCATGGACTTGTGATGGACTTGTGGCAGAGTTGTACTGATTTGTGATTGACGTGTGATGGACTTGTGATGGACTTGTGATGGACTTGTGACTGACTTGTGATGGACATGTGATGGACTTGTCATGGACTTGTGATGGACTTGTGGCAGAGTTGTACTGATTTGTGATTGACGTGTGATGGACTTGTGATGGATTTGTGAAGGACTTGTGACGGACTTGTGACAGACTTGATTACAACACTATTCCATGTTAGCGCCTTACCCACAGGATCCTCCACTGACTTGTCCTCATCTTCAATGTCAAATTCACTCTCTCGTTCATCATATTCCACATTCTCATCCAACTCCTTAAAGTCCGGGGCATAGGCACTCCAGTTTTCCTGCAAAACACAGTCCAACGGTAATAACTTAATTCACAGGTTTAAGTGACCACTGATAAAAAGAGCTGAAAACACCTGAAAAAAGAGTAAAAAAGCTGAACTTTGGAAATCTTGTATACTTTTGTACACAGTAAGTGAGGGAACACGGCAAGTGAGGGAAAAAAGCTGAAATCCAAACCAAAAAAGCTGAAATCAGCTTTAAAGCTGAGATTTCACACCCCTGTTAATTTCTGATTTCAAAAAATATGGCTTGCTTTTCACATTTTTACCGTGCCAGACCGAAAAATACCGCATTTTTTTCCCCCAATCGAAACAGCCCTTTATTACTCACCACTTGGTTCTGAGCCCAGACGGAGACAACACCGCTTGAGACGGACGCTATGATTGGCCGGACTGGGTGCCAGACCACATCCAATAGCAGCTCTCCTCTGGTGCCGTGCAGGATTTTCACCAGGTTGCCGTATTTCTTCTCCCAGATGTAGAGGGCGTGCTGCCTGGCTGATCCTGGAAAGAGAGAATAGCCGCGTTTGATTGACTTGACTATGGCTGGCAGTAACACACGGGTCTGTGGTTCTGTGCTTAACATTAACCCTCCTACTGTTTAAAACAGTCACAGACAGTCAAAAATTCCATCCACTTCCATGCCTTTTACACAGACTAGTCACAAACAGTAGGATCACATTTCAAGCAAACACTCTGACTAGTCAAATTCTATCAACAGACATGACAGACAAAAGCAGACAAAAAGACCCAGACAGCTTAACCGCTTGACTGCACGCGGCGGCTTTCAAATTTGCAGGGCTCTGCGCTTGATCTGGTGTCGAATTCTGTCAAGCCAGTTAAGTATATTTTTGAATATTCATGATCCTACGTTTTCAGCTTTTACTATTACATTCTGATAAGTTGTCTGAACATAACCATATTAACACGGAGCACAATATCTTTAGCTTTAAAACGAACAATGAAATGTCACATTTGTTTTATCAATTCTGGACCACATCTCTCAGAAACTTTTTGATGAAAGCCTAATTAAAAACTGAGATTTTGGTAAACGGCGTTCTCTTCGAAAAAGGTGTCACATTTAACGTTTATTTCCCGGGTAAATACTTCATCTATGACGACAAAAACTGCACAATACCATCTGTTATATCCTGAAGTATGTATTGTTTTAACAATTTTGGTACAACTTTATCTTACATACGGAGTGGTTTTGCTAAAAGTTTTATGAATATTTCCGTTTTAGATGTCATGCACAAAAAACGACAAATGGCACACCTGGAACATTTGCGCTAAACAAGCCAACGGGTATTAAGGCCCGTTATCACGCGGCCAACCAATTAAGGTAAGTCCGCTCAGGGCATTTTGTACTAGAGCTCAGTACAGGTGTTCATCCTCGTGTATAGGACAAGTGGTTTACAGGCTGGCCCTATAGTCCAGCAACAAAACACCACATTTACCAGCAACGATGTATTCTCCATCCCCCGAGAAGCAGCACTTCTTCCAGGGTGTTCTGTTGACCAGATCTTGCAGCTTCTGTATGGGTTCCGGCTCGCCGTCCTTACCGCAGGCCAGTACCTCCCCACTCTCATAGACACGGATGATGCGGTCAGCTGTGTTGACTAGGAAACAGCTGTGCAAAAGAACATAGGACATACATGTGATCAGCAAGTGACACGCATGTGACACGCATGTGACACGCATGTGGTAATCGTGTGATAAACAAGGGGTCAACTTGTGCTACCATACGGCAATCAAGTGAAAAGCATGTGACATATGATCAGTATGTGATAAGATCGCGCCTAGAAGGAGCATGTGATAAGCATGTGACAGACATGTAGTCAACATGTGCTCATCATGTGGCAATCAAGGGAAAAGCATGTGACAATATGATCAGTGTGTGTCACCTAGAAGGAGTGTGACGAGATCTCACTTAGAAGGAGCATGTGATACGCATGTGACAGACATGTAGTCAACATGTGCTCATCATGTGGCAATCAAGTGAAAAGCATGTGACATATTATCAGTATGTGATAAGATCTCACCTAGAAGGAGCATGTGATAAGCATGTGACAGACATGTTGTCAACATGTGCTCACCATATTGCAATCAGGGAAAAGCATGTGACATAAGATCAGTATAAGGCTGCATCCGAATCAACCGTCTAGAGCTAGGTCTAGGTCCAAGCCCATTGAAAATACGCGGGGATGCGCTGACAACAGACGTAGCCTTAGCTCTGGAAGCCCGTTTCGGACACGGCCTATGATAAGATCTTACCTAGAAGGAGCATGTGATAAGCATGTGACAGACATGTAGTCAACATGTGCTCATCATATGGCAATCAAGTGAAAAGCATGTGACATATGATCAGTATGTGATAAGATCGCACCTAGAAGGAGCATGTGATAAGCATGTGACAGACATGTAGTCAACATGTGCTCATCATGTGGCAATCAGGAAACAGCATGTGACATATGATCAGTATATGATAAGACCTCACCTACATTTGTAGAAGGAGCATGTGATAAGCATGTGACATATGATCAGTATGTGATAAGATCGCACCTAGAAGGAGCATGTGATAAGCATGTGACAGACATGTAGTCAACATGTGCTCATCATGTGGCAATCAGGAAACAGCATGTGACATATGATCAGTATATGATAAGACCTCACCTACATTTGTAGAAGGAGCATGTGATAAGCATGTGACAGACATGCAGTCAACATGTGCTCATCATGTGGCAATCAAGTGAAAAGCATGTGACATACGATCATTAATTACCAAGAATCCTTGCACCTCAGATGTCCATGAACATCCATTTCGTACAAATGTGACGCAGACTTGGACTCGGACTTGATTAGAATGACTCATAACTCGGACCTGGATTTAAACCCAGGGACTCGAGGCTTGGACTCAACCCACACAACTCGAGACTTGGACTCCGACTCGACTCAAGTGACTAAAATACAACACTAGCGTGCACTTGGCAAGAGTCTGCATATTGTCGCTTTGCTCACGAAGTGACAAAAACCTCAAAATTTGACAAAAGTTCATCCTGAGATAATCGCATTTGAAGTTATTCATTTTTTCAAAAGACATTTTTGACCACTTGCAGTAACAGAATTCGGAATTTTTTGCATTGTCCGATAGGATATGATTTGCTCTATGTTAATTCATAGTTGTTTGTTAAAAAAAGTTCCTAATTAAACAATAATTCATTAATAAAACTTTTTTGCACTTCGTGAGAACATCAATACTTTGGCTCCCATATTTTGCCGATTACTTTGTACACAGTTTTTGTCACTTCGTGGGATCATGAATCGCGGAGGCTTTACTTATTTGTACTTTTTTCGACGCAACAAACTTGTTACTTTTGCGTGTCACGACAGTTGAGCGCGCGCGTCTGTTCTTTTTCAACATCGTTCACGCGAGCGTGCATGCTCCCATCCTGCCCCGTGTAGACCAATGTATAATTCCTCCGGCCCTGCTCACGAGGTGACTTTTTGTCACTTCGTGAGAACATTTTAAACTTTTTTACAGCGACGATATAGTCGCTACGACACTGCGATATGTTTTACTCATTTTTTTAGCAGAACAGCATACAGTCATCCACAAACTGACTTACTTTCCACGTCTGGCAAACTCTATGGATTTGATGGCCGTGGTATTGCTAGTGCCGGTCGTTACTTTGAAGGACGCTGCTAATTTCAGATTTTCGGTGGACACGACGAGAATCTGTGCATCATGAAGGAAAAAAAACGATATGGCTTTAATCATGAAATAAGATATGAGAGTTGTTTCACTAAGAATGCATGTATATTAGCTCATACTCCAGCACACCATTATAGAGCGCGTGGTCCAATGGTTACGGTGTCTGAATCATGTGCAATGGTATGTGGGTTCAAACCACTGATCTCTATATGAAGACTGGAAAGTGTTCAGAGAAGCACAGAAGAAATCCATTTGAAGCCATATTGGGCAGACCGGTTGGTGTTCTACATAAAGGACAAGTTGCCATCTCAGGCAGTTGTGATTCATCGTGGTTTAACTGTTTTACCTTTTGTCCACCGTCACCACTGGCCACGGGCCACAGTTTCTTGAAACGTCGTGGTTCACTTTTTGAATGCTTAAGTTTACTTTTTGCGACGTTTGGAAATATAATCATGACGGACACTTGTCCTTTATAGAACATCATTACACGTGAACATGATCAAAATGCAAGTCATTTCTTGATACAGTGCGCACTGTATGTACGCAAAGAACGCTCATATATTGGCAGCCATTACTGGAAGACAGGGGACGGACTGGTCAAAATGCAAATTCAACTACATGTATGTGGCTGGTGCATGGGCATCAGCTATCCAGTCATAGAGATAAGTGGTTCAAACCCTAACAGGGGAAAATGGTGCTTATGTTCTTGGGCAAGACACTTTACTGCAACTGCCTCTCTCCTTAAATTCATTAGTCAACAAATTGTCACCAAAGCATCAAGTACATGTATGAATGCTACACCATCCTGGGAAGAAAAAGTTGATTAGCCAACTCACCTTCCCTTTAGCATTGCCAGTGTAGATGTACTGCCCTCGTCTGTCAAATGATGCCACAATATTAAGATCAAACTGGAAAACGAAAGCAAAAAGGATCAACTGGCTGTGATGCCAAAAACAATACACTAATTTAGGTTAACCCCAACCCTTCGGAGATTTACTAGGAGCCTTCCTCACTCTTGAAAATTCCAACACCATATGGTAAACTCTACACCCAAACTGTTGGACTCTGATTAACGTGGTATGCCTGACACCATGTAAAGCACAATCAGTTTACTAGTGCAGTACTCACTCCAAGGGATTCTTACAAATCATGCGGTTGGATTTTGATGGGTTGTGGATGGTTAGGGTTAATGTTTGTTTGGAAAAGTGTACATTTTTGTTTCAAACTAACACCAAACTACAGTGAAATCTCAATAAGTCAAACTCTGATAACTAAAAACAACTGTTAAGTTAAACAAAGAATCCATTGCCTTCAGACGTACATGTATAACAATGATATACAACCCTGATTAACTCAAAACTCTGCTTAGGTCAAATTTTGAACCTGTTCCATTGAGGTTTGACTTATCCAGATTTCACTGTATTAACTCTTTCAGTGCCAAAGTCATACATGCACAAGGTATATCTGTTAATTTGAAATTGCCAACCTCGTACATGTACGAAGTAATGTTCGTGCTTAAAATTGCCAAACCTCGAACATGTACGAGGTAGAGTAAGCATGTTATCACAAGGGGGCGCTCTCGCTCTTTCTAATAGTATCATTTTCATTCAGGTACGACCTGTATTTATTTGTTTCATTCGAGTTCTTGCAAGTTCGAGTCTGAGCACTAACACTCGTATTTTCTGCAAAAAGTGCGGAATTCCCCTGTGTGCAGGGCAATGTTTCAGGGTGTAGCACTACGTACGTGACTACTATTGACTTTCCAATGTACCAAGGATATACCAGAGAGCAACAACAACAAATTTAGTGAGTAAAACTTATTTACTTTTTAAAGTAGGATGTAGAACGGCTGTCTTGGATTGCGTGAGTTATGTTTCGTTAGGTAATGAGTGCAGACCATGATCGGGGGAAGTGAGTCTGGACCTGGGGAGGTGACGTCACACTTTGGTGAGTACTGCTCCCAAACGTAACCAAACAACTTACATCATCATCTGTCGGTACGACTGAGTAACTGCCGTCGATGTTGAGGATGATCGGTGCGTGCTTCATAGGACACACCAGGATCTTTGCTCTACAAAGCAACAGAATATAATTGTTGCTATTACAAGATGAAATTTTGCGTCGGGGTGATATAAATCAAATTAGGTTTTGCCCTTCACCGACGTATAAACACTGTATACTCAGTGTGTTACCTCCTGAGTGAAAGTTGGAAAAAATCACTCGGGTGGGACTGGAACCCATGACCTCCTGCTTTCTAGTGCAGATGTCTTACCACTCGACCAACGAGCTAACAGGATCGGTGGGCTGGTTCAAATCTGATGTACATAGCAGCTGGTACTGCATAAACTATTATAAGATGGAATTTTGCGTCGGGATGATATAAATCAAATTACCGTAATTTTCAGAATATAAGCCGCGCAGCGTATAAGCCGCAGCACGCAAAAATCTGCAAATTAAGATTTGAAGTCGGCGTATAAGCCGCACCGGCGTATAAGCCGCACCGACCGCTGCGGTTTCAATTTTGTAAGGCCTCCAAATTCTAGTCAAAATGCTCTGAACCTGTTCCATTTACACTACAGAAGCTATTAAAAGGGCCACAAAAGTTATATCAAATCATTTACAATCGATACTTTTACAAACAAATATGGGAATTGATGAGAAATAAACACCGAGAACTGCTGCCGGCTGCCCCGTCATAGCACGGCAGCCTGCGCCACGCACGCCGGTGAAAGACAACATTTTCCCACAGCACGTGAGAAAGTATGAAACCCACCGTGTGTTGTCTGACTGGAGCGCTACAAATCTTGCTTTGTGGCAACAGATGCTGATTTGTTTTGTCCTAAGAATAAACAGGACCGTTTTTACCTCAAAACTTATCCACTTATTCAAGTTTCGATCGTAACTTTCTTCGGAAATAGTCAAAACGAAGCGGACATTTTTATAGACGAATCCATTAATTTTGTAAGGGGTGATTTAGTCCCTCTTTTGAGTTTTACATCGTTTCGTGAATACATTTCAAGAAAACAAAATATATTGCAACGTTGAACAACTGATTATGTAATAGAAAAATGTTTCGAACGCCATACAAACTTTAGTCGTCTTTTTTCTTATTTTTTAAACAGCGGAAATATTGGTAATTATTGTTCCCAAGAAAGAACACCCCTTTGTTACCACAAAAGGTGTGGTCCGCTGGGGGGAAAACATGCTGCATATCGCTGCTGCACTGTACCATACCACCAGTATCACGTACGGCTGGTCGCAAGTGTCAAAGACAGCTTTCATCACCGTACTTTTTACCGCTCGGTAGTCGGTACCTTTACGTGAAACGTGGTTTCGGTTTGTTAATGACTTTCTTAATTTATAATTCATTTCAGCAACACATCTCTTCTTGTACCAGTACATTAAATACACATGTGAATCTTATTTTTATTCTTCAAGGCTCGGCGTATAAGCCGCCCTGTGTATAAGCCGCAATAAACATTTTCATGGGCAAATTCAACGTATAAGCCGCGGCTTATATTCCGAAAATTACGGTAGGTTTTGCCCTTCACCGACGTTTAAACACTGTATACTCAGTGTGTTAATTGATGCTATTAGAGTACACGAGTCAAGCTAAAATACGCAAGTCAAGTGGAAATTGCTGCGTGACAATTTGACATTGCCCGAAATGAGCGGCAGGAAATATCGATCACACAGTGCTTGCATGCATGGGAGCATGTGAAATTGAATACTGCACGCTGTGTTTGGGCACTGTGCAGTCCATAGGGACCAAGGAATTACTTTTCAAACTGCATCCTTTTTCATAAACCGTTGTCAATCTTAGACGATTTGCAGTCTTTGGTAGCAAACGGGGTATCAAAATGTAGCTGACAAAATTCCCCATATGTGATGCCATCAAGCTAAATGAGTCGTTTGCAGTCCTTCTGATTTGAGGCGTGCGATCACACCCCCACTCCATCGCACACCTAAAAGCTTCCTGAGAAGTGTGAATAATTGCACACCTGAATGGCCCTGGACCACAGAATCACACACCTAGAAACCACACATCTAGAAAAAACACACACCTAGAAAAATCCAGGTGTGCCTTTTTTTCACACGCCTGTGATTTTCAAATCAGAAGGACTGCGTTTGACTGGAAGTTTTATTTGCAGATAGGGCTACTTCATCATATCACTTCACCACATCTCTTGATGTTCCAACTTCCATAATTTTTGAACTAAAGATGGTACCAGCATGCGGTTTTCACAGCAGTAATGCTGAGATTGTGCTCTTTTTTAAATCTGTAATAAAAAAAAATTGACCAGGGTCGACAAACGACTCATGTAGCTTCATCACATCACATATGGGTTTATATATGTGACGTCATCATATATGTCACATCGCATATGGGTTTATATATGTGACGTCATCCTATATGTGACATCACATATGGGTATATATAAGTGACCTCACCATAAGACGATCAGATTCAAAATTATGACCCTTCCAATGAGTGTGGCCTTTTTTCTTTTTGTTGGCATTGTTTATTTCCTCAATGGACAATGGAATGGCTACTCACTCGTTCCGTGGATGAAACTGAACTTTGAGCACCGGCGACGGGAACCGGTACCGCTGGTCACAATCGCTGCTCATCACGTCCCAGATAGAGATCATGTTGTCTGTGGAAGCACTCAGCAGCTTGTGGCCATTTCGGCTCCAACTAAAACAGACGTACAGAAACAGACGTACAACATTACTGAATCAGTATTGTTTCGGTTTGCGGTAACACCGTGTGGTAATAAGTACTGCTTAGAAGATATTTAGATCTGAATAGAACTTGTCCTGCTTATTATCAACTTTCGCTAAGTAGTTTTTGTTCTGATAAGAACAGTCCTGCTTTAAGTTCTAAAAGAACTTGTCTTTCGTCTCAGTGTTTCGACTAGCCTGCTCTAGTCATCGTCAGGCATGTCAGGAGAACTAAATGTCTTCTAAGCAGTAGTTATTACCACATGGTGTTACCGCAAACCAAAACGATACCGATACTCCACTATGCAAAGCCTCAAATCTTACGGTACATTACTGAATCACTTTATTTATACTGATCAAAATTGTCCACAAAAGAACCTTAACCCTAATCCTCAATCCTCCAAAATTGTCCTGGCGGTTTAATAGGATTTTGAAGGATTGAAGGCTGAATGCAACATACAATTTTGGAAGATTGTGGAGGATTATGAGGGTACATGGACATTCAGTATCAGTTGATTTTGGAGGATTGAGGCTGAATGCTGTTCGAAAAAGATGAGGCAGTGTGTATCCTTCATTTGAACATAAGTGCCAAATCTTAGAGTTTGGGTACTCTCCTGAAGATGGTCAGAGCATACATGTACTGACCGGAACGTCGAGTTTATACCTCTGGTTCTTTTCAGAACCATTCTCTTAGTTGAGAAATTATTCGCACATGGTGTTTCCACAAACCTTTCATTATTTAGTATCTCCACCATGCAAAGCCTCAAATCTTAACTTAAAAAGAGGATGATTTTCGAGGATTGAAATGAATGGATTCTGAGAGGCAGGATAGTTGGAGGATTTTAAAGAATTGAGGCAGTGTGTATCCTTCATTTGAACATAAGTGCCAAATTGTGGAGGAAAGACCTTTGCTCTGTCCCAGTCTTTGGAGTGATCCACTAAACTGACCTGACTGAGCAGACCGGGTGGACGTGTGCGCTGATGATCTTAGCGATGCCCCGGGTCAGGAAATCCCAGATGACCACCCGGCCGTCGTTGCAGCCCACAGCCAATAGGGTGCCTCGTTTGTTGAAGGCGCAGGTCAGCGCCATGCTGATGCAATCCAAGGTGCCATCACTTTCCTGAAGATTTGGAGAAATCAACAGTAGCAATCTTGGTCATCGTGTCGTCTAGGACACCTCTTATGTTTTACAAGTTCCGTTCATAAATCAAAATACTGACATTCTAGTCCTTGCCTCATCAAACTTTAGAGAGTTCTGTGAGCCAAAGACTGAGTAAACTTGGCTTGAAGTAGTTCTGCATGTTTTTTGTGGGGTGCTGTGGTCCAACGGTTACAGTGTTTGACTCGTATGCCGTGGTACATGGGTTCGAATCCTGACCGTGAGAACATGGTGCTTGTGCTCATGAGCAAGGCACTTTACCATCATTGCTTCGTCCTTCGGATGGGACGTAAAGCCGCAGGTCCGGTGTGTAGGTAATGCAAGTTAAAGAACCCAGTAGCACTTATCGCTAAGAGAAGGGGTTTGCCCCGGTGTTTCTGGCAGTGGCTGCAATATGCGCCGCAGTACCTTGTAAACCCTTATAAGGTGCTACTGCTACATAATGGGTCTCATATTTCTCATAAACGTCATTTACCTGTCTTTAATAATAGACATAATTACCAGCGCCTTGAATACCTAATTGTTGGTAGATACGCATGCTATATAAGCTACAAGAATTACACAGTTATAAACAGTTACATTCCATATCCATCACTAACAGTTACTCACCTCTGGAAAGTTCTGTCCAAACGTCTCTGAAAAAAATTAGAAAAATGAAAACAAAGGCATTAGGCCTAAAGCAAAACTTAACTGTGTACAGTGATGTGGTAAATAATCAGTTTTTCGTCCTTTATGACTTTCACTTGTACCTCCCGCCCTACAAACAGGGCACCAGGAAGGGCAGATGAGCTTCACAGAATCTTGTGAAGGAAGTTGGGATGGAATTCCCGGTAATTTATTATGACCTATGTATAAAGCATCTGGCTGCAGTTGTAGACCGCAGTTAGCCAATGCGCGCAAATACTATCCGAAAAGTTTGCCATACAAATACACACCATACCGGATGTGTGTTCTTTTTCATTGCGGACCATGTGGACAAATTTTGAGCGTCGAATGATATTTCCAAGTTCAACCTTCGTGAGTTCGATCGAAACGGAGCCTGAACAACTGACAGGAATTGAAAATTTACAAAACAGATAAGTTTTACAGATTTTCCCACACTATAACGGCCGTTTCAAACTTTGCAGGGTCGTGGTCGTGATGACTTGCAGGTCACAGGTCTCGCAAAATCTATCCAATCAGAGCGTTAATTTGTAAGACCTTCCCAGCATCCTGTTTGCAGGGCGGGGGTACGAGCGAATTCTTGACTTTGCTTCAAAACTATATGGGGAGTTGTGAAGAAAATCTTGGTAGGCATTTTAGTTTCTATTGAACCTTTTCGCAAATTCAAAGCACGTGTGCACATCCTGATTCGCGATTTCGAGAGACAAACATTTTGAGAGACAGTTTGCCACAGTTGTGCAAAATCATAACTGGGTTCCAACGAAATCAAAGTCAAGTTTTTGTTTTGAAGTAAATGCAAACTTTTGAATTTTTTTTTTTTTTACGACCCCTCATGATCATGTTTTGGATGCTCCAACTTTTGTGGGAGCAGCTGCGCAATAAACTTACGACCGATTTCACGCAACTTGGCGTAGCTGCGCAACGTTTTAAATAATTTAAACATCTCTTGGACGGGGATAAAAACAGCGGCTGTTTGTGTTTGAATTTGTTCTTTCGCGAAACAGTGGTTGGATCACCTCAGCTCGCCATTTTGAAAATTATTTTGTCCGACTTTCTTCAGAATCGTTTGGCAACTCTAAAAATTATGTTACAAGTTCAAGTAAAATAGAAATTCATTTACCTACTTCAAACATAAAGTTGTGAGTGTCTTGTATCAAGCTTGTTAAGTTGTGCAATAGCCCCACTAGTGTGGCCGTCGGTATGCTGCGCTGAACCAAAGGCCACACACCGTGGTACCGCGCGCTACTGAGGACGAAGTTTTCATAAAATCTGCGGTCCGTTTCTTACATTCTCAGTTTCTTACTTTCTTATGGTTGTATTCTATGATGTCTCACCTATCACTTCTGGGATGCTTAAATGTAATGATGTTCAATTTTCCGAGATATTCTTCAATCTTTCTGGAGCCCATATCAATATGCACTCGTGAAACGTCTGGTGGTGATGGCAGCCATTTTGAATGTGACAAGAGATGACCTCAAGCTGTGACGTCGCGTTTATGCAAATTGCTTGTCGAGCGAGGGCGCGAGTTGCAAATGCGACGGCTGTTTCCTGTACCATGCATTTATCGTCTGGGGCCACGTGCACTGATTTCTATTCAGGATCCACAGCACAGGGAACAGCCGTCGCATTTGCAACTCGCTCCATATGGGCTCCAGAAAGATTCAAGAATATCTCGGAAAATTGAACATCATTACTCCTAAGCATCCCAGAAGTGATAGATGATGGGACATCATAGAATACAACCATATGTAAGAAACGGACCGCAGATTTTATGAAAACGTCCTCAGTAGTGCGCGGACCACGGTGTGTGGCCTTTGGTTCAGCGCAGCATACCGACGGCCACACTAGTGGGGCTAGTTGTGCAATAACACTAACAGGCTCTACGACAGTGCCGATTTGCTGGTAATATATGTCATTTTCAGTCGCTACGCCACAACTTACGCCACCTAAAATGATTGCGCAAGTTACGCCATATTCTACTGCACAAATTGCGTTTATATGCACTAGGCCTAGGCCCTATCCGACTTTCGTAAAATGTGTCATAAAAATAAGTGAAAAGTTGCGCAGCGTAAAATGTTGCGCAACTTAGGCTACATGACTTACGCAATAAATTGTGGCCCAAGCAGAGTTGTGCCATTGCTGCGTAAGGTTGCGTGAAATCGGCTGCTGGGCCTGCAAGTCATTATGTGTATGTAATGGGGGCGAGTTGCTTATTGTGTTAACGTTAATAAGTCTTCTTAACCAACTCGCCCCACTATAGCATACTGTGCTAAATAGTGGGGCGAGTTGGCTCAAGAATGATAAACGTTGCGTTGGTAAGAAAAATGATGCGCGTTCAACACTAAGATAGTAAGAAGGGTGAGAAAAGAACTTACCTAATAGCCCTAAATTCATTTTCAAAATGGAATGCAAACGGTCATGTAATTCTACAAAGTTTATACTCGTTCTTTTTGCAAAAATAAATAAAAGTCTTGCCGTCTCAATTTTTTTTGTCTGCACAGTCAAAGATGGCGGCATTTGAGGCCTTAACATCAGTATAAAAAAATATTATCTTGTTCTTTTTTAAAACACCTTTGCTGTTAAAAGAAAATCCCAAAAATATTGTTTTAATCAAATATAAATTTTATCTTTTCTAACCGCTTAAATTTAAAATTATCACATCAATATCTAGGAGAATAAAATTATAGATATCAGCACATCCGGTAAAAAATTGCCCGGACTTGTTTTTCTTCCGTTTGTCAAGTCGCGAGACTCGCGTGGATTGATGCTGAGTTCACCCCAGTTTTTTGCTCTTCCTGCGACGAAATCCCTTCAAAGGCAACAGAAACGAGTGATCGAGGTGACCAAGAATATACTTAGCCTATTAGCATGTTTTCAGATGTATTTCACACTCTGAAAGTAGACAGTTGTAATTCATTCATCATTGACATTGTTCATCTGTTCATTCGCCATGTATAGGCCTACATGTTGATTCGGCGCTTTACCGATTCGGCATGTTCGGCATGGGAGTTTTGGTTTGCATTGTTTGTTGTCGTTTTCGGTGAATTCATTAGGGAAATAATTCCATGGAAAAAATTCCGTACTCGGACGTCACTTTTTTCAATTAATTTTCTAGCGCCAAAAGTTACATCTTTTATGGTTATTCCTCCACTTTCCCTCCTCTACTCTCGCCCTCTCCTTTCCTTAATTTCTATTTATTGATCAGTCAGTTACTTCATCGGGATTCGAACCTCTGACGCTTGCTTGATACACGAGACTCTTAACCACTAGGCCGCGCACGATCGCTGTTGCAATCATTAATCTTTGGACGTATTTGAAGTATCCATTGAAATAAACTAAATATTCATGACAAAATAAATATTCATAATGACGTATTGCACTATCATTGGCAGGCTCATGCGACGTCATGGTTGTTGATGTCTGTCACAACTGCCCCCTAGAAATTAGTGCAATGGAATTTTCGGGACTGGTTTTCCCACCCACAACTTCGTGCAAACACCAATAATAATCCTCTGACACGTTCTGTATATTTACAAATTATTTAATATGCACAAACTGTATATTTAGGCTACGAATAATATTTACAAATATTATGTACAAATCCTTACGAAAATTATTTATAGAATGAGGCGATTGTAACCCAATAAATAGTGTAGATCAATACCAGAGATGAGTATAAAACTAACCTTAGGTAAAGCAAATGGATCAATGAATTAAATGCAGAAAAGTCAAAGCTTGAGGTATAGAACTTATAATCAACCAAATCTATTTAAATTAACCAAGTTAACTCAACAGAAGTTTAACCTACGCTAAGAAGAATCTAATGAAACATGAACAAATAGTTAAATCACCTAATTAAATGAGCTTTAATACTATTACATTAAACCTACTCTAAGCCGGCAATAATTATTCAATATTTAGGGCCCACCATATAGTTTACGGCTCAAGTTGCGTTGGCATGTGCATGGGTGGAGTACTCTCTCGCACTTGGACCACTGGCTTGACGGTGCGTAGCCACCTCGACGGAGCCTCTGTTGTAGGCAGCCGGGGGATGTAGAAACCGGGCGTCACGGTCGACCAGCTTGACGGCGGTGACGCTGGGTAGCTGCTGTCAGCCTGTCGCGGGGCCTGTCTGCCTCAAGCGACGGTCTCTTTGGAATAACGGCTTCTAGCTAAGCCAGTTTGCCATCTGCAATATTTATAATTGCGGATTTAAAAAGTACATGTGTACAACCCCGCATTGCAAATAATTATATCAAACTACTAAATGATTGCCAAATATTATTATCATAGAGCCATATTTAAAAGGACTCTAATAAAAGGCAATAAACGCTAAATTTTAGCTAGATATTAAACAGAGAATTAATCTAGAAAATATAGCCTTATTCATCTTTAAGAAACATGATGTCTCTAGGGTATTTACATAAACGCCTTACATCAAGTAACGTTCCAGATATATTACTGCCATCTAAATAACACAATCAAACGCATGTTATTTAAAAGAAATCAAAACCTTAAACTTACGGTCTGATGGCAGATCAAAGTCCAGTATGACTCTTGGAGTTCATCGCCGGTTTCAAGACCTGGTCTAGGTTATATTGTGCAAATTTGCAGTCAGCAAAATGCTATTTTTCTACAGATTGATCGCGATCGGCGTCTTTCTGTTTTTGGCGTATCTCTTTTTCTTTTAAAACGCGCGGGCCGCGGGTCACATGACTAAGGCAGTTTTTTTTTTAAAAGAATACCAAGAACGCCATAAGATACAAAGGATAGGACCATGGCAACATGAATATTTATAAGACACATGCATTATTTATTAGTTATATACTTACAGTCTACTTATGGTACAACGAATACGAACAATACACACGGACTACTGATCCAAACACACATGCACAGATGTATACGTAATCTAAGTGTTCGTGTTGCTGGGACAACGCTGACAATGTCACGTGTATAATGTACCGCTGTCTTTTCAGCCACTACAATCAGTTTTGACCGGCTGCTTCAAGTTAGTTCTGCACGACGTATGCATCCAAAATGTGCTCTAAAAACACATTTTGAGTAAATTTTTTTCACCTTTATACAGCTTCCTGGATTTCTCTTGGTTCTAATGACAAGGTGAGGTGACAATTAATATGTTTGGCAGCAGATAAATTGACATCCGAGTATGGAACTTTTCCCAATTCCATATATGGCCATCACTTATTTGGAAAAAAATGTTGCAACCTGACGCCACTTCCGCGATTGTGTACAAAGTCTCTGGAGAGCATGGAGAGTGTAAACAATTTTCTAACATGTCTAAGTTATAGTAAGTAGGGCCTATTTCCTAACAAAATTGGAAATGCTTTTCACTTCTCAGTCCCAATGAATGACCTTCAAGTTCATGTTGCAACCTGATGCCACTTCACTGAAGTGGGTTGTGTACTATTCTATGGAGAGTTAAGACAATTTTCTAAGTATTTCCTAACAAAATTGCAAATGCTGTCCGTGCGCTGATCTCCGCGTGACCTCAGCGGGTCAACTCTACATTTGGCTCAACCATTTGGGATGGAGGGGCTTTGAAATTGCATCGCACAACAGTACATAATATTAACACGTCATTTTGGCGCACCGCAATCAATACGCTGCGCTGTATCGTTACAACTTTTGGTGGACTGTTGACATGCTGAGGTCTCGCGAAGATCAGTGCACGCGCAACATATGTAAACACCATGAACATGACCCGTGTATTCGTCGGATTGGAAATGCGAGGCTGGTGACGAAAAAGTCAGATTTTCCACCCAAGAAATTGTCCCATGATCCAAATGTCAATGGTTCTAAAACATTTCAGAGGTATGGATCAACCATGGCAATGTTTTGGTGGATTTGGGTTTCAGAAATTGGAATTCTAGACCAAGAAATTTCGTCTATCAAAGTGCATTTCCAAAAGCCATAGTGTACTGAGCCCCAAAAATTCACCCTGCTAGTAGAAGGCTTAGGAGCCTTCTACTTCTAGAAGTAATCAAGTTCCATTGCCAAATTCTCACTCTCAGCCCCTACTCAAATTTGGCAGCCCTGCAATTAGAGAATTTTTTCTGCCCCCCCCCCCCCAAATGAAAACATTAAAACAAGGTCTTCTAAACTTATCCTCTCATTTTTACCAATTGAGCTCTATTTCATTTTTTGGTTTACAGGAAAAGACGATGGATCATAAGAGTAAAAAGAGAAAGACATCACAAGATTCTCCCCAAACACAAGTTGTATTTCCTGGGTAAGACAGTGTGCTATAAAAAGGCCAAGTAAAAGAAAAAGAAAGGGAGTTTCTCGTCTGGATTTATTTCTAAAAAAAGGAAGGAATTGTCTTCTTCCCATTGTTTCTATTCGGAGTGGTGGATTTTCCAAGATGACAGATGGATTATTTCTTTTTCTCAGCAACCCCTTTTGCTGATGCTTTTGGAGCCGTCACCCTTTCTATCAGATTTTGAAACTACATGTAGGTTGCATCAAAAAACAGAAAAGGTGACGAACCTGTGTTTATAAACAGGAACGGAGTGCCCATCTCTGCCCATCTCTCACAGTGGGAGATACGTTGTGAAACAAATATTGAATGCTTTATCTCGCGGTGCAGTAAAACTAGCCTCCCTCGGTGATCCGTGGATCACCTCAGGAGGCTACTTTTACTACACCACTCGAAGCATTCAACATTTGTATAATATGCCTGGTAAGCAATGACAAAGTTTTTGTTGGATATAACATGAAAAGAAAAAATAAAAAGAAAAAAATAGTTGGGACAACCAATTTTTGTCTTGCTTTATTTTTTAAAGAGGTTGTGGAATGCTCGAAGACATTTCCGTAATTTTTTGGGTATATGTGGCTATTGTTTCTGTCATGAAATGAGTAGAAATGTTACTTTTGAGAGCTATTTTTCAGGTCCTGTTTTGACCCGAACGTGCAATTTGTGTAAAAGTCGTCGTTGCGGGCAGCAAACAAAACACAGTAAATCATGACGTAATAAACAGGACTCGTTTATGCTACTCTGCATCGGGAGTCCTGTTTATTACGTCACGATTTACTGTTTTGTTTGCTGCCCGCAACGACGACTTTTACACAAATTGCACGTTCGGGTCGAAACAGGCATGACAGGACTTGAAAAACAGCTCTCAAAAGTACCTTTTGTACTCATTTTATTACAGAAACAATAGTCGTTTTTATTTCATCACACCTTAGGCTACATATACCCGAAAAATGACGGAAATATCTTCAAGCATTCCACAACCTCTTTAACCCACTACATGTACATGTATGTACTGCCCAAAAACGCTCTGCCTGTTACTCCTTATACCGCCCCAAACCGCCCAAGCACTCTATGGTTTTATGGATTGTTTTCCAAGGAGTAAATTTAGTATAGTACAATGTTATACAAGCAGTGTTCGACCATAAACTTTTTTTTTTCACTAGCCAGCTGGGCTACTGAAACAGACTCTTAAAGGGAATATACAACATTTGCAAACATCGAAAAACAAAACTACATTTTTTTTTACAAAATACCTTACTAGGATGTTGGTAAATGCCAGTCTAAAGCATCCTGTAAAATTATGGCACCAGGTGTGAAGTCATTTTCAAGAAAAGTGACATTTTGTATAAATTTCCAACGGTGGTCGGCCGACCACCGTTGGAAAAACCTAACTATTTTTTTAACTACTACTCCAAATTTACTATTTTTTTCAGTCAAAATTTTGTTTGCTATTGGTTACATGTTCATGAACGGGTACAGGCCAGCTAGACTGGTTCTATTACCTTACAAATTTCCAGCATCTATAAATTGATCCATTTCATCTTTAGTGGAGTCGGGGAACCAGACTACTTGAATATTTTTGTTTTTCTTGGTTTTTCCAGCATTTTCGATCACAAAACTTCAAACATGTCAGTGGAACAATATTTGATCTATTATACTAACCCCTCAAATAGTTCATTTCTGAAAATTACAGCAAAAGCCAATGATGTACATTTCCTTTAACTACATTGTAGCCTGCAGGCATTTTCACTAGCCTGCTTGTTTTCCTTTTATAGAGTGTCTCATCAACAACAATGTGCATACATCTAAAACGTGTCTCCTGAGGCAATCGTCGCTTTTCGTGTCAGTGTTTTAAATAAACAGATCTAATAATTTAACCCTCGACAGTTAATAAACTTAGACACAGATTGTTCCATTTTTGCTTTTCTGAATTGAATGATCTTTTTCTTCCTGTCTTTTCATCTTTGCTGTATCCCAATAATTTTTGACTCGCCAGCCGGGCTACTTAAGGAATAGTTTGACTAGCCCGCCACTGTTTTGACTAGCATTTGGCTAGCGGGCTACCGCTAAAGTCGAACCCTGATACAAGTGCTAAATTTGAATTTATGAAAAGTTTTTGTGTAACACTTGTGCGGTTCACTGCAGCAGTGCGGAACTCCCGAAGCAATCTCAACCTCAACCTCAACCTCAATCCCAGAGCATCATCATCCACATGATGGACATTGCCGAGCCACTGACTAGCCTCAAGAAAGCCCTGATGCAGAGGCTGCAGTGCAATCTTAAGGACCATGAGATATACCTGCAGAACGAAAGACTGGTAAGATACGGACAAGCGGAGTGCAGAATAAGCTCTAGTCTGGTTCCGGCATGTCTCACTTCATATACAAAATAGATGCGCATGCGCATCGATCGAGACAAAGTGGCGTGTTACGAAAAGTTTTGCCAAGAGTGCATTTACAGACGACGGCATTGAATTGACATGACATGTAGGCTTACTAGCTACCGGTACATTGTACAGTGCCTATCCACTCCGTTCACAAGTACCCCCTCACCGGCAAAGAAAGTTCATGTTGCCGCGACACGCGGCCGTACCATTGCGTGTACATAGTACAAATCCCCTGGTGTACGTGCGGCACACACAAGGAACGGTGGGCGTCAATCAGCTAAATGTCCCACCAATGGGACGTCGTTGCTAGGTAAAAGGGCGCCCTCTTTCGTTGGCGCACAGAGTCCATAGGGGCAATTCCACGGTTACTCACGTTACATTTTTGAAGTACTTTTGAGTTTCCTTGGGCTGTAATTACCTTACTGAAAAGGTTTAATAACTGTTATCCCCATGGTAGATAGAGTAGACCTAGACCTACCTAAGCACCAAAGATGATATCCAGAAAAATGTGTTAATGTATGATAAACAAGACGCACAAAATCGGTTACTCACATTACGAAAATGTAACGCGAGTAACCGTGGAATTGCCCATAGGGCCCTTTTGAGGAAATCCTTGATTTCATAACCAGAAATAACTAATACTAATTCTGTTGGTCGGAGGATTTGGTGTTAATGTCATACAGGTCATAATGGTCATTTTCTCTGAACCCTATTGAACACAGATGGAGGAAGACAAGAGTTTAGTGGAGCAAGGCATAAATGCTGAAGGAATCTTGCAGTTCAGTGTGGAGGTCAACTCTTCTCAAGGTAACGAACGAATGCTGTACTAGTTCTCAAGCATTGTCAAGTCCTTTAACAAGTCTATTAGTAAACTGAATTGCACTAGCAGACCTGCATTCCATTTCGTGAAACCCATAACTTAACGATGCATCCCAGCACTGCAACGTGTCATATCCCAAGATATCCCTACGATAAGTCGCAGCTGCGATGGTCCTGCGATCCATTTCACAAAACACGAGGTAAGTGCGCCGCGTCGTAGGTGTATTTATAGCACAACTTGGTGACTGTTTTATGTATTTATTTACAAATTTTAACAAATTGTCTGGGTATTATATTCTCGTTTATGTATTTTTTTTATGGCATAAAACTGGCTGAAAAAAGGACTCTCTGATTTTGCAATGACCACTGGATACTCCTAGAACTATGAGGTTCCACGTAGTGGAGCCTCATAGGTTCAGAACCCCGCAAAATTGTTGTCAGCACAAAACACTAATTAAGTACAAAAACGTCCATCCCACCAAGCTTTTTCCCACAGAACCGCTGCACAGTTTGCCCCTAAACTCCGTACAATACCTCATGACATACTCACGTTATGTGCACCCAACAAACATCGGTGGATTCTGTCGGTTTTTCGGCAAAAATGATGAAAAATATGCCCTTTCCGCACTGAGCCAACCTGACACTTGAAACGTGCACGCGTGCAGAATGATCGCAGTCATTTCGATCACTCGGAGCGCGCCGTACCCCCCGCGGCGCGCTCCGAGCGATCGAGTGTTTTGTGCTGACAACAATTTTGCGGGGTTCTGAACCTATGAGGCTCCACTACGTGGAGCCTCATAGTTCTAGGAGTAACGCCTGGACATGTCATAACTTGCGACTTGTTAAGCCATTGTCAAGTTTCGTGAAATGGATCATATGATGCGTTGCAAGTTGCGACATGTTACACCTCGTTACTCTGTTTGCGACGCGTCGTAGCGCTTCGTGAAATCAGATGGTTGGGGAAGGGGGCTGGCAAAAGTGCTTGTTGTGGTTCTTTTTCGCTAAATTCACCAGAAAAGAGTACTGAGTACTTACTTAGTCCTCTTCATCGCTAGTGGTTCATAAGGCCACAGTGATCTCTCTCCACTTAGTCCTGTCCTTTGCGATGTACTGTGCCTCTCCCGAGGTTAGATTCATCTCAGCAAGCTCTGCCATTACTGTTCTTCGCCAGGTAGTTTTTGGTCTACCTGATTTCCTCTTTCCAGGTAGTGTCCATCGCAAAGCTGCTATAGGGATATGATCCTGATCCATCCCGAGCTTGGGGCTAACCATCGGATATGTTGGCTCTTGATCTCTGACAATCAGTCTACACAGGGTGTTTAAAAAAAAAAGGGAAACCGAGCTTATTTTGTTGATTTCTCGGGAATGACTAATTATTTAGGAAAATGGTAACCACCATCTGTTAATACATAACCATGTCTTCTTTTTCTTGACACCACGAACTCCATTTTACCGTCACGGATGACTGAGCACCAAGTGATGTAACTGACATGCCAAAAATTGCCTTGTACCACATGCACCACAAGACCAATTGACAGTTTTCAACATGTTGAAAAAAACAAAATCCAGGACGTACATTATCAAAGTCATTGCTAAAACTTATCAAGGTTTATCACTGTCCCCTTTAACCCCACTGTCCTTCAACATGCCCCCATTCCTTTCAATGCAAATCTCTACCCTGGTTCTCATGGCTGTGATATTCTCTCTCTCTCTGATGTCAACTGGTCTTATGGTGCATGTGGTACAAGGCCATTTCTGGCATGTCAGTTACATCACTTGGTACTCGGTCATCCGTGACGGTAAAATGGAGTTTGTGGTGTCAAGAAAAAGAAGACATGGTTATGTAACAGATGGTGTTTACCATTTTCCTAAATAATTAGTCATACCCGAGAAATCAACAAAATAAGCTCGTTTTCCTCTTTTTTTTTAAACACCCTGTATATAGACTTTGTTTGAAATCTTATTTGGCCATTAGATACAGAAAAAAAAGTAAAGACAACTATTTTGAAATCAGTGCTGAATTCCGCTCATCGTGTGACTTTTTTTTTTTTTTTAATTTATTTTCTATTTTGCAGGAATGAAACCAAGATTGAACATAGTAGATGTCATCAAGCCAATCACCATTGAAGTTGTAGATAATAATCCTCAAGGTACTCTTACAGTGATAATTTTTTCTCATCATAGTTATAACAAATAGATAATTTTCATCCATTGAAACAAAAATTGCATTATAACAATTCCAATGGGTTTCTGAAATGATGATTTTATGACATGTGCTTGTATTTCATTCATTTAGTCATGATTGTCCTGTGTCTGCAAAAGTCCATGAGTTCAAAGTACAGTAAACTCCGGCTAAATCGGCACTCTCGGGACCCGAGAATTTGTGACGACTGACGCGAATGCCGATATCAGCTGTAAGTCGTCATTTTGCCGACTTACATGAATGGTCTTTTGCACACATGATTCATTGCACTGATTGGCTTCGATTTACCCTGGATTATCTCCTTAATGCTTGAGTTGAATCCAGCAAATTAATCCTCGAATTGTATCGATCATCACGTTTGGGGTATTGATAGTGGAGACCACGATACATTTGTACGTGCACAGTAACGAATTAAATGCGTGTGTGGTCCGGTATATACCACACACGCATTGACTGCAGCACTAGTCATTCAATAAGACGACCCCCAAAATGGACAGAGCGCATGCGTACAGCCTAGATCAAGGTATTGATATGCTCACGATGCATGCGATGTATGCAGTAGGACACCCTTTTTCGACACCGATGCATGCAGCAATCACGGGCCGTGCGAAACCACTTTTCACTTGACACTTTGCCAACTGCAGTGCAGGAAGTTAATGCCAATGGGTGATTTTTAATGGAAAGGGGACCGAGAGTAACACGACAACTTGAGCGAAATGGCGACTTATAAAAGCCGATAAAAAATTCAATGGAAATGCATTACGGACAATCGGGACTTTAGTCAGACGGCCGACTTGAGCGATTTGACGAGTTGTACGATGTCAGTTAAGCCAGAGTTTACTGTATTTAATTTGTGTAACTAACTACCACAATATCAGTACGCCATTCTCTTCGTGAAAGTTGAATCTCTGTTTGGACTCAGCACTTTCCAGAGCCCCAGTTGGGGGAGAGACACACCGCCTGCGCGTATATTGGTCGCATGACTTATTTCATTCTGAAATCCACACAAACCTGTTGTGTATTCCTGTGTGTGTCAGGCGCCGGCAGTAATGCGTTCGGATATCCCTCCCAGTGGTCTCCTCCAACTCTCCCTTTGCAACCGTTGAGGGGGTAGTTGAGCATAAGTCCATTGAGTCGAAAGAACATCAAATGGCGTCACATGGCACCATGGCGTAGAACACCATGGTCCTGTGGTTACGGAGTTTGACTCATGTACGAAGGTGCATGGGTTCGAACCCTACCAGGAACAGTGTGTTTGTGCCCTTGGGCAAGACACTTAACTACACTTACATGTACGTCTCTCCAGCAAGGTTTATAAATGGGTACCTGTGAGGGTCGAGGACCGATTGAGCGCTGATATCGGCTGCCGCGTGGTCCCATGCCCTGATGAAATGGGTAATAATTGTAAAGCGCTTTGAGATTGTTGATACGATGGAAATCGCGGTATATCAGCACAATTATTATTATTATCATCACGTGGGCGTGTACAACCTACGCACGATTGTGGTGCTGTTATGCCTCAACTATGGCATCCTTCCAACTACATTTAGCATCTTCCCATCTATAGTTGGGATTTAGGAATGCACCAACTATTGCTGGGACAGTCCCAACTAGTGAAAATAAAAAGTAAAGTCTGTCACGAGCCAATGTAGCCCATCAGGTCGGCGTTTGTCTCTAGTTTCAGTAGCATGAAACGTCTGAGAATATTTCTACTCCCCCTGGATGGGATGCCAGTCCATCCCAAGTTACTCCCCGGCTGAAGCTGGTGTAGCGTGAATATCCGACGCCAAGAAATTTGGATTCTTCCGTAGTATTGCGCTGTGCTTGCGTAAGTAACGATAATAAGGAGAGTTAACTGGTCACGTGTGAGGGATTAACCAATAACAGGGAAAAGAAGTCCAACTTACATAGAAGTTGGATTTTCAAAATGAAATATGGATTCTTTGGTAGTATTGCGCTCACTGAACTCTATAGCGGATATCCATACACCATTCACACAGTAGACTTTGCATATTGACCAATTCCTCCCCGGTCTCACGAAGATGGCCGCGTATAATACGAACGTTCTACGCGTATTATAGAGCGCGTTGTATCAACAGTTGACGTGCATTTTGGTCACATATACATAATGATGTTCTAAAAAGGACACATTTCCGTAGTGATTATTATTTCCAAAACACCGGAAAAGTGAACTGCAGCATTAAAAAAGTAAAACCACGACGTTAGAAAAATTGTAAACCTTGGTCAGTGGTGGTGGTCAAAATATAAGGCAAGTGAACCGCGAAGTTACAGAAGAAATCATGCTGTCTATAAAGACGGCAACTTGTCCTTTGTAGATCACCAGCCTGTCTCACCGGTCTCACCAGTATGGCGTCAAATTCATTCATTGTGCGGCTCTTTATCCGCTATCCAGTCTTTATATAGAGATCAGTGATTGCGCTGCGCATGCATAAGTTATTATAATTAGGAGAGTGAGTGGTCACTGCGAGGGATTAACCAATAACAGGGAAAAGGAGTCAAATTTTCATAGGAGTTCGATTTTTATATGACACCGGTACCCATTTATATTCCTGGTTGGAGAGGGGCAAGTGGGGGTGAAGTGGCTTGCCCAAGGACACAACATGTGACCCGCAGCTTGGTTCGAATCCCAGACCCTCTGGTCATGAGTCACGAACCCTAACCACTAGGCCAAACTCCCCACAGTCCCAACTATAGTTGGACAATTGTCGTAGTTGGGGCGTAACAATGCCACCCTCTTGGCTGTATAACTGAGATCACTGAATCAGTCTGTACAGAGGTTGTTTTTCTCTTTGTTAACAGTCACAGAAGTCCCAGATACCTCCAAGTGTAGATGGATGGTTTGCAACAGCTACAAGGAAGAACAAGAAAGACTGGGAATACCAGAAGGTAAGAATTCTTGTCCACCACGAAGGGTGTCAATCACTTTTCAAAAGTGGGGGGGGGGGGTTGGGGGGGGGGT
The DNA here is from genome assembly GCA_029964075.1 of Patiria pectinifera. NCBI lineage: Eukaryota > Metazoa > Echinodermata > Asteroidea > Valvatida > Asterinidae > Patiria > Patiria pectinifera. The sequence continues at coordinate 21,171,347 of CM057150.1, read as the reverse complement.
GGACGTTGATCGAAACAAATGCATGCGCGAAGCCCTAACGGCGTGGGGTGACTTGGCACTGGGACCCAAGAGCATACTTCACATGCGCTACTTCAAATTGTTGAATTAGCATTCGATAGAGGGCTCTATAAGATGAATGAAATTGAGTCGTGGGAATTTTGGCACCCGGACCTAACCTCTGAACATACATGTACCTCAAGTGTGCTTTATTCAAGCTTACATGTGTATGCTTGTGCATGAGATATGCTCACAATTGTTTTGGGTCCATGGCCCAAAATAGGGAAGTGCATTTACCAGTAGATTGGCAAATAGAACCACGGGTACCCATTCAAGAAACCCACCCCAAAATTCAAATCTCGGAAGCTGCTGTTTAGATTTTTCATAAAGGTCGGCACGATAATAATGCTACATGTATGAACATCGGTGCGTCAATGCAGCAAGATAACAAGTCTGTACAGTGAGCTCATTAGCAAAATGTTGAAAACTGCAACTTTTCGCAAGTGTCACAAACATGATAGATGTTGTGTTTTTCCATGTAGCCTGGCTTTCATGTTGAAAATTCACCCAAAATGACTTTCACAACTTTTCATTTCATTGTCTGAGAAGAAACCAAGTTATTTGTAAAGTTGGTTATGAGTACCCGATCCCATGTAATCTAGAACCGATTCCTGACATCGACAGTCACGTACTCGGGTACCCTAGCCCAGGTTGGACGACGTCTTTATTGCATTACACGACTGACGTCCAGGGTATAAATTCTACCACATTGCGAAAAAAATTATAACACATTTTTTTCAAATTTTTACCTGACGGAGGAAGCTGAAATTTCGCTTACATGTTTTTTGTGTCCAGAATTGTGCCTGCGCTGGGTTTAGAAAAGGCAAATATGTCCGCGGGCGGCTTGTGTTTACCAAAAATAAGCCGCAAGTTCTACGCTTTTGTTGAAAACATTTTCAGTACGATTTCTCCGCGTGAAGACGTACATGCGCGTGCAGTTTGCTGCCGTGGCGGCAGCGTGCTAGGTGTCTATGTGCACGCGAGCACGTAATCTTCACATGTGGAGTTCAGACTGAAAATGTTTACAACAAAAGCGTGAAATTGCGGTTTATTTTCGGTAAACACGCCGCCCGCGGACATATTTGCCTTTTCTAAACCCAGCGCAGGCACAATTATGGACACAAGGAATATGTTAGCGAAATTTCAGCTTCCTTCGTCAGGTAAAAATATACAAAAATGTGTTATAATTTTTTTCACTATGGCAGGAGGGATTCATACCCTGGACTCCGTTACGTGTACACAACGGAGTCCAACCTGGGCTATCGGGTACCCCAGCTCGGGTACCCCAGCTCGGGGACCCCAGCTCGGGTACCCCAGTTCCAATGCACAGTCTATAGGCCAAAATTCCCAAGATTTTGGTTGACATTGCCACAGATGTCATGCAGTTCGTATCATACCTGTGCAGAGCCCAAAAACTGGAGCAAAGACCAAACCCTGCACTGGCTGGACTGGGTGTGCCAGGAGTTCAAGCGGGACCACTCGACCCTGCCGTTACACCTGCACATCGATGGGCATAAGCTATGTTCATTGACCAAGCAAGAATTCGTCTCTGGCTTGCCCAGGCAGTTAGGGGAGCTCATGTGGTTTCATTTGGGCCTTCTGAAAAAGAGTGAGTTTTTTTATATGGACTCCAGTACAAGTACCCCACCTCAGCAGTTATAAAGGGATTTTTTTGGGGGGGGGGGGAGACAACAAGGAGGGACATTTAAACCCATTGCCGATAGCGCCTGATGCTCACGTGAAGATGCTATGGTTGAGTGCACTTTCAAAATCAATTAAGTCATGTGTGCTTAACATATATGCGCGTGTACTAGTACCTTACAGAGTTCCACCTGCTGCTTGTGCATGAAGTCCGTTGATCTGTTAGTATCAGTGAGTCAGTCCTTTTATGTCCAGGGTGACACGGCTAACTCTAGGGCATCAAACATTGAGGACATTTCCTGTCAATTTGTAGAGTATCCAGTCAAGATCTGATAAGAGAAAGTTTGCAGCTGCGTCAAGTGTCTTCTGTGAGGTTCTGAGAAGACTGGTCTGCAACTTCACAGTTTCAGAGATCATGCTCTGCCCAGGAGATAGGCAGAGGATACTTTCTGAAACATGAAGTTTTTCGGGACGGTATGCTCTTGCTCATTGTGACGAGGCTGAGGACTTTCGGTTTCCCGCCAGTTCTTCTTACAACCTCTGCAACCCACAACTGAGATTTCCTTTCATGCAGTGCAACCCCAACATCTAACCCTAGTTTCCGTTTTCGACGCAAGAGACAAAGAGAGCATTGCTGATGAGACCCAAACTGCAAACATACGGGAACATGTTATCTGGAGATATCAAAGATGATGCAAACTAGCTGTCATATAACCATACGATTGGCATTGTGTTTATTTGTCAAAAAAAAAGGAACCAGATTCAATTTTGCCAACCACACCATGGTCCAACGGTTACGGTTTTCGACCCGTGTGCTGTGGTACACGGGTTCGAATCCTGACTGTGGGAACATGGTGCTTGTGCTCTTGAGCAAGGCACTTTACCATTATTGCTTCGTCCTTCGGATGGGACGTAAAGCCGTAGGTCCCGTGTGTTGTGTAATGCACGTTAAAGAACCCAGTAACACTTGTCGCTAAGAGGAGGGGGTTTGCCCCGGTGTTTCTGGCAGTTGCAGCAATTATGCGCCGCAGCACCTAGCAAAAAGGTGCTACATAATGGGTCTCATAATGTTCATATACTTCATTTACCTGGCTTTGGTTGCATTCTCCCCCAGCGCTTTGTATCCTCTGGCAAAAAGCGCTATATAAATACAGTTATTATTATTATTATTAATGGAAACATGTTTGCGTACAAAATCAGTCCAACGATGCACTGCAAAATATTGCACCCTGCTCAAATCAGTCACACTATTGTAATGCAAAACTGGTGTCATGCTCAAGATGAAGCACTAATGGAATGCACATAGAAGTGTCAGCCAATTTACGACACATCCTGTAGGGATTACAAAGATCCTCAAGCAAAAAGGAAATGCCTCAGTGGCAGTAGCCGACGAGTTAGGTTTAGAGCTAGCAGATGCTACATAAAAGGGGACTCAACGCCCAAACAAGTCTACAGTGCAGGGGAAAACAAGATTTGGAAACTTCACAACCATCGGCGCGCTGACGCAATCATGATCCCTAACATCACAGATATCACAAAGTATTGCTGTCTGGGACTCTTCAGTGACATTGGCGAGGATCGTTACGTTTATGGTCACCATGCAAACCTTCAAATCTTTTCAGTAGACATCCAGACCCAAGGCTGGCCTTAAACGTAGTCTACCAGAGAAACTGATATTGTCATGCTCATACCTCTTTCAATGCAGACCAGGACACTTGTGGTATGAAGGTACCCGAACGGGATCTGCGCATCACGGCGTTTGGCTCCGAGGACAAGCTGAACTCACACGGGAACAGAACAGGTCAGTCATCAGCCATAACCCTTCCAGGTCCTTCTAAATTCCACCAGGAGGTTTAGGAGGGTTTTGCAGGATCCTCCATTTATCAGATATCAGTATAAAACATGTGGATTTCTTGGATATCTGCACTACAGCTTTTCCAGCCACTCTGTAAAGCAGAGAAAACCTTCAAAATGAGTTTCCATTTTTCCAGTTGGGGAAAAACTCAGGGAATTTTAGAAAACCACAAACAAAATTAGGGACAACTTGGTGAAGACAGGATGACTATAAAGGGGAGGAGGGAGGCCATTGCTTGTTGACAAGTTACCTGTGAATTATCAGAATCTTAGTTGCTTTGCTGCAACCACCCCTTGACTTCCCAGCAACCTCGTTCAAGAGAAGAAAAAAATATATCTCAGGGAACTCTGGAAATTTCTCAGGGAAACATCAGGGAAAACTCTAGGAGTTACGTTTCATACAATGCTCTGAACCCTGACAGTGGTGAAGTTTGTTTTCCCATGTAGCCTGGTTTTCACTGAAAATTCCCCAGGAATGACAATCAAAACCATTCTTTTCCATTGTCTGAGAAGTAACTGCTAAGGTGGTAATTGATAAAGTTGGTTAGGCCAAAAAAAAAAGTCTCCGGTATCTGGTATGGAGCTTGCCCAAAAAGTGGTGCGGCGACGCGGCTTTTTTTTTTTTTTTTAACCTGATTTTTTTGCTTCAAATGTCCCCTGATGACTGCAAATGGTGCCCGACTAAACTTAGTTCAAATATATGGGAGTCCAGAGAGGCCACATAAAGCTTATTCTCGACCATAACCCAATCTAAAAACACGTTAAAATTGTGCAGCAGCAGGATTCCAGTCAAACCAGTGACTTTGGCGGTTTTGAGACATCATCTTTCATTGAAAAAAAACCTTTTTCATTTTGCCGACGCGCATGGCTACGGCGACGCGCGTGCATACCAGAAACCGGAGACTTTTTTTTTTGGCCTTACGGGTACCCGATCCACAAATCTGGACACCAGCGGTCAGGTGCCCAGGTACCCGGTTCCGATGCACAGCCCCAGCATTTTGAAAACACATGATGAAGATTCCTTGCGAAAAAAAAAAGGTATTGGGAGTTACACTGAATGGTCACTTCAGCACACCCTTTCTCTATTTGCAGGGAATAACGGTCAGATTCAGTTATGGCAGTTCCTGTTGGAGATGCTGACAGATCCCAATATGATCCACTGCATCTCCTGGGTGGGCACCCAGGGGGAGTTCAAGCTGCTGGACTCGGAGCTTGTGGCTCAGAAATGGGGAGAACGGAAGAACAAACCCCAAATGAACTACGAGAAGTTGAGCAGGGCCCTCAGGTAAACACACGGAACAGGAATTTGCCCTCCACCCCTACCCCCAACCACCACCTACCTCCACCGACAAATAATACTGAGGGAAATAACACCGTCAGTGAAAGTTTGCAATCGTACTGTTGCACCCTCAGTTGAGCTAAGCGAAAGTCAGAGAAATAGTAAATGAATACGGTGCTACCACAACGCAGACACAAATGTGCTAGCGAGATTCCAATTTTAAATCTTGTACAATACGGAGATGCACGCAGAGCTCCCTCATGGGAAATAGTGATAGATTGCGGTACCTATTGCTATATTCGAACCGACCAGCTGACCCTGGCAAGCTCGGTGGCCCATTGGTAAGAAGTCTGCACTAAAGCAGGAGGGAAAGAATGAGGTATCCAGACGCCACTTTAGCAGTTGTGTTTAAAGTCTGTGGAGAGTCCAAAAAACGTTCTAAGTATTTGCTAAAAAATTGGAAATGTCCCACATTCTTAGTCTATGACTTACCTTTATTGAGATAATATATATGCAGAAAAAAGTGGCGTCAGGTTGCGACATTCTTCCAGCAGGAGTTCTTGGGTTCGAGTCCCACCTGAGTAAGCTTGTGAAGCATTTCTCGCAAACCCCCAAAACAGCACTCTTACGAAATAACGTCTGGGGGGAAACAAAACTCAATATCAAATGCACATCTTCGGAGGTTAATAGTGATACCTTTAATGTCTCTTCGCAGGTATTACTATGACGGAGACATGATTGCCAAAGTCCATGGCAAGCGCTTCGTCTATAAGTTTGTCTGCGACCTCAAGCACCTCTTGGGCTACAGCGCGGAGGAGCTGTCGGCGCGGGTGACGCAGTGCAGCAAGAGCAAAGCCAAGATGCTGCCCATCCCGCGGAACCCCAGCGACCCCGACTCGCAGAAATACTTCATTGAAAAAGTCATGACGGGCCTGTATGCTAAACCCTGATGTTTCCAGTGATGAGCAACTGAAATACTGTATTCATGTGGAGTTGTACCGCATATATACCTTGGGAAAGCGCTGATATCGGTTGGACTGATGTTCAGTGAAACTACCTCTAAAAACTGACGTCCTTTCTAAAAGAGCTGACAGATCCAGAAAAACAAGGGAATTTCACCTCCATTCTGGGATAGCGTTGCCAGACAGCTTTTCTAGACGAGGATCTGATCACGATAGTGCTGTGATTATCAAGAAGTCTTTTCCCTGTTACGAAGAGAAGAAAAGAGCTTTGGGGTTGATAAATTAGTATTGACATATTTGCTTCGAGGAGTTACATCCTACTTTCCAAGTGATGATCTTTGGATATCCTGATCTGGCAAAACTCTCTTTACCATACATCTCAGAATATTAGTGCCAGTTTGAATGCCAGCTCTACCATATAATTATTGTTGAATTTGACGGTACCTGAGAGCTGTGTGTGGATGCCAGGATTCCAGGACCATCTCAGGGATGTTGTGGAGTCCATCACAAGACCCTGCAAGTCCATCATAAGTCCTCCAGTCCCAATTCAGTTCAAAAGCTATTAACCCTAACAGAACTCAACCCATCAAACCCCAACGGAAGGTAATGTTGGAATCTGTCGGGATGGGTACAGTACCCCTAAACTTACAGTCTTTTACATTGGGTTGGCACACCTCCAGAACTAGAAACAAAGTCAGAAATATGATTGTGCAGTTTCCCATATGGTGCTGGAATTTGCCAGGATGGGTAAGGTTCCTAGTAAATCATGCTAGGGAGTTAGGGTTAAAATGAGCTTTGACGAAGGCATTCCTTTGTTATTGTTCATCCACTGTTACCTATTCCTGGACTTACCATTCACTTTTGACTGGTGGTGGGCTGGACTTCATCCCTGATCCATCTTAATGAATACGATGTCTGAACATTGGACAAAAGACTTCACATCTGTAGCAGTCTCCTGGGGCTACAGTTTTACAATCAGGGAGATCGAGAATCTGTACACTTTTAAAAATGCCATGAATTGTGTATTTTTACTCTTAATTTTATTTGTTAGTGGGAGGTTAAGATTGCAGGGCCCTTCAAATAAAATAATCAATCATGCAACTGTGTCCATTTCATAACAGCATTTGTGGGTGATAAGGCGGATTGGTTCAAACGGAAACAGGTTATCTCGTACCTTGGACAACTCGTACCTTGGTCAGCTCATACCTTGGACAACTCGTACCTTCAACTCGACTTCATTATACCAACTCGTACCTTGGACAGCTCAAACCTTCACCTAGTCATACCTTCAGTTAAGACGATTTGTACCGTCATGCGTATGTCAAGTCGTACCGTCGCATACAAAGAAGTCACGCACATTCTGTACTTTCCATATATTTTATATGGTATGAGTTGTCTTAATTGAAGATACGAGTTGATCAAGGCATGAGTTGTCTATGGTACGAGTTGTCAATGTACGAGTTTCCCAAGGTACGAGCGTTCAAACCTCCCATGGTTCACCATTAACCCTAACCTTTTCAAATCCTGAAAAATTCTCTTTGAAAATGGAGGATTTTTCAGGATTGAGGCTATATGGCACAAATGTGTGGCTGATTTTGCAGGATGCCTGCATCAGGGACTTGGGCTGAACCTTGTGTTGTTTATGCTCAGCCGTGCATAAATTTAGGCCTATATTGTACTTGAAATCCTCTGCACTGATCCAGGATGTCACTGGCTCTGCCTCAACATATTGACATTGATTGTTCAACATATTAACAGTGATTGCTGGAGGATTTTACAGGATTGAGGCAGGCCCACATTCAAGAAATAACCGAGGATTTTACAGGATTTAGGCTGTATGCAATTTTTAAACGGAGGCAGTTTGACGATTTTGCAGGATTGAGTTAGCAAACTGAAAAATGCCTAGGGAGTTCAGGTTAGTAAACCTTTTCGAGATATGGGGGACAAAAACAGAGGGCGCTTTTTTGTTTTGGTAAACTTGTTTTGTATTCACCTAAACCAAATAGCGCCCTCTTGCGTCCGCCATATCTTGCAATGGGTATTGTGTAGATTGGATTGTTTGGTTGCATGGTATTTTTAGCAAGAATCGCAGGGTTGTGTTTTTTTTTGTCGCAACATATCCTGATGAGCTTTCCGTCAAGTGTCCCACGATCTACAGCTTGCATGTTTCAAAAGCTCCCAAGCATCTTTCTCTTGGTTTTGTCCAACTAAAGAGTATTGGCGACGACTCTGAACCACTGAAGTTTCAAGAGATGTACAGGTACATATCCACAAACCATGTGGAATAGGACAGTTTGCTGAAAGTCCACATCATGTCACCACAACATTAACATTTGTAGACAAGTGCGACATGGTTTATCAGCCTTTTTAGATGCAGTGGACATAAAGAGGGCGCTATTTTGAGCAGGAGAAATCGCTTGATGGCGTCTACTCCAGGATGCTGCGCACGGCTCTGAATGTCTCCTGGAGAGACCACATCAGGAACATCGACCTTTATGGAGGTCTTCCACACATCTCAGACAAGATCAGGGAGAAGAGGATGGCTCTGGCAGGCCATTGCACCCGCCACCCGGAGCTGGCAGCCCACAACACCATCCTGTGGGTGCCGACTCATGGAACTGCCAGGAGGGGGCGGAGACGAGCCACGTACATGTATATCGACACGCTGCGGCGGGACGTTGGTCTCAGTGACACAGGGGAGCTGAGGACCCTAATGCTGGAGAGGGATGAGTGGAGGGCCGCGATCAAGTCCCGAGTTGGTGTTGGCTAGGCTGCACCCTCGCATCGCATCGCATCATTTTGAGCAGATAACATTTCCCAATTCGAAATGGAGCCATCCTATTGTGTCCGTCATAATCTCCAAGAAGGCTTATGCACCAGTCGGAAATCAACTGACCTAATAGGAAGTCCATTTAATGGCTCCCCCATTCACCTTTTATTACCACATCACAAAGGGGCGGCAAGTAAATGACTTAAATTATCATATTAAAACATTTTTTTGTATAGATAAACTGTATCTGTTCCTTCTTACTTGGAATCTCCTCTCTTACCAGAATATCGTTATTTAACCAGCCACACCTGGGTAAGGTTTCAATTACGTTGACGCAAGCTAACTCACTTCACTCGTCCGGTGATGCTGACGTGTGATCTCTTTCACAACAACTTAGGAAGGGACCACAGGCGTCACTAGCACTGGCCGTAAACTAGACCCGTGAACGTGGCTATGTACATATACCCACGGTTCGTTTATATTCTCTGGTCTTGCGACGTGTTCGAAATCCCGGTTGGAGTCCTTCCACTGACAATCTCGAAATTGGCGAGCACTGTATGCATGCTCAGTACATGTACTTACATAAGAGTTTATCCAAAAACTTCCATGTGGCATGGGATCTGTCATTGCAAAGAAATTCGAGGGAAAAATACGAACGTCTATACTGTAATTTGTTTTCAGAGATATAAACGGAACGTGGCTATGTATATACATTGTAAATATTATGGCGTCTTGTTCACGGATCTATACAGATACTGCACGTGCGTCTCGTGGTGCACACGAGTCATGCACTCACGGATCATGGTACGGTATTTTGGGCGCGGCGCGTACATCCCGAGCTTCTCACCTTGCCTTAATTGTCTAGTTTCCAGACCTTAATTAATTTACTACAAACTCAACTCAATGGTTCTTGAGTCTGGATTGTTGAATGGTAACTCACTGTCACTGCAGCCGGGTGTTCAACCGATTTATGTTACGTTTCCACTGTCTAACGGTTATCAGTGAGAGCTCACAGAAGAGGTCACCGCGTCCATGGATATGTCGGTGACCGTGAAGACGGGCGTAATCTAGGCTGAAGGTTTTCTGCTTCTTCTCCTGCTCACTCAACAATGTGCAATCGCCTCCATTTGGCGGTAAACACGCACAGGTCAGTGTGGAAGTGTAGCAAGCTAAATTTTGAAGTGTATCACGGTTTCGAAGTGTTTGCAAGGCATATGCGGTTCCTTATTTCACCACTGCCCTTGAATGGTGCGGTGGTACGTATCAGTACAAGTCGAAGAACTCCCCCCCCCCCCCATTACCTGTGCTATATCATCTGACACTTGGTGGCGCTGTAGGGCTACTCTGTTCGAAAATTCAGTTGGACTCTGGCGCTATGGCAAGAAAGAAATGACATAATGTTGTGTTTATTTATTTAGTGCATTCGTGAAAGTTGACGCATGGCGCAGAGGGGGCGCTCTTTTCGATCCAGCTGGAACCGTTTGTGAAATACAACTTTCGCTCCCCTGTCGCATACCAAAAAAATATTAATCATGATAGTTTTGCACTTTTTTTTCGAATTAAGTTCTTGTTATAATCATGAGACTAATATAATTGCAATCACTGGACTAAAACTGCAGTCGTATAATGTCTTTGACTTAATTATGTATTTTGGATCGATGAATCGTGAATCGAAACGAAAATAAGAAAACGGACCGAGTAACAAAGAAATCTTTTTTGCAGTTAGTCTTCAAAACAACATCTAATAAAATCACCCACCCCATGCAGAATTATTGGTGACGACAATCATCAGCGGGTTTCGAAACTTTCCCTCGACCTTAACGACTGTTTCATGTATCGAAAACGGTTGGGTTAACTGCAGATCATTTATACCTATGCCACCCATATTTGCATAATGGTCACATTCTTCTTTTTTTCATATCAAATTTTGTTTGTAGGCCCATATCGTCGATTACAATTCCATATTAACAGCTTTAGACTCGTACCGTGCCTTGTTTACGCACATATACATTCATTATTGTTACCGGTACCAACTTAATTTCTGCCGGTAGCGTGTTTGCATTCGGTATTACGTATAAAACGTAATCATGCGCGCGCCTAATGCTGTGCAGATTTCTCTTACTCTGAATTTTGATGTGCACTAATTAATATAGCCATGATCCCTTCCAACAAAGGCCAACGTATACAACATTATACAAAGTAGTTCTTTTACAACATATTTTATTTGAGAATAAGTTTTATGAATAATGCATTTACTAACGCTGTACGCGTGTAGCCTGCATATCATGTACAATCATGTACTTGTACATGTACATGTACTTTGGACATCGACCACGGTCCGATAGGCACACCACGCGTCTACTCGCGGTCTAGGCCTCATCCTCGGTGTTTGTGCAACTTATCACGAAAACCCCGTGTCGCGGAACCAGTCTCCACACTGCCGTTAAAGCTTTTGAAAACGCCCATTCATTCCGGTCGCGTCATTTGAAAAGGGGATTATACTCTTGTATAGATATTTGTCCGTTTGTGCAACAAGGGGAGGGCTGCCGTTGCAGATATTCAACTGGACAAGGTGGAAATACTGAACTGCTCTGCTTACTTTGAAGTCAAAATCAGCTTTCCGTTGGACTTTTTTACCCGGTAAGTACTGCAGATTGGAGTAAGGGGTATTGGTCCGATTGGGGATGGGTGTTAGGAAGTTGGGTAATTTTGCAATGAGGTAGAGAAGTAGGTTCCGGTCGTCAGGGTCTGAAAGTGACGCTCAGCCCGTGCTGCACCCATATCTGTGGACCGGGATGCATGTCGTGAGGGTAGTGTACGCAAATGTACATGTACATGTACAAAATGTACATTGTAATGCCCGTACACAGCCAGTGGAACAACTTGCGCTCTCCGCAATTGCAGTTTGAGCTTTGGTCAACTTGAAGACTGGTTTATGATCGAAGAGCCGTAAGTGAAGATCGACGTTGGATGTTTTTGTTTCGGTCGTAGCCCCTATAATTTGCACTTCTAATTTCTATCGGCTCTGAAAAGCAGATATGTTTTTGTGAATGTCATTTGACATTCCTATTCACAAAACCGTGCTTTATTTTGTTCTACACGTCACGTATTTGTTTATAAATTCCATCCAAATTTTGTCAATTGTTTTACGCAATTTCGCCTTTCTGAATAAATGTTCTGAAGACGGTGGTGCATTTCTTTACAATCTTCTTTAGTCGGCGAATCAAAGTAAATTGAAGTTTCTTTCAATGTTACATTGTCTTGTCTTGTTAAGTCGGCATGATCATAGAGTTTAAATCAATAATTGTATTACTATTATGTAAATAACTATTTTGATCAATTCTTTGAAAAGCTGGGATCGATAATCATCGATTCCCAGTTTCCGAACTCGTGTCTCACGGTGATCATAGGCCTTCCACTTTATACACATTTTAAAGAACGGTAATGAAAAACGGCCACGGATCATACTGGGATCTGTATTTAATGTAAATAACAGACATGTAATAATTATGTACATGTATTATGAGTTTTATAAGATATAGCGGCATTACCGTTGGCCAAAAGTGTTCTGAGCAAAATGATGCTTAAATCCATTAAGATATGTGACAGATTATTTTTCATTATTGTTTAGTACATTGTATATTATTTTGAAACAAATATCGATAAAACATTTCAAATCACGTAAATGGTATTTGTTTACTATTGATTGCTGGAAATCAAACTATTTCACGTCTAAATATTTTTTGCTTAAAAGTGCAGTCAATTGAAGAAATCGATTATGTTCATGACAAAATTAGACCTTTTTTTATACCACCCCGGCCGTAAAGGAAACCGTGACAATACAAAAAAAACCTCTTTCCATACCGTGAAAGTATTAAATGTCACTGCAACAGAAAACTGTGAAGTAATAAAAAAAAAACACACAGTGAGACATTCACATCCAATTCAGATCGTTACATTGGACTATTGTGCAAAAATAACACTTGAAGTATATCATTATTAACACAACATAGGCCTATATATTAAATTGGAAGTCCCACCCACTTAGCTGAAGCATTTTACTGCACAAACCACGGAGTCTTTAGAGCTTGTCCACAAATTTGACAAAACACAATGAGCCTCGCATTCCATACCCATGACCTGTCAAAATGACGAGTTATTAAATCATAGGTTTAGTCATTCAAATACTGTACTCTATCTCAGCCGTGAAGAAACAACACAATAACCAGTACTTGGTAATAATATACCATGACAAATACAAAAGTAATATAGGCCTTCAACCTGTCACTCGTCACGTAATACAGAGTTGTGTTTCTCATCAAATAGGGCTACCCATGTAGAGGCTTCGCATACCATGCATACGTGGCCTTGACTTTGCTTGCAGGCTGCACTGTATTGTCGCACGTTCGCGGCATATTTTCCCCCTCCAAAACCACTTCAGGGATATAGCCAGAAAAATAAAATAAACACACTTCAATGGATGGTGTGACCTGTGCTTCTGTGGATTTGACCTCAATAAATTTGCGCTGTTGATGGTGAAACGAAGACAACGATAGTAGTTTTGGGACTGGTATTGGGTCAACACCGCACAATGCCCTGACAAGGAAATGGTTTAAACAAATTCGGCAGTATTTTTTTTTCTCTCAGATCCTTCAGTATGTTTTTTTTCTTTCGAAATCTGTCATCTGGTCTTAATAACTTCCTATTTTTTGTTTACATTACATAATGTTTGAGGTCCCGTTGTAACCAGGAAAAAAAGTCCCATTGTTCATTTAGTATCTTCATGACTAAGTGGAGGGTTTTAAAGTGTGTGGGAGTGTGGCCTGGTGGTTAGGGTTTGTGACTCATGATCAGAGGGTCAGGGGTTCGGATTCAGCTGCTGGCCATACAACACAAAGCAAGAGGCTCGACTCGATGGCTGCTATACTCGCATGCTGAGGATGGCTCTATAGACTGAGTTGGAGAGACAAAGTCAGGAATGAGGTGCTCTATGGCAACCTGCCAAGGATCTCTTACAACTATCAGAACTAGGCGTCTGCGATTGGCTGGTCACTGCGTTCGGCATCCAGAGATAGCTGCAAGCCAACTCATCTTATGGGAACCCACTCATGGAGTAGCCTCTCGAGGTGGGCAGACGCTAACCTACGTGGACCAGCTGCGTCGTGATACTGGGCTAGCCTCCGCAGCCGAGATCAGGACGGCCATGGGAGACTGGAATGATTGGTTGCAGTCCGACGAGAGTCGACTTGATCGGTTGTGTCCTTGGGCAAGCCTGTTGCCTTTCCACCCAGGAGTATAAATGGGTACCGGCATAAGCTGGGAAGTAACCTGCGATGGATAGCATCCTGTCCAGGGAGAATTAAAAAAAAAATCAGTCCTTTCATGCTGCTGAAACTGGGGATAAACGCCGGCCTGATAAACCACATTGGCAGCCTTTAATGACTTTTAACACGAGACTGATATTGTACAAAGACTTGTTGTCGTGAAGCACACTATGATGGAAAATGGTAGGCCTACTCACGGCATGCAATCGGTAACATCTGAACTTTCAATCCTTTGGTTTGCGCATTGTGCTTTGTCCTGTATCTTTGAATGGGATATCATGCAGCGACTGAATGAGAGCTCCCCCAGGTTTCAATTCAATCGTACGGGACGGCCTACGTGCACGAACAACCGTGTTTTTTGTGTCCAGTGAACAAGCAATAACAACTTTTCCCACGAATAACATCGAGGGGCCAGGGGTCCAATAACCTAGCACTGCTATGCTACATGTACAAGTGGCTAGAAACGGTTTCCAGCCAAAGTTACGTCCAAAAGCGTATTTCTGACTTGTTCATGTAGTGGCTTTTTGCTGTAAGTTCACTCTATATGCATTATACCATATTATAAAACAAAAGGAAACAATGGGTTGGTCTAAAATCCGCTTTGTTAAAGTTGTATCTCTTAAAAAAAAAGGTGTCAACGGATACATGATTTACTAATGACACTCTTGTAACTGTTACTTCCAAAATGATATGCAGAAGTATGTCATCGCATGTAGGTCCTAATAGTGCTTCGATCAAAGTCCATGTATTGTGACCTTGCGTCTTTTTCTTCAATTATTTTGCAGCTAATTAAGGCAAAATAAAATCGGATTAGTAAAGTTGATCTGATAACACTACACTATATATGTCGCAGTTATATTATCATATTGCTTGACAATATTGCGAGCATAATTACATGTATTGTCATCGACTCAATACTGAGTGTATGCATACGGCCCTCAATACCGAGTTTATGACCACATACTTAAAAACATGTGGATAAGATTTGAAGCCTTGCATGGTGAAGGTAGCAATAAGATAAGGCAACAAAAAAATACTTCTGCTTCCGATTACATGGCATTTGAAATAGGGTAAGTAGGGAATTTAAAAAAAAAATGCAATTTTTTTAGTGTGTACAATCATATCGAGGCGTCCGCGTGTAATCACGGTAAAAGGTAAAAATTGATGCTTTTTGGGTGTTTTTCTCTCATTTTTCCCATAAAAAAAATTAGGGTAGGGGCTGTCAGAAAAGGGTAGGTAGGGAAACCGGAAGCAGAACTATTTTTTTTTTGGCCTAAAGATTTACGGTCCCACCATGTGGCATCTCTTTTGTAAGTTTATGAGGTTCTGAAAAGAACCGGGGGAAAGCTGCCTTCACTGCTTCCAATCAGTAACACCCCTAGAGCTTCCACCGTACGTTGGAATCCCTTGAGTCACAAGACGACGAGTAGAACATACTGTCCGAAACGAAAAAAAAATATAAGAGGTTCCTCCAGTTCTTTTCTGAACCCCACATTCACAAACTCATGAAAGATATTTGTCCCACACAATGGTGCTACTGTAAATCTTTATACCAATGAAAAAAACAACCAAATCTCAGAGATACCTCTGAATTTATTGTCGGGCCGCATTATCATTGGTAACTTTTAATTTGTAAAGTAATTATTCCATATAACGTGGGAGGTTGTTTGTTCGATGCCTCATTCAAAAGTGACTAACTTTTGTACAGGATATGTTCCGAAAAATATATTTTTCGACATGTTTTAATTTTGGGGGGGGGCAGACCATTTTTTTTTCTGTGAACGGGACGCCATCTCTTCCTTTAGGCTTTGTTTTCAACACCGTTTGTTATCCCCATATGCCACCAAGATGTTGCAGATTAGGAATATCTTAAAACAATTTCAGTTCTCATGTCTACCCAATTTGAGAAATATGCATTTGAAAAAGTGTACAATCTTACAAAAAGAAGAATTATTTTTATATTCTCCCCTGGGGGAAACAGCCGGGAAAGCAACTATTAATCAACGATTGATAACCGTGCATGCCATGCCAGCACACCTGGATTACTTCCTTTAAACTGTTCAGGAAGTTGTTCATGATTTCCTATTCAAGGCCCATCCGAGCGCGGTTTACGATCGATAATATTTTTCTATCGAGTGATATATTTTTTTCAAAGAGAAACAACTAGGCCTGCTTAAAAATGAAGACATGTATTTGTTTGGAATCATGGATTCCCTAGTTTCACTCTTTTGTCTAGATTCCCCCCCCCCCCGAATTTTCGGAAGTCGGAACGTACCACGGGGTACAGAAATAAAAAGCCGTTCGTGCTAACAAGAAAATTAATTGGCAGACTTGTATTGAACGCGGTTTGACTGTTGCCAACTTTCAGTGTCATCATCAATGCCTTTACTGTTGATTACGACTTGCATGTAACTTGACTTTTCTCACAATATTGTGTAAATTGTGATGATAGGGAAAAAAATGTACTGTAGCTGGTTGGAATTCAACTTTCATGACCCTACCCGAAACTCTGCACAATACTAAGAATGATTCCTTTTTAGAATGTTTTGATCATCGCAAACAATAGTTTCGCGCACGCGTAGTTGCAATGAAATGGAATACGATTTACGAAATAGATCGTACAAAAAAAACTCAGCCGATTTCTGCTATGCAGACTGAAATCATTGTAATTACACACATCAGCATGAACAAATCGATCGTGTGAAATGAATGTACTCTGATACATTCGTTCAAAGGTTGAATAGAAGTCGGCAATGCTTCTTGTAGAATAAACAATTGTAAGACTAAAGTCAATAAGTTGACAAAAGGGAATAGACGACGGTACCTGGGACGGGCGGTACATCCCACGGTCACTTCCGATGACTATATAGGATGATTTGGCGGGCTTTTGGGTCACTTGTCATCGTCCGTTGACGAGAATGGGCCAGATCTGTCTCCCACCCGTGCACGATCGATCGATGTCCCTAAAGACATCTCAAAAGTCCGGGAACAAAAGGGGGGAGGGAGGGGGACGTCCCCTCAGTCGCGTATACTGACACTCGTCCAAGGCCAGCAGAGCTAGAGGGAATTAAGCTCGAAATTTGTCATGTATTTGGTCGCTTTTTTGTAGCCTATCCGTCTACGAAAAATATAGGCCCTATAAAAATACACAATCTTTGAAAGTTGTGTACTTTTGTTCCACAAAAACGGTAAACTTTTGTGCCGTCAGCTGACCAAAAAAAAGTCACATTTGCCTGATGAAATCTTCATTTTAGATCTTAAATAAATTGTTGGAGTTGGATTTGCTTTTTCGCATGGTCCGAGGAATTGGCTTGTGCTGTCGTACCGCGGACCGATGATTTTACGTTTTGCCCAAATAACTGAAGCAGATAGTTTGCTCTTTTAATACACGACAGACCATTTTACACTTTGTCGAGTGAGCACGTTAAGCCCAGTGAGTCCTCGCCTGTACTGCAGATAAAATCATGAATGAAAACGAAGAAAGCTCAGCGTAGTGTTTATATATAAAAAAATTCTGATACTATTTTCAAACCGTCATTTTATGAACTGTCTGTCTATTGTCAGTAATATTATTTCAGTAAGTCGGTGGGCGTTCAAAGGTCATCCATTGAACAGACTTTAGCGCGTGCATTCCGCACATTCCATTCATTCAGCGCTAAAAAATGCTTTATCCAAAAACCGACGGCCGTTTACTGTTTGGGTGCCTGGCACTTAAGTGCTTGGCCAATCAGAAGAGGGGTATCAGAGAGAGACGAACAGGTGTACGTGTACTATCCTGCCACACACCGGCGCACCACACACAGTGCCGACATCTTGTTAAAATAGACGAAAGCTTAGCGTTCTTCTCCCAGGTGATATGACCATTCTCTGAGCTTGTTCTGAGGCAATTGTTATGCAGATTGTTTAACCGTTAACCATCGAGAGGGAATACGCTGAAGAATTTGGTGGTATGTAATTTTTAAGTTGAGAATCGGGAGATCACAATCAGGATATGCTGTGGCAATCAGTGGCATGTTCATCATGTATGAATGATTAGGCTCTATAAAAAATAAACACTCCATGACGTGACTATAAAATGCAGTTATTATTATTGTTTTATTTCTCTCCACATGAATACATACACTTACGTTACAACTTTATAAACCCATAACAAGCAAAGACAAAAAGATAGCCCTAGAAGAAATATATGTGGAGATGGCAAGACCGTGGAGGAAAATAATTCCTATAGTTAATGATCAGTATGTTTTAATACCAGTTCTGGTACTACTATAGTACTGTGAATCCTATATAAGCCCCTGTCATGCTGAGTGGAAGTGTTTGGAGGAAAACGTACAGTGCGCTGTTCTTTTCTTGAACCAGAATTGCATTTACATGGATGATGATGATCATGATGATCCGATGATTCATACTATCTGTACTAGCAAATTGTCATTATTGTAATAAAGCAAAAGAAATCAGTCATCCTTTTGGGTGGTAACCACACCACTATAAACCAGATGATGAGTAAATCAGAAAGAATGTTGGCCTGCCTGTACATGCAAGTTTAGTGTATACACGTAAGGCCTAGGGGATGCCATGTTGAATTTTTGATGATGAACCATATGATACGATGCCTGTCTTTTTATTAATCAATACATGTAGGTTTTTCAGTTGTCCCATTCAACTGCTTGTTGCACTCTTTAAATGCAACAAGTAAAAATCTAACCATTCTTAAACAAATCTAAGTAAATGTACAGTGCCTTTTTTCCTGACCCTGTAAACAATTCCTCACCCACTTGCTAAGCCTAAACATGCTAAACTAGCCAAACTAGATGACAGATGATGGGCCTTATTCACAAGTTGGCCCTTTTTTCAAGTTCCCTGAATGTATTTCATTAATTGTTCACTGTTGAATGGAATGGTGCCAGAGTGTTTATGCAGGCACAATGCAGCCTCGTTTTACTGTCATTTTTTTTAATCTGGCTTAAACATTTGGAATGTTTAATTACAAATTTTAAATTATTCATTGAAGCAGACTGGAATTTATTAGAAATTAACTTGGTTTAATTTCTCTTCGCAAGTTCCACAATTTAAATTTCACCTCACTTTCAATTCAATATATGGCTGACTCGTAAAAAAGGCCCATGATCAACATCATATGTCCATCCATGATAAAACCATCATCTGCATGTGGTTTTGCATTATTTTTGAAGATGTACTTAATTTCGCCTAGATAATTTTGTTACTTATCATGCAGTGTCATGTCAAGAGCACATGTGTAGATCTGTCAATGGAATTTGAGTTGCGGTTTTATTAAAAGCGTTCATGTCTGCATGTGCTTTTTAAAATTTGACAATATGCTTGTGATTTGGGGATGTAATTTTTAACATGTATCTATACATGTACATGTACCTGTTGATAAATTTATTTTCCTGCATCAATCCTTTCCATGGTGTAAGGAGGTGGATGTTGAACAGTCCCCCCCCCCCCTTTATAAATGAAAAAAATGATGTCTCGGACATTTATTTGCCAGTAAAGTTTAAAAGACTTAAAGGGAATTAATGTACATTTGCTTTTGCTGCAATTTTCAGAAATAAATGGATTTGGAGGATTAGTATACTGTTATAGCAAATATTGTTGAAATGACTTGCTTCACATTTTGGGTTTTGAGATGCTGGAAAATCAACACAAAAAAAACCAACCATGTTCTTGTAGTCTGGTTCCCTGACCCCACTTAAGATGAAACAGAGAAATTTATAGACTTTGGGGAATTGTAAGGTCAGAAAATCAGTCTAACAGGCTTGTACCCCTTCACAGGTGTGTAATCAATTGCAAAGAAAATGCGGAATAACTAAATGTGACAAATTAGGAGCATTTTTTTTAAAGCCAGTTTTCTCCAAAGCTGGTCGGCCGACCAGCGTTGGAAAAAAGATATTTTTCTTGAAAATGTCAGCGCACCAGGAGCCATGATTTTACAGGATGCTTAAGACTGTCATTCCCTAACAATCCAGTCGGGCATAATTTGATCATTTTGTTTTTTTGATATTTGCATATGTTGTACATGTATGTATCTTCCTTTTAACTCCATGTAAATCTGTCGCCAGTGTGTTGCCAGTGCATAAAACATCATGTTTCAAACTGCATTCATATGGAAAATTTCATGAGCACGCAGGTGTTGAGTTCTTGCCGAGTCTGCACTTTGCGAGCTTAACAAGAAAATTGAATATGAGCCCTTTCCTATCCCTTAAGAACTGCTGACATACAAGCATTATAATTGTGATTTATAGTTTCATGTATTTGACCCCTCGGTCTTGCTCTGTTATAAACACCTGTTGTTTACCTGTGGTTTTCTGGAGTAGCTCCTTACATGTATGTCTGAGGTTTAATTTATGGTACTCTATGGAGTGTGGAGGCATGTGTTGAAGTTTCATGTCTTTCCTCAAGTCCAGATTAGAGTTACTCTCCCCATAGTACATTTGGGTTTCATCCCATTTTTTTTTCTAGCAATACAAAAAAGTTATTCATTTTTGAATGAGTCATTGAACAAACCAAAAATCCACCCACATTTAGTTATGGAACAATTACTCTGCAAATTTCAAAATATTTGCGGCCCGATCATACGTCAGACATATCTTTTTAGTGATGGGCATTAAATCGACCCAAAATAACAGCGCATTTTGGTTGAAACCGTCCAATATAGAAAAAAGAAGTACGTGTCTTTTTCAAAAATTGGAATTTGTTGGCAGAAAATATTTGAATATGTTGAGGAGTTTGTGGAGAGCATTTTTCACAAATTGCCCAAAAGGAGCATGACACAGGCAGGATATGAATGCAGCCTCTTGTTACATTTTGGCAACTCGATGAGGGTCACGTACAGTGTACGTGTATGTGACATGCCTTGGACTTGGAGCAGCCCAAGCCGTTTATGAAAAACTACTAAAGCATTTTTGTAGTTGTGCTACATTTTGTACTTCTTTAGTCACTGTTAGAGTGGTGTGTTATGTTGTCCGGTTTTATTACCGTAGTGCATTTTGAGTTCTAATTCAGACCTTTGTATGTAAGAAACAGTTTTTGGTGAACTGTCAGACCCCAAGAGTCTGAGTTACACATAAAAAAGATTAAATTTGTGTCAACTTAAGATGTAATGTTGATTATGGCAATTCCACACGTACAATAGTGCAATGTACATGTGTATGTACTTCTTTTTTACACATAAAAAAGACGAGCCCTTTCTGTACTAAAACCTTGTGTCCAGTATTTTTTTTTATAAAGTTTACAAATGTGGAGGTTTCGCTATTTGTCCTCTTTCTACCCAAGCCATTTGTACATTTGGCTCATCCCTCTATGGTATTCGCTCTTTTCACACTTCCGCCATGGGCATGCAGAGCCTCGATCTGGCAGCTTTACACAATAAATATAGCAGGTTTAGTTATTCCCGTGTCGGGGTTCAGATCACTAAACTGGCTATTTTTATTGTGTAAAGTTGCCAGATCGAGGCTGTGCATGCCCAATGGCAGAGTGTGAAAAGAGCGAATTCCTGTAAATTGTAATAAAACATTTTTGCTGTCAAATTGTACACAAGAATTTAGGAAATTCTAGAGTTTTCATCACAATTTTAGCTGCGGAAAGCAGCTCTAGAAATGATCATGTTTCTCAGTTGGTTAGTAACAAATGTCCCCACTACTGACCAGCCACCAATTTATTGCAGTCCTGGAAAATTGGGTCACGAGGTCACTCATTTGGCATTTGGGCTAGCACTGTACTGCACACAAATTGGGTGTTCAGCATGCTATAAAACGCTCAATGCACCAACTGACGTTCAACAAAATAATGGGAATCCTTTTCAATTGACAGTCACAACCACATGAGTGGTTGTGCATACAAGAACAGACTTTACACATAGGCTGCAGTAGGTCTACAGTTGGGCCGCAGCTTCCGAGATCTTTTCGAGCTTGTTTGTTGTCATGCAATCATTCAAACGTGACAAGCCCATTAATTTTTTTATGACTTGACAGATTGTTGTGAAAGTCTGAGGAAGACATTACTGCCAACATGACTTCCATATTCAAGAACGCCGCCAGCACCGTGCTGAACAAGATCAGCAAGGAGTCGCTGAAATGCGGCCTGTGCCAGAACTTCTACTTCAAGCCCAAGATCATGGACTGCGTCCACACCTTCTGCGAGGACTGCCTGCTCAAGTACCGCAACATGAAGTACCCCAAGAACACCCGCATCCCGTGCCCGGTCTGCGGCGATGAGACGGAGCTTCCCATCGGCGGCATTGCTGGACTCAAGTCCAACTTCCATCTGAGTGGCGTGGTAGAGGAGATGGTCCTCCATGACCAGCTCCTGGGGGCCAAGGGGAAGAAGCTGGAGTGTGGCGGCTGCGACGAGAACAAGGAATCCGTGGCCCGCTGCATGGATTGCGACCACTTCCTCTGCCAAGGTTGCGTGGAGGCCCACAAGCGCTTCGCCATGATCAAGAACCACGTCATCGCATCCCTGGATGAGCTACGCACGGGCAAGATTGAGCTGAAGAGCCCCGCCCGCAAGAAGGCCCCCGAGTGTGATAGCCATCCTGGGGAGAAGATTCGCTGCTTCTGCGAGACCTGCAGCGAGCTGATCTGCCTGGAGTGTGCCTTCTTGGGCCACGCTCGTCCCCAGCACGAATCTGTGAGCATCAGGGAGGCGGCTAACCGACGCAGGCAGAGCATGAGGGACTTTTTGCCCAAGACTGAGGAGGTGAGTAAACATTGGTTTCGTTTGGGGGGGGGGGGCATGGCCCTCTTTGGCCCCCCCTGAATCCGCCCTTGGTTTCATGTAGTTGTATTTTATCCAGCCTACATTGCATAAAATTGTGTTTATTCACTGAAGAATTAATTTAGCCATAGTGTGCTCGATGATCAATAGGCAGGGAGGTTTCAGGCAGCAACAGTGAGCAATAGGCAGGGCGGTTGCGGGAGACCTTAAAATAGAGTGTGCTGTAATTGTTTTCTGCAACAAGTGGTGGATGTTGGAGGATGAAACATGCTAAACAGATGTACATGTAGTGACTTGTTGATTTTGACAATGATGTGATTGTATGCAGGGTTTTTGTAATAAACGTATATCTTGCTATTTCGTAATGATATATTCTTCCTAGTACATGTACAGGGTCCTTACATGTTATGTAGGACTCCTATGTACATGTACATGGTGTGAGTTTTGATGAAGCAGTCTCAAGACTTTTTCTCGCAAGCTAATGGAGAGCACATTGCACTGTGTGCAGTGAACTACATGTAGGGCTGTTCCCGAAAATATATACGGAATACTCAAATATTCGATCAACCGAATATTCATATGGCTGGTTCGACATGTTCGAACAGTCAAAGATAAAAATTACGCATAGGGGCCTATGTACAGTTGTACACACACGACTGTGATGTTATTGTAACTGTAAAGTTGCTGCGCTTTATTGTCCGATGCAACATTTTTATGACATTGTCTACAGTGGGTCATTGTTCCCATGCTTTTAGAAGGTTAAAAACTTACTACGAAACACTCCTGTGGCCCATAACATCGATTGCACATTTTGCGTGCCAATTTTGACATGCAGGTGTGGCATGCAGAGGCAGCTGGCAAATGTTAACTTGACTTTCAATCTGGTTTGAATATATTTAAATATTTGGTTAAGAACAGTTCGAATAATCGAATACCGTACTAAATTAGTAAGAAACAGACAGCTCTAGTGTGAACTGTGAATGTACCAATATATGTAAGTTGTTGAAAGCAAAATCTAATATAACAAATATTGAAGAGATGGAATTGATTCTTTTTAATCTGAATGAATTATTTACTTGCTGATTTGCAGGTGGTAGCAGAATTCCAACAGGTCCAGAAGTCCTTGAACACCGTGAAGAATGATCTGAAGATCAACGCCGGCGATGCAAGGAAGAGTGTCCAGGAGCTGGTGGCTTCCAAGATTTCTGAGCTGAAACGAAAGGAAAAGGTATTAAAATGAGATCGTATTAATGCAGAAAAGGAACCTTGGGTATAAAATTCTGGTCTTCAAAAAAATTGAGTCGTTAGTCATTATTGATTCCAGTCCAATGTTACCCTCCCGGCAGTTAACTCTTATGAACCACTTATGCCTAGGGTTTAAATAGTAAAACATCTAAAATTCTGGCAATCCTATGAAAGAGCAACGGTCTCATTCCTTGCCTCCCTGCAGATGCTGCTGGATGAGATTGACCACATTGAGAAGCAGCGGGCCCAGACCATGCAGCAGAGCGAGCAGCACGTGTCCAGCTTCATCGGCAAAGCCCGTCACTCCCTGGAGGTGGCCCGCAACGCCATTGAGACGGCCACTGACCCGGACTTCCTCTCCCTGCACCCCACGGTGGAGAGGGACCTGCAGAATTTGACGGAGAAGTCACCTCCTCAGGTACATGTAACCTTAGGGCCCACCTACCCCATGTACAAGAGGTCTTTCAGGAATCCTATAAGAAAAATCCTACAAAATCCTCAGAAATTGCCTCAGATCACACCACAGAGAGTGTCTAGAATCACTTTTTTTAAGCGGGCCCCGAAGCCCCCGCCATTAGGGCTTCGCACTTTGCACTCGCATTAGTTCTGATCAAGGTATGACCCCCCCCCCCCCCCCACACACATTTGAGAAGCGATTGACGCCCCTGGTAGAATCCTTTAAGGATCCAATAAAGATCCTTTTCAACTTTTTTTTGTAAGAGCTGCCGTTGCAACATCTCAGCAAATGACCTCCACCCCTACCCCTACATGTATAAAGGGGTGAAAGTGTTCCTGTTTCGTCCACACCTTCAAAATCAGTTTCAAATCATTGATTAATTGGACCAGCTCCCTTTGTCTCAGAATTCGCAGTTGATGCATCAGTGTTAATGGCTCAATGCAATAAGGTCCGAAAGACTTTTTTTTACACCTGTTGCAGTCTGTTGCATCTGGCAATGTCATGAATGTTAGGGTGAACACATTAGGAGCTGTGCGACATTGTATTGCATTGTATTTATCCCCTGACGAATCCATAAAGAGGCATTAAGTGCTGAGGTGATTTGGGCAGAGTTGTAATGACTCGACTCGAGTCACAACTTTTGGTGACTCGACTCGAGTCCCAACAGACCTCGACTCGATTTGAGTCACTGCAAGCACTTGACTCAACTCGAGTCCCTCATCACAAGACTCGACTCGACTTGAGTAGAAGTCTAATAACCCTCGAGTCCCAAAACTGTACGTGCGAAATATATTTGCAGTGACTTAAGGTAAAAGGTTATTCATGTTTGTGTACTTTGTGTTACCATCAAGTTGTGGCCGCTTATCACCTACAAATATACGCAGCATCATGGACTCCCACTTCGTGGTTTTATAACGTAGTGCACACTTGAAATTTATGTCCTGCATTCAAAAAATTATTAGATATGTTTCTATAAAGGAGCAGTTTCGTTGTTGTAATTTGGCTTTGAAGTTGTCAGGTATAAATTATTCCAGCTCCGAAGCCAAACCAGACAGGAAACCGAAGTTTCACTTCTTGTGATCTAGCTGTTAGTAGATCTTTAGAAGTAATGTCCAACAGAAGCTGTCCATTGGGTACCACGCAGCATTTTAAGTCTTTGGATCTTCATAATTAACTGGTGCATTGTGTTCCTTCTTCCATTCCTTAATTTATTAGATGGTGTTCAAATATCAGTGACCTTACAATTGACTGGAGTATAAATTTGACTCGACTCGACCACACACTGTGACTCGACTCAACTTGAATTTTTGACCCAATATGACTCAACTCGAGTCACAAAATTCAGTGATTTGTTACAATAAACTCTGGATTTTGGGTGCTTCAGGGAGGGCAGTTTGGGGGAAGTTTTGAGTGGTACAGGGACTAACGGTTCAACTCACATTTTGGAAACTTAACAGGTGCACCAGAAGCTGTCCTTCCTGAAGTTCACCGGCATGGCCAAAGAGGCCACCGACCAGGTCACCCTGGGTCAGGTGGTCAAGAAGGGCGAGTGGGACCTGCACATGCAGTTTGGCAAGGAGGGCACCGGGGAAGGGGAGTTCAAGTGGGCCCGTGGCATCGCCGCCTGCCCGAACGGGGATATTGCCGTGGCTGATCGTAACAACAACCGTGTGGCTGTCTTCTCAGCAGAGGGAAAGCCCAAAATCAGCATCCCGGCCTCCAGTGGTGAGTATCTCTGGGGTCTTTAGAGCTCTATCTTAATGGCATTTAAATGCATCAACAGTATTTGCAAGGAACCTTCCGGAATCCTCCAAAATCCACTACTGTCCAGGACCCGAAAGGATATCAAAGTTGTAGTCGAGTCAAATCACAAGTAGCACAATTTAGAAAATGGAATTATTGGAAATTGTTCCACTTTAATATGTTCATAGTTAACATCCAAGGGATGGTGATGATTAGCCAGTCAAACTACATGCTCCTGTATTTTGTCATTTGGATCCTGGTTTCGGAATGCTGCCTTGTTCAGTGGAGATGGTGTGAAAACCAGCATTTTTACCCTTCTGCAAAACTTTTACTGTACGTGATCAGTTGACATTCCCAATCTCTCATTCTAGCACGCAATGTCGCATCGGACTCCAAGAACCGCCTGGTGGTTATCGACCGTTCTGGCTTCGGCACCGTGTACAATGCTGACCGCAAGCAGGTCTTGCAGTTCCCCGTGGCTCCTACTGACACAGGAGTTGTGGTGGATCCACGCTGTGTGGCCATTGACAAGGAAGACAGGATCTACATTGGTAAGTGAGCAGTAGCGGAAAAACTTGATGGCCAGTGCGCCCGCTGGAGACATTGAATTGATATATTGGCTCAATACATGTATCATAGCTCATTGTTT
This sequence comes from Patiria pectinifera, assembly GCA_029964075.1. NCBI lineage: Eukaryota > Metazoa > Echinodermata > Asteroidea > Valvatida > Asterinidae > Patiria > Patiria pectinifera. The sequence continues at coordinate 21,144,627 of CM057150.1, read as the reverse complement.
TTAGTCCATTTAATTAGGAAAATATATTCCATTCTCCAAGAATTAATGCATGGGAGCCAGCAGGTCTAAGTCAAGTAGTATCAAACTTTTTAGCAAGCTATCTCCCCCCCCCCCCCCAGTGGATACACCACTGTCTAGGTCCAGCTAGGCTTCCACATGTAGGGGTTCCCACAAATGATATCAACATTATTTTCCTGATGTTAAACAGAAATTTATCAGGAAAAAAAGTTGACGCCATCTGAGAGCGAACTCCAACAGACTGGATAGGACCTGGCTTTGTGGCAAAATGATGAAACTCTAACTTCAACTGGGCCAAAATATGTGTGGTTCAGGTATATACAGTGATGGGATTTGACTTTGACAATGCACCTGAAAAATCGATGTCACTCACATCAGCAATTTTACTTATTGAGCGCCAGTAATGATGATTGCGCCTTCTCGAGTCCGCGGTCTGTACACTCTGTCTCGGTTCAGTTTGTCTCTGTTCAGTTGTTTATCTACTCAACTTGCGATTTGCCTTTTGCACATTAAACCAAAGTCTCCTTTACCTGACAAGTCGTTATACAGTTGCAGTTATTGTGTGTCAGAGTAAACCCCTGCTCCTTCTGGCAAAGGCAACTAACTATAGGCTTCCTTGTCGCATGGGGATTCCCATATTTAATCTGGCCGTCAATATGACAGAGTGTATCCGAAGTCTTTGTCTAGTGTTTTGGTCTGAACCTACATGTTTCTCACTAACACCACAAAGGTAGATCATCTGGCTTACTTCCATCGTAAGCCGTATACTGTCAGGACAGACACTGTGGAAGACCCAATTCCCCCCCTTCTACCCGACAGTATTCACATAGGCTTTCTTTGTTAATTATGAATGATTTGAACTCTAAATGAGTATGGAATCAATTGGCTTAGTTAGATGGAATTAAAACAATTCTCTATGACAGTAGAGCCGATATGAATAGGCTTGCTCAAATCTATTGAGATAAAATCCATCATCCAACTCTTTGTCTTGCTTCCCCCTACTTTCTCCAGGTGACTTCACCCGTCAGGTTGTCAGCATCCACAGCCCCAACGATGGCAAGGTGGAGCGACTGGTCCAGATCAGCATCAAGCCCGAGTTTATCGCCGTCACCAACAAGAACCTGGTTCTGATCACCAATGCTGACGAAGGCCGTGTGATAGCCGTGGACCCCTTCGGCGTCAAGGGCAACGAGGCCTTTGCCATCGACACCACCTTCGACGGCGAGAAGATGAAGCCTGCTGGTGTGGCCGTGGACCATGCAAGCGACGAGATCTACGTGTCGGGCTACCTTGGCTACATCAACACCGGCCAGATCCACCACTTCACCAACCGGGGCAAGCACATCAAGTGCGTCTCCGACAAGCAATACATGCCCCAGGGCATCGGCTTCAACAACAAGGGCATGATGGTCATGGCCAACTACCACTCGGTCAGGGTCTTCAGCATGGCTTAGGCTGTGAAGGATAGAAGGGTCACACATGCAGTAGAACCCCACTGTAAGAAACTAGGAACACCACTTTACCGGTTATATTTAGTCATTTCCACTTTGCATAGTTTGGTTGAAAGAGATGCTGCACTCACAAGCTGTATGTAGCCACTCGAGTGGGTTCCTTAAAGCTATAGTCCATCATTTGCAGCCATCTGAAAAGTAACGGGCGTAATTATTGTTGAAAAACATACTTGGTTGAAAGATAGGAAGTGGACTAAATTTCCTACGATGCGTCTTAAGACGCACCGTAGGAAATTTAAATTAATAGTTCGCTTTGTTATTCGGCGAAGCACGCGCAAGCATTGGCACGACGCACATGCGCGCGGTTGCTATAATTTGTCGGATCAGTGCGCGACATCGTGTATAGCTGCAATTCAAAACAATTCAAAACATGATTCACCAACTTTTGATTTGAAATTGAGATCCTAGAATGCTGTTTTTCTCGGAATATACAGCTGAAGCTGAGCTGAAACTTCATCAGGTTAGTTGCTCAGTATCCTTCATTAGATTTTGAACACTTTTGTTGCTTCAAACAAACAAGATGCACAAATTACAAATGATGGACTATATCTTTAAGGTAGATCCTTATATTACACGGAGTGTGTCTCAAAATAGAATATATGCAAGAATGAATAATGAGTAATATCCTTGCTCATATACAGTTCAATGCGGATCCAGTGTAGAAAAAAATATTAATATGGATTAATTCCTTGGTTGTTCCTCAGATAGGTGTTCTACTGCATAGACCTGTTGCTCTGTTAATTACAGAGCCAACACAATCCCCCCCATTTTGGGAGTCAAAGGCTTTTGATTTATCCAACAATGGCATGTACATATTCAAATATATTGAGCACACCTGGACAAAGGCCAGTCAATTTTAGGCAGACCTACAAATCGCATACTGCAGACTAGTAATCAATCCATGTCAATTGTCTAAAATACGCACAATCGGTGCCGATAATAAGGAAAATATGGCTCCTGTAGAGGTGCCGCAACTTATAGGCAATGTAGGACTCTTTGCACCTATAAAGGTGTCATAGAGTCTAGTCCACTCACAAGTCCAGTCACAAGTGACAAGGAATGGAGGGTAAGAAGGGACTGCCTTAATCATAGTTCCTTTGAATAGCTTGTTCATTTAAATAGCTCGACTTGGGACCTGATGCCTTTTGATTGACATGTGACTGGACTTCTGGGGACTGGTGGATGCAGCTGCAATACTTCTCTTGAATGGGCATTGTGTTTCTGGGATTTTTTTGGGGTAGCAATGGAGGAGGAATGAGTGATTGAATATTATGAGATCCAACACGTGGATTTCTTTGCTTTGCACACCCAAAATACAAATCGTCATGATTAAAACTTGTATTATCAATATCGTTATCATAATCATCGTCATCATCACTATCATCATCATCACCACCTGTCAACTGCACTGTTGGTCTCAATCTGTTTTTATCTCACATTCCATGCAAACAAGTCTGGCAAATAATGCACTGGGGTTTAAGACATTTACGAGCAAACTCCTATTCTTGGCAGTGCCCAACCCAAGTTAGGCCTGCCCTACTTGAACGATCTACTTTGGCCCAGGCTGGGACAGGTCCAACATAATGTTGGGACCGGTGACCAAGTTGGGGCGTAAAAACTGTACACCAATAGGCCTATGTTTCCATTAACATGTGTCCACGTATGCACTACGGTATTGATCACAGAATCTTGTGGTTCCCATTATCTTCATAAGTCAGGTGTTTATTCTGGAATGTATACATGGATGCTTGAAATGGAATTCTCATTCTACATTATCCAAAGTAAATATTCTGTAGGCATTAGGTGAGAATTGTTATTGGACGTTGTAGGAACCCATATGATTAGAACTTTTTTAAAAAAAATGAAGAAGTCCTGCAAAATTCAGCTACATGTAGTTTGCCTTTGTCTCCAAGACATCTTTAACCATATTGAGACATGGTCCACATGCCCCTTTTGTGTTTACCGTATCGTTGATGTCAGTCAGAAAAAGAACAGGAGTTATTTGGTCAAATGAGCGAAATTCTTGTCATGTATTTCAGTGGTGTTTAACAAAGTGATGAATTGGAAAACGAAAATGAATTGGCCATATAGGAAAAATGTGGTGAGATGTACAGTGTTTAACAGCATTCCACGTTATTTTTTGTAATCACATATTTTTGTGGAAATGCGTTTTACATACTAGATTTGCTTCAGTTATCTTTTTTTTCCTTCGAAGCTAATGTCAAAAAAGCTGCAGTGTACATGTATATCTGTTTAATAGTTAGAGATTACAGTTTGTAGCTATTGTATTAACTAGTTAAAAACTGCATCGTTAGTTACTTCTTAAAATCCACGGTATCGTAATCTGGAGATCACAGCTTCAAATTCTGTGCAAATCATTTTTTTTTTTTTTCATCGTGTTTTTTTTAATTTTATTTTTTATGTGATTGGCTCTTTTGGCAAGAAATTGTTCAAATGATTACTTTACAAACATTCAGCTGAACTTGTGTAGTGTAGAATTCTTGGTGTTTGATTTTGTTTAAGTACTAAAATGTGTATTCCTTTACTCTATAATTATGCTAATTATGTATAATGCTGCCATGTACTACATGTTTTTACTCCTCCGTATATATTGTAGCTGTAACCCAAAGAGTGTATACTGTATATGTAGGTTGTTTGGGCGTAATAGTTTATAAGTTGAGCTATGCTAATATTGATGGACTTTAAAAACAAACTATTATTGTGACTGAATATTAATTTGTATTCCAATTTCAAAAATGATTCAAGTGTTTATTAATACAACTGGTGTGTAATTATTTTGTGGATTAATTGTACCACATTGGGCATCTTCGTTTTCAAAATAAAGCCATTTTAAAAACATTTTCATTCCGTTAGGGAAAATAAGACAACAATATTCTTAACAGTGCAAGGTAATTTGCTCACCTCATTTCAGTTCTTCAACACATACAGTTTGGTTCAGCTCAAGAACGTATTAAGACCGATTCATTCTAAGCCCCAGCCGCCCAGTGGTATTCGCCTTCGTGGAACATGCGGTGCTGTCCGGTTCGTTAGTGACTTCGTGACTTTCGTCATACACGCGCGCGCACCACTGGTTACTAGCGCCCTTTGGATAAACGCTCAAATTGCGTTAACTTCCGGTTTCAGTGGTTCCATTGCTACTTAACGAGCAGTGGGCGTGGTTTATACTGACGTTACGCCACATTAACGAACCGGGTACATGTAGTGGAGAGTTGCTGCATCTGTATTTTTTTTGTTAGTAAAAACGTCATACACGCGCGCGCACCACTGATTACTAGCGCTCATTGGATAAACGCTCAAGTTGCGTTAGCTTCCGGTTCCAGTGGTTCCAGTGCTACTTAATGGCCAGTGGGTGTGGTTTCAACTGAACTGACGTCACACTAACGAACTGGGTTCGCCCACGTGAGCAGTGGGCGGGGCTTAATGGATCGAGATATTTCAAGATACTAAAAGACTCACATTATCAGAATTGCGCCACCTTTCCACAGACAAGAAGTACATTAGTTAGACCTATATTTTTGAATTACAATGCAGGCTGTACCGTATAATAGCTTTACCGTGACCCATGTATTAATTTTAAAAGTATAACCACTAAGTAATTCTGTACAGTACAATAGCAAGTATCGGTAATTAATTGGAAGTTGTTAAAAAAAATAGTGTCCATTAATAATAACTGTATTGTTGTTGCTGAGTGCAGCCATGAATTTAGTACTTGAATGTATTATTATTTTAAAGGTGATTGGGTATTTGTAACGGAATTGCTTTAATGTTTGAATTTTGGTATCAGTCTATTCAATCAGTTTAATTAACAGGTGGTATATTTTTAACAAGGAAGTTGTATGTACATAGTCACATTCCGAAGATTTATGCATTTTAGCCTTAAATTAGAGTAAATTGAAGAATGATCAGACAGCCATGTACGTGTATAATAAAGTTTGCCCTGCATTATTCCAATACTACAACTCACGTTTCCCAAGTTTGTGTGAAAGGTTTACCTGTGTTTTAGTGTGGAATTTCACAATAGGTCTATGTACCTTTTTAGTAAGGTCTTACATGGTGACGCCGTTTGACAAGACTGGTAAATGGCCTAATATTGATGCATGAGCACAAATATTAAGTAATTGATCTGGGAAAGAAAAACAGCTGAGCGCCAGCTAGTCGTGAGTAAATTCATCACATTACTTTTTAGCTGGTTACCTTGTTCCACCAGGCAGCTGTGATTATCATATATTTAAAGATCCTACGCTGGCTGTCTCTGTCCTCTGTGTGTCACTGGTTTTGTAAAAGGCCTAAAAATTAATGCGGTCGTTCAGAGAATGGAGATCGGAGGTCCTTAATTGGTATATATGCACCATTTTCACTGTCCTCTGAATTCATAGTTGGCACGGGAAAATGATTTGGTTTTTGTTTTGTTTTTAGGTTTGCTTTTTTTTGGCGAATTTGTTTCTTTCAGACTTTCAGTAGTTAAATATCACATTATTTCTATGAAAACACTGCAAAATGTTTGCATTTCGAAATCTGACTGTAGTGCAATGAGAGTATGAGACCCTTCTCAAAAATACGTCAATTGAGGGCGCACTGACCAGCTAGCGGTGCCGCGCGATCCCGCTAGTGTAAGTAAATTTTGTGTTTGCAGCAGCTGCGTGAAATTTGTTGCAAGCTTGTATGCTCCATTGCCGTTTAGCAATTGGCCCATCGAGTACAGGTAGAGGTTGTAGGTTTTATAACCACTAAATTGCAGTTATATTTGTTCACTTGTTCATATGATTAAGATGACATTTTAAGATAGTGCCTTACTGTGCATCAATTATTGTTTACGTTTTCTGACCACAATAATTGTGTACATGCATATGCATGTTGAGCAGTGACGTGTGGGTGTCAATTTGCGGGAGAGGGGGAGGGTATTTAAAGAGGGCCTCCTTTTCCCGATATAGCTAGCCTTTCGCCAAGGCCATCGTGGCTTAGAGCGGCGGAGCTGCGAAAACCCGAAGCGACTGGAGCAAAGATTAAGTCAGCACGCATGAGTGGCGAAGCCAAAGGCCTTTTCCAACTTGATTTTGTTGAATTATACATATTTTATGCACATAAGAAGAGTGCTGAAAGGTTAACCAATCACAACGCGGATTTTGCCTAGTCGCTTCCATTTGTGAAAGAAGGATGAGTTGAAGAAAAACGTAAGAGCAAATAACTGTAAGTTCAGATGAAAAATAAGTTCATACACTCAAATAATTTCTTGAAATACTTTTATAAGTAAAATAATGTTAGAACGATTACGCGGTCACGATCTCCCGATCGTGGAAAACGGGACTCGCATTTCTTGTTTTTAAATTTTGTACAAGCATCCGGGCGCGTCGACGCGTCCGGGTAAAAGGCTGATGATTGGTTGGAACTTTGCTACCTTTGGTAAAGAAAAACATAAGTATTTCTTGACAAGTTGGAAAAGGCCCTCGTGGCTTTGCCACTTGCATGTGTGGTCTCCCGCTCCAGTCGCCTCCCGTTTTCGCCGCTTTGTCTAATGCCGGCAAGTTTAAGCCACGATGGCCTTGGCGAAAGGCTACCGATAGAGGCAGACATGCATTCGTTAGTTCGTTCGTTCGTCGATCGTTCGTTTATATATTTATTCCACTTCATAATTGTGAACAAAAAAGGTTAAGACAATGATTTAAATAAACACATGAGATTAAGCGGTGGGCTTCTCTAAAAAAAACAACAACAACTCATTGCGCTTTTAACAATAAAAAGGCCAGAACACAGCGCGCACAGGCCTTGATGAGGGTTGGCGGAGGAAGGGAGGTAGGAAGACCAGTACCTTAGGTGCGTCCACAAATTTACCTACAAATGATTTGCAACGTTTTGATAGCTGCCCATAGCTCAAATGTAATTAAAAGTCGGTCACAAAATAACGTCTCATAAAGCCCTCCACATTTAGTTCCGGAATGATTAATTTCAAATTTCTTCTTAATTGCGGCCGGGGAGTGATTCAGACATCCTCGCTCTTTGTGCGTAAGAGGCGCAAAACTTAAAAAGTAGTCATATTTCATCAAGAATAGGCTGAAGTTCAGAACAGATTTTCTATGTTCTTTTCTTTAAAACAGGGTAGGCCTAAGTACAGTCTGAACCATGTTGAAACTTTTTATCTTTAACTGTTTCTCCCCGCTGCAATATTTCGGAATACAGGTACAGTTATCCAAAAGATAGATCCGTAAATGTCGCGAGTTCAAGGTACGCTGTCAAGTGCTGTCGATGACTCGAGCTCAATTGTATCTGGCATGACGTAAAAGAACCCGTATCATCCCATTCAATTGTTGATTTCATGTTTGTCATATAGGTTGTTGTTATAATGGAATCGTCTGATTATTACCATCACTTTTGACTCTCAAATAATCTCGACTGTCGTTAAATGCAGACCAGGAACGTTCATCGCAGAGCAGGAGAGTTCTCGACGGTAAGTTCAGAGTTTGCTTGTTGGATTAATGCCGGTATCTTATACATTAAAAAACTATGGAAGAATATGACTATAACGTTTCAGACAAGTGTTACTTTGCCTTCCGAGGAGACACACTCGAGATATTCTACTTTGAAATTGCATGCAAATCCCTGACAATCTAAATTTGGCAGGTAAAAGTATCCGACCGTTTTACCTAAAACTTTCTCGGTGGGTTGGACAAAGGTTAACTTGGTTATTAACCATTCATAACGATAGCATGAGTGTACTTGCCACGGCACAGGTATACCTCGCCATTCGCCAACAGTTTGAAAATGTTTTTTTTTTCCCGTTTTGTTTTGCCTGGCAATAGGTATCCCGCAGATTGTGTGAAACAGAGCGTAGCACTTCGAGTGACCTTGTCCAGCTGATTTTAAAACCTTTATTCGGGTAGTCTATCGAGGTCAAAATGCCGGTCGACTTAATCGATTCGTTGGCCGAGGTCGGCATTGCCGCCGCGGCGGAGGTCTGCAAAGAGATTGCCGAAGCCTCAACGGTTGACGACGTCAACAAGGACATGGAAACTCGCGGGAAGAAGGCAGCCTTGAAGGCGTGGACGGACGCCGTGCTGAAGGCGCTGGACGAGGAGAAATCAGTGCCCCAGTCCACCAAAGAGGAGCTGGCCGAGGCGCTGAAGGAGGTCGGCAAAGCTGCCACGGAGGAGGGTTTGCAATCCTTCATCGCCGACTACCTCAAGGGCGGACTGGGCGATGCCTCGATGTCCAAGGCCAAAGTCGGTCTCAATGTGGCCGCGCAGACGATGATGAAGAAAGGCGTAGTCCAAATTCTGAAATCTGTAAGGAAGTCTCTGCATGCTGGCCAGGACCTGGCCCCGGTGCAGTTTTCCGCGGTTGGGGGAATTGAGATCAGAGTAACGTCGGCTCATTTTGAAGAGAAAGGAGAGTTGGAAGCGGAACCGGAGGGGAATACAGACGGGGGTAAGACGTCAGGATGCACTTTAAAGCCTGGCAAAGGTTCAAGTTCGGATAATAAGGCAGAAAGTCGTGGTAGCTCAGAAGCTCAAGCAGAGGACTCATTGGAGGAGTATCCAGAGGACAGGTTTCAGAAAGCAGTGACAAGTCCCGCAAGCAACAGGGGAGAGCGTCGAGAGAAAACCGAAGCTGGGAACCAAACTCTTGTCTCAACATCTGAGGGAGATTTAAGTGGGGCTCGGGGCCAGAAGGTTACTTTATGTGGGGAGACTAAGGTTGTTCTTCGGTCGAAAGAGAACACAAAAACCGATAAGAATGCTGAGGCTGATGACACGCAAGGAATTGTCGCCTTAAAGGTTCAAGCGAGTAAGGTTGGAGAAGGGAAGGAAACCGAAGGAAGACTGAAGGAGCCAGCAGCATGCATCTCAGCAAGGAACGACACAGGAGAGAGGCAAAAAGCGGTCGACCGGCCCCGGCCCAGTCAACGGACAAAAGAAGCCTCCGCGAGCGTAGCACCTCGAGTGACTACGCCGACCGTTTCTGTCGTCGGAAAGAGCGGCGGAGGGAACCTCTGGAAGATCCGTCAGTCGCTGACGCCAACATTTCAGAGGAAGAGAGGAGGTCGCGACAAATCTCCGGTTCCATCTGCGGTGATTTGCTTCCGGAAGTCCGGACAGGATGAAGCTAACTTGGACCTGGAGCTGCTTGACACCGCCTGGAAGGACTGAAGATAATAATCGTTGTTAAAAGCGATGTAGACTAGTCCTTAAACATTCACCGCCACTTTTTTTTTTATTATGTGGCTACCTTATATGCAGTATCCAGGCCCAAAATTTCCGTTATTGGTATAACACTACGATTTCTAATGTCATTGTCCCTCTTATTAGGGACTTTTGATGCCCTTGCACCATGAGGGGTGGTAGAAATGAAGACCATCAGCTTTAAAAAGGTCCATGAACTTATATTTCTGCGAAATTTGGGACGAAATTGGAATAGAAATTCGCTCTGATTGCAACGGAGTGGAGGGATTATTGCTCCAAATAGGCTTCGGGACTGCATTTAGGGTGATAACCTTTGGAGAAAAAAATCACACAAAGTCAATGGTTGACCTCAAAAACATTCAACAGAAAGTGATAGAGGGTCACTCAAGCATTGATTTGATGTGTGTCCTGATCACATAGTAGTTGTGAGTACATTGTATTGTAAATATACTCAAGAGTAGTATTTAAACATAAAACGGGTTTGTAATTTGCTTTCATACGCTTTAATTTACCATGCAGGCTATGAATAGGGAAACATGAACTCGACTTTTGAACTGTTTCTGTATTTTTTTTATTTTTTATTTAATTAAAAAAAAAGCTGAGCAACAAAATTTACTAGAGAGGGTTTTGAAGCTGCGTCGTCCGGATTGCCGTTCCGGTGCTCTACCAACTGAGCTGTCATGCCCTATGTTGGCGGTTCCCCGTTTTGTCAATGTCTTTGTTTAAGGGGCGCTAGTCAAAAGCCATAAAAGCGTACATACGCCATGCAGTCATATTTTGTTGTTGTAAAGTATCATTGCTTGTCCCTTTTAAGCTTTAGCATTTTTCTTGAAGGACTGAGCGACTGAATTGTATTTTCTTCTTTGACGATTATATCGCTGGAAAAAAAACCCAATAATTGTTTTGCAATGGGCATGGACATTACAAAAGCAAGTAAACATGATTCTCGCTCAAATCCAACCTCAATATCAGGATTATTTTTGTTGTGCTAGGGTCTGTATTTAGTGTGGGACTCTTAAAAAAGAACTACCAGTAACCTTCCAACCTTATCTCCCTAATGAGGCCACGCCGTGTATTCAAGTACCTGTTATCTTGTGTATGGAGGGCTTATTAAGTTCAGTCTTTTACCCGATTTCGCTGGGGAAGAAAAAAATCAGTCATATATATATATATATACCTTCTTGGTTCTTGGTTGGTTCTTCTCCTAAATACTCCACGTGGGAGTTTATACAGGAGGCCAGAAACACCGGGGCAAACCCCTTCTCTTAGCGATAAGTGTTTACTGGGTTCTTTTACGTGCAGTTATACAACACACGGGACCTACGGCTTAACGTCCCATCCGAAGGACGAAGCAATAATGGTTAAGTGCCTTGCTTAAGAGCACAAGTGTCCGCCGGCGGGCTCGAACCCACGTCACTGTTGCCTCTGAAACACCAGAACGTGAGTCCGGTGTTCTTAACCGCTAGGCCGTGACACTCCACAGTCAGAGTGCTATCCAGTATCCTGTTATTTATATTCAGTACGATAAAGTAAAACCAACTGAAATGAGAGTTGGAGGTGGGGAGATAGAAGCCCCCCCGCCCCCCCCCCCGATTATATTTGTAAATCGATGATGTACCAAGGGCGGATCCAGAACACAATTTTTTGGGGGGGGGCCAAAAAAAATGTTGGTCCTCCAAAAAAGTGGGTCCAAAAATTACGGCGTGGGGTTCGGGGCCCGCTTAAGGGCCCCGAAAAAAATTTGGATTCTAGATGCTCTGTGGTGCGATCTGAGGCAATTTCTGACCACTTTAACCAATGTTTTTTTGAGGAAAAGATGGTGGTGTACTCATTGCCTGCCTTTTTTGCGATGTCACATATAAAAAAAAAAATTGGTTTCGTTTTTGGGGGGGGGGGCCATGGCCCCCTTTGGCCCCCCCCCCCCCTGGATCCGCCCTTGTGATGTACTGTATCGGGTACTTATCCAATTCTCTTCAAGGATTCATGAAACGTCAATAACAAAGAAAACAAATGGGTGGGGGACCGGAAGATTGTTCTGAACTTATTTTTCTTCCCCCGCAATGGCTTTGAAACACGCCGTGGGGTTGAGCTGCTTATGTTGGTTGGTGGGTGGGTGCGTTGGTTCGTGGACGGTTAACACGGCCATATTTTGTATTCATGCAACTAGAGTTATTATAGCCTTGCATTCGAAAACACTTGCATTTTTGTGCATAAAAGATCACGCCCCATTCGGGCGCAGGACGGTGCCGTATGATAGCCGTCTTAATACGTTACCCGGTCACGTGGTACTCGTTTATTTTTAACATGACACCCAAACATTAAATGTATTGCTTTCACAATAAGAAGGCTTCTCAAGAAATTGTTTCTTTTCCCCTAGTATTTTACAAAATTGCTTGTGACCGTTTGACTGAATGACGTTTGTTTGCTGGAAGAACTCGACCATAAACTCGATTGGTAGTTGCGATTTGGATGCGTATTCAATTTCACCTCTAGAACCTACCTAATTAGCGCATAGGTTGAAAGCTGATTCATGCATCAAAGTCGACTGCAGTCAGTGGTTCAATACCTGCAACTGACATCCTTCAGAATGACACTATAACCTTCAAGGAACACAGGATTATTTGCTTTTTTTATCGTTTGAAGCAAATTGCTCAAAATCTGAAGTAGTGTGCATAACAATTAATCCGTTGAACTTTCAGCTCAGTTTTTTTTCCAGCCCCCCCCCCCCGACAAGACAAACAGTTGGGGCCGAGCAGGCCGGCCACGCCGGACTCAGCAAAGTTGGGCTGCGAACCTCCAGCTCAGTTACTACTATGCAGTTTGAGAAGAACAAAGAAACTTTAATGCGCAGTTTTTAAGCTCTGAAAACAATTAACCAAATGCCATGCCGTGGTCATATAAATTCACTCTTGACGACGGTTTTCGGAACAGCGGTTTTGTTTCGATCGATGCGCATGTGCGTATATTTTGCATTTGCCTGTCCCCGAAAATTGACCAAAATAATCAAGAAGCCCAATGGATTTCCCACACAATTTGACTTCCAAATTTTAATGTTCACGAAAAGCAAACAAAATCAATTAAATACTTAACAAACAAATTCGTCGGTCGTACCAATGGACTTTGTGCACACGATTCGTCACTTTGCGGTGCGACCGACGAATTGTTGGTAACACTTCGGGAAGACGTTTATAAAAAGTTCGTAAATGCAGCAAAATATGTGCAGTAATGTTATAGTCACGTGGTATTCATCACAATCGTGGTATTCATAACAAAAAAAAATGCAGTTGGCACATACGGAGCACCACCAAATTCATCTGAAGTATGGTGTTCCGTATGTGCCATCTGCATTGTTATGCTCTGGCAGGGATCGTTTTGATAGATTTCATGCAAGACTTCCATGCAAGACGGCCAGAGCTTATTGTGCACTCGCACTTGTTTTGGGTTGTCTCGTAACTTTATACCGTTGCTAATGCACGTAAAAAGTGTATACCGTTGTCAACGCACGTAAAAAAGTGTGCACGCGGGCAAACTTTAAAAAAAATACCTTTAATGATTTTCCTCCTTCCGATCGATACCGTTTTAGGCGGATGAATTTTTCAGGGTATTAAGTACTATCCCTATTTCACTTTGAGCAAAGTTTCTCTTTAGATCGGTAGATCCCTTTCCAAGCATTTTCTAATGTCCATATACCTTTTAACTAGTATTCATAAATATCTGAGACAGTTTATCCATTCCCACACGTGGCCGGTCTAAAACTTCGCATCAGGTAATTATCAGCATTCCAGATTCCTACCAGCCTATAACATAATGTTTAACACCTCCCAAGCACACATTTTATTCCCTTAACAACAACAACGCTCCAACGACAGTATATAATGATCATTTAGTATTGTTACAAAGTAAGCATGGTTATGTTTGAAACTGAACCTTTAAGTTTCTGTATTGTTTAAGTCATTGACACGTGACTCTCAGTAATTTACTTCAACGGAAAATGACGACTATTTGATTAATTTCCATAGGTGAAAAAAAGGTTAACAAAAAAAAAAGGCAGTGAGTATGGCATCCTGAAAGAATTTTGAAATCGAATTGATCATTTTGTTAGCATTGCAACCGTTTCAAATGGGACATAAGATGCAGAAAAAAAAAAAATACGGCCAACGCGTATGGTACCATTTTTGTTCAATTCAGTTTTCGAATAAGAAGCAGAATTCTGTGTAACGTCTGCGTTTTCTTTACAGGATTTTGTCAACGGATAAGCGGTCATAAGCGGATGTTGACGATCGATCAGGCAGAGAAGTAGGTACAGTGCCCCTACCGTCAGTTGACGGGACAGACCGCATAGCCGAAAAAAATGCTAAAATATCACTAATAATGCGTAATTTGTTCCCAGACCAAAATACTCTGACTATTTCTGAATAATCTTCACTCGATACGTTGTACACATGCGCATTACGATGAGTTAATAGGTTGTACAAAAGAATAAATTGCCCCTCCCCCGCGTGAAGGAAAATTGAAGAAAGATATATGCTAACATTTAATTATATGATAGAACATACGAATGTCTTGAACTTTAAATTTCAGCAAAAACTCAGGCAGCACAGTTATCGACGATAAGACGGTGTCGATGCACAGACCCATCCGAATGTTCGTGGAAAATTCTACTTCCGATAGGTCTTTCTTGTCGTAGCAGTACGAACAATTTCTGTACCGCCTTCTGTAATACGAAAAATAAAAATAAAAAATAACTTACCATGAACAAAATCAAACTGCGTTCTGGCGTTAGGCTTTGTCAGACTTGTATTCGAGTCACCGAACGTCGAGTGCAAGTCCGAGTGCGAGTCCGGGGCCCGAGTCATGCAGGTCGAGTCCGAGTCAAAGTCACGAGTCAAAGGGTTAATTTTGAGACCGAGCAGCGAGTCACCGAAATATATATCGGAAAATATGAGGTACAATGTACACTAAGTCTTTTTCTCTTATAAGTTATTGATCTGGAAATAAAAATGTCAAATAAGGCAAGACACCAGGTTCTGGGTTAAAACTACGCAATGTCAGGAATGCACGCCGGGGCACATATTTTGATTTCCCAAATATTATTATTTCCCAAATCAACATGTTGGAAACAAGCAAACCACACGGCTGTATACAGTTCGTGCTTTGAGGCGTAATTATATTGTTTGGAAAAAGGTGGTTATGTTGGTCGGGGACGTCTCTATAGTCCGACGTACCAATGTCCGACGTCGTATTGGTCCAACATCCCATTGGTCCGACGTCCCATTGGTCCGACGGCGCCTATTGGTCCAACGTCCCATTGGTTCAAAGTCCCATTGGTCCGAAGTCCCATTGGTCCGAAATCTCATTGGTCCGAAATCTCATTGGTCCGAAGTCCCATTGGTCTGAAGTCCCAATGGTCCGAAATCTCATTGGTCCAAAATCTCATTGGTCCGAAGTCCCATTAGGTAGGGTATGTATTGTACCAGTGGTCAAGAGAGGGCGCTGTTGTATTATGACGTATATTAGGGTTTTGGGGCCTATTGGTTGTATTGTATATTAGGGTTGAAGGGCCTATTGGTTGTATTGTATATTAGGGTTTTAGGGCCTATTGGTTGTATTGTATTTTAGGGTTTTAGGGCCTGTATGTATGTATGTATGTATGTATGAATATATGTTTGTATATTAGGATTTCAACGTTAGACGTGGTAGTGTAGGGTTTGAGTTAAGGCGTGTATCGTGCTTTGGGGTTGATTGATTGGGCGTATGGCCGTGTGAGAAGAATGTTCCCCCGGTGGGATGATGATCCTGGTTGTGACTGTTTGTATGGTTTACGGTTGTAGATATATTGGTTCAGTGATAGTGGAGTTTACTTGGTTATGAAGGAGAGGTCGCTTACGTAGTTGAATACTTACTTCTATATCACATGACCTATTCCCAAAATCCCGGATGTTACCCTTTTGTGCGCGGGGCTTATCCTTTTGAAAAAGCGGCACATTCTTGCAGATTTGGGCACGTCGCAGCGTAGGGGCCCCTGCGTGGTTTTTCGTCACTCAATGGGTTTTTGTACTTAAACTTTTTTTCCCTTTTTGATTTTTTTTCAATAAATTTTGGCGCTATTTTTTTAAAAAAATTTTCCCGCCTTTTTTTTTTCATTTTTTATAAATCCATTTTTCCGCTTTTTTTTTTAAATTTTTTGAATTCCATTTTCCCGCTTTTTTTTCATTTTTTTAAAATCAATATTCCCGCTTTTTTTTTCATTTTTTTTAAATTCATTTTCCCGCTTTTTAAATTTTTTTTTTAAATCCATTTTGCCGCTTTTTTTCAATTTTTTTGAGAATCATTTTACCCTTTTGGGGGCGGGGCTATACATTAAAAAGCGGCTCCCATTTCCTATTTTTGACCAATTTCGTCGATTTTTCTGTTGATTTTCTGTTTTCTGCTAATACATTTTTCAAATAAATTTTCTACAGTTGTTTCAGAGATGGTTTTGTAGAGAAATTTTTAAAAAACATTTTAATTCAAGTTTGGATTCCATCGGATTCTGCAAACCGAAGAAAAATAACCCCAGCTGACACGTTCCATATTCATTCACATAGGCCCTATGTCAGCTGGAGTTACTCAAGCTAGATTTAAAGCAGGATTTTGTGAGACAGTCGATTGAGTCGACATGCATGCAGACTAAAGTCATGAAAGTGTGATTATTTATGCATACAATTTAAATCGGAGAGCAGATTATGACTGAAAATACTTAAAACTCACATTTTCTCCAAATCTTATTCATGCCTTATTTCAATCAATAAAAGGTATACAGCAATTATGATTCAAAAAATGTTGATATTCAAATTTAAATAAAACAGTAAATAAGAAGGTGCACAATAATCCAAACTGTAATCACACTTTTCTATTCATAATACGGATCATCCAATGATAAGCGCCCTCACACATTTATTATTGTTGTCCCTACCATAGGCATGATAGAGCAAGGAATTTGTTCGACGTCTAAACAGGCAACAACACAACAGAAGGAAAAACCAGCATATGTTGACACCCTGGATCCCATTTCCAAGTACCGCTACATCCACAAAATTTCAGCAATTGGAGGAATCGACCCGTATCAAACGGCCACGAAGGACTGCGCACATGATCCGAAAGACTTTCCGGATTTATCGTACCCGGATATTTTTAACTACCTTGTGCATGCAAAGAGTGCATACACTTTTGAAGACTTCAAGAGTTACAAGTCACTCGAGGCGTATAGCAACTTCGTTTGTGGATGGATGAAAGATGTTCGTTATTTGTGGTCATCTGGGAGTACGAGTGGGAACGTCGTCATTACTGGAAAGGTACATCATACATAACAATCCCATGTAACATAATAACAGAAAGATTTTACTTTAATACCCTCACTTCTGACCCCATGCAAAAACCCTATGGATCTCGTAAAAAAAACCCACAAAGTTTTTCCTAAGATATTTTTAAAAAATTCCACCCTAAAATCATGATTTCTCATCAGAATTTCACTTTTTGGTGGTTGATAAGCTGTAATAAGGAAAATATAGCGAGGGGATATAAAGTGAAATCTTACCCTTTTTGGGTTATTGAACTTACTAAACCAGTTAGCAATATTTAAAACAAACGTGTGTCATGGATACTCATGAGGGTCGAGTTGGTCAAGGGTCGAGTTGTGTGACATTCGTGCCCAACACATAATGATAGTGATCATTGTGATGCACAGTGAATGCGTAAAATCAAGTATTTCATCAAACTGATCAATATTACCAAAAAGGCTGTCTTAATAAATTTGCCTGTCTGAGGTTGGATAATTCATTCTGTAATGATTAAAAAACTCTCGACTGAGACTCTACAAACTCTAACTATTTTGCATGTAGTTTCTATTTTATATTAACGTGATTTTGACTCTTGTTACAGGCCCGTCACTCCCAGCGGATGAATGACCCCCTACTACACCCCTGGGTTATATGCCGGAAGAGTGGAGAGGTTCTTTCAGCACACTGCACGTGCATGGCAGGATTAGGTGAAGCATGCAGTCATGTAGATGCCCTTCTATTTTGAGTGGATTCTGCAGTGAAAATCAGAGATTCCACAACAGTCACACAGGTAAATACACAAACACGTACACCATGTACATGTATGGTTATTTTAGCCATTGCCAGATCTAGTGGCATACCCATGTTTTGGGTCCGGGGGGGGGGGCGGCTAAATTGAAAACGTAGTATAATGTTAACCCCCTTTTTTCGCGGCGAAGCCGAAGGGGTATACTGTTTCTGTCATGTCTTTCCGTGTGTGGGTGGGTGGGTGTTTCTAAATTCGGTACCCTGTGGAGGCATGGGTATAATAGGGAACAAAAGATTGTACAGGGTAATTTCAAAAGGTGAAGAGGTCTCCACAAGGATTTCACGAAATAGATATATGGATTTTACTCAAAAAGTAGGAATTTCCAAGGTATAGTGATCCGTCGCAGATAGAAGTATTTTATATAAGGGACGTTGGGTCGAAATTTCAACTCAGGAAAATGATACTGGTTAAAATAGGATTTTTTTAAAATTGCATTTCACACTCTACCCTGTTTGTACACAAAAACAAAGCCATGTCTCCATGATACACATTTTGGAGGGGGTGTGTGAGTTTGTGTTACATACCCTATGTGGACTTGCGAACAAAAGAGGTCCACATAATGCAGGTTGTGTTAACCTTATGTGGACTAAGCCGTGTCCACATAAGGTTTTGCCCTTTCTGGAAAACAGGTTTAGAGGCATTTTTGGGTTAGGTTTATCTGTAGCAGAATGAAGAGAAACACTATAGGGAATCATAGAAAAAAAATTGGGTTAAAAGAGTTTTCACAGTTTAAGTAAAGTAATTTTTTTGTACCGAGTTTTCTTAACTACACGAAAACAAAGCAATGTCCACACAAGGTATGTAACACACGTCGGGGTGTGTGTGTGTGTGTGGGGGGGGGGGGGTCACACTTTTGCTTGTCATCAAAATAACTCGAGTAGGACTTGATGGATTGTCATGAAACTTGGCAGGTAGCTTGGTTGTGAAATCCCCAAGATTCCTATTGAATTTGAGGGCTACAGGTCGAAGGTCAAGGTGGATATAGCTAAAACAATAGAAATGCTTATCGTGTTCTTATTGTTTATTTGTATTTTAAATAATGCAGGTTCCAGCCTACTGGATGATACCATCCAGCACGAAGAGCGTTCCTTATAAAGAAGTGCAAGATATAAACTTCAGATCTGCCAAGACCATGAAGTGCATCCTTGATGCAGATATCGCTGGGGCTCAGTGTGAACCAAAAAAACAGTCAACACCTGCAACAAAGCCAGAAGTACCTCCTTCAACGAGTGAAGATTTGGCAGCCTTTGCAAAAGTTCTTCACAGGACGGGTGACAAGGCAGTCTTGCTTTCAGTGTTTCCAGAATACTGTAAACACTATATTCATTAGGGGATGCTTATCCTCAAGTTCTCTCAGAACTTCATGATGAAAAGTTAGAGGGACTACCTGCATCCGAACTCCACGAACACTGTAACAGTATATTTGACTCGATCAGGGTCACACAAGCCCAGTCGAGCAACATCGAATCGCACACCAAAAAACAATCCAAGTGCAAGGCCTGGTTCAGATTCAGAACAGGCCGTATAACAGCATCTCGTATGAAGGCAGTTTGCAGTACATCACTGGATAACCCATCCAGAAGCCTTTTATGTGCCATCTGCTATCCAGGCTCACAAAAGTTTGCAACTTCAGCAACAAAATGGGGATGTGCTCATGAAGCAGATGCTCTGTCTGCATACTGCAAGACGATGGAAGAAACTAAGGACAAATTCACTTGTCAGAGAAGTGGCTTTGTAATCAACCCGCTCTGGCCATACATGGGAGCATCACCAGACAGTGTTGTTGGGTGTGATTGCTGTGGAGAAGGTGTAGTAGAGGTCAAGTGCCCTTACTGTACAACCAATTTGCAGGGCTCCCAGGATAGTCGCTCATGCCTGGAGAACATAGGCGACACATTACAACTAAAAAAGTCACATGCGTACTATTATCAAGTACAAAGCCAAATATTCATATGTCAGAAGGAGTATGCAGACTTTGTTGTATGGACCGAGAAGGCTGTGCACATAGAAAGACTAGAACCTGATGATGATCTTTGGCACGTTGCAGTGGAGAGAGCATGTCGCTTCTTCAAACAGGTGGTTCTTCCTGAACTTTGTGGCAAGCTATACACACACGGTACCATGCTACAAGAACATAAAGTTTCCCAAAGTTCTGTGCAAGGAGATGCCACCAGTAGCAGCAAAGATCTAATTTGTGTCTGCCAGCGAGCATGTGATGAGCCATTTGACAATATTATTCCCTGCAGCAATGAGGAGAGTAAATATGTCTGGTTGCATTATAAATGTGTTAACCTGAAAAGAGTACCCAAGAACATGGGAAAGTGGTTTTGTCCAGAATGCAAGAAACTGCCTGCCTTTAACAAGCATAGGAAGGTCACAAAAAGTGAACAGTAATAATTTAAGTGTCATTCCATCAGCCTCACCAACGTTTATTCCGTTATTTACAGGTGGGAAGGGGGGGGGGGGGTCTCCGTTATTTAATTTTAGTATTTATCATAGTTATTTATCATAGTTAAGGACTTTAAGTAGACCCTTCTCATTTAATGCCTGCGTCATCAAGTCAAGCGTGCAGTTTGGTTATAAAAATTAGCATTGTCTGTATATGGAACTCTTTCCAGTAAAACAAACAATGAATGTCTTTTTCATTTGTTTGGTAGTACGAACATCTTTGTTAAAAGATACAATATTCCATTCAACTCTGCTTCGCCTAATGGAATGGAACGCCCCATCTTTTTAATGTATGCATCAAGTGTGTACATGAACATTAATTATTATTAATTATTAATAATGCACTTAAGTATTCTGGCCACCTGTGTGAAATGGTCAGTGACCACTTTGCACCCTGAGCTTATTTGTGTTGTATTTTCACCTTAACAGTTTGGCCAAAAAACTTCAGGGTGCCCCTATTGTCAACACTCAAAAGGAGTCTAATAGTTTCTATGTCAATCACATTTGAACATTGCCGAGTGACTCCAGGCATTCATAAGCATCACCGACAGTCATGTACATGTACACATTTGATACATAGGCTACAAATTGTACATTAGATCAAGTGTGGATGTGCTATGAAACCTTGGCATAGTGGCCACCTGTTCACAGTGGCCACCTTTCTCTGGTCTCTTGGATTGTCACTGTATCTAGGTTTGACTACCTGCAAACAAAATAGGGCAGTTATATAAGTGGGTAAAAACAACTACTTTTGGATAACATTTTGATTTCTCTTTAAATGTGTTAATAAAATAATATACAATGCTATTTGAGAATTTTAGACCAAATGCTAACCAATTTATTTATTATCTAGCAACACAAAAGTACATGTTCTGAACAGGTACATGTTACATATTGATAATGGCAATGTTATTCTTGCTCTTGGGGATGTTTATGTATTTAAGAAGAACATACCACATGTACATGTTCCATAATGTACTAAATAATAAAATGAAACAGTGAATACAATTGTATTTATGAAGATTGTGTAGCTTGAATATTATTCTGCACATTCATTGGACTTGTGTGTTACATGTAACCAGAACAGTTATATTAAGTCTGTCTTGCGTACTGTCTTGTGATGCATGCTTAGTACAGTCTACCATCAGTCAACCCTGCTGTACATGTAGCACTGCACAGAGAGCACTTTGCCTTTCCATAGAAAAAAAAAATTGCAGATGGTGAATTAAATGAAAGGACACTTAGCGAAGTCTTGGCCTCATATTCTTCAAATTACATGTACTTTCTTGAAACACAGCATGAAAACACAGTACTTGAAAACACAGTAGTAAGTACAGCTAATCAAAAAGGAACAACTGATTGACAAAGATTTGTCAGGGCAAAACAAACAGTTACAATTTTGTCCACGGCTGGTACATCTCCAAGTTCATTCAACAGGTAGTCAATTGGCATTGTCCCTGAGAGTATCGTGTATTTATTTCTTGTCAAACCAATAACACGCTCCACATGTATCCTCACATGTGCTATGTTTCGCGTGGTCTCGGTGTCCAAGGCAGACAATTGTGACTTTCCTTTGGTGAAACTCGGAATTTTCAGTTCAGCACACACCATCCCTACGCTTTCTTCGATGTCAAATCCTCTGTCGGCCATGATGATATCACCAGGAAGAAGTTTGTCCAACAAACCACTGTTCTCAGTCACATGCTTGTCACTTGTGCGACCTCCCCAGGCTTTTGACAAAAAAGAAACTGAGCCTTGTGGTGTTATTCCAATTAAAAACTTCACAGTGTTATGATGCTTGTATGATGACCATGTTTGTGCACGGGCCAAGAGGTTTGAAGGTCTCTCCACAAATATCTCAAAACAATCCACGATAACTGCCACCTTCTTAGCAAATATTGCCTGAATGTCATTGGCATTGTTTCCCTAAGTTGTTCTCTCTCTGGCCAAAAAATCAGTATTTTAAGTCGCAAATAAAGTACATGAATGACGGTAAGAAAAACCCTAGATGCCGTAGCTTGGGAAATATGAAATCTGTAAGCGAGATCCTGTATGGGTAAATTGAGTCGGAGTTTCATCAAAACAGGGATAAGTTTTTGAAATTTAGTCAAACCAATTCTCTTGCTATCAGAAACATATGGTTTAACAAAATCAAACACTGCCATAAGAGTTAAAAAACTTGGCAGTCCAGTGTAGTAAGTCACTTTCTTGTTATCGCCTTTGAGAGAATCCTCAGAAATGGTGGTTTCTATCAGCTTCTCCTTCAGTTCTCTTTTTTCAGTAGTCAGCCTCTGGCATTCAGCAACTGTTTGCTGGTACAAGTCCTCACATGGCACAGTGGGTTGTTCAACGGTCATTCCTTCATGCGGCACTGTCAGACATGCACTCGAGCTGCTAGGTGCAAAAACACATGGAGAACCAACTTCCGGGGAATCACATGCCATATGGACATCTCTTGCTTTATGTGACAATTCAAGCAGTGTCACTGCTGCAACATGTTGATCTCGTTTTGTCTGTCGCTCGCAGGCTCTTTGATACCGCTCTAAACCATCATGCTTGGCAGAAGACGTCTTGTTGCGAGATTCTGCAGTGAGCTTCAATGAGGGAGCCCAGTCTGGATGGTTCTTCTGGTACAGATCTGCAGGTTTTCCTGGAAAGATTAATACAATTTCTAAATATTACCATTACATTTGTTTTATCCATGTTGTAAACAATCATGCTACATGTATTTCACATATTGTACACAATTTACACTGGAAGCATAGTGAGAAATTTCCATGGGGGTGGTTCTCTAGCCATGGAAATAGGCAAACGTACCGCCAGTAGTAATGTTGGGGGGTGGTTAAGGGGACAGGCTGGAAGCCTGAATATAACTGAAGGAGAGCTGTCCCAGGCCACCATTTGTACTGGTTCTTTCCAACCTGACAATATTTTTAGTGAAGAAATGCAATTTTCTTGCCTTCTTCTACCCATGTATTAAGTAAACGGGAAAAAAAAATCCATATGCGGACTCCACCTTGGACCTTCTGCACAGTCTACGGGCCATGACAACATGACAAAAGAAGAATTTTGAAAGGATAACTTGAAATTTGTTCACAAATTTAAGTGTTCCTTCATCAGATCATCATTTGGTAGTATTCAAGTATATTAAGGAAAATAAGTGTAGTCCGCATATGGAATTCGGAAGATTTCCATATACGAAGTTCACTAATTTTCTTCTGTATTGACTAACAAGCCCCCAGATAGCAATTTCATGTCATCAAAGTCAATTTGAGCAGTGAGAAAATACAAGCATTTTCTTAGAAAACACTTATAATTTTTCAGTCCAATCTCATAGGGTTTGTACACAGGGTGTTGAGTGAACTTCGTATACATGGTATATGGAAATCTTTCCCACCAGGTAATTCAGGAAATAAAAACGTGACAAAAGCGGGTTATCGTTCCTAAATTCACACATTCTTATCTATTGATTTATTTAAATTCAGCCTCACCTTGGACAAAATGGTCGGAACACACCTTCGAATACCTAGTTGGGGTAAATCCTTTTCTGTTGATGCGTGCCATCCACATCCATGACATCTGCATCTCCCATCTATTTCTGCTGAGTTCCTCAGTTTCAGGACCCTCGTGCATCCTAATTTAGTAATTGTCGGGAATGTGAAGAAACCCCGTTTAACTGAGGAGTCAGATCTATTTTTGCACCCATGAACTACACAAGTGTGCGGCATTTTCATCCAAAATCTTAACTTTCACGACCGTATTCGTGTGGGGGCTATATGTACTGTACGTATACGGCCGGCCGTACCATACCGTACGTACATGTACTACTAGTAGTACAGTAAGGCCGCGCAACGGCACAAAGTTCATGACATTTGACACACAAAATGGCGATGGCTGGTGACCACTGATCTCAACCAATAACGTGCAAGGTTTGTGTTGCGTCGCCAAAGAACCAATCAAATTGCACGTTCTATACACGTCGACAAGAGGCGAGTCCAACATGGCGTCGTCCATGTCGTCGGAAGGAAGTACCGAGTTCGAGACCGCAGCGGAGACAGGTGAAGAAAATGCTCCAAAATCATCAGTTCAGTGTCTCATGCACTTTCCGACTGGAAAGGGTGAAGTGCAGTTATTTACGGAGCACAGCTGGTCACGTTTCCTTGAGTATACCGACGTCTGGAAGGCCTTCACAAAAGGACCGCAAGCCGAGATAGCAAGGGCATGAAGGGCCGAGGGCCAAGGCAGTTCATCGCCAAAACATGCGCCACGTCAGCCGGCGCAAGTGTTGCTACGGATCAGCATGATCAGCCCGTCAGTATGCGGTTGCAATCTCACGATCCTAGAGAATGCCGGTCATCATCGGTGAGATACAAATCATACACTTCCCTTCACTTCGAGATTGTGTAATATCTAGTAACCTACCATCATGTCCATGACCAGATGACTTGACTATTTTATGATCATGATGATCGAGATAAAATAAGGGCAAGGGCATTAAGGGGGGGGGGGGGGGCTCTGAAAATTCATGGCATAGGGGGGCCTGAATGCAGTACATGTACATGTAGATTTTTATGCCTTCCTAAAACTGATTGTGTATAAACGTTAGTCAACATGTTCTGATGTTACTGCCTTGCAATTGTGTAGTCATGGTAGGCCTATTGGTCATGTTGGTACTATATAAATGTAAACCTCCACATTTTTTTCTCTGTAAAGGTCATGCTACAGTCTGTACACTGACAAGTCCAAGGTGAAGAGAGCAGTTCAAGCCCAGCAAAAAGAGAAGTCTAAAGTTGCAGGTACATTTTATTTGTATAGAAACTGTTGCTTCCATTTCTATTCATTAACAAATTTGGTAACCTTCATGAAAAAAAAACTGCAGGGAGATGATGGGTTGATAAACTTATACAAGTATATTTGTGAGGTGCTGTTGATAATCTCCCTGAATGTCAGACAAGTCGACCGTTGAGACAACTTGACTCGGGACAAGTCGACCGTTGAGACAACTCGACTCGGGACAACTCGACCGTTGAGACTGCTCGACTTAATGGAAATGAATACACGTGGAGCAGAAAAAGTTGCACAAATCTGTGGCAAGACCTATCACGGGTGCGGCGCAGGCATACTCGATGTACAGAGGGCGTCGCATCGGGCCGGTGCGCCCCACCCGCCCGCGAGGACCGGGCCGGGCCCGGCACGCGGGCACTTCGACCGGCGCGGCAAATGGGCGTACAGGCCCGGCAAAAATGATGCCACCGTGCACGGTACGGCCACGTTGACCGGGGATGCGCGCACGTGGCCTTGAGAAAAACAAACGATGTGCACGGACAATCACGCTGCGCTATATCGGCTCTGTTATATGCAAAAAAAACCACCTCATGTGCCATCACTCCCAAACGGCGATCAGCCGCCGTCAAAATCCCCGGTACTATCCCCGAAACTAGGCCCAAAACTTGCGAGGCGACTTGTCTCAACGGTCGACTTGTCTTTCCATTTATCGCACAGTTGGGCCAGTTGTCTCAACGGTCGAGTTGTCTCAACGGTCGACTTGTCCCGAGTCGAGTTGTCTCAACGGTCAACTTGTCTGACCCCCATCTCCCTCCCCCCAGTATTTATCTGATGTCTGTAACTAAGTTACACTGGAAAACTGTTGTCATATAGTTCAGTTCACCCAGTGTCCATGTGAAATATATTTTGTTTATGAAAAGACAGTCCAAAGAGTTTAATGTATCTTTTGAAACTTTTACTTTTAGCTATACAAACGCAATGTACGTGTAACGTAGGGAGGAAAGGGAGTCCACCTGGGCTAGTGTACCATCCACAAATATATACATGGCCATGTACATGCACATGTGTATACCAGTATTAGGCCCAAAAACTGATAACTTTCTTTCCATTTATTTGTAATTTGGAAGAAAGGGAAGGTTTTAATGTGTACTGTTGTTTACCCTCCCCATCCGACACCCCCCCCCCACCCCATAAAAAAATAATCTTACAAATTTAAGGAAGAAACATGACATATACCCTCCTGATTTTGTTTATTTGAGAGCAACACAACATTTTCCTTGAAAAAATGGCCTTATTTTAATAAATACAACCAAATAAATGTTAAGGCCAAAAAAAAAAATAGTTCTGCTTCCGATTACATGCCTTTCAAAAATAGGGTCGGTCGGTCGGAATTTTTTTTTTTTTTGCCAATTTTTTTTATGCAGATTAAATGGGGTATTCAATTATATGCGAAGTTTTAGCCTGAACTATTTCCATTGCACTACAAAAGCTATACACAAAATGGCCACAAAAAGTGAGTAAAACCTACCTTAATTATTGTCAATATATTTACGTTCGATAATTCGCAAAAAAAATTGTGGAAAATTCAGGTCGTTCGCACCATAGGCACAACGCTAGTCAAGAAGGGAGCTGGCCAAAACTCCGAAGTGTGTGATACACTGTACATGTACCCGGCCCGCGGCCAACGGGTCGAAAATTTCAGGAAACACGCTGCATTGTATCACTCCAAATACGAGTAGTGCGATCTCAAAATGAACTCGTGAAAACGGAAAATACATACACAGACAAGCTAGATCAAATCTGTGAATTAACTTGCAAAAATGTTCTTTCTCCATCGAAGTGTGTGACCTGCCGAGTCACAAGGAAGAGGAGGCAAGAACCCCTGGTCACATGTACTATCCTACAGGCTGAAGATTGCTACAGGCGGCGGAAGACAACAACAATGAAGAACTTCTTATGCACATTGTCAAATCCAAAATGGATGTGCTCAGAATTGTTTCGGTGCATTTGTGTAATTGCTCTTATTGTTTCTTGTATTTGACACTTATACATGTACTGTAATTGCAGAAATTCAACTGAGGAAGTGCCATTGCATTGGTGTGGTCAGAATAATTGATATCTGTGAAAACACATTTGTGTTTGTTTACAAACTGGCATTTAGAAAACTTATTTTTGTTTTAATTTCTTTTTCATGAAGGCTGTTAACCAAATTGGCAAAAAGATACATGTAACACTGCATAAGGTGTGTTTGAAGTTGTATTAAACCCTTATGAATGTTTGATGTGGTGTATATTGGGATTTGGGAAATGGATAGGGCCAAAAAGGAAATAATTGGTTGTATCGTCGTTTAAAACAGAAGTTCAAGAAACAAATGTATACTAGATGGTTTTGAATCCAAGTTTTTACTTAAAGTGGAATGCCTGCACACCTTAAACAACTTTTGTAAAGTTATCTGCTACTGGAAGCTGTTCTTTTGGGGCTCTTTCTTCTGGGGAGGATCTTTGTCATTTAATTTGGAATACATGAACTCATCCTGTTTGAGGTACCTGCCGTCTTTACTCAAATTGTTCATTCAAGAAAACAACACTAACTGATTAAGATTTTTCCATCTGTGTATTTCTTTTGGCTGAATGCAATATGTCATGTACAGCACGTCAAAGTTGGAATAAAAAAGTTATAGAAACAGTATTTGGCTCGTATTTGTTATTTATTGTTTCAAATCGTTCTTATCAAATTCAATCTAAATTTAAATCAATTTAAGTATGACACCTGCCCCATATTAATGATGATCATGCGTTTCAGCTAACTAGCAGCCATTTAGAGATGATTGACTGATTTACAGTTTTTGTGGGATATCATAACGAAGCAACTTGCAAGTTCTGGGGCTCATGGGTTTTACACATTCGTTCATAAAGGCTTGTCATTTACAAGATATTTTATAATATAATGAACTCCCTGGTTATTTCAAATTGAAATTAACTGTAATAAGCATCTTGCTTTAGAAATAATTACAAATAAAAAGCTAATATCTAACATTAAACAAATGTCCAGCAAGACGGGCGAACCCGCCTCGCGCGCGCATGCATTGCGTGTAAAATGTATATTTGCTGTGTCAAAAGAGGGCGCCATTTCTTTCTTTTTTTCTCATGCACAATTCGTGCGTGTTTTTGTCGTAGAATTTCTCATTCCCAAACAATTCGTGGACCGGGGAACAACGTTTTTATGATATAGTACACCATAATCTACATATCTGGCAAGTTTTATAAAATTCGGTGAACCAGATCGCCTATCTCGAAAACTAAAGCGTTTTCGGGCTCTCGTCCCACGGACTACAGTGTTATTTTATTTCCAACCGCGTTTCCAATAGTAAACCCTGGATAGGAAACTTTCTTCCTGTATCCTGATTGGATACCGCCATTGGCTAGTAATGGATTTTTATCGCGTACTTGGTGCTATTATTCAAAACGTGCAGTACGTGTTTTCGCGATCATTCGTCCACGCCTTCTCGAAAATACTAATTTCCTTTCCAATTTGCTCATATTAATATGAAATATGATACTGCATGTTGTCTTGATAAGATCGTAACAGTTTGATTTCAAAAATCGTGTTTTCGTAACTCACGCCGTGCTCGCGCTGCTACGAATTGACTCTGTTTTTACCCCAGACACCGCATACAAAAACAAACGCTAATGTGTAACGCATATCCAGGCACCAGACTGTTCCTCATTTGCATACGTGTGCAAAAATCTTGCACATGCAAATGATCCAATACCAGGGTGAGAGAGCAGGTAGTGGTGGTCGCGTACTGCTCGACACCCTGGGGACGAGGTTGCCACTGATCTCTATATAAAGACTGGCGGATATGCATACAACATTCACACAGAAGACTTTGCATATTGACCAATTCGCCCCCGGTCTCACGAAGATGGCCGCGTATAATACGAACGTTCTACGCGTCAATACGCGCGCGTTGTATCAACAGTTGACGCGCATTTTGGTCACGTGCACATATTATGATGTTCTAAAAGGGACACATTTCCGTAGTGATAATCATTGCAAAACGCCGAAAAAGTGATATTTGCGGTATTTTAGTAAAAATTTGTAGTTAACCTTGGCCAGTGGTGGTTGTCAAAATATAAGTAAAGTGAACCGCGACGTTACAAAAGAAATCATGCTGTCTATAAAAACGGCAACTTGTCCTTTGTAGATCACCAGCCGGTCTCACCAATATGGAGTCAAATTCGTACATTGTGCGGCTCTTTATTGGCTATCCAGTCTTTATATAGAGATCAGTGCTGCACCCGATTTCATCAAACTCTTCGTAACTTACGATGCATCGCAGCGATGCGACGCGTCGTATCTCTACGATGCGTCGCAGCTGCGATGCGTCCTGTGATCCATTTCACTAAACACGTCGTAAGTGCGACGCTTCGTAGGTGTATTTACTGCACAACTCGGTGACTGTTTTATGTCTTTAGTCAGCGTACAGTAAATAGTCGTCTGATATTCAACAAAGAGTCGTCGGATCTCAGCTCGAAATTTGTGAAAACGTAAAACAAAATGGCGGCCGTGCGATGTAATTTTGAAGGAAAACAAGCTCTCATTGGACTGTATAGCTTCTTTGAAATTTCAACTCTAATATTCCGGTCTAATTCATAATTATTCAACGAATTTTCTATTTACAACTTAACACACATTGCCTCGGTATTATAATCTCGTTAATGTAATGTTTGTGGCATAAAACTGGCTTAGAAATGACTCTTCTTATTTTGCGACGACCAATAGACACGTCTTAACTTGCGACGTGTTTTAAGCCGTTGTCAAGGAACTTACGACGCGTTCAACACATCGCAACTTTCGTGAAATGGAAGATACGACGCGTCGCGAGTTGCGACGTGTTACACGTCGTAACTCGAGTTGCGACGCGTCGCAGCGCTTCGTGAAATCGGGTGCTGGTGACCCCGGACGCGAATATTATATTTACACAACTATCTGGGGTACCCATTTTTTAGGCGACTTGAATCAGGGTTATAGGATTGTAGAGCGCCGCGTCGGAAACTACTTGTATAGCAACAATTTCCTTTTACTTTTCCTGATCTGAGGCTCTGGAGGATTTTAAAAAAAAAGGGAAATAATGTCCGAAATCCGTACCAAGTTGAAAAATAGTAGCCTCCACTCAAGCCTGGTTATAAAAACCAAGCCCCATAGGAAAGCGCACAAAGTACCCCAGATAGTTGTGTAATAAAAAATATCGCGACCCGGACGACCGTGACGTCATTTGAATACTATGTATCGATAGATTGTGATGCCATTCCTATTTATAGATTCTGATGTCACCTTTGGAATGTTCCAGAAGTTCACCGCCGTAGCGAGGGTATGTTGTGTATCGGGCAGTGTTTCCCCTGGGTTGGTGGAAGATGTGAGGTGGTAAAATAAATTTGGTCGAAAACAGACCCCGCGAGCGCGAAGCGCCAAGCCCTTGCGGCGTGGTTTCGGGGCCCGCTTAAGGGCCCCGAAAAATGTTGCATTCTAGACGCTCTGTGGTGCAATGTGAGGCATTTAAGGTCACATTCTTCTTACTTTTTTGGGCAGTTTATGTGAATAAAATATTGATATATATTATTGATTTTTTTCCCCAAAAATCTTACATCGGCCCCTATTTATTCGTGAAAATGTAGGCCGACCACCACCCTGACCACCAGGGAGTCAAGCATTTTTGGAATTTTTTTACAACCCTGGAAAATTTGGTATAATTGGAAAGAGAATCACACGACAAAAAAAAAAGTCTAAATTTTTCCAATCTATCAAAATGTTGAATATCATAAGAATCCTTATAAAATAAACAATATTTAGAATTTTGAATCAGCTTTTTATCACTCGTAACAGAAAAGTTATTATTTTTTTCCCCTAACACTAACACCGCCCCGCACGATTGTACGACATATCCGACTCTGGGCCCACACCGCAATGCGACCACACAGCCCGCCGTACGCGTAACACACGGGTAAAATACAGCTCCATTCACGGTACATACAACGCGGCAACACGGAACATGCACGTGTACGCGTAATCACGCGTTGCGGCATGCCGATAACATCGGCTGCCGGAACGTGCCGGCATTATTACTTGACTAAAAAAAACCAAACTTTCATGTTCTCCTGAAAGCCCAAGCTTCCGAATAAACCCCATTTCATGGACTTCTTACGCATGTATTTTGAGGATTTTTGATTGAAAACCGTTACATGGTACCGTTTTGTAGCCTTCGGAAAACGAAAAAAATTGCATTCACCGATCGCTTGGCAGGCTGAGCAGGGTACCAGGTCATACATAATGTACGCACGCGTGCTGTGCAACCAGCGATCGTCGCACCACTTGCCCAATTGCACATGAGGAGCTCACTGCGAATCAGCCGGAACGTGCGCAGCATTCTGGGACTACATGTATCTGCCTTGTTAAGCACGGAGGGTCTGCGCGTTAATTTTAGGATTGCGCAATGTATCCATAAATGGGATCATTGTCACTTCGTCACTCAGTCGAAAATCTCGAGTCGACATGCACCCAGACTCGACCAGTAATATACACACGGACGTTGAAAAGGCTCGTCTTCGTTTACGGTACGAATGACGATCTCAAAGAACACTAACATTGGTCCGGAGAATTCGAAGGTGAATTACAAAGACACACACATAAAATGCACAGATTTGATTATAATATTTTTTATTCCTTTTTCGTACCCGTGAGGCGGCAACATTGGCCAAAAAAGGCCGAGGCGGCCTCAAAAAGTCCCGAGGCGGGCCGCCTCACAAAAGAATGGACAGGGGAAACACTTGATCTATTTATAGATTATGATGTCACGTTTGGAATGTTCCAGAAGTATCCAGTATCTATAAAAGCATGTGTCTGACCGGAGCTACTCATTCTGCTCCTGGCTGTCATTCCGTCCACATCGATTGGTATCTTCTGATCTTTGCTCGTCGCCTTACCTGTTTTTACTCGTCGCCCTACCTGTTTCTGCTCATCGGTCTTAGCTCTTGCTCTGAGAATGGGTCGTAAGCAGTCATCTCGTGCTAGGCGGGCTGCCGAGCTTCGGGCCAATGATTCGCAGGTGAATTGGCCTTATACTCGGAAGGGAGGCCAGGGTTATCTTAACAAGCTGGCTGCCCAGCTTCGTCGTGAACGGTATGCCGAGATTCATGGCACGGTTGGAATTGAAGGTGCCGAAGCTGATGGCGTGGTTCGCCGGGCTGGTGTAGAAGAAATAAAAAACGGCGCCGAGGTGGCTCCGCCGTCTTCCCGCACTATTGCTACTACCACTACAACTACTGGTGTCTCGTCAGGGAATTCCGTGACTCACAGTGAAGCCGTCGACTGCTTGCGTCAGCTGCGAGTTTCTTCAGAGTTCAACGATCTGTAGCTGGCGAACTAGTGATGTGTCATCGGGCGTGTGATTCAGCAATTGGACTGCGTGATCTCCCTCCGTGCGGTTACGCCGTTGATCTATTTATAGATTATGATTCACGTTTGGAATGTTCCAGTAGTATCCATATCACCGCCGTACTGAGGGTCCAGTTGTGTATCGGGTACCTATGTCACGCCCCAACTATCGCATCGGTCCCAACTATAGTTGGGCCCGTCCCAACTATAGTTGGGCCTGTCCGGGCTGTAGTTCCACAGTTGGGCTGGCCCAACTATAGTTGGTCCTGTCCCAACTATAGTTGGGACGGTCCCAACTGTAAGTTCCATCGTTGGGCTGGCCCACCTATAGTTGGGAGGACCCAACTGCCGCACTATAGTTGGGACCGATGCGATAGTTGGGGGCGTGACAGCTATAAAAGCAGTGTCTGACCGGAGCTCGGTTCATTCTGCTCGTCCCGTCCACATCGATTGGGATCATCTGATCTTTGCTCGTCGCCTTACCTGTTTTTACTCGTCGCCCTACCTGTTTCTGCTCATCGGTCTTAGCTCTTGCTCTGAGAATGGGTCGTAAGCGGTCATCTCTTGCAGTGTGATTCGGCGTGTGATTCGGCCCAAAACCTAGCCGCGTTCTTAGCCGCGTTCTTAGCCGCGTTCTCAACCGCGGTATCAAAATCTCAAACACATACAGTAAAAGGTGGTTGCCTCTCTGTTTGTAGTGAAAGGATTTCTTCGACTTTCCCAACGAAATGTTAAATTTATAGAATAAATGTACTATTTATGTACTACAATAAATGTACTATGTACCCCACATAGTTTTATAAACTTGAATTTTTATTGCATAATCCATTTCATCCATCTATTGGGAAGATCAAATTTTGGAGGGGGCCAATTGGGTCCACTAATTAGCTGTTAATTAAGGCCCTAATGAGGAGTCTCCCTTTTCCACTTTAAAAAAAGCAAAAACTGAATGCTTTGACCTATAACACTCCTTTAAAACAAAATGTACCCCACATAGTTTTATAAACTTGAATTTTTATTGCATAATCCATTTGATCCATCTATTCGGAAGATCAAATTTTGGAGGGTGCCACTTCAGTCCACTAATTAGCTGTTAATTAAGACCCCAATGAGGAGTCTCCATTCTCCACTCTAAAAGAGCACAAAACTGAATGCTTTGACCTATAACACCCCTTTAAAAAAAAATCTACCCACATAGTTTTAGAAACTTGAATTTGTTTTGCATAATCCATTTGATCCATCTATTGGGAAGATCAAATTTTGGAGGGGGCCAATTCAGTCCACTAATTAGCTGTTAATTAAGGCCCTATCGAGGAGTCTCAATTTTCCACTCTAAAAGTGCACAAAACTGAATGCTGCTGACCTATAACACCCCTTTAAAACAAAATGTACCCCACATAGTTTTATAAACTGAAATTTTTATTGCATAATCCATTTGATCCATCTATTGGGAAGATGAAATTTTGGAGGGGGCCAATTCGGTCCACTAATTAGCTGTTAATTAAGACCCTAACGAGGAGTCTCCATTGTCCACTCTAAAAGTGCACAGAACTGAATGCTGCTTACCCATAACACCCCTTTAAAACAAAATGTACCCCGCATAGTTTTATAAATTTGAATTTTTATTGCATAATCCATTTCATCCATCTATTTGGAAGATCAACTTTTGGAGGGGGCCGATTCGGTTTACTAATTACTTGTTAATTAAGGCCCTAATGAGGAGTCTCCATTTTCCACTCTAAAAGTGCACAAAATTGAATGCTGCTAACCTATAACACCTCTGTAAAACAAATGTACCCCACATAGTTTCATAAATTTGAATTTTTATTGCATAATCCGTTTCATCCATCTATTGGGAAGATCAAATTTTGGAGGGGGCCAATTTGGTCCACTAATTACTTGTTAATTAGGGCCCTAATGAGGACTCTCCATTTTCCACTCTAAAAGTGCACAAAACTGAATGCTTTGACCTATAACACCCCCTTTAAATCAAAATGTACCCCTCATAGTTTTATAAATTAGAATTTTTATTGCATAATCCATTTGATCCATCTATTGGGAAGATCAAATTTTGGAGGGGGCCAATTCGGTTTACTAATTACTTGTTAATTAAGGCCCTAATGAGGAGTCTCCATTTTCCACTCTAAAAGTGCACAAAATTGAATGCTGCTAACCTATAACACCTCTGTAAAACAAAATGTACCCCACATAGTTTTATAAATTTGAATTTTTATTGCATAATCCGTTTCATCCATCTATTGGGAAGATCAAATTTTGGAGGGGGCCAATTTGGTCCACTAATTACTTGTTAATTAGGGCCCTAATGAGGAGTCTCCATTTTCCACTCTAAAAGTGCACAAAACTGAATGCTTTGACCTTTAACACCCCCTTTAAATCAAAATGTACCCCTCATAGTTTTATAAATTAGAATTTTTATTGCATAATCCGTTTCATCCATCTACTGGGAAGATCAAATTTTGGAGGGGGCCAATTTGGTCCACTAAATAGCTGTTAATTAAGGCCCTAATGAGGAGTCTCCATTTTCCACTCTAAAAGTGCACAAAACTGAATGCTTTGACCTATAATACCCGCTTTAAAACAAAATGTACCCCACATAGTTTTATAAACTGGAATTTTTATTGCATAATCCGTTTCATCAATCTATTGGGAAGATCAAATTTTGGAGGGGGCCAATTCGGTACACTAATTAGCTGTTAATTAAGACCCTATCGAGGAGTCTCCATTTTCCACTCTAAAAGTGCACAAAAGGGAATGCTGCTGACCTATAAAACCCCTTTAAAACAAAATGTACCCCACATAGATTTATAAATTAGAATTTTTATTGCATAATCCATTTGATCCATCTATTGGGAAGATCAAATTTTCGAGGGGGCCAATTCGGTCCACTAAATAGCTGTTAATTAAGGCCGTAATGAGGAGTCTCCATTTTCAACTCTAACATTGCACAGAACTGAATGCTGCTGACCCATAACACCCCTTTAAAACAAAATGTACCCCACAGAGTTTTATAAATTTGAATTTTTATGGCATAATTCATTTCATCCATCTACTGGGAAGATCAAATTTTGGAGGGGGCCAATTCGGTCCACTAATTAGCTGTTAATTAAGGCCCTAATGAGGAGTCTCCATTTTCCACTCTAAAAGTGCACAAAACTGAATGCTGCTGACCCATAACACCCCTTTAAAACAAAATGTACCCCACATAGTTTTATAAATTTGAATTATTATTGCATAATCCATTTCATCCATGAATTGGGAAGATCAAATTTTGGAGGGGGCCAATTGGGTCCACTAATTACTTGTTAATTAAGGCCCTAATGAGGAGTCTCCATTTTCCACTCTAAAAGTGCACAAAACTGAATCCTGTTAACCTATAACCCCACTGTAAAACAAAATGTAGCCCACATATATTGATAAATTTGAATTTTTATTGCATAATCCATTTGATCCATCTATTGGGAAGATCAAATTTTCGAGGGGGCCAATTCGGTCCACTAATTAGCTGTTAATTAAGGCCCTAATGAGGAGTCTCCATTTTCAACTCTAAAATTGCACAGAACTGAATGCTGCTGACCCATAACACCCCTTTAAAACAAAATGTACCCCACAGAGTTTTATAAATTTGAATTTTTATGGCATAATTCATTTCATCCATCTACTGGGAAGATGAAATTTTGGAGGGGGCCAATTCGGTCCACTAATTAGCTGTTAATTAAGGCCCTAATGAGGAGTCTCCATTTTCAACTCTAAAAGTGCACAGAACTGAATGCTGCTGACCCATAACACCCCTTTGAAACAAAATGTACCCCACATAGTTTTATAAATTTGAATTTTTATTGCAGAATCAATTTCATCCATCTATTGGGAAGATGAAATTTTGGAGGGGGCCAATTTGGTCCACTAATTACTTGTTAATTAAGGCCCTAATGACTCCATTTTCCACTCTAAAAGTGCACAAAAGTGAATGCTGCTGACCTATAACACCACTGTAAAACAAAATGTACCCCACATAGTTTTATAAATTTGAATTTTTATTGCATAATCCATTTCATCCATCTACTGGGAAGATCAAATTTTGGAGGGGTCCAATTTGGTCCACTAATTACTTGTTAATTAAGGCCCTAATGAGGAGTCTCCATTTTCCACTCTAAAAGTGCACAAAACTGAATGCTTTGACCTATAACACCCCCTTTAAAACAAAATGTACCCCACATAGTTTTATAAACTGGAATTTTTATTGCATAATCCGTTTCATCCATCTATTGGGAAGATCAAATTTTGGAGGGGGCCAATTCGGTCCACCAAATAGCTGTTAATTAAGGCCCTAATGAGGAGTCTCCATTTTCAACTCTAAAATTGCACAGAACTGAATGCTGCTGACCCATAACACCCCTTTAAAACAAAATGTACCCCACAGAGTTTTATAAATTTGAATTTTTATGGCATAATTCATTTCATCCATCTACTGGGAAGATCAAATTTTGAAGGGGGCCGATTCGGCCCACTGATTAGCTGTTAATTAAGACCCTAATCAGGAGTCTCCATTTTCCAATCTAACAGTGCAGAAAACTGAATGCTGATGACCTATAACACCACTTTAAAACAAAATGTACCCCACATAGTTTTACAAATTTGAATTTTTATTGCAGAATCAATTTCATCCATCTACTGGGAAGATCAAATTTTGGAGGGGGCCAATACGGTCCACTAATTAGCTGTTTATTAAGGCCCTAATGAGGAGTCTCCATTTTCCACTCTAAAAGTGCACAAAACTGAATGCTGCTAACCTATAACAACACTGTAAAACAAAATGTACCCCACATAGTTTTATAAATTTGAATTTTTATTGCATAATCCGTTTCATCCATCTACTGGGAAGATCAAATTTTGGAGGGGTCCAATTTGGTCCACTAATTACTTGTTAATTAAGGCCCTAATGAGGAGTCTCCATTTTCCACACTAAAAGTGCACAAAACTGAATGCTTTGACCTATAACACCCCCTTTAAAACAAAATGTACCCCACATAGTTTTATAAACTGGAATTTTTATTGCATAATCCGTTTGATCCATCTATTGGGAAGATCAAATTTTGGAGGGGGCCAATTCGGTCCGCTAATTAGCTGTTAATTAAGACCCTATCGAGGAGTCTCCATTTTCCACTCTAAAAGTGCACAAAAGGGAATGCTGCTGACATATAAAACCCCTTTAAAACAAAATGTACCCCACATAGATTTATAAATTAGAATTTTTATTGCATAATCCATTTGATCCATCTATTGGAAAGATCAAATTTTCGAGGGGGCCAATTCGGTCCACCAAATAGCTGTTAATTAAGGCCCTAATGAGGAGTCTCCATTTTCAACTCTAAAATTGCACAGAACTGAATGCTGCTGACCCATAACACCCCTTTAAAACAAAATGTACCCCACAGAGTTTTATAAATTTGAATTTTTATGGCATAATTCATTTCATCCATCTACTGGGAAGATGAAATTTTGGAGGGGGCCAATTCGGTCCACTAATTAGCTGTTAATTAAGGCCCTAATGAGGAGCCTCCATTTTCCACTCTAACAGTGTTAATTAAGGCCCTAATGAGGAGTCTCCATTTTCCAATTTAAAAGTGCACAAAACTGAATCCTGCTAACCTATAACACCACTGTAAAACAAAATGTAGCCCACATATATTTATAAATTTGAATTTTTATTGCATAATCCATTTGATCCATCTATTGGGAAGATCAAATTTTGGAGGGGGCCAATTCGGTCCACTAATTAGCTGTTAATTAAGGCCCTAATGAGGAGTCTCCATTTTCAACTCTAAAAGTGCACAGAACTGAATGCTGCTGACCCATAACACCCCTTTGAAACAAAATGTACCCCACATAGTTTTATAAATTTGAATTTTTATTGCAGAATCAATTTTATCAATCTATTGGGAAGATCAAATTTTGGAGGGGGCCAATTCGGTCCACTAATTTTTTGTTAATTAAGGCCCTAATGACTCCATTTTCCACTCTAAAAGTGCACAAAACTGAATGCTGCTAACCTATAACACCCCTTTAAAACAAAATGTACCCCACATAGTTTTATAAATTTGAATTTTTATTGCATAATCCATTTGATCCATCTACTGGGAAGATCAAATTTTGGAAGGGGCCAATTCGGTCCACTAATTAGCTGTTAATTAAGGCCCTAATGAGGAGTCTCCATTTTCCACTCTAAAAGTGCACAAAACTGAATGCTGCTGACCCATAACACCCCTTTAAAACAAAATGTACCCCACATAGTTTTATAAATTTGAATTTTTATTACATAATCCATTTCATCCATGTATTGGGAAGATCAAATTTTGGAGGTGGCCAATTCGGTCCACTAATTACTTGTTAATTAAGGCCCTAATGAGGAGTCTCCATTTTCCACTCTAAAAGTGCACAAAAGGGAATGCTGCTAACCTATAACACCACTGTAAAACAAAATGTACCCCACATAGTTTTATAAATTAGAATTTTTATTGCTTAATCCATTTTATCCATCTATTGGAAAGATCAACTTTTGGAGGGGGCCGATTCGGCTCACTGATTAGCTGTTAATTAAGACCCTAATCAGGAGTCTCCATTTTCCCCTCTAAAAGTGCAGAAAAGTGAATGCCTTGACCTATAACACCCCTTTAAAACAAAATCTACCCCACATAGTTTTACAAATGTAACGATATGGGTTTTTGGGTTTGAAATGATGAATAATTCACGAGGTGCATGAATAATGCAATGTTATTCTCTGGCTGTTCCTTTTAGAGTACTTACCCCCGCCAGCCTAATTGCCCTAGTTAACAAGTTTGGATATGTTCGTCGACATTTATGTCATTTGATAATTCTATCTTGAGAATGAATATTTGGTAACAGTATGTCATCATCATTGTCAGTAATTAAAGTTAACATTCCTTGTGAGTCAATTTTATGTGCGACGAGGGGTTGTAGTCATTGCATTACGGTAAGAGCGCTACCGCTCACATGGTTTGTCCTCTTGCGAGCGGGCCGTGAAAGAAGCTCAGACCGAGCCAACCTTTGTCTAAAAGTCGCCCACTTTTCCCTCATTTTTGGGGTAAGTTGGATTCTAATTAAGTATTGAGTAGATCATGTAAGGGCATAGAAGAGGTTGGTTGATATGATTATTGTCAAACTGATTTATTTTTGTAGTTTTTAGGGTGTTAGTTTTGTGTGCAAGTGTCAAAACTTTTCTAGAGTTGAATGACCGTTTTCGTACACATTCACTGCACAATGCATTATATAATGGCGACATTGAGTTCAGCATTGTGTACATTCAGTACGTAGTGTGCGTATGCACAGCACAACGTTGAATCTCGACCACACTGTAGAATAAGACCTACTCGCTTTATTTTGAAATGTTGTTCGTGTATGTCACATTGTTTATTGGTGCACGGGATCTTTTATGATAGAAGCTATTTCCTTAAATATGTTCCCCGTGTATGCTATTTGTATTTTTATGTATTTTAATTTATAGCTGAGACATTGCTGTCACAAGCTTTGAAGGTTGACACCTCAAGTGCATTACAGGCCTTCTCTATTTTATATGGCTCTGGTTTTTTTAACATATACCAAAAAGCTTAATGGCACTTTGAGAGCCTCAAATTTTGTAAAGATACATAGCTGGAAATCAGTTTTCATAATTTTTTGTAGCATAGACCTAGATTGATCTCCCATAGCTTAATGAAAATCCTACAACCTTCGTTTATGTGAGTGACGTGTTGCTGAACAGCCAAATGTTAACGGAATTTTGTCAACCAAAACAAGAGACAATTTCGTTTTGGTTGGAAAAAAATTAAAATCAGAAACAATAATTTTCTTTCCTATATATAATGAATAAGTATGAGTGGAACTTTAAGAAAGTGAACATTAATCAGAACTATCTTGATTATTTTCATGGAATGGTGCAATTGAAAATGGCGTTTCGGACGTTACATCTTCCGTAAACAATCTTACCCCTCATTTGACACACTAGGACTACAATTAAATTATATGATATCAGTATTAAAATACACTTTCTGGTTACCCCATTCCAATGCCTAAAAAGAAAGTAACCTTTTTTTTTTTGCAGTGATGTTGTTTAAAACTTTTTTTATCAAATGAAAAAGTTATCTAATTTTCCGTAAACAGTTTTGTAACGTCCGAAACAATTTTAATTTTGGAGTCTCAGAAAATAAAGGAATTGCAGAACCTATTTATTATTTCATTTTGGAGGAAGCTCAAGGCAGCTTCCCATCCCAGCATAAAGTAATGCAGTATCTAATTACATTACCATTATATCAGCAAAACAAATTTTCCGTTAACAGTTGTAACATCCGAAACAAATGTAACGTCCGAAACAAAAAAATACCATTTCTCAGCTAATAACTCAAAGTAGAGGGTACCTGAAGTGAATCAATCATCATGAAATAAACCACTGTTAGTTTTAAAACAAATCTATACATAAATTAGATCTTTGATATCC
The DNA here is from genome assembly GCA_029964075.1 of Patiria pectinifera. Taxonomy (NCBI): domain Eukaryota; kingdom Metazoa; phylum Echinodermata; class Asteroidea; order Valvatida; family Asterinidae; genus Patiria; species Patiria pectinifera. The sequence continues at coordinate 21,103,582 of CM057150.1, read as the reverse complement.
AACAAATTTCTCGTAGCACAAGAAATTCGTTTCGGACGTTACACAGTTGTATTGTTAACACAAAATTGCCATTTGTCATGCATTTTTTTGATTATATCAATATTTTATGATTCTTTCATTGTTTTATCTTGTCAAGAAAAATATTTGAACCATTTCATTCAGTTTTAAAAGTAAATATAATATGCATTTGATGCCAAAATCCAAATTTACTGTTAACTTTCTAAGCTTTCTACCATATTAAATTGGTAACAATGAAATGTTTAAAGACACTGTATGTGATGCATGGCATTTGTGGATTGTTAAAAAATAACCTAACTGTTACTTAACTAAAACAATGTCAACCACAACTACTCATCAGAATTCTTGAGCCCTATAAATAATACTTTCTGGGGTATTGTTGTCGTGTTTCGGACGTTACAGCATAGTGTTAACAAACATTTTTAACGTCAGACAAGTTCAAATGAGGGAAAACTCTTACATTGAAAAAATAGATTTCAACATTGTAAGTCCCCCTGTTGTGTTTTGTTTTTATATTTTATCTGGTCTTGCTTCTATGAAGGTAATTCCAACTTATACAATATAAGTAAAGTCTATTTCTCAATTCCTGTATGGCAATTTTACACTATAGTGCACCGAATTTAGATCTAGATTTTAACTTTCTGCATGCATGCTGGTCACCTCTATTAACAAAATGGATGATTCCAGTTCCACATGTACTGTATGGTGGGAGACTATATACTTTGTACTTTTACCATTCTATTTTGATGGACATGTTCAGTTTGTTAACATGTATAATGTAACATCCGAAACAAACAAAAATGAGACTTTTAAGATAAAATATTACATTCCCTCAATGAATACAGCTTACAAGTAGGTGTAATTATTTGCACTAATTGGTCAGTACCGGTATTTCAATCTCATGTAAATTCTTTGATTTAAAATTACATATGCAGTGCTCAAAGAACTTGAAAGGCAAATTCCATGAAAAGGTGGACAAATTAAAAAAAACATGAAATTTGTTATATCTTTAGAAAGTTAACAACAATAAGTGTGGTATCAAATTAAAGGAGACAACAAGATTTGGTGTTGCAGCAAGATGACATGAAGCAAAGCGTGAATTTTGGTTAAATAACCTGGTATTTTTTGATAAAATCATGGATTTTTGGTACAAATTTTGGACAACTTGTTTTAACATGCAAAACTTGAATGGTATTTATGTATGAGTTTTGTATTTTAGAGAAAGGTGAAAATTCTGTACAAATAGAGGTCTTTTGTTTGAATATTAGTTTCATTTTGGTATGTTAGAACTTTTGTCAAAGATGGGGGACAAACTGTAACGTTGAAATACGCGCCCAAACAGTGGTGTTACATTGCTTAAAATGTAACGAAACTAACTGTGGAATAAGCACGAATCACATCAGTTTACCTTTAATATCGAGGTTTTCTACAGGTTTCATTCCAAAATTGATTTTCAATTATTACATGGGATACTGTAACTGTATACCGATGTGGGTGAGCCAAAAATAACAAAGCAAACAGATCAAACATTAGCAAAGTTTGTAGAAATTGATGATCTGATGTTAACATTATGTAACATCCGAAACAAAAGATGACATGTTGTCTTTTTGTACCGTAGTAAATGCAGTTCAGTATGTTTTCAGGTTTTTTTTAATGATTACCACTGCAATCAAGTTCATATTTTGCAATTTTCCATATGTATGCAACATAACGTTATGAAGTACAGATAAATTAGACAGATCCAGTTGCAACAAGTGCAAGTGCATGTACCGTACTGTATATACCGGTATTTGAGGTGATAGAACACACTGCTAAACTATTTCTGTGGCAATTTGAATACAGAAATTGCATAAATGTTAATATGTTAGTTCATTTTCTGCCTGCAAATAAGCTAACAGGCCAATGATACCAAAGCAATGCCATAAAATGTGAGACAAGTTGAGATGTTAACAAAGTGTAACGTCCGAAACATAGCAGGGGACACAGGTATGAAAATTATCTGCCAATGTACTTTTTCCAATTTTTTTTCATGTAACTATATTTTATCATCCATGGTTTACATGCAATAAGTTTGACCCAAGAAAACCCCATTCTTCCATACCAAACAAAAACTTTAAATGGTGAAACCCAGTATTTCCGGCTATATTTGACTTTCAAGCAATGTAAAATCGTAATTTTTGGTGATAGAAACTCAAATCTTGGCATAAATAATCTCTGAACCATGCTCTTAACATTAACATTCATTGCTAAAGAAGTTGGTAAAGCATGAGTTGAATATCACCATTTTGAGATGTGTAACAGTTCGTAGTAAAATATACAAATGTTGTTATGTTCATGGATGTTTCACAAGTTTAGAGTTAGATTTAAGCTCCGACTTTTACATTTCTCATAAATATGAATAGTTTTGATGCTAAAACTACATGTTTCAAGTGTGTTAACATATTTTCAATTTTTACCCTCTTGGTTGACAAATATGGGCATGTTAAAAAAACCAGAGCCATATCAGGGTAAGACTGTAAATCTCTTTGAATGCTTGATTAATTAGTCATCATATTTAGTTTTATTTTGGAGTGATCATGACACTGTCTTCAAAACAACTATATTATTTATAGTTCATGCTGTACATGTATAATTAAAATACCTGTTGTTTATAATATTAATTTAATCCAATGACTTTGGAACAAGACTTACAAAAGTTTAAGATCAATTCGTTTTATTCATGGTCAACAGGGTCTTCTTTTATGGTCTTCTTAGTCATCGTCTTCATACAGGGAACTTCATCTGAGTCTTTCCCTGTGTCTTATTCGGATCTTCATTTGGATTATTTTGTATAATTGGAGAGCGTGAATTAAATTAAAACTTAATCAAGTGAATCACAGTAAACAACCGTCTGAGTGTTCCAGTTCAATTCTACTTGCTTTCCACCTTACTCTATATTCATGAGGGTGAACCTGACCACCCTTATCATCGTTGGGGTTGCCACCTCGCGACATAAACTTGAATTTTTATTGCATAATCCATTTCATCCATCTATTGGGAAGATCAAATTTTGGAGGGGGCCAATTCCGTCCACTAATTAGCTGTTAATTAAGGCCCTATCGAGGAGTCTCAATTTTCCACTCTAAAAGTGCACAAAAGTGAATGCTGCTGACCTATAACACCACTGTAAAACAAAATGTACCCCACATAGTTTTATAAATTTGAATTTTTATTGCATAATCCATTTCATCCATCTACTGGGAAGATCAAATTTTGAAGGGGGCCGATTCGGCCCACTGATTAGCTGTTAATTAAGACCCTAATTAGGAGTCTCCATTTTCCACTCTAACAGTGCAGAAAACTGAATGCTGATGACCTATAACACCACTTTAAAACAAAATGTACCCCACATAGTTTTACAAATTTGAATTTTTATTGCAGAATCAATTTCATCCATCTACTGGGAAGATCAAATTTTGGAGGGGGCCAATACGGTCCACTAATTAGCTGTTTATTAAGGCCCTAATGAGGAGTCTCCATTTTCCACTCTAAAAGTGCACAAAACTGAATGCTTTGACCTATAACACCCCTTTGAAACAAAATGTATCCCACATAGTTTTACAAACTTAAATTTACAAAGGGTAAATCAAACTTTAAAAAATTACACTGTGAAAGAAATTGCAGACCACATGTTTGTAAACATTTTAATTTTGATGACAGTATTTATTTCATTCATTGGCAGATCACATTCGTGAAAAGGGCAATTTTTTACAACAATGCGGTGTTCATTACAGACATGACGACGATCGATTTGCGCTCTCAATAATCAGAAACCTGATTTAACTGACATAATTATCACACCGAGTGTTAACAATTATAATTGGTTTTGTCCACAATCGGCATTTAAACTAAAGAGAAAACAAAGGAAAAGGTAAAAAAAAAAAATAACAATTCTTCTTAAAAACCAGATATTTTCTTTATAAAAATGTATGTAATCAAGATATTGACATAGAAGAAATCTACACTCAGTTGTGGGGAAACTCCCTCAAAAGGGGGGAGGGGTGTCGGATACTTGACACCAAATCACGACAAAAATCAAAAAGGAGCATTTCAAGGCCCTTGTGCTGTTTGTAAGAAAATCACACGAATTTTAAATTTGGCATTGTTCTATATCTCATCACAACAAATTGTGGTGGACGATGCATTTGCACATCCCCTAAGTCAAAAGGTGTTGGACATAACCCCCCCCCCTCCCTCGCGACTTGCATCCATGTAGATTACAGAAACAATATCCCAGAACATGGTAAATGGTAGACACAGCACATTGCAGCCAAAAGTGGACATACCCTCTTCTGGTCTGAAGTCCTCGATATACACCCCTTTCAAAGTAATTTTCACCGTTTTCATCGTGGCAGTATTGTGTGATTTCGATACTAAGTCTGTATCTAGACATACGGCAAATTTGTATTTCATCAATTGGAATATTCGTATTCCATCATTTTCAAGAAGCATACATCTGATACAGTACTCATTGTATTGTTTGTGTTCGTTACTTATAATCGCTACTAAAGAAGTGTTATTTTTTTTAAATCAAAATACATACGTCATAAAAATGGCACTTGATTTCTACTAAAGTAAATGTTCCTTTCGTTACACTTTTTAAACTTTCATTATCACGATGTAATAAGTCTTTTTCATCTTGAAATCGTCAAAAATTTGGATTGGAGAGGCCAAATTTCTTCTCTTGAAAGCCGATTTAAAGTCTAATGAAGATAGAGACGCCTTTAAACGTTACAGTGTATAATTCACATATAGTTGGAAGGGTATTTATTGTGAATTTGCATAACTAAAAGTAAAACACGTTCTTTGAATGTCGGTGTTCATGAAAACGTTTACACAGGCTGAAACTAATTTCATATAATTAATTTCACAATCAATATTACATCTACGGGACCATCAATTAATACTGTAATGAGACAAAACAGTATCTTTGCACTGTTACAGAACTATAATGTTCAATGTTTGGGTAAACTATGTTTTCTTTGTCAGAAATTACTGTGAGCGAATTTAATACTGTCCATACAATAGACGGAATCAGTAATCCTCATGTAGTTCCATTTTTTTATACAGAAAGTGGCTCTGTACAAATACACCGACATTATTCTGTTATGTCATTGAAACGTTAAAACCAATTAGGCAAATCCAATATTGAAAGTGAAAAGAGAGTGACCACACTTCGTTAAATTGACCGTTATGCCATACTAAAATTATCTCCCAATAATTAATATAATTCTTCTAATCGATTTTAAACTGTTATATACTACATTATGTCTTACTATAGTACAAGAAACGTTACATAAAATACACACAAGCGGATTGGTTAAGTAGCATATATTTATTAAATTACTCATTAACTCGATCTTGTAGAACACTTGGATTTTGACACCAATATATGTTCTTTCTACCATTTAAAAAAAAAATGTAAGAAAGCACGTCCATGGTGAACCCTTTTTTGGCGAGAGTCGGAACTGCAACTTAGTGAATCAAAGCACTTGAACTGGTTCTGGATGTTGTCCAAAACATAAAGAGTCAAGTGCCTGTTTTCGAGAAGTGGGAAAAACATGATGTCGCAAAATTTGTCACCGTCAATAAATTTATGCTTTTTGAGACTGATCGATATGTTTGAGGTGTTGGCTGCTTGTTAATGATCTGCAAGGTTTCGTGGCAGTGCAAAGCCCATAACTTCACTTGATCTACATCTGCATTTACGATTTCGCACAGTTGACTGAGATAAAAAAAAAATCAACGAAAGCTCCACTTAACCAACCAGGACTATAGTTTGGGTATATATGTTTCAAACGCTTCAACACAGACGATTTGGGGATGTTATTGATCATGGCCAATTGGTGGAAGGATAGAAAATCTTTTGTTTTCTCGGCACGAACGGCAACGCTGTGTATTTTTTTTTGGTGGAGATGAAATGTTGTCTTCTGTTGACTGATTTTTTTCATAAAAAAATAAATACCCCGTCGCGGAAACTCGACTTGTAAAACGAAGAGCAGTAGTCGCTTGAACGTTGACGTCATTGAACTCTATGATTTTGTTATGATCTAATGGATCCCTGACAAACGTTTTGTAATGGCCACTTTCCAACGATTGGCCTTCGTGGACGACGACTGACCGTAATTCGTAAACGGCAGGAGTGTTCTTCAGGCAGAATTGTGACAGATCAATTATAACATTTGGAGTGACGTCTGTTGTGATTTTCGTCTGTTTCCCCCCAATATAATGAAATCGCAACAACTGCTCTACCAATAAAGTAGGACAGTTGACAATTCGAGACACTATCATCTTTGTACACTGGTCTTGCTCACACATATCACATTTAAGACCCTTCACAATTTCATCATCAAAACATTTTTGCAAACAATTACCGAGGCTCAAATTTCGAACAGGAACAGTTAATATGCCAGATTTTTCCAAAACCGTATTGCCGTTGCAGTTGAGACACATTGAGATCTTTGAAATCTCTATTTCATTGGTCAAGCAAGACTCACCAAAAAAGGGTACCATAGGGCCAACAAAAAAGTCTCCGGTTTCTGGTATGGAGCTTGCCCAAAAAGTGGTGCGGCGACGCGGCTTTTTTTTTTTACCTGATTTTTTTGGCTTCAATTGTCGGCTGATGACTGCAAATGGTGCCCGACTAAATAGTGCAAATCTAGGGGAATCCAGAGAGGCCGCATAAAGCTTATTCTCGACAATAACCCAATCTACAAACACGTTAAAATTTTGCAGCAGCAGGATTCCAGTCAAACCAGTGAGTTTGGCGGTTTTGAGACATCATCTTTCATTGAAAAAAAAACCTTTTTCATTTTGCCGACGCGCATGGCTACGGCGACGCGCGCGCATACCAGAAACCGGAGACTTTTTTGGGGGGCCTAAGCTGTAGATAAAATGTGTAATGATTGTCAGTGGTTCTATGATGTCATCAATGGCTTTCATAGTAGTTGACTGTACAAGCAACCCAATCCAATACATCGCATCACGAACATTTTGCGGATAGTACTTACGGCAATATCTGGACGCGTTTTTTATAAAGTGACTTGCACAACAATGTATAATTGTCTTCTTGAAATCATTGTTTGCGGCAGACCCAGTCACGATTTTGTAACACCGATTAAGGTATTCTGTGACAGTCTCACAGTTAAAGGCCCTCAAACTTGCCAACAAAAGTGTCGAGCTATCGGTTATGACGACTATCTTGGATTTCTGAGTCAAAATGATGTCATCAAGTCAAACTGATGTCGGAATCCGAATCCTCGTCGTCCACTTACACGAGAAAGTGTTTTCATACAGGATTCCAGGTGCTCTGGTTAAAAAGTTGATTTTGGAAGATGGCGCTGCCAGCCGTCTCAAATTTGGCCCTCTAGCGACAAATGCAGGGATTTTTCGGAGGGACCTTGGGGCTCATTTCTTCATGGTTCACAGCGGTCAAATTCGTTTTCAAAACATCTTTCTTTTTTGCCAGAGAATGGTCATGGAACTTAGGTTTTTGACATTAAAAGTGAAATTGAAATTGAAACAGAAATCGAATTTACAATTGATATTGAACTTGAAAGTGATATTTACAGTGAAATTGACATTGAAATTGAAAAAGAAATTGTACTTGTAATGGAAATTGATCATTAAGTACATGTATAGCAGTCATGCACTTTGTATCGGTCTGCTACGTTACGCGCTACGCCAAGCAATATTAGACCCAGTCAATCAAGGGCGTGTCTACGTTTTGTAGATCTTTGCGCGCCTGGCCGCTGTTGTATTTCACAAACACTGCATCAGAATCGACCAAACACACTTTTAGTCCAAGTTAAGTTTGGGAATGAAATGGTGTCAAGATTTAGTAAATTCGACTCCGATTGCGCTAGCGCGCGGCATCCGTAAATTTACATTCTTGGGTTATATATTAGACATGCGACCGGAGAAATCCGTGTACAACGGGTAATACTTAAACTAGAAACTAGAAACATTTAAAAAAAATCGGGGGATATTATAATGCCCCCATTGTTCCTTGATTAGCTGACGAGTTCACTTAACGAAGTCGAATGGACAACTTGTCGAGCTGTATTTGTTTTACCAAGTCGACTTAGTGAAGTTGAAAACAAGATGTATTATCTCACTCGAGATCATGATGACTTGCCAAGATAAAACCTCTCGACAAGTCCACATCGAAGTGTATTTGATGACTTGCCGAGATGAAATATCTCACCAAGTTGACTTATTAGGGCCGATGTGGAGATGATGACATTCAAACTTCGCGTTCAGTAGTGAAATATCCAGAGGTTGAAACCCATGCAATCCTGCATCGGGGGGGTGGTACCATCCTTCCAGTAGATTAACTGTTCACATACAACGATCATGCACTACACAGGGCGAGTAAAAACAAGCGGAAACCACCGAAACATATTTCGTATTAAAAAAAAACTACTTTTAGAGGAAGATGCTAAAATAGGGCCTTAATCAACAAGTAATTAGCATTCAGTTTTGTGCTCTTTTACAGTTGAAAATGGAGAGTCCTCATTAGGACCTTAATTAACAGCTAATTAGTGGACCGAATAGGCCCTTTCCCAAAATGTGATCTTCCCAGTAGATGGATGAAATGGATTATGCAATAAAAATTCAAATTTATAAAACTATGTGGGGTACATTTTGTGTTAAAGGGTGTTATAGGTCATCAGCATTCAGGTTTGTGCTCTTTTACAGTTGAAAATGGAGAGTCCTCATTAGGACCGTAATTAACAAGTAATTAGTGGACCGAATTGGCCCCTTCCAAAATTTGATCTTCCCAATAGATGGATGAAATGGATTATGCAATAAAAATTCAAATTTATAAAACTATGTGGGGTACATTTTGTTTTAAAGGGGTGTTATAGGTCAGCAGCATTAAGTTTTGTGCACTTTTAGAGTGGAAAATGGAGACTCCTCATTAGGGCCTTAATTAACAGCTAATTAGTGGACCGAATTGGCCCCTTCCAAAATTTGATCTTCCCAATAGATGGATGAAATGGATTATGCAATAAAAATTCAAATTTATAAAACTATGTGGGGTGCATTTTGTTTTAAAGGGGTGTTTTAGGTCAAAGCATTCAGTTTTTTGCTCTTTTACAGTGGAAAATGGAGAGTCCTCATTAGGGCCTTAATTAACAGCTAATTAGTGGACCGAATTGGCCCCCTCCAAAATATGACGTGCTCAATAGAAGGTTCGGTTAGATGAAAGCATACAAAATGGTACATTTATTGTATAAATTTAACATTTCGTTGGGAAAGTCGAAGAAATCCTTTCACTACAAACAGAAAGGCAACCACCTTTTACTGTATGTGTTTGAGGTTTTGATACCGCGGTTGAGAACGCGGCTAAGAACGCGGCTAGGTTTTGGGCCCATAACGCGGCTAAGTTTAGTTTGGTGTGACGAAGTGACAATGATCCCATTCATGGATACATTGCACAATCCTAAAATTATGAGGTTTACCACTCGCATCACAGCTGCGGTACTGGAACCGCAACCGATAGTGCATGAAACAGTCATCGGGTGTTACGCTTCCGCGTGACGTCATGCGCCAACAGCCAGCCGGCAAAAACGAGTAGTTGACAGCCTGGTAACCGACCGCCATTCATTGTACACAATTTTTTTTTGTGCACAAACCAATTGCGGTCCTGGCCATGCCTGCAAGGTTGTCAGGTTAGCGGTTATTCCTCCTTTTTTCACTGCAATTGTAGGCTGAATCTTCATCGTGGGTCGTTTTTTACTTCAAGGACCTGTGTAATGGTTATTCCAGGCAAGTTTGGGGTGAGTTGCAGTTGCAATTTGTGTGTAATGGGGACAAAATTGAACAATTTCCAAAAATTTGCGCAATTTTTTTTGGGTCCTGCCTACGCTGCTCGGTTACGTGAAAAAACTAGCTCCAGCCCTAGATGACAACCCAATGATAAAAGTCAGGGCTGGGTAACTCCAGCTAGTTCTAGCCGTTCTAACGCAAAGGGTCTATTAAGTATGGAAGTGTAGATAGGACATGGTTAAAAATAAAACTAATTCGTACGTACGAATTACTAAACCGTACGTACGAAATACTAATTCGTACGTACGAAATACTAATTGCACGTGCCTCACGATTACTAAACTGTACGCATGCAATTACTAAACCGTGCGTGCGAATTACTAAGCCGTGCGTACAAAATACTAATGCGTGCAATTACTAATTCGTGCACGTGCAATTACTAAACCGTGCGTGCGAAATACCAATTCGTGCGCACGCAATTGTTAAACCGTTGAATTACTAAACCGCACGTGCACGTTAATAAATCGCACGCACGAATTACTCAGTGGCGTAGCCACGGAGGGGGCGTGGGGGCAGTGGCGTAGCCAGGAATTTTTCAGTGGGGGAGGGGGGAGCGGTGCTAGGGCTGGAACATTACATGGGGGGTGTCATGTAGATCAATGATAATTTTTTGAGAAACTCAATCTCAGTGGGGGCGCCTGGTGGGCGACAAGGTTTCATGGGGGCTGTTACCCCACGCTCCTCCCCGTGGCCATGCCACTGCGACAGCCCCCATGAAACCTTGTCGCCCTAAGTCTCACCCCCACTGAGATTTTGAGTTTCTAAAAAAATATCATTGATCTACATGACGCCCCACCTGAAATGTTCCAAGCCCCCACCCCGGCGGCCCTCCCCCACTGGAAAATTCCTGACTACGCCACTGGAATTACTAAACCGTACGTACGAATGACTAAACCGTACGTACGAATGACTAAACTGTACGTACGAATTACTAATTATTTTGTACGTACGATTTAGTAATTCGTACGTACGAATTAGTAATTCGTACATACGAATTAGTAATTCGTACGTATGACTTAGTAATTCGTACGTACGGTTTAGTAATTCGTATGTACGAATTAGTTTTATTTTTTAACCATGTCCTATCTACAATTTATGGAAGTGTAGATAGGACATGGTTAAAAATAAAACTAATTCGTACGTACGAATTACTAATTCGTACGTACGAATTACTAAACCGTACGTACGAATTACAAATTCGTACGTACGAATTACTACCCAGCTAACACATCACGTTGCCACAACGTTGTGCAAAGTTGTGAAAATGTTGTCATTTGGTAACGTGTCACGATGACATTCAAGCAACGTTGACACAACGTTTGACTGTATAATTGTTGGTTGTAAAAATGTTGTATATTGGCAATTTGTACAACGTTGTACGAAAGTCATCATATGACATTGTATTGACGTTGTATGGTGGTCGTTTCACAATCGTTGTAATAAAGTAATAAATATGACGTTGTGGTTACGTTAAATGTGGGTGTTTCCATGACGTTGTTTTTAAGTTGTCAATGTTACGTTGTCAGAACGTTGTAATTTAGAATGTTTACAACGTTGCTGTGAGGTTATAATCATGACGTTGAGTTAACGTTCCATCTACGTTATTTTATAACGTTTTTTTTTCAGTTGTGAAAATCACATTGTCACGACGTTGTAGTTTAGTATTTCAAAACGTTGCGGTGATGTAAAAATCATGACGTTGTTGTAACATTGTCATGACGTTGTAGATAACAATTTACACCACGTTGCTGTGTTCATGACGTTATGATGACGTTGCATAAAAGTCTCATCATAATGTTGTTGTTAAGTTGTAAATACCATGTTGTCGTGACATTGCAGTTTGGTATTTTCACAGCGTGGCTGTTATGTTGAGAGCTCACGTTGCTGTAACGTTTTATAAAGGTGTTTTGACACTGAATTTAAGTTGCAATTATGCTGTGCGTTACGATCCATGCTGTTGTGGTATTGACAAAAACATTGTGATTACGATTTACTGAATGTGAAGTGAACATAATATGTTTTAATTAATGATGTTTTATTTGATAATAATTAACATTTGGGTGCCGCCTTGCATTAATAATGTAACTCATGAAATTTCGAACATCATCATGTTTGTTTTGTCGTAGTAGGAATATAATGTTTCCAGATATTTTTCTAATGTTCTAAGATGGATCAGATCGTGGTCAAAGCGCGACTGTTTCCCGCTCATATTCATTGTTGAATACTCAATGTATACATGTACTTTATTGCACACACCAACGTAACTAGAAATATGATTCCCGTTCTCAAAGAAAATACTACCATGGCGCATGCGCATCAGCAGAAATTCCACGTCCAGACCACGTGATAGCTCATTTGAATTGCTCTGCTCAGTGCAGTCGAGTCAGCAATGCGCAATCGAGCAGCAGCAGCTCACTATAACGGTCGCCGACTCGCCGTCCAGTTGATGTGAGGTATGGTCGCCAAGCAAGTTATTTTCACTACAGCATTTCTTAGAAGGTAGGAATGAAATTTTCTGTATCTTAATTGACTTCATTCTTGTGTCGAACACATTGTCTAAAAATCTGATGAAAGGATCAAATTAAAGTAAAACAACTTTTCGAACAAAGTCGCTGTCAAAAAATGAAGATTTTCCTATGCCTATCATCTTTGTTTTCAAGTTTTAATAAATGTTGAAAATGTTCTTCAGACTCGATCAGAACATAGCTCCATGATCAGAATAAATGTAGATTAATTAAGAGTGAAAATATGTGCCTCAATTGAGATTGGAGGCTCGTCAATGCGAACAGTTTTGGAGGATCATACACTGAAAGAAACGTTCAAGTCATCTGGTTTTCAATTTGATAATAAAATCTTGGTATTATTCCAAGGAAATATTATACATGTGGATCAGATTTACTCGAATTCATGTGCGACATGTTAGACCTTTTTAACAACGTTTTAGGTTGGAAAGTTATTTGTTCGATAGTTATAATTTTACATAAAACAGATATTGTTTTAGCAAATGGCAAAAATGGCAAAAGTGTATACATTATATCGAGAAGACTTTTGTTTTGTGTACTATAGTATATGCCTATGTTTGTATTTTTTTCTTCAAATTGATGAATTAATCAAAATGTAACAATATTGTATTGAGATACCCATGATACCCGAGCCAACAACCGTGAAATTGTTACCTGGGGTATCTCTTATTTCTTAATTTATAGATCTGAGTTGATTTTCTCTCAACTAAAACTAGCGCAAATTTGAGCATAAACAGTCCGTTATAAAATTCCCGCTCAAAGACACAGTGTACGGTTGTAATAGCAACGCGCATTAGCATTTCAGTCTCAAGGGTCAGGCCTAAAGTTCACGTACCAGGACCGTACACGTATAAACGGTCATCTGGCTTTCGTTGGCTTGTACATAACAAGTGTATACAGTTTCAATCCGGGCTTTCGGGCCGTATAGCTCCCAGGGTTTGGCGTGATTTATGGGAGTTTGACCAAAGTGTGTGGAGTAGGGTTCAGGGCCAGGTCAGCACTGTTACAAGATCAATGAAAAATACGCGAACTATAAAAGCCTTTTCTAAAAAGGGTCATTTGTAGACTAGTTTTTTCGTGAAAATAAGACATTATGTGGGTTGAAGAGCACGGGGACATCATATTTACACTGTGTTCAAACTTGATTAGTTTTATATATTTCTCAACCTTAAAAAAAACATCGTTTCTTTCTCCAGGTAGGCAGTACACAGGTATGCTATACGTGAGTGCACTGGCTGCAGGATGTGGCATGTTTAAACTTTTAACTTCAGCAGTCTTCGAGGGAGGAAGTTTCTAATTATTTTGAAAACCACCCCATACATCTCTTCAAGGTTGTTGCTGTAAGTAATTCAACATACACTGACCTTCTATACATGTATCTCTGTAAGATGGTGAAATTAACTTTTAAAATGTGTTGAAAATACACCTTGGTCGAAATTTGTTAAGTAATTACCTGACGTTCACCAGACACCTATATTAATTAAATTTATGTATTCATGAAATTTATCTATACTATAAAATTCAAGACCGTGAATACTATAAAATTCAAGACCGTGAACCCAATGCATGCATATCCAAATCCTTCCAACTCAAAATTTTCATACTACCACGTCCGCCTTAACAAAGTCATTCTTGTCGAGTCATGCGCCAGAAAAGATGCGTGCCCAATGCTCTCTAAAAATAACCAAAAATACCCCACACATTTTGCGTGAACCTCCCTGGCGAGAGCTGATTAATTTTCTAGCAGGTACATGTATTAACTTCAATGTTGTGAAAAAATGCAATGAATTTATAATTGTTATCGTTAGATGTCTTTCAAAAATGAATAACTTGCATTTCGCAGGAAAATAGCAGTTGAAAAAAAGTAAATAAACTTTCGAGGTGAAACTCGAAAGTAGCGTAGGCAACGGATCTTTAATCAAAATAATTATGAATCAAATTAGGTTTTGCCCTTCACCGACGTATAAACACTGTGTACCCAGTGTGTATTCGCATAAAATAATTATGCGCATATCAAAACTGCTACTGGACGGTTCTTCTTAACATTTAATGAAATTGTTTCGTGTGAAATTTAAATTACTTAAAAAAAGCTTGAGCTCTTTGGTAATCAAATATTTTCTGTATTATATTCAGGTACCTGCATGACATGACTTCGCATGAACTTTTAGAAATGGCAGCCGATTGTGCTTGGTTATCCAGAAGGGCCAAGATTCAAGGTACGTGTATTAAGAAACTAACCATCGCAGTCACTACATTGATTGGTCAAAAGGTATCAGCGACAAACACCTTATTAAATACACTTCTGAAACGAGCACCATAGACCTAATGCAATGCCAACTACCAAGACCATAAACTTGCGGAAGAACCAACATTTTGATCGTTACGTACATACATTTGAACATGAAGTTGTTTAGATTACATAAAAATAGAACAGGCTGGCGCTTTAACTCTCAACCAGGGTTTTTGGTTACCCTTTAAATTTGAGAAACATCCTTGACTTCAGGGTCAACTTGAAACAAGAGGCTCATTTATTTTATCCCTGTCTCTCGTGGGTTAAAGATTGTACATGTAGAAACACAGGCACAGCTCTGCTTGAAGTACATGTATTGAAAAGACAGACATTATCTGGATATACATGTAGTTTTAATTTTCACATCTGGTGAGCCAGCGTGACACGCAGTGAGTGTTTTAAGCCTAAAGCAGCAAACGTTAAATAGTTCATAATGTTTAAATAATTGATACATTGTTTTTTGTTTTCCTTATTTTCTTGTCAGATTCGTGTCTTTGGAGAAGTGCCATATTGACAACCTTGCTGAACAAGGAATCCACTTTTTTTTTACATCTGGATAATCTTCTGTTAAAGGTTCCATTAAATGAATGTTACTCTAAAACATAGATTGGGCAATTAGCCAATCTGCATGAAGGTATTCAAAGAAAATCATGTTGAAATGTCAATATTTTAAAATGCAGGTTTTTTGCGAGTTCCCTGCATACAAATATATCTTCACGAACAAACGCTATTCAAGTGTTCCTTTCAAGTGTTATTCTTTTTCATAGACTCTGTAGCTACAAAAAAACCAAAACAATTCCTTTGAGTTTTCTTTTGAAGATGTTCCATGGGAGAGAAAGAAAATGAAGGATCTAGATAGAGGACAGATTTAAAAAGCATGTGATTCAGTAGATTAAAAGTTGTCGGATCTATTTTATTTGTTCGATGTGAAAGTCGCCTTCCTATACTATATTTCTCATCACGGACAGTGGAAAATACTAATGTTCAAATACTATTTGAAACCATACTTTTGCTTGAATGTACGTTACGTATAGCACTGTGTATTTTTCATGAATTGATCCAATACATGAATAGGTATTCTCTAGTGCGGGTAACATTGTGATATGGAGCCCCTTTAAAGGTGATGTATAAAACCGGTGAGTGGCTAGGTCGCCGATAATAGCCCTTGCATTCCGGCTCTGGCTATATTATTGGCGACCAGACCCTTTATCTTCTAATTGCTCAGTAACAACGTTATTGTCTTGTTAAAAGGTCGGTTCATACTCTGTGAAGTTACGGCAATTCACTTTGTGAAGTTACGGCAATCATTAACGCCAGCGCTAAAAAAATGGGGGGAAAAGAGTGAACCACATTTAACTCTGGGCAATTTTGAGTCAAATGGTTTCGTTGTCAACATTTCAAAATTTGCTTTCACTTGAAGTATGAACCGATCGTTAGAGCTCAGCCCGGTCACTAAGGCGTGAATTCCGTAATGTGGATTCAAGTAAAAGACTTTAATTTTATACCATTCACGAAATGGACACTGTAGTAATATGTGCATATTGATGTGTCCAAATAATTGCAGTGAGTATTAATTACACTTACCGTTTTAGTGATTGCATTTTAGTAATGTTTTTACATGCTGTTGTTTCTGAACACTCTTTGTAATAAAATTAGAGAAACATGAATTACATGTATGTTTAATTGTTTTGTTATCGTTTTCAGAAACATTTCCCCATAAATGCCCAGTAGGTTGCAGTAAGGTGGCCACCATGTTGCAGCAACGTGCCTTTAAAGTTGCAGAAACGTCCCATTTAGCTGCAATAACTTGCCCACAAAGTTGCAGCAATGTCCTCATAAAGTTGCAGTAACGTGCCCATAAAGTTGCTTAAACGTGTCCAAAACGTTGCTTTAACGTGTACAATAAGTTGCATCAACGTGTCCAGTAAGTTGCAGTGACGTCCCAAATTAGGTTACAGTAACGTGCTAATCAAGTGGTAATCATGTCGCCAAAAGGTTGTAGAAACGTGCGTAGAAGTTGCTGTTATGTGTCAATTTGGTCGCAAATAACGTGGCGTCAAGGTGGTAATCATGTGCAATCATATGGAAGTGTAGATAGGACATGGTTAAAAATAAAACTAATTCGTACGTACGAATTACTAAACCGTACGTACGAAATACTAATTCGTACGTACGAAATACTAATTCGTACGTACGAATTACTAAACCGTACGTACGAAATACTCATTCGTACGTACGAATTACTAATTCGTACGTACGAATTACTAAATCGTACGTACGAAATACTAATTCGTACGTACGAATTACTAAACCGTACGTACGAATTACTTAACCGTACGTACGAATTAATAAATCGCACGTACGAATTACTCAGTGGCGTAGCCACGGGAGGTGGGGGGGGCGTGGGGGCAGTGGTGTAGCCAGGAATTTTTCAGTGGCGGGGCGCTGGGGGCTGGAACATTTCATGGGGTGTCATGTAGATCAATTTTTAGAAACTCAAAATCTCAGTGGGGGCGACTGGAGGGCGACAAGGTTTCATGGGGGGCTGTCACCCCATCCCCCGTGGCCACGCCACTGCGACAGCCCCACCCATGAAACCTTGTCGCCCCATCCCCAAGTCGCCCCCACTGAGATTTTGAGTTTCTAAAAAAAATATCCTTGATCTACATGACGCCCCCCCCCACCTGAAATGTTCCAGGCCCCCGGCGGCCCCCACTGGAAAATTCCTGGCTACGCCACTGGAATTACTAAACCGTACGTACGACTTACTAAATCGTACGTACGAATTACTAAATCGTACGTACGAATTACTAAATCGTACGTACGAATTACTGATTATTTCGAACGTACGATTTAGTAATTCGTACGTACGGTTTAGTAATTCGTACGTACGTTTTAGTAATTCGTACGTACGATTTAGTAGTTCGTACGTACGGTTTAGTAATTCGTACGTACGGTTTAGTAATTTGTACGTACGAATTAGTAATTCGTACGTACGAATTAGTAATTCGTACGTACGAATTAGTAATTTGTACGTACGAATTAGATTTATTTTTAACCATGTCCTATCTACACTTCCATAGAAAACCCATTTGATGGCATGGCGTTGAAGTATTTCCTGTTGTATCATAACCAATTCGATTACACCTTAAGTTAAACAAATAAATTCATGAATCAAACAAAAGACATCGCAAATCGCAAATATTGACGTCATTATACGCGTAAAACAAAATTTCACGTCTCGCTCTCTGGCCTCAAATATTGACGTCAAAATTGTTTACAACAGAAATTTCGCAATGTACTCTTGGCTGCTTTAATTTTGTTGTCGTATTTTGTCTCTAGCAAGATAGCGGGCTCATAATGGTGGCCCTGATAGGACACCAACGAGGTTAATAATAAACATATTTTGAAGGGAAGTGGATTCAGGCAAATGTTTAATTTAAGGGTAATATAGTAATAATGATAGTTCGGGAGGCTATCCATACTTACTCGCAGCTGGTATGCTGAATTGCGAAGGACGCGGCTACAACCTGGTCGAGCTGCTGGCATGTAAAGGCGCCTCTGGCAGCCAGCCACATCGACCCAAATATGACCACGGAGCACAGCCTGAGATAGAAAGGGTGTATAGCCAAGTAGTTCGAGTGCAGCCCAAGACTTTGATCACTGTCCGTGCCTCCTGACTGAGAAACCACCTACCGCCCCAACACCCCGGCCCCGAACAAATTGTGAATCAAGTTGCTATAAGTGTAGTATGGTACATAAGTGTCATTTACACAAATTTCTCGCGTTTCACATTGGGTAAAATTAATTATCCATATTTGTTTAAGATCATGCACATTAAAAATCAAACTAGGTTTTGCCCTTCACTGTATAGTCAGTGTGTTACCTCCCGAGTGAAAGTTGGAAAAACAAATCCCTCGGTGGGACTCGAACCCACGACCTCCTGCTTTCTAGCGCAGATGTCTTATCACCCCGACGCAAAATTCGATCTTACGAATAATTAATGCGGTACCCGCTGCTATATACATCAGATTCGAACCAGCAAACTGATCCCGTTAGCTCAGTGGTCGAGTGGTAAGACATCTGCACTAGATTTTTTTTCCACTTTCACTCTGGAGGTAACACACTTACAGTGTTTATACGCCGGTGAAAGGGCAAAACCTAGTTTGATTTACATCACCACAACGCAAAATTCTATCTTACAAATATCCATGTACATATATTAAACAAACCGTGCACTGAGTTATTTTTAAGTCCAAATTATAATTTACTGTTACCGTTCGTTGGCACAGATGTAACAATCTAAGGCCAAAAAAGTCTCCGGTTTCTGGTATGCGCGCGCCATGCGCGTCAGCAAAATGAAAACGATTTTTTCTTCAATAAAAGATGATGTCTCAAAACCGCCAAACTCACTGGTTTGACTGGAATCCTGCGGCTGCACAATTTCAACAAGTTTTTAGATGGGGTTATGATCGAGAATAGGCTTTATGTGGCCTCTCCGGACTCCCATATATTTGCACTAAGTTTAGTCGGGCACCATTTGCAGTCATCAGCCGATTTTGAAGCAAAAAAAAATAAATAAAATAAAAATAAAAATAACAGGTTAAAAAAAAGGCGCGTCGCCACACCACTTTTGGGCAAGCTCCATACCAGAAACCGGAGACTTTATATTTTTGCCTAAGTTGTGTTACTAAAGTTGTGAATTAGTTACTGACACGACATTCTAAACCATTTTTAAATAGAGGGATGTATCGTCTAGTTGGCAGAATTTTCAGTGTAATTAAAATCTGTAAAAAATACAATAATATAAGTAAGTTCACTAACTTTTGCTTGTATATATAGTGTGTTGATGTAAATCTTGTAAATGTTTCTTTGGACAAGAACCAGAACATTAGATTTCAATGAATGGGAGGTTTACGGTAAATTTGTAAACGATATCTCTTTTGAGTTGTGTGGTTTTGAGAAGAATCAGTGCTCTGACCCGACGTGTGCTATGTTCGTCATGACACTGCCGGACTATTGCTGATATAGCAGTTGACGTACTGGATGCTCAGTTCAGTGGACCGTTATGGCGGGAGATTTAAGAACAGTTGACTATTTTTCAACTTTATTTAATTTTTGCATTTGGCACCCTGACTGCTCTGTTTGTTATCAATGAGTAATAAGAATTAGTTTGCGTTTGCACCTCGGGCCAATCTCTTTTGTGATTTTGTGATGTGAGGCACTCAAAATGTGTATTTTTTTGGAATGAGCAGTATGCAATGTGTTTCAACATTAAGGAATGAACTCTTCTGCCTACTGTTCTGCTTTTTTCCCTTGAAATTCTGTTTAGGACAAAAATATAAATGTCATTACATAGGTTGATGGCGGTGGTTATGGCCTATCATCTACTCCTATCCGATGACAATGTAAATATATCGTGAACAAACTCGGTGTTTTACCCACAATTAGAAAATAACATAATTTGGAGAGTTAAGTAGATTCTTTGATTTTGTGGAAAAGAAAAGAACAATTTACATGATTTTCAGAGAATGCTTTGGTGAGGGACGTGTGCAATGAACAATTATAGAAGGGGGGGGGGTAAGATATAATCAATAATGATTTTGCTCTCTTGGAATAAATCTTCACTAGAAAATTAAAGTACAAGAGACGCAAGAATTGCACAAGATGAATGAAACCAGTATAAGGTGTGATATCTTTTGTATGTTTTTGTATATGGTTGCAAATGGCGTTCATTACCAAGTCGTCAACAGCGCCCTCTACTGCAGATTTGACGTGGCTGCATTTCCAGGGACCAGTCGGCAAATTCTTTTTTATTTCACAATGATCTAGGGATACACCTCACACTTTCAACCGCCTTCTATGGAAGCATGGTTTTATTGCCGTGCTTGAGTATTATTATCTTGTTCACGTAGGCCAAATGAAATGTTGGACTTTGCTTCCCTTGCAAAAAAAATAAAATAACCCGGAGCCTCACTTCCAGTCGTGGTTCTAGAGTCTATATTTACGGGGGGCTAGTAGTGGTGGATCCAGATTTGTTTGCAGGGAGGCGTGATGAAATGTAGACTGTTTTTTTCTGTCTCCGGACACTTAGGCCTCCGAATAACAATTGGCGGGGGCGGGGGGTGGGGTGGGGTTGGCTCGTACCCTATTTTCAAAGGGGAGCACTGACAAAATCCTACAACTATGCACACTATATTATATTATTACCTAATAGTGTACAAATGCACCCCTTCTCATGACTATTTTTTTAAGTGTAACGTCACTTTCTAACATTTGCTTCTGCCTTATTTGTATGGTTTTTTTTGGGGGGGGGGGGGTAGAAAAATGTTTTCCCCCTCCCCCGTAGAACCGTGCCTGCTCGATTCAGAAAAGAAAATAACCTTTCTAAGATCAAATTAGGATCCGACTGAAAATATAATAGTCTAGGGGAAACATCGAAAACTGTCGGGGGAAGAGGAAAAATAGCGAAAACCTACATGGGAATCGAACCAGGAACCTGCTGCTTGGCTAGATTTGCGAGTCATAATTGTATTATATACATGTACAGCTTATGTGCACAGCAAAAAAGGGGTGCTGGAACTATGTGACCAACAGGATTGTAGAACGCCACTGTTTCAAGTCGCCTAATAATTTATTAGCCCAGACTGTTGTGTGCAAGGAATGCGACCGGCTGTACATTAGGGAATCATAATCCAAATCCAGTCTTGGACTAAGACTACAGTCGAGGCAATGGTTTATGAAAGGAAATGGCCTTTGTTGTATGCAATGGCGTCACGCAGTGGGAAATTCCAGCATTGATGCAAGTGTGTCTTGCAACATGCATGCATTTTAAAGGTGTATTCTCCGTGCTATTTTCCAATTTCATCCCGAAAAATAAATTCCTTTTCTCAATTCCTTTTTTGTGTGCTAGCTAGTTGTTCGTTATGGAAGAAGACACCGACTGAATAATACCGACCCAGTTTTTGAATAATAACCTTACAGTATCAACTTACTGACTATTTCGTTCTCACGGGGTGGGCAATTTTTCGCCCCATATTCAGTAAAGATAATGTGCAAAGCGATATCCAGTCTGCTTAAAACTAAAAAAGAAAAAAAAAACCCCAGAGAGCTGCAGAAGTCACAAAGGGGTGAAAAAAGGTGTTGTGCTTAGAATAAAACATACAAGGTGGAAATGTATTAATAATAAACAAATAATTCTAGTATGTTATACAGCACGATACGAAAGCCCTGTAGTGCCATCAAGTATAATTTTTTTTTTGAAAAAAAAAGTGAAGTGTATTTTTTCCAAGTTCGTTTCTACGAGATATATATTTTTTTCCAAGTTCGTTTTTACGAGATATATTTTTTCCATAGTTCGTTTTTACGAGGCATATTTTTTCAACGTTCGTTTTTTACGAGATATATTTTTTCAAAGTTATTTTCTTAGGGGATATATTTTTGACTGAAGTGTCTGAAAAATGAAGTCCTTGCTGTAATGATCTTTCTTTTCGATTCAAATATCTTAATTTAAGCGAAAGTGTGGAAAAGCTAATGCTTTGTATAAACACTTGCATGCACATACATGTATATTCATTAAGTTTTATTCTTTCATTCCTGATTTATTTATCTGCTTACTACGGTGGCTGATCTCCGCCAACAACAATTTATTTCATTACGGCGTTATAACGCCCTTTTACGGCATTATAATTATAACGCCATATTAGGGCGTAATAACGCCGTAACTGATTTAGGGCGTTATAACGCCGTAACTGATTTAGGGCGTTATAACGCCGTAAGTTTAGGGCGTAATAACGCCGTAATAGGGCGTTATAACGCCGTAATAGGGCGTTATAACGCCGTAAAACGAACTTTGAAAAAATTCATCTCGTAAAAACGAACTTGGAAAAAATATATGTCGTTAAAACGAACTTTGGAAAAATATATCTCGTAAAAACGAATTTTGAAAAAAGAATATTTCGTAAAAACGAACTTGGAAAAAATATACTTCACTTTTTTCAAAATATATACTTGATGGCACTACAGGGCCTTCGTAGCACGACGAATGCAACTTTAAATTTCCCTGACCCCATTTCTAAGGCCTTAGAATGAATGTCGTGGGTGGATTGAATAGCACAGTTTTCGGTCCCTGCTCACAACTACATGTAGTTCCATTACGTCTCGGAACCATCTGACATATCCGTAAAAACTTCGTCGTCGAAACTGTAAGTAGCTCATTAATACTTATGGCTGGTTAGTTTCTCAGGGCTTAGCATGAGAGAATAACTGCTCATTTATCAGTGTCCATGACATGATCACTGTTAGGCGATGCGAACTACAGGTTTGTATTTGTCTTCGTTACAAAATGCAGGCTGATGGGGTGCTCGAACTATTTGGTTTGACATTGTTTAACTTACTTGTAAATGTTTTATATGCAAACAACAGGACAGAAATATGAAATTTAAACTTTGTTGCCATCATAGGCATTTAAGGAGCTATCTATTTAAGGTAACGTTTTATTTACCCGATATTTGACGTTTATGAGTTTAAATTGTGCATGTGTGCTGATATAGTTTAGAAAGTTTATGCTGCATGAATGAATTATAATTTATGGAAATATGAAAATAACGCGAACGTATGTGTGTTCGTATTAGTTACACCAGAATTCCGGTTTGATGACGTGACGTCACGGTATTAGTTTCTCCTTGCCCATTATGAAACTGCAATTTCATGCCACTTCGCTGCGCTTATTCGGATGAAAAACAGTTTCATTCATATATAATGGACGACCAATGGACCAATGATAACAATGGAGACATAGACATTTTGTATCTCAGAATTTATTAGCAGCATGGGGTGGAGGTATATCGTAGGTGGCCGATGAACTATACGACAAAGAAAACTCACAGTCGGTGGGTCAATAGCTAAAAAGGTTTCCCGCGTCTCTCAAGATCTTTTAGGGTGTCTCCCTCTCCTGCTTGAACACGTTTCCTCTGTTTGGCAGTTAGTTCCTCTCTGGAAGATTTCTCGAGATGCTGAACGGTTGTCCAATCTGGTGGGCTTTCGTCGGCAATCTGAATCTTCTGCTTATGGTCCTTGATCAGATCTTCGGTCTCTTGTATTGTATGAAGGGCTCGATCCGTTTGACCCGTGTGAAGTACCTCTACCTTGATTTTGTCAGTCTAGAATGATCTCTAAACGGCTGAAAATGTTGAACTGAGCCACGTTTCCCGGACTTTTAAGCTCTTTGGCTTTTAGTTTGTTTTGTAAATCCGTAAGGTCTCCTTCTTCTGGTTGTTGGTTTTGCGTGCGATTAAAGCGATCATCAAACCTCATCAGGCATTAACTGGTGGATCTTCTTAAGACATGGCGGTGATCTTACGTTGCTCTCGGCCGAACCAAGATAATCTAAACTGAGAGATTCACATAAGAACGTGCTTTTATAGAGTTACACTGAAAAGAGTGTTAGGTAATTGTCCTATTGTGGTGATTAGGAATGCAGGCATTTGCTCGTCTAACCGAATTAAACTACTTTGGCAACAATGATCCCAAAAGGTACCGAACGATGGATTTTAATTTAAACATGCAAAACAGTGGTTATTTTCAAAGTCTCCTTATAATAACGTCCGGATGGATGACGTCATCATTATAAAAGTACTTTGTTGTTGTCTAAGCAATGTTTGTGAGCAACTTGGTAAAATTTGGTAAAATTTGGACATACGACATGAAATACATCTTTATAAGCGATCTCTGCCAGAGCTTTAAGATGCGACGCCAAAAAAATGTGACGCCGATGGCACATATGGAACACCATACTTTTGGTCAGTTTTCGGGACCGACCGACCGACCAACAAGTGACACGTAGAAGCTCCTGCCAGAGCTTAAAAATCCAGTAAGTGTTTAGTTATACAATTATTTCGTCCCAAAATTACAATTATTGTTTGGCAGACGGCCAGACAATTACGGGGTATTCAACTTTCTGTAAATGAAGAAAAAATAACGTGATCTTTTGAACTTTGATGAACATGTTCAGTAAAATAAAACCACGTTATTGGAGCGATGACCTTTTTTTTTTTAAACAGTTACAAGATGAAAACCGGAGGTAACGTTTTCCCCAAATTGTTTATTTTTTTTGTGAGTCACATCCTGGAAAATCCCCAAAACAAGTTTACGAAGAAGTGCATCAAAGCAATCTGGAAAATCCCAGGGTATAAACGGAACCCACGCATCATACGTGAATGCTCGGTCCAAAGGTCGATGATTTTAATAATAAGTGTTCTGGCAATCAAAATAATGTCGTGTTTCGATATAACATTGCTTGTACATTCGCGCGTACGCATGATGTAGGATAACTGGAGACTCAGACATCAATAGGTTGCCCACTAGGTTTTCCTGGCCAATTTCGCACAGTGTTCATATACACTTCTGAAGGTCGGTCATTCATTTTTGTCTGAATTGATCGAATGTCTTCAATCCCGTTTTAATTCAACGAAACTTCAGTCTTTTTCGTTATGGATGCGTTCGAATCTGAACAAGTGCGAGTGCAAAATTAGTGTGAGTATCACCCGCTCTCCACGGAGCCCCATCTATCTCCGGTCGAACATCTGGCATCTCCTGACATTCAAATTTATGCAAGCCGCGCGCCAGCCAATCGGAGTCGACTTTGCTAAATCGTGACGTCATTTCATTCACAATCAGGACTAACGCTTTGATTGGTCAATTCGAATGCAGTGTTTTGTAATGCAACAACAGCCGGGAGTGCATTCGCATAACAAGATACCAATCGTTTCGCGCCGTGACACTTTCTTTTAGCCATGTCTATGACGCGCAACGCGTCGGGTGAATGACCGAAGACCCGAGAGACCTATAGAAAGCGCCGGCCCCGCTGACTTGTCAAAATCTAGGAGGTCAAGAGGTGGGGGTCTTTATCAGCATTAATCAGCATATCTGTTCGCGCATTTGCCGTGGTCTATTACATAGACTAGTGCAAAATAAGCTCTGGCCGTCTTAACGGGACACTAGGTCATGGAACAGCCCAATTGGGCTACGAAACGCGTTTCGAACGAAATGATTTTAATCGGAAATAACATTTAAAAGTAGGATATAAACATCCACACAACTATCCTTTCAAAATTGGGCGTTTTTGTGTAATTCCTGTATTATGCGTGCGAGAACGAATTTCGGGGTCCAATTCTGCGACCCCATAAATTCGAGCTGTGTGGATGCTAGTTGTGATTTCGTTCGTGAAGTGTTTGTCTTTTGCCGACGTTGAAAAGACCCACTTTTTTTGCATTGGTGATTGGTCACCGCTGTTCCCGAGACACACAACGTGTACATCGTATACACTGAGAACGACACAAAAAACGCATTCGTGCTCCGTCGTGTCCGATGTAAACAAGTGGGTTTTTTCGTCTTTTCTCGGGAACGGTAAGACATTAGGTTGGTTTCCTTCCAACCAGATGTTTGAAATAGGCTAAGTAAAAATCCAAAACATAAAATTTTCGAGGATTTCAGGACCCTGTGCCTCTTTAAATGAATATCTATAACGTTGACCGGAGATTGTGCGTACAAGCCCGGACCGCGGCATCTCTAGCCTTTCACCAAGGGCATCGTGGCTTATCTTGCCCGCATTCAAAGCGGCGAAAACGCGAATCAACTGGAGATGGAGACCACACATGCGAGTGGCGAAGCCACGAGGGCCCAACCTCGTCCCCAGTGCTCACTTTATTTCCAACCTAGTTTTCAATAGTACGCCCTGGATAGGAAACTTTCTTCCTGAATCCTGATTCGTAACCGCAATTGGCTAGTAATGGATTTTTATCGTGTACTTGGTGCGTTTATTCACAACGTGCAGTACGATGTTTTCGCGATCATTCGTCCACGCCTTCTCGAAAATACTTATTTCCTTTCCAAATTGCTCATATCAATATGATATGTGATACTGCATGTTGTCTCGATATAAGATCGTAACTGTTTAATTAAAAAAATCGTGTTTTCGTAACTTACGCCGTGCTCGCGCTGCGACGAATTGACTCGTTTGTTTTTTACCCCAGACACCGCATACAAAAACAAACGCTAATGTAACGCATATCCAGGCACCAGACTGTTCCTCATTTGCATACGTGTTCAAAAATCTTGCACATGCAAATGATCCAATATCAGGGTGAGAGAGCAGGTAGTGATGGGCGCGTACTGTTCGACACCCTGGGGACGAGGTTGACGAGGGCCATTTCTATCTTGTCGAGAAATTCTTATGTTTTTCTCTATAATCTCGATTTTTTTGCTACCCCAAAAGGGTAGCAAAATTCCAACCAATCATCAGCCTTTTCGTGCGTGCGTGGCTACTACCCGGACGCGTCGACGCGCCCGGATGCTTGCACAAAATTTTAAAACAAAAATTGCGAGTCTAGTTTTCCACGAGATCGTGACCGCGTAATTGCTCTTACATTATCTTATTTGAACTTTACTTATAAAGGTATTTCAAGAAATTATTTGAGGGTATGAACTTATTTTCTCATCTGAACTTACAGTTATTTGCTCTAACGTTTTCCTTACTCACCCTTCTTTTAAAAATGGAAGCGACTAGGCAAAATCCGCGTTGTGATTGGTTAACTTTCAGCACGCTTCTTATTTGCATAGAAACTATGAATAATTCAACAAAATGAAGTTGTAAAAGGCCTTGTGGTTTTGCCACTCTTCCGTGCTGAATTAATCTTTGCTCCAGTCGCTTCGGGTCTTCGCAACTCCGCTCTAAGCCACGATGGCCTGGGCGAAAGGCTACGGCATCTCCTGCGCTGTACTACGCGCGGCGTCCCACCGTCCCACGCGCCCTCCTCGAGGGTTCCTAAACGAAAATCACGCTGCACTAATATTTCCCCAAAAACTGACCAAAAGAAGCCCCCTATTAGTCTCCCATTAAATATTGCGTGCTTTTTACGTGCCGAATTATAGCGCGCTGTATACTACGATGTTTACCACTTGACTATAACATCACTGCTCATTACGTTGCATCAATTAAAACAGAACATAATTATAAGAGGCACATAGGAAACACATCACAACAGTGCAGTGAGTGCACCAGTGGGATCGGTAAAAGGGATACAAATGTGGTTATACCCAAGTCGAGTGCATTACTGTTCGAATTTGAAAATATTCCACTAAACCGAAGCGCGAGTGCACAACAAGCACTGGCCCGGTTGGGAATGTCTCGCTTGAATGATAAACATTCCACATCATCATGAACGTCCTAGGTATCATAGGAAAGCGATTCCGGGATGTTAAGGACATATGCACTGAAGCCGTGTTTTTTTGTTATTATTGAACTTTTCAAATTTCAAGCCCGTTTATCTCTTAAAAGTTCTCAGTAGGAGTATCACAAATATAAAATTGAATGTGCTATAAACTCAGTGGCCATATGAAGCTGCATAGACATACACATTTACTAGGGGCCCCCTTAGCAGCCATTTTTAGAGATACAAAAATGTATAGGGAAAGAAGTATATATACACATGACAGGGAAATCGTTTACAGCAGATCCACTGACTACTAACATACATGTTATGTAACTCAGTTACATGTTCTATGTAAGGACAACTTAGGCCAACAAAACAAGTCTCCGGTTTCTGGTATGCGCGCGCGTCGCCGTAGCCATGCGCTTCGGCAAAATGAATTTTTTTTTTTCAATGAAAGATGATGTTTCAAAACCGCCAAATTCACTGGTTTGACTAGAATCCTGCTGCTACACAATTTTAACGTGTTTTTAGATTGGGTTATGGTCGACAATAAGCTTTATGTGGCCTCTCTGGACTCCGATATATTTGCACTAAGTTTAGTCGGGCACCATTTGCAGTCATCAGCCGACATTTGAAGCAAAAAAATCAGGTAAAAAAAAAAAAAGCCGCGTCGCCGCACCACTCTTTGGGCAAGCTCCATACCAGAAACCGGAAACTTTTTTTTGGCCTGATGGGGACACGATGCGTAATAAATGAATACAGAAAGCTATTTTGGCGGCCGTCTTGTATACACCTATTTTAATTCCCCCAAAGATGCCGAGGTGGCATAGTGTTGTTTTACTAGATCAGCAGGTCTCAAAGGCCAAGTACAGCATTACAAAAAATCATTATAATGAAGGCTGTCATCACGGTTGCCATCTGGGATATCTCAATGGTGGCAAGTTGAAACCATGCATTCAGGAGTCAGGAGGTGCTAAAAGCATAGAAACTATATATATAAAAAAAAAAATTGACGGTAAAACTTGGTCAAGATCGGATCCGGCACCTGACAAAAATTACTTGCTCATACACCTGTCAGCGACCAGCTAAGAAGCCATTTTGGAAGCCATCTTAAAAGGGGGGCTTTGAGAGGGTTATTGGTAAATATTTGTTCACTGATTAATAAATAATAATAATAATAATAATAATCAACATTTATATAGCGCTTAAAACGCAGTGTTTCAAAGCGCTTTACAAAAAGTAAACATACGTAAGTATGTATAGTACCAAAATATACATAAATCTACATCTTTGCATTCTACACTACTTATCATGTAATTGTAAGACTTATGTGTGAGCATATTATTTATGTTATTATTCATTATATTATATACTGACAGCCATCTTGATGGCTATGTTGGATATCTACATTTTTCCACAGATGCCGAGGTGGCATCATTCATATTTACGATTAGCAGGTCTCAAATGCCAAGAAACCAACCAAGTTATTGCTTGAACTAAGAAAATCTGGCCCCAAGAACATAAAAAATAGTAAAAAAATGTAACATTTATCATACCGATACTACTATTTCTTCACATGTTTCCTCTATACATTTTTTTGTTGCAGTTTTACCCCCACAGACTTCATCAATTGGTGCTTGGGCAACACAGATCCCATCTTAGCGTCATTCATATCACAGCCGTTCAAGAACATCACACAAACAGCAACAATGAGTACAAGAGCCACGACATCAACAAGCCCAAGAATTACATCACCATTGGGTGCTGCAATACCTACAACTATATTTGCATCCACTAGTACAGCAAAAGCGCGTACAAAATCAGCATCGAGCGATAGAGCAATTGCAGTATCGAGTACCAGAGCAGCTATGGAACGTAAATCAACATCGAGTGCTAGAGGATCACTGAGACCCACACCGGCATCCAGTATCGGAGCAGCCTCAAATGAAACATCAACATCGAGTAGTAGAGCAAAACAGAGACCAATGTCAGCATCGAGTGTTATAGCAACTCGGAGACCAACATCAACATCGGGAACTACAACAACGCGGAGACCCACACCAGCATGCAGTACCGGAGCATCTCCCAAACAAAGTGTCACATCAACAACGACCACCAGAGCAGTACCGAGACCAACGTCAGCATCGAGTACTCGAGCAGCCTCAAAGCAAACTCCAACAACGAGTTGTAGAGCAACACAAAGACCATCTTCAGTCTCGAGTACCAGAGCTGCAGCACAAAAACAAACATCAGCATCGAGCACTCGAGCAACACAGAAACCGAAATCTGCATCTGGAACTGGAGCAGCCTCAAAGCAAACTCCAACAATGAGTTCTAGAGCAACACAAAGACCCACTTCAGCCTCGAGTACCAGAGCTGCAGCACCAAGACAAACAGCAACATCTAGTACTCGAGCAACACAGAAACCGAAGTCTTCATCTGGTACTGGAGCAGCCTCAAAGCAAACTCCAACAACGACTTCTCGAGCAACACAAAGACCAACTACAGCATCGAGTACCAGAGCTGCAGTACCAAGACAAACAGCAAGTTCGAGTACTCGAGCAACACAGAAACCGAAATCTGCATGTGGTCCTGGAGCAGCCTCAAAGCAAACTCCACCAACGAGTTTTACAGCAACACAAAGACCCACTTCAGCCTCGAGTACCAGAACTGCACCACCAAGACAAACAGCAACATCCAGTACTCGAGCAACACAGAAACCGAAATCTGCATCTAGTACTGGAGCAGCCTCAAAGCAAACTCCACCAACGAGTTTTACAGCAACACAAAGACCAACTTCAGCATCGAGTACCAGAGCTGCACCACCAAGACAAACAGCAAGTTCGAGTACTCGAGCAACACAGAAACCGAAATCTGCATTTGGTTCTGGAGCAGCCTCAAAGCAAACTCCAACAACGAGTTCTAGAGCAACACAAAGACCCACTTCAGCCTCGAGTACTAGAGCTGCAGCACCAATACAAACAGCAACATCCAGTACTCGAGCAACACAGAAATCGAAATCTGCATCTAGTACTGGAGCAGCCTCAAAGCAAACTCCAACAACGAGTTCTAGAGCAACACAAAGACCAACTTCAGCATCGAGTGCCAGAGCTGCAGTACCAAGACAAGCAGCGACATCGAGTACTACTGGGTGAGTCTAAAAGAAAAATATCTCGATTAATGATTTTTTTCAAAAAAAAAATCCAATTTAATATACCAATGCATTATGTCTTAAAAGAAAAGTTCGTCCACTTTATCTGATAAAAACAAACAACCCACATTACTGAAATTGATCCATGGTATCAGCAGTTTTACTTAACCTTTTTTTTTTATAGCTTTGCATGAAATGCCATTGAAAGCTTTTGATGAGCTAAGAAATAATTACAGTTTACACACAGGAATACAAATACAATGAGATTTTGACCATTTAAGTCAAGACTGAAACATTATTTTTACTGTCAGATTTTGTGAATTGAATTTATTTGTAGTGATTTTTGTTCGCTTTCCTTTGCAAGTCTTCGTGCGTTTATGGAGGTGGGAAAATGTCTATGTTACATTGTATTTCATGAGGATTAGCCAGTACGTAGAAAGGTAAATTATCAGTGGTGGAATGCTGGATTTGTTTTCTTTTTAGTGAAATAACTTGGGAATAGAGTATGCAAATTACAGGAAATATTCACCGTTTTTAGTAAATAAAGTGCACTTTGTCCCTATGTTATTCTTCATGAAACGGAGCGAGCCACATAGAATTTGTTGTCTTCTAATTCAGTCACTTTCTTTTTGCCTCATCATGTAGACCAACACAAAGACTCACAGCAGCATCGAGTACAAAAACAGCACCGAGACAAATATCAACATCAATTACTGGAGCAGCAGATGGACCAACATTTGCACGGAGTACCAGTGCAGCGCTAAAACAAACACCAGCGTCAAGTACCGGAGCAACACAGAGACCAACACTAGCATCGAGTACAAGAGCAGGACTAAAACGAACGTCAGTGTCGACGACTGGAACAACACCCGAACCCACGTCATCATCAATATCAGAACCAAGCGGATCTTCGGAAGCGTTGCCTGCAGTACCTCATGTAACATCAGCACATAGCCCGTCAGGAGGTGCAACGCCTGAACCAGATGAAACAGTTGAAGGAGGAGGAAGTGCAGTTGAGGCGGCAGCTTTAAAATGGGCACACAAAGCAGGTGTCGAGTTGATATCCGTTGGAGCTAAGAAAGTGTCAGAGGTAGCCGCACAGTCTAACACGACACTCGGAAAATTGGTCGCTGATGTCGTTGCTGAAGCTATTCCGCATAATAATGAAGGTGGAGCACGTGGAATAGATCTTGCAAAAACTGCAAAAACTGCTAGTAGAGAGCTCTGCAAAGTCGTTGGTAACAAGTATCTACCGGTAATCGGAGGAAAACTTGCTGAATGCGCTTGGATTATGATATTTGGTGACGAGGTAACTGAGGTGTTCAAATAAAGTAGTCGTTACCAATGTTGTAGTCCAGTACTTTTATCCGACCACCAAGTACTGTGGATTAAAAAGGTATCGAGTTGTACCACTCAAATTCATGTACTTTGACCTTTTGAAAAAAAAGTACAGGTATCTAAATCCAACCACTTACATCTTCGAGTACAAGTTTTGTGAGGCCGAGCCTGAATATATTTGGACATCCGAGTACAAGTACTTGGACCTTCGTGTAAAAGTGCCAGTACTTGAACCTCTGTGTACGAACATAGAGCTAGGACCCAAGGAGTCAGAACTCTTTGGCGATTTACATTTCGACCATTAACATTTCAATCCCTCGGGAACGTCTATAGCTAAAGCACTGTGACTGCAAATCTGGAACATACATGGCGTGACTGCAAGCAGCCTTTGAACACGATGATCGTTGCCGACTCTTTAGTTGGTAACCAACAACCTCCCTATATTTCGCATAATAAGTCATGTCACGTCGTTGCTCTTGTTGAGAGGTATACAGGGTGAGTAAAAAAAAAACCGAAACCCAAATGTCAGAACCATTGGGTTTAAGTGAAGTTCTGCATGTAGCACTTTCAAAATCTAAGATGTGAAAGCCTAAAATTTATCAGCTTTCTTTAAATACAAGAATCATTCAAATTACTCATGTACTTTTTAAGTTAAGGAATTTTAAACACAACCACCGTTTTATAGTTCTGTCCACGGATCACAAAAAAGGTGCGTTCTTTCAGCACAACGAGAACCATTCACACATATCCCTATGTGACTAGTGTTCGTTTTGCTGAAAGAACACTGACCTTTTTTGTGATCCGTGGACAGAACTTTAAAACGGTGGTTGTGTTTAAATTTCGTAACTGAAAAAGTACAAAAGTGATTTGAATGATTCTTGTACTAAAGGAAAGCTTATGAATTAGGCTTTCATATCTGAGATTTTTAAAGTGCTACATGTAGAACTTCACTCAAACAATAGTCCCGGCATTTGAGTGTCGATTTTTTGTTACTCACCCTGCATTGGCCTTATGTTCGTCACTCGAAAGTTAGTTACGACGCATAATATTAGTACATTAGTCAAGGGCAAGCAATGATGCGAAATATGTTTCAACAGGAATATAGTCCAGTCCATCATAAGTCCAGTTGCAGGAAACAACTGATAACCAATAACAAAAATGCCTTTGTGAAAACTCATGTTCGGTTTAACTTTGGACTGGAGGACTTGTGATAGGATTGCAGAGACACGTAATGGCCTCAACGGCATTCCTGCATTCCACTGGCCGATAGAGGTCGTATAGTTTTATATATGGTGGGATTATAATTAT
This sequence comes from Patiria pectinifera, assembly GCA_029964075.1. NCBI lineage: Eukaryota > Metazoa > Echinodermata > Asteroidea > Valvatida > Asterinidae > Patiria > Patiria pectinifera. Next base: position 21,069,871 of record CM057150.1, on the reverse strand, counting down.
TATCTGCTGTTATAGAGTCTGTGCGAACTTTATTGTAGTCATTCTTAGTGTATAAATGCATATTTTAGTGTTGTATAGTTTGTAGCTTTTCATGATTGTATAACGTTATGGTTTTTGCTGGACCCGGATGACCATTCTCGTGTCACTTTTGTACCTGATTGAATGACTCACAGTCTGCCTGCCTGTCACTTTTAGTCGGGCAGTATACGACCGTAAAAAAATGATCCCGGAACGCCAACGAATGGGTTAAATCCGTCCTGCTCAGTAGAGCAAATGAAACAGATTTCCAGAAAAAAACAACAACATGGATCTTATTCACGAGGAAGGCATTTTGGTCGTGTTCCCTTAATGTATGTATAAAATGTGAACTGTTGAATGGGATGGCACCAGACAATGTATGTATTCTAGCCTCACTTTCAATTTTTAGTTAAATGTGGCTTAAAACATTAGGTATATGTTTAATCACAAGTTACAAATTATGCATCGGAGCAGACTGCTATAAATATGTAATTAAGCTCATATCATTTCTTTCATTTCTTTTTGCAATTAAATTCCAAATGTTAAGATTTTACCTCGCTTTCATCTTAATATGGCCGACTCGTGCATAATGCCCATTCGGAATCATTTGGATGTAATCAGTGTGCGCTCCGGAACCAGCTTTACTAATCGATTTGTCTTGTTTATCATTAATTAATGCACTGCGATCAGATTTTAGTAAAGGAAAACCCACATATTGGGTGGTGGAACTATTATTGAAGGTAAACAGAAAGTCTACTGCACTTCATTCAATTATGTAATCGTTAGGTGTTTTTCTGACAACATATGCCAGCTTTGGTATGTATTGGTGTAATGGATCTTCTCTAACGACGCAGATTATCGGCACATTTCAACCTCTGTTTTGTCGTGGATAAAATGTTTTTGTGTATCCGCGTTGCAATTTGAATCTGCGTTTTAGACGTCGAAATTAAACACAATCCCTCTGTACGACCTCTGAGTCTCGGTTTTGGCGACATAGGTGCCAGTTTTTGTTTAAATGCTGCATTGTAGTCTCATTCGTTGCCTGTTGTAATCTTTTAGAATATCATAATTGTAGCAGTAGTACAAGGTTTGAAACTTAGACCGTAGACCCGTAATATCTTCAATATAGGTTTTCCCGGCTATTTTAAATCATTTTTTTGTTCAAATTCACCAACTGTGACATCCAATCTTGTCCGAGAACAAAAATCGCACGCTTTACCAAAATCAATTTAGTCACTTATCATTCAATTTCAAAGTCAAGTCACCCTCTTTAGTCATCGTGTCGAGAATTTTCGTTATTACAGATCAATCAATTTAAAACTTGTTTGAAGTATATTATTCAGGTGTGTTCTAAAAAATTACCTTGTGTCGCGAGGCAAAATTTGGCACATTTGCTGGCATGATTTTTTGGACCAAAGCAGAGAACTGATCTCAAATAAGAGTTGCCAAAAAGTAATATTTACCTAGATCAACAATACAACATTGTTTAAAATAAACAAAAGGAAAGAAAAAGTCTTGCAATGAAAAAAAGAAAAAGGTAAAATGCCTCGAATCGATAACCTAAAATCCCTGTGTAATATGCCTACAAATATTGAGTCAACATATTTTAAGAAGATAAAATTAAAAGAAATGACACATTTATGAGGAAATTAGGCAATAAAAAGTAAAGACTTATTCTTATTAGAGGTATGTATATGCCTTTGAAGACATCGCTATGAAGCTTGACGACAATGAACAAAATTATGTTTAAGTTGTGTGGCACTAGACGAATTTGATTTCTCAATAACACGATTCGGCGTAGACGAAACAAAATAGAATACACCGGGTCGAAAACGCGTGCCCCCAAAAAACTGCCCATGGTTTGAATTTGTTTGGACTTAATTTGAAACTGTCTGACAAAAGACGTAATTAAACATGGGACGTGCACTAAATCGATATTGCCGGATGAATTTGAATATAAGAATTGGTAAATTCGAACAAAAAAATGTTTTAATATGGCCGGGCAAACCAATATTAACTTGTATGTATTAAACATATGATAATTTTCATGATCGGTTTCTTTCATTTTCTAGTCATATGCCTATCCACAGCCACCTTATTTTGAATGGTTGTAGGTGTATCATATCTATCTCTTCGTAACCAGCTCCATTACAGCGCACTCATTTATTTCATTTCAGCGTTTGAAATAAGCTGTTCTGTTTAAATAATTAAAAAGTCTTAAAAATCACCCCTTGACAGTGATTGACGAAATGAGTTACAATTTCGGGCGTGGCAACTGTCAAACCAATTTTGTTTTGTTCTGGGAGTCTATGACATCTTCCACATTCTTACAAATGAACTTCTATAAGAGCATCCGCCCCAGATGTGAATACTCACAACAAATTCCCGGTTTCTGATGTCGCGTCTGTCAAAGGGTCACAACTTATGCATTTGATTTGACCTGGCTGTACAGGTGGCAAATGCACACAGCCGTTCTTCGCTGTAAACAACGGCCGAAACAGCGGTGGGCTAGAATGGTACTCCGGGGGTTGATATTACCGCTGTGTAGAAATTATTGTCACCCTTAAACTATGAGTCTAAAAATTAATGTGGCCTGACGTTGCGAACTTAGCAAGTTCTTCTTCAGAGGCTAAAACAGAAATGGAAACTATGAGTGTCACTTTTATACGTTAGTGATATACTGCATTTGTTTTATCGAGTACTGCTATCCGAGTGAGAGTACTTTGTTTATCGAGTACTGTTATTCATGGAATACTGTTATTCGAGCACAGTTTTGACATGTGCAAGTATACTTTGCTGCTCGAGTACGAGTACCGTCGTATCGAGTTACGAGTACTTTGACATTCGAGTACGAGTACGAGTACTCCAAAAAGTACTCGAGTAGTACTTGAGTACGAGTACCGAGTGCAAGTACTGCAACACTGCAGTGAAGATAACTTTCAAAACTTGTCAAATTCTTAAAATGGTAGCTCGGGATTTTCCGAGATTTGTTCAAGTGCGCCACGTGCTCCATTTCAGAACGCTACCGTTTTTGAATTTCAACTTGCACTGTCCTTGTGATTGTGTGCATGAAAATGTTATCTTCCTAAACTTGAGTGTCACTTTTATATTGTAATTAATTTTATTTCAGGTTCTTTTAAAGATGCTCAGTGCGTTCACATTTTCTTAATTATCGGAATGTACATTGAACCGCAGTTTGGCCTTTGACGGTACCACCCTGTTGTAGGAGTTTTGACAGTTATAAATTAATGAACAAATTAATAGGTGACATGGTAAGGAAATTTCAGGAAGACTATTTTTGGCTTAGACTGTGCTCCAAATTCCACCCTAGTCTATGTACATATGAACAGATTAGCTGATTAATTAGGCAAGACAACCGCATCTTGACCTTTAGATTCGACCAATCAGCGGGCGCCTTCTATGCCGGGTCTTCGGTCCTTCACTGTTGTCGCGTCTAGACAGGGATACAAACCCCTCGCTAGACACAGCAACTAATGCTTTGGTCACGCTATTATGTTACGCGACACGTACGCGCCCGGCTGCTGTTGTCTTATAAAACACTGCATTCGAATTGACCAATCAAACCATTAGTTGTGATTTGGGAATCAAATAACGCCACAGTTTAGTAAAGTCGACCCCGATTGGCTGGCACTATTATTTCGGTTGTGTGAAAACCAAACGGTTGTGTACTATATGGACCTAGCAACCTGTTGTGTAAACTGTTGTTTACACAACTTTTGATAAACATTACACAATTGTTTATTTTCTTTTGCACAACTGGTTGCTAGGTTCATATAGTACACAACCTAAATAACAGTGTGCATGTTGAGACATATCAGATGTTATAAAGGAAATTTAGCTCTGTGGATAACAGGTGATACTCAGACTATAATTCCACCATAGACCAACTACGATTTGTTCTTCTTAGAGTGCCGCAAAGTTGCTGTTCGTTACCTTGCCGAGCAGGTGTTTACACAGCTAGCTAGGACGGAGATCATTTATTTCGTCATGAAGTCGTTGTTGCTTCTGATATTTTCTGTCGTGCTTTCATGTAAGTAACGTTTGAATAATTTTTGCATCAGTGTCTCTGCATGAGATTCACAAATAAACCAGTAGGTGACATTACTATACACAGACAGGAGTGAGCCCCTTTAACTCTAAAAGGGCTTTCGGCGGAATCCGCCCCCCCCCCCTCCCCAAAAAAACCTTTTTCCGCGATATCTTTGAAAAAAACAAAAAACTTTTCGCAAACTTAAAATAGTTTATACGATACCCGCTGCTATGTACATCAGATTCGAACCAGCCAACCGATCCCGTTAGCTCGGTGGTCGAGTGGTAAGACATCTGCACTAGAAAGCAGGAGGTCGTGGGTTCGAGTCCTACCCGACTGATCTTTTCCAACTTTCAATCGGGAGGTAACATACTGAGTATACAGTGTTCAAACGTCGGTGAAGGGCAAAACCTAATTTGATTAATATCACCCCGACGCAAAAATTCCATCTTATAATAGTTTATGCGGTATCCGCTGCTATGTACATCAGATTCGAACCAGCCAACCAATCCCGTTAGCTCGGTGGTCGAGTGCTAAGACATCTGCACTAGAAAGCAGGAGGTCGTGGCACACTATATTGTAACTAAAAGTGTGCAAATGCACCCTTCTCACGACTATTTATTTAGGGAAAGCCGTTCGCATGGACGTCACATTCTTTCATTTGGCAAGTGCTTTTTTATGGATTTTTTTTTTTTGGGGGGGGGCTAGAACCGCCACTGACCTTGGGACATCCAGAAATGCTGCTCTTAAGTTGCACATCCGGTACTTTGCTTCCAGCTGAACGAAAAAAAAACCTGTTATTGTGTGGCTTATTTCTTTTGAGATACAGCTAAATTCATATTTTAGGCCACTGCATGCTCTCTCAAAAATGGTCATATCTACTGTTACAACTTTTTACCATTTTGATAGGATGGGTAAACAAGACAAAATACGGTTGGTCCCTAGTTAATCTTCATTCGTGTTTGGGGGGGGGGGGGGGCGAGGTGTATTGCTTTGTGGACACCCCCCAAATCATGTGAACTTGTCCTATTGGGGGACAGAAATGAGACTTAATCTAAAGATACACACTTTCCTTGGAATTAAAACACTGCCTGAGACCAAAAACTTAAATTTGAGTGGTAGATAAGATTTCTGGGCTCACTATGGCCATTTTGCGTACCCTACCCCCAAATCACACTAATCGGCTGTATATTGGGTGCCTGGGTCGCATAGCAAACCTTTTGTGCAGTTTTTGACAACAGCGCCAAATGCGGCACAGAGATAGACCAATATTGTATCTACAAAACAATGTGGATATTGGAGAATCGCAGATCTGGCCCATGACCGGTCTGAATATTGCTGAGTCAGCACTATTTTGTTATGATTTTCTTGCGCAGTGTCGAGGCCAAAATATTGTGTGCCCTTTTTTTACATGCTCGCAAGAGCGGATCCAGAACACAATTTTTTATGGGGGGCCAAAAATTTTTTTGGTCCCCCCCAAAAGTGGGTCCAAAAAATTACGGCGTGGGGTTCGGGGCCCGCTTAAGGGCCCCGATTTTTTTTTGCATTCTAGATGCTCTGTGGTGCGATCTGAGGCAATTTCTGACCACTTTAACCAATGTTTTTTGAGGAAAAGATGGTGGTGTACTCATTGCCTTTATTGCGATGTCACATAAAAAAAAAAAAAATTGGTTTCGTTTTTTTGGGGGGGGGGGGGGCATGGCCCTATTTAGCCCCCCCCCCCCATCCCCCCTGGATCCGCCCTTGCATGCTCGGATGCAAAATAGGCAAAAACGAAGAATTTTCTATCAATGCCAGATTGAAATAAAGATAATATTCCTGGCATAAAATTGTGCGGTTACATGGCCTTTTCCCAAGGATCGAGACCCTCCCGTTATATAGTCACGAAATACGATTTCAGTTAAGACCATGAAACGAATGCAAATGGGATCAATATGGCTCCACCGTAATGGAAACAAGCCTAAACTAATTTTCAGGTGCCTAATATTGCCGTATTTGTTTGATGGAGTGTGTTCCCCGACGTTTTTTATCTTTGCTATTTTTGGCCGTGTTTATTGCTATACCTTTGAATAACCCAGTGAATATGAGGTGTAGGTCCATGAGTATAGGAGTCACTTTAGTTAAGTCCTAGCTTGTAATTTAACTTTACCAGTACAGTATTTCTTTCTTTCTGATTTAGATTTTGTAGAAAGAGCCAATGTGTTCCGTTCCAAAGTTAGTTTGAAAGCCCAATCAATTGAATTCTCCAAATCCACTTTCCGTCCTCAATACTCTAATGTTTTACTTTAAAATATGTAGTACCAACAATAATAAGGACTAGAAAGCCAATTTCATAAGCTACTTTTCGATGAAAAAAATACTGAAAGTGCTCAATATTAAAGGTCTCAGTATTTTTCTTCATCTAAAAGTAGCTTATGAAATTTGCTTTCCAGTCATTATTATTTTTGGCGCCACATATTTGTTGAAATATGAACCATAGTTTTTGGAGTTTGGGGTCCGCTTTTGTTCGACTCACCCTGTATTCCAATGTTGCAGCGGGGGCTGATGTAACCATCCATCCATTCCCGGGAGGTGAATGGACTGTCAAGGATGACGGAGGAGACGTGTGTATGAAGATGTCCTTCTCTGCGACGTTAGAAGTCTTCAACGGAGATAAGCCTGTAAGCACATACCTTCTTCTTCCAAAACCTTTCATATCATCGATATTTTTTTCTAAAAATGGTGAAGTTTAAACTGTTTTCGGATTACAGTCTGTTTCAATGCCTATACCCTTGTGCATGCCTATGGTAGCCAATCTTTTCCCCGTGACGTTTGAGCCGTAGCTCTATCCTTTAAAACGTGAAGAAAGTTTTTTTTTCGCTAATCAAGTGGGAACATAACAAAGGGCTTATTGCTGCTTAATATGGTGTTCTCATAGCAATTTAATAGTTTCTTCAGTTTTGCTAAACGCTCTGAGAATTTGACGCATGAGGTAGCCTTTTGTTCCGAAATGAAAATTAATGTAGCTGATGTGCGCACACATACATAGTTGAAATACCAAACTGACGTTTCCTGCAAGCGGAAGTGTTAAGCTAACGGGCTTTTCTATGTACTGTATTATTTCCAGACACAATACAATATTGACCAGTCGTTTGCTGCAAGTGGCATATGCGCGAAACCATTTCGCCAGTTCACGCTGACGTCTCCAGATCCTACAAAGACCATCTTAAAGGAGCTACAGCTGACTTTTCTCTTTGATCACACTCGTGACATATATACTATGCCCCAAATCATGGCAGTCTGGTTCGACACAATTCATACAGGTGAAACACAACTTCATTGTTTTTATTATATCTGAAATTATTGAATTTAATTCAATGTAGTTTATAAGACATCATCAATATCCAAAATCCTACTGATGGACTAACGGTTGTCAATTGAAACACGGTTAAAGAAAATAAACATATCAAATAACCCTCCTTGAATGGCCTTGGTTTATACCGACAAGTCTCTCTGAAAATGATGTCACTTTCTACACATTTTACGTAAATCGCCATTTTTTGGCGTCAAACGTTTGAGATGCTCATCGGCTGCGCGGTCAATATCGAGCAACAGGCGTGAGTCTATAGAATTTCCATTTTCCACACTGCTCGCACACACACTTGGTTGCGTTGATCACCTACTAATAATTTGTAGCGAAGATGGCGTCCTATCCGCTCTGTGCACAAGTACCCCATCAACGGTCAGAAAAGGAGAGTTGGGAGTGATCTAGACTGGTTCCCGATCCATCCACTGCGTATTTCGAATGTCTCCAAAGTTATTGAAGGTGGAGATTAATCTCGGAGACCATTGCAAGTTAAATTCGAATGTATTCGTGCGCCGACGACGCCCGACGCTCACGCGAAGACGCGGTTGCTATAGCTTTTGCACACTCAGGAAGTGCGTACTTTGCGCACGAACCAGTACAGTACAATACGCGCACGCTGTGTCCCCCGTCCACGGAGCTCTCAAAAGAGGTAAAAACGCGCCCTCTTTTGGTCGCGCACGGAGCTCATAGACCATTATCATGTTGCGGACATCTTAACTTTTCCCATTCAAATCAACGTAACCAAAGCGAGGCTGGAAGGAAAATAGTCTGGTTCTTATTCGCGCAAAAAACATTATCGTTCAGTACTGTTATTGGATACTGGGAACATGACTGAAATGGTTGCAGCATCATAAGGGTTTAAGGGAGAGATCAAAAATGGCATTCCCATAAGTGTACACGTAACAAAAGTGTGTTAAAAAACAACGACGACTGATGGCGTATTTATTTTTATTCAGAATATTGGGAGAAAGATATGAAACAGGGCGATAATCTCCTGAATGAGACAGTCGAGCAGAGCAAGTCTTACAAATGCAACCGCGACCTGCAATTTTTCCTGCAGGGAGGGTATGGCAGTGTGTTCATGTGGAACATTGAGCTGGTACCCTTCATCGAAGACTACCATTATCAAGGTACGAAAAAACCTCGGAAAACACCTGCACTCTCAGAGAGTGAAGTCATGGAGTCATCAAATGTTGTTTCAAATAATATTGTGTGAAAATATCTCCATTTTGTTTGAATAGTTTGTAGAAAGAAATCCTCAAAGGTATGCATAATTATGAAAGATAACAATTATGAAGTAAGTTGTTATTTTCTACTTTGTTTTGTTGCATACAGCTCAGGAGTGTACTGGCGCGACCAAAAAAGGACAGGAGCTTAGTTGCGAGCCATGCACGGTTTACAAAGTCTTATTTGCAGTGTTTCTGGTTATCACTATTGCCTTTTTCATAGGTTGTTTGTGCTGCCGCTGCCTCAAGAAAGGTAAATACGACTCTATGTCCTAATACTTCATTAATTAAGTCGCTAAGTAATTAGTTGCATAATTTAAAAAAAAAATTAAACTTAACTGAATTTTTTTAATGATTGCTAAAATCTCGGCCGTTGCCTAAAAAAATGCAAATAACTGATTCACAATGTCTTCTCAGTATATTATTACAGACGTGTTTCAAACTTCCCTCTTCCCCCTCCCAATAGACTCATGACGTGTAAACCACTTAGTCCATGAGCTGGGAGGGTCCCGTGCATCTCCCCCCGATCCTCCGCGAGTGGTATTTTGTTCGGGTGACCCTGCCAAAACAAGTGGATATTTATTATCAATGTTCTTATTGGAGTCCTTGACATAGAAAGCATGGATTTACTGTAACCAACACATATCAGATCCCAAGGTATTTTTGGCAGCCATTTTGAAATTCAAGATGACAATCTGCTACCAAACGATCTAATGGTGTTACCACTATTCGTATTGGATACCTTGGCCCTGAAAACATGGGTATAGAATCATGCCTGTACGGCTGTCAGAAAGCAAGATATAGGTTAAAGTAGAATTGCGTGGCAGCCATTTTGAAATATGGCCGCCAAGCGAGAACATCCCAACAGTTTCCATGGTAACATGTAAAATCACATTCAGACGGGTCATCCGAACAAAATGATACCACTTGCAGAGGATCTGGGGGGGGGGGGGATTAACCATTCGATATATATAAAATATTCTTTGAACGCTCAACAACACTTTAGAATTTCGATTTTTAAATTTGTGGAAGAAGGCAAAATGGAAGGCAAAATGGAAGTATTCAATAAAAAATCTTTGGAAATGCCTTTCGGTTGATTTAAAACGTACTATTTGGAAGAGTAAAAAATAGAAGATATTTTGGTGGTGAGGTTTACTTATAAGCCTCGTAATTCGGCATTTAACTCAGCCTATCGGATAATTGTTTGAAAATAGATTTGTAGCTGTGTTAAAAAAATACTCCGATTTGTATTACCCAAAGGGTCTCCGCTGAAGTCGCCAAGTTATACCTTTAATCTTTTATAATCAGTAGCGTTTTTATGATGTGGAGTTGCATTTCGAACATGTTCTTATAATACAAATTGTTATGATTAAACTAGAATAATGTTTATGGACAATCACATGGCTGTTTCGGCAATTTGTTGTTGTATTGTTATGTCATATAAGCCTGATGGAGCATAGATCAGTAGAAAGTTGCCAATAGTTCTTATGATATAGGCTCACAAAAATGCACCTTGAAGGTGACGTCACATTTCATGTGATGACGTCATCATGGCATCACTTCAATTTTCATTCAAATTTGAGCCTTAAATTTTGAGCCTTAAAATATGCATATTTCTTGTGACGTCATATAACACGTTATGGCGTAATTATGACGTCACTTCATGTATGTAATTTATGTGAGAAATATTTGGTCGGAATTTTAACCAAGGAGAGTAATTTCCTTTCACGATTTCGTACACGAGAACAAAGTGAAAACTCCACAAGGATACACATTATGAGTGTCTGTGCCAAGTATGAAGGCAGTCGGATTATTTTAGTGGCCAAAGTGCCGGTAAAAAAAAATGCACAATTGCACAAATGCAATGGGCAGATGACTGGAAAGAAAAAAAAACGAAAACAAAGGCAGCCGATTGGGCAGAATCTAGTAGCACTAGCTGCGGATGGCAGCATAGATGGGATTACAAAAACAATAACACTGGAACGTTTCTGATGAAACTTGTGTGGTGTATCTGTGTTAGGTTCAATCAGAAACTACTTGTGTTCCAGATTACAGGTACACGCAGAACGTCAAGTGTGCTGATAAGCATTGATAAAGAAAACAGAACTATCTCTCAGATTACGTGATGATCTTCTCTGCAACAACACCTGGACCTTTAACGCATTCCGTTATTATTTGACCATTTTACACCGTGACACTAGGCATTTGTATTCGCACAAAGATTGGTCCTAGACTGAATTAGAATTCCTCTTACGCATGTAGCGCTGAGGTCCCAGACATGTTAGGTAAAGCCACCGATAAAAGAAACTGTCAGAAGAACCATTATCGCCTGGAAATTCAGAGCACAACTCATAGGCGTTGTACTCTAGCTTGAGCAAGCATGTACAACCAGCAAACAATTCCATTTGAGTTTCTTGACAACAAATCCTTTCATATTGCGTTCTGCAAGCGATGGAACTGTTATGGGGTCCGTTAACAAGTCCCCTTTCACCAGCCAAAACAAAAATCAAAGAACGTTGGGGAGCCTTATATAGGGAAGGAATTCGATGGCATTGCCGCCCCCCCCCGGCCGCCCGAACGCCAGTACAGTTCGTATATCGACCAAGGGCGGATCCAGAACACAATTTTTTTTGGGGGGGGGCAAAAACAATTTTGGTCTCCCAAAAAAAAATGGGTCAACAAAATTACGGCGTGGGGTTCTTTGGATTCTAGATGCTCTGTGGTGCGATCTGATGAGGCAATTTCTGACCACTTTAACCAATGTTTTTGGAGGAAAAGATGGTGGTGTACTCCTTGCCTGCCTTTATTGCGATGTCACATAAAAAAAAAGCGAACGCGAATTTGTGAAGTCAGGGCAAGTATCTACACTGCGAATACACAATCGTATAGAACACAATTTGAACACTGGCAAATTTCGCAGCGAATGTCAAAAACGCATTCGCAAGGATCTTAAAGGAATACACATCTTGGAATGCGCCAAATTGGGCTACAAAATGCATTTTAAACGAAATGATATCAAATTAAAAGAGCATTTGAAAGTAGGATATAAACGGCCACACAACCATCCTTTAAGAACCTTGCGAGCAAAATGCCCCTTCAAAAAGTGTCGCAAGATAAAAACAGTCGGTTTTGTCCCAAACAGTTGTTTTCAATTCGAATAACATCTGGGAAACTAAACCATCTTCAAACAGAAACGCATCAATAAAATCAGGAAAATCACATGCTATCCAATTGGAGGGAATATTGAACTATATTGCGGTTCCAGTGGTCGATTGTGCTCTTAGTGCAATAGTAAACTTATATAATTATTTTATATTCAATTTTTGCTCAATATAATTTTATAGGTTGTTACTCTATAATGCAAATAACAAAACCAACCAGCAAACGAACGAAAAGCGAGGTGTTAAGCCTATAACGACCAGTCCTGTAGACAACGTTCTCGTCGTAGGAGGTGTGAAGGGGAAGGGGAGGATGTTACAGTGAGGACGCCCAATTTTAGTTAAGCTCGTTAGCTATGGAGAGACAGGTTTATGGTACACTGAGGGCGATTTGAATGTGTGTACAAAACCAATGGAAACAGTCTGTTGCAAAAGTAATTGTAACAACCATTACAGCCCCACTACCACATCTGGTAGGTATAGGCTGAAAAGTTCGGTTTTTGTTTGTTGTTGGTTTGGTTGTGGTATTTCTGTCATAGAATAAGAAACTGATAAAATAATATAGAAAACAAGATAAATATAAAGAATAGTATGGGGTAATTATCGCACATGATGTAGACAATGACAGTGCTTCCATTTTTAAAGGACGTGTTTTTCATTGGTCACTTGTAATGTTAATGTTAGATTCAAGTCATGATTTTGAAAATTACATGGAAATTTTTTCTTGCGTAAACAACGGCATTTAACTTAAAGTGAATTCCGTATCCTGAGCTCCAAACGTGTCAATCACTAAAGTGTAGCGTGAGAAAGTCTTCATTGCCCGGCTACCCGCACAAAACGGTCTGCGGATTGACGTAACGATAGAGGCGGTGTCACTTGGAACCGCCCATGTTTTTAGAGGGTACTAGAGTGACTTAGCTGCGTTCGGGGACGTTCAATCTGCTCAGTTTCTGCAGCAGAAACGCAGGGTCACTTTTGAACCACCGTAACAAAAAAATCAATCTGCTTTTCTGGTAGCAGAAAAGAAGATGTCTCTTTTTAAACCGACAGTAAAGGACACAAATTAGAGACTTTTTTCCTGGAAGCAGAAAAGTAGACAAGTAGAAAAATGCATTTTAACAAACCAATCAGTTTGCTTTCTGCTTTTCTGTTAGCAGAAAAGCAGATGTCCACTTTTGAGTCTCCATATAATGCCACATCGGGCGGTATGCGCCGCATTCGCCAATCACCACACGACAGAGGGGCGTTTCACAAAGCATGCGGTAAAATGGGAAAAACAAACCAAGTCCCTTGCCGGTGTTAAACGTTTTTGTTTCAAACCAGCCAAGCACATTTCCTTTGTCAAACATTATTGTTGTTGCCGTTTAAGTAGATCGCACCATTTTAGAAAGGGTACCAACCTCTTGGTAATCCAACCTTTTGAAATTGGGAGGGTCAGACCTTCAGAGCCTCTGCAACTATAGGGAGTTTACATAACCCTTCATCCGTTTCTGATTCTTTCTTTTGTGTGGATGTATTTAAACAATACTAATCCCCAATTCATGGCAAAATACAGCATTTTTGTAACAAGCAACTGGTGTACTGTCTTCAACGCAGTGAAAATCTGAGGCTTTTGAAGGTTTTTCAAAAAGTGGCAACTTCAATTTTTTGGCACTTGTAACTCATCCCAACAGACAACCCGAATGTTTGCCAACAGTTTGCAATAAAAGGGCCGGGCTATTTTGACCATCTCTCTGCCCCCCCCCCCCCCTCAGATCTCGGCCATCGAGGGAGGAAAAACAAAATGAAACTCGGTACATGCATAGAACAACTTATCATGAACATAAGCAAGAAATGTTATGACTTTAGGTCAAAGGGTTCTGGAAATATGGCTAAATGAATTATTCATATGCATGAATTGTCATTCTGCTCTTTGTACACTACGATATGGGGAAATTCAGTTCGGACAATTTTTATGTTTTTTGATTCCGATTTTTATGTTTTTGGTATCAAAAGATGTGCAAGGCTTGAGGCTAAGAAGTCAGAACAGCTCGAGTCGCGAAATTGTTTCTTTTTTTAAGCTCGTGCAAAAAGTTGAGGGGGGGGGGAGCGGACGGACTTTAGGGTTAAGTTGACGAAAAAAACACAAAACAACCAACATTGGACCCGCTACTATGACAACCTGGGTGTTGACATCGAGTGTATTTTGTTTACATTATTGTCAACAACCAATATCTGATCAGACTCTGAGACTGTTTTGTTTGAAATAAAATGCCAGGGAGGAACGACATGCAACTTTGAACCCATCGTTCCTTTCATGTTTGGATACAAGATTTATATCTTGTATATATTATTTTATCGCTTTTTTATCATATTGTAGAAAGAACACAGCCAACCAACCAACAACGAAAAAGTGAGGTTCTAAGCCTATTCTGACCAGCGGTGTTGACAATGTTCTTATCGTTGTGGTGAGGGGGGGGGGGCGGTAAGATGCTACGTGGGAACGACCAATTTCAGTTACGCTTGTGGACCATGAAGGTCACGTTTATGGCGCACGGAGTTCACACCTGTACCCGTGCAGTCTCAAAATCAGACCGAAGGCGATTTGAATTCGTGTACAAAACCAATGGGAGCAGTTGCAAAAGTAACTGTAACGTCCAGCCCCCCCCCCCTTTTGTTTGAGGAAACGGTTTGTGTTACATGATATAGAAAACAAATTTAATATAAACGAATAGTATGAAGTAATTATTGTACTAAGTAACACTAAATGCCTCATGTGAGTGTCGCGCAGGATGTAAACAAGTACAATTCCATGCTTCCATTTTTAACCCTAAAGGGGCCGGGTTATTTTGCCCATCTCTCAGCCGGGGGGGGGGGCGGATTCTGCCCCCCCCCCCCCCCCCCTAAGATCGCGGCCATCGAGTGACGAACAATTTTAAAACTCGGTACATGCATAAAGCAACTCTTCATGAACATACCCAAGAAATTTCATGATCAAAGGTCAGAGAGTTTTGGGATTATGGCTAATTAATTATTTATATGTATGAATGGCAATTCTGGTCTGTGTACACGACGTATGTAGGAAAATTCAGTTTTCCCGGCGCGTAGTGCCGGAAAAATTATCGCTGCGGTAAAAAATATCGCTGAGAGGTTTGCGGAAACACCATGTGCGAATGATTTCTCAACTTAGAGAATGGTTCTGAAAAGAACCAGAGGTATTAACTTGACGTTCCGGTCAGTATGCTCTGACCATCTTCAGGAGAGTGCCTAAACTCTAAGAAAGAAAATACGTAAGTAGCAAAGCGAAATCAATGGAGTGTGGAGTTGCTTCCTGTGGGGATGCCAAGTAGGCGGGATCCTAGAGCAAGCTTGGTGCTCATTGGAGTGGAAAAGTAGGGTTGCAGTGTCAGAAGAGGGAGGACCTATGGTATAGGAGACCCATCAGTCTAAAGTGGTATCTGAGGACCTAGGGTGTAGGAGACCCATCAGTCTAAGGTGGTAGCTGAGGACCCAGGGTATAGGAGACCCATCGGTCTTGAGAAGTGGGAGCCAGATGTCGTTGAGGTGAAACCCGATGTCTTGCGGAACTGTGTTGTGCTTGCGGATCTTGATGGCTTCCCGTATGCGTCTTGGATGCCAGAACTGGATCGGTGCGATGAGTTCGGCCGCATCCCAATCAACTTTGTGGTCGTTGATGTGGGAATGTTTGACGGAGGCGGTGTCATTTTGGAACTGCGCATTTTTGTGGGAACCAGAATGGCATAGCTGCGTTCGGGAATGTACGTTCTATCTGCACAGTCTCTGTAGCAGAAAAACGGGGCCACTTTTGAACCACCGAAACCGTAACGAAACATTCAATCTGCTTTTTTGGAAGCAGAAAAGAAGATGTCCCTTTTTTGAATCGCCAATAAAAGACAAAAATGTTAGCCTTTTTCTGGAAGCAGAAAGGCAGACAAGTAGACTAATGCATTTTAACAAAACATTCTAGTTGCGAGCTGAAAATGTTAGCAGAAAAGCAGCTATCCACTTTTGAACCTCCATATCCGTGCCACACCGGGCGCAGTATGCGCCGCGTTCGCCGATCTCCATACGGGAGATAAAAAGCATTACAGAAAAGCATGCGTTTAATGGTAAAAGCAAACCAAATCCCTCCTGGTTTTAAACGTACTTGTTTGAAACCAAGCAAGCCAATTCCTCTTGTCAAACATTACAATGGTTGTTCTTGTTGAAGTGTGACTACCAGGAGTGGATCGCACCATTTGACAAAGGGGACCAACTTCTTGAGAGGTGGGGTCCAACCTTTTGAAATTGGGAGGCTCAGACAATTAGAGACTTTGCAACTTTATATGGAGTTATTACTTTGTTAGAATGCTAGCACTGGTCTTTAAGCATTCATAAGAGGGCGGAGTAGAGGCCCATGTACACCCTGCATCCGCCTCTGACTTTTAGTTTTATGGATGTATTCTAGCAATATAAAATCCCCATTTCAGCCCAAAATATAGCATTTATAACGAGGGACTGGTCTCCTGCCTCCAACTTGGTGAACATGTAAAGACTTCAGATTTTTTTTCAAAGAGTGAAAACAAGTATAAGAATGAGCCCAAACAATGGCACCTTCATTTTTTTTCACTTGTAACGCATCCCTGCAGAAAACCCAAGTGATTGCCAAAAGTAGCATTTCAAACTGACGGAAAAAAACAACAACATTGGCCCCGCTACTATGACAACTTGTGGGTTCACATGTGAAGTAGCATGTTTACATACCTGCCAACAATTCCATCAGGCTACGAAAGGGGTTCTGTTGACATTTCCCATAACTAAGGTGTCAGGGTGCATCTGAATTTAGCTTTGTACCCTTCATTCTTGGCAACAAGATATACATTTAAAAACCTGCATTTTGTACATTTGCATAAACACTGGCTACGCTACAATGACAACCTGGGTGTACGTGTTCATATCGGGTGTACAATTTTCAACAATCAATATCACATCGGACTATGAGACGGATTCTGTTGACATTTACCATAACGACGGTGTCAGGGTGCATTCGAATTAATCTTTGTATTCGCCCGTCCCTGGCATTCTTGGAAACAAGATATCAAGAAAAACCGGACTTTGTTTACTTTGTATAAACATCGGCCACGCTACAATGACACCGTGTTTACATAGGGGGGGGGGACAATTTTCAACAATCAAAATCATATCGGACTACGAGACGGGTTCTGTTGATACTAATTTTACCGTAACTATGGTGCCAAGATATAAGTCCAATCTGTAGGCCTATGTTTTTATTTTCAAAAACTTTTTTTTTCTTGTTATTATTTTTTTTCGGGGGGGGGGGGGGGTGAAAAAAGGAAGTTTTATGGAGCATTTTTTCAGCTTTATAAATGCATAGTGAAATGAAACCCACCGCTCAGGGCTAAATGTCTTGGCTCTGCATACAGTTGGCGAAAAATCGCTGCTTACCTGTGTCAGAAAAATTCTGTGCTTACGGTAAGCGTGTTTCGCGCGTTAGCGAGGAATTTTGGCTTCTCTGCATCCCGTTACTTTACTGAGCTTAAATGCTAGCACAGAAGATTTTTGCTGGCAAGGTTAGCACAGAATGGTGGTTGTACGTAAGCGCGGAATTTGGTGGTTAGCAGAGCCTTGAAATCAGGCCCAGAGATATTACTGCTTAGCAGTGTTTTTTTTAGAGAGTAGGGGTGAAGTATTTCTGAAGGTACGACAGCAAAATGTAGGCTGGAAATATGTTGGATGCTACTCCAACATTGCAGGGGAAAACATGTTCATTCTTGCTTATAATCTTAATAATTAACATTGATATCTCCTACAGGTTGTACTATTGGCGTTACTGTCGCATCAGGGAAGCATGATGCTGCTCCGATCATTCGTAGTATTATCTCTGGCCCTCACATGTACCCATTTACCCATCGTGGGTGAAACGAAGAAGTGAGTGAAAAAGCAGTCTTCCCCCGGCCCCAAGGACAGAGACACCACAATCCCCAGTTTTGAGTCACGAACAAGTAGTCTCTGTTCTCCTTCTGCGCATGCGCATACGGAGGTTTTACCATTTGTTTCCTTAGGGGTGTACCCCTACCCCAATAGCCACTAGTGCTAAATGCCCATACTTCAAAATTCTGTTAAAAATAATTAACACTCTCAGAGGTATTTCAGCTGCACTGAAAAAAAATAATAATGTGCAACATGTCATCTTTCCCTTTTGCTCATTTTCTTTGGGTGGGTTGACCATTGACTTTTTGAGGAATTCTCACTCAAAGAATACGACCCCTATTATTCTCAAAGCGGAATAGTAGCCATCTTAAAACTCGATCCCTCTACAACATGGCAAATAAAGTGTCATTTTTAAGCCCAATTGCATCCAAAATACTCAACATTGGAAGCCCCAAGTCCAGGCCAGAGGTTCATTGCCATATCTCTTCGATTCCTCAATTTTACTCCTCTTAGAACTCTTTAAAATAGAATATTTTGAGGGTATAACTTTTATTCATGAGCTCGGCGGATGGGGTTTGGCCTATTAACAGGTGTGCACCCTTAGGGGAATCAACTATGGCTGTGTGCATTAGCGATGATGCGATTGAACGGCGTAAAGTTAAATAAACAAGGTCAAAACCATCGCATGCAAATTTGTATATAGCGCAGAGCAAGTTACTCGTCAGTTCGGGACCAGACTAGCAAGCGTAGGCTAGCCAGCCAGAACCGAAACGACTGAACGTGAAAACGCTCGGTATTATCTCTGAGTCACAATCAAGGTACGTTGAGTCAAAAGTATGTAGAACGAAGGGACTTATGGGGTTACTCCTTATAAGTTGTTCGTCCAAAATACCTCATTGACCCCATTCAAAGTTAGAAAAAGCCGATATATTTTATTTCAATATTAACAAAAATCATAGGCTGTTTGGGGGAGTGCACATCGTGTCTCGTGTATAACTTCGTTAATCAACTTGCAATCAAAATACAACTTGCTGGAAAAAATAAACGAACCGTTCGAAATACTTAAAAATGTCGAATTTAAATTTCCATGGAATATTTAAGTTTTAGAGCGTACAACTTTGACTAGAGGTTGCATGCAGAAGTTGACGCTTTTAACAATCTTTTAATTGCAGGACCAACACTCGTCGGGTGTGAAGCCAGCAAGCGAAGCTCGTCCATCTTTATTTGGTAAGCGATAGCAAGGTGTCCGGACCATTCTGTTCTTTTACGTTAAAAAAAAAACACATTTATTTTTAGCTAGCTGTACGTGTTGGTATGATATTTCAATGCGTGTCTTGGGGATCCGGATTGCAAAATGCCCGTGACCCCGCCTTTGCAGATAAAACCTCAGACTTGTATTTTGGTACGAAGTTGGATTTTGTTTGAAAGGCTTGTCCCAAAAATCGACTGTAATATTGTTAGATCGATGTGGGTATGTAGTCCCACTAAGTCTTTACTGTCCATGACCTGGCCGCCGAAGGCGTTATAATTTGGCTTACTCCCAAGGGTTATTACAATTATTTTGAATAGAACTTAGGCCAAAATTTTTTAAAATATTCGGTCTCTGGTCAAACCAAAATTCCGGAATTGACGCGGCCACGCGGCTTTTTTTTTTTTTTTTTCCCTTCAAGCTTGGATTGTACAGACAAGGTGGGGAACTATTTTGTTTTTTTGGTGTTCTCATGTACATTGGTGTCCTCCATAATTTTCCTTGGTGCTTTCGATTGTTTGCCTTGGTGCAATTTCCCATTCCTTGGTGCTCTGGTAAAAAAAAAATGAGGAGGTGCGGAAATAGAGGGCGCTGTTGGAGCTACCGCGGAACATTTTGGAAAAAAAAGATCGACGCGCATGAATACAATCGGCGCGCGCGCTGACCAGAGACCGACTTATTTTAATTTATTTTGGCCTAAACTAAAGCTTCAAGCTGTGGCCTTTAATGCAATTTAAAACTACAGTGTCTAACAGCACCCCAACGTGTCCTCTTCGGCACACTACAGATATTTGCGATATATTCATTAAGAATATATCGCAAATATCAATACATATTCAGAGAATGTAGTTCATTAGTTTTTTAGATACGTAACGATCTTTCAAATTGGATAACTACTGATTGAGTTATGGCCAATTGGAAACAAGTACCGCTTTCTCATGATGCTATTTTGACTACCGCTAACTTGCCTATTGTGAAAAAAGGGCTACAAAATCAGACAGAGCAGCTAAGTAGACATCTGCAAATTCAACAAAACAGTTCTCTTCCGGACAATTTCTTCCTAAGGGATAATTGACCATTGTTGCATAAAATGAACAAATAAATAAAGATTAAAACATGAAAAGCCATACTAGAGGTTCGCATTTGTTGAGTTACAAACGCAGAGTGGTCGGGCTCGCATCTACTCCATATGTCATAAAGTTTGCCACAATAATCAACTAAAATTTTTTAAACATTTTTCAACTTGTCGCTTGAGCTATCTTTTTGTTAAGCACAACCTAGCCAGATATTATTATCATTGAAAACAAGTACACATGATGACATCATCATATAAACATGACATTATTTTCAATAATATTCTAAGCGGGTTCTGTTGACAAAGTTATGACACCACAAAAAAATTGTTCAATTCGTACCCCGGCGCCGTCCCCTTCATTCTGAGTTGGAAACATGCCTTGAAAATGAATATGACGCATTTGGTTTTCGGCAGCTTTATCACATCAATCTATACTGATGAGCAATTTTGTGTAAACACTTTTACACATTCACAAAATGGACATAGTTCAGTAGAGGACAATATGGTCCACGATTAAGCAAACGTCCACTATAGTGTAAAGGTTAGTGACTGGCACTCAGTATTCTTGTGCATAATAAAACATACTCACAACTCTCTTAGGTGTTTGAGACACTCATCAAATTAAAGCTCATTTCATCTTCGTTCATTTTCTGTTCCATTTTGGGGGTAATCTGATTACCTTTGGGAAAAAATCATCAAAGCGTCTGCTAGTAGATATTGGAGCGCCGACAGTCAAAACACGACTTCTGTGACTTGCTCAAGGCTTTGGTAGTTTATAACACTGGAATGTATTGGAATCCAGGGGCAGATCCAGGATTTTCGAAGGGGGGGGGGGGCTTTCAACAGCAAAACAAAAATGGAACGTAGACTTTTTTTCTCCGGACACTTGGCCCCCGAAAATAAATGGGGGTCGTATCATACTTTCAATGGGGGTGCTGAACAACGCCGTAAATTACTAACACTAAATAACAGAGTAAGGTACAAATAACCCCTCACCAAGCTGGCTGTGTCCGTCTTTTGGGGATAGGCGGACTTTATTACCAGAATAATTGTGTGTGTGTCAGAGCGGAAAGGGGGGGGGCAAATTATTTAAAAGGCATTTCTATGACAAACAATTTTGTTTGGGACAGAGCTGTTTTTTTACCCCTCCCCCAGGATCCGCGCCTGTAGTCCTGAGTCGAAAGGTACTTCTTCGTTACCAGAAGGGTAAAGTTAGTTGAATTCAAGTAGGAAGCCTCATAATTCGAGTTTTGCATAGGTCTTTTCCTCATTTCAACCATTTTACATAATATCGGAACGGTGTTGCTGTTTTGTGTTTGTTTTTATGTTAATATTTGGCCATTTTACGTGAACTCGTGAACTCGTGAGGCCAAGATAATCTCTTTGCTATTTACAAACGTCACCTCAGTCACCAGAACAAAGCATTTCTGGACGATTCCTTCTAGTTTGTTATTTGTTTTTTTTATGTTAATGTTTTACCACTTAATGGGAACTCGTGACGCCAAGATAATGTCATTTCTATTTACAAATAGCACTTCAGTCGACAGAACAAAATTATTTCAGGACAGTTCCTTTTAGATCTTAGTAAAGAGAATTCCGGAAAATATTTTCGGCTTATCGTTTGCCCCAAATTCAACCGCCGTAGATAAAAAAAAAACATGTTCACTAAAAAAGATAACAGTGGACTTGTTTGCCTTTCCTGACTGACGTGTAACTTTGTACTCTGTTTGTTGGCCCACACAAGAGTGCACTCTTTACCCTTTTGTACTGCGAGATTGCCTGAGAGGCAATTAATAATAACTCTGACAATTTCCCCATGCCTATCAGTTGAGAGTTCGTCACTTCGTGGTATTATTCCGCTGATAAAACACTGGCTGACTTGCGTCACTTTAACAAACATGGCCCCTCAAAGAGGACAATAAGTTGGTATACTCGACAGAAAATATTCTTAAACAGTTTATAGATGTTGAGGTAGGACAGAAAGTAGCTTTTAATAAAACAAATAATTTTACATCAGTTCTATTCAAAGTCGTCGTATAGAGGACGAATACACGGCTTAGTAAAGAGAAAAGCTATACATTTCCGTCTGCTCGCTCCCGCTTGCTCGCAGCACAGACCCAAGAGCGGATCCAGAACACAATTTTTGGGGGGGCCAAAAAAAAAATTGGTCCCCTAAAAAAGTGGGTCAAAAAAATTACGGCGTGGGGTTCGGGGCCCGCTTAAGGGCCCCGAAAAAAAATTTGGATTCTAGATGCTGTGTGGTGCGATCTGAGGCAATTTCTGACCACTTTAACCAATGTTTTTTTAGGAAAAGATGGTGGTGTACTCATTGCCTGCCTTTATTGCGATGTCACATAAAAAAAAAAAATGGTTTCGTTTGGGGGGGGGGGGGGGCATGGCCCCCTTTGGCCCCCCCTGGATCCGCCCTTGCACAGACCTCTGTATTAACTTGACATACTAGGCACCTGCACATGGATAGCGAAGTTCTTGAACAAAATGTAGACAGAGCTTTGTCATCTTTCTATATTTTATTTTCAAAGATTTTGATCAAAGGGTATTTATGAATGGGACTATGGTGTGTGAAGCAATATTAAACGTCTGTTTTAAAACCGGCTAGAAGCCTGGTCGCCGATTATCAGCGACCAGGCCCTTGCCCGGTTGTAAACCGGAGGATTGAAACTGTTCCACCGTACTATTATTCCTTTAAAGTATAATACCGCAATTAAATGGTGACCGTGACATCACGGTAACCGTCGAATCTCAGCGCATCTTATAAAAGTCCTAACCAATTCGTGCCCATTATATACCTCACGAACATGAAAATTGACGGGAACCTCATTAGGGTAGTTATAAGGCGCACTTAACATGATGCAATGAATGAAAAAAAAGGAAAACCCAATCGTTCACGCCATGAAATTGTGCTTAAGGGCCTAAGTATGTTACAGTATTTGCGATAGTCGATTTATTTTATTATTATAATTTTTTCAAAGGATATTAGAGGATCGAGGATGTATACATATTGATGCGCTATATCTTTTTGAAGTTGTTTAAATACTATATCATGTAGAATATTGGAGACTTTGAATGGGCGCCAGTTTGCTGGGAGTAAACATAGTTGTTTAATTCTATAATCCTCGACATCGTGTACTCCCCTACCGTTGAATAATAATTAACCAAACCAAGCATACCCAGCAGGTCTGTCAATCACACGTATCGGGATTTCCCAATGTCAAGCGCCCCCTTATCAAATAACATTATGTCCTTACAACGAAGAATAGATTTGAGAACTACTTTTCATCGCTATTTACTCACCAAGTCGAGTTTATGCGCCAAAGCACGTTTTTAACGGTAACATGGTAGTGTAAATCCACGCTTTTATAGGAGTACTTAGGCCCGAAACATTTAATGCGACTCATCTCGCAACTGAGACATTTCAAACTTGGGACTGGTCTCTGTTGTAAATTGGCAAAACTGCGTTTCCTAAATTGCGGCACCTTCTTGATCTGCCATCAAGATTACCGTCATAAATAAACAAAGGTAAGTTGAAACAAATCGTTTTCGTAATTAGCGTGCGTTCAATTTGATTCAAGTCCGAGGTACTTGTTGGTTTTAACCGTCGGTGATTTGCTTCTCACAAAATTTTATATTATGTAACCTGTTGCCTCCTTTTCTGAAGTGAAGTATAATGACCAGCAGCCGTTAAAAGGGGAGAAGTTTTTTTTACTATGATTGTACATTTTTTATCTACAATCATCCAAGTATTTCTTGTCCCTCCAAGATTCATTTAAACAGTGCCCTTTTAAACTAATTACAAAACAATGACTCAGTTTTGAAGTACTAGAAGAAAAAATGTTTAGTGTAAAAGTCCAAGTGAGATTTCTATAATTTGAAAAAAAAAATCGACAGACCTAAACAAATCGCCCAAAAAGTTTGCGGCGAGCATTGTTTTCATGCACGCAGTCTGTGCAACAATTTAACTACTTACAAAAACATGTATATAGTTACCCCCCCCCCCAAAAAAAGAGAGGGAAAATACAATAAAAACAGAGCTTACAGATTTCATTTTACATACACACCTACAATCCCGGCCAAAACTCGCGGGGCCCCACCTCCCAGCCAATGCTGTCTCTCATTCCGCGGTCTGTGCTCAAGCACGAGATGACAACAATGACGGGGGAGCGGGGACCGGGGAAGGGTATGCTCATTGTGTGGACGTGCCCCAACCATTTTGGTCGGAATTGTCTGAATGTATGTACCCTGAATTGGATGTGGAGAGGGAGGGTGTGGACCATGGAAGCAGGGGACCGCGGACGCCCTAGTCGTTCGTGTGGATTTTATTTTTTTTTATCTCCGTGTTTCTGTTTTTAATCCACGTAATAGTGGGGGGCCAATGTACTTCTGATGGCATGAAATGTAAATTGTTGGTAATTGGTTGGACCAATTGTATGGACTTATTGACTGCCATTATTTTTGTAGTAATATAACAGTAAACACTCGCCACCTAGATCATGTGATATTCAGCCACCAGTATACCAGAACTCTTGCCCTCAAGAACTCCATCACCCATTCATTTCCACGCATCTGGAGCAACCTTCCCTCTTATATTAAAGACTCGGTTATACTTGACTCTTTAAGTTCATTCACCAGAAGTCTGTCTGATCACTTCCAAGATCTTGGATAACGTTTCTATAGTGCCCTCCTGATATGTATTTATATGTGAATATCTCTAGTTCCACTTGTGTGTGTGTGTGTTCTTCAGCTGCATTTCATTTGTATGTTTTGGGGGTGTTTGTTTGTTGGGTTGTTTTTGGTTTTATTATAGTTTGTTTGTTTGTTTTGCTTTGTTGGGCTGTCGGGGTTGTTGGGGTGTTTGTTGGGGTGTGTTTTTTTTTTTTGGGGGGGGGGTTGTTTTTGTGTTTTGTGTTTTTTTTTTTTTTTCCCAATTTCAATTGGGAACAGTTCTTGATTTCGTTAATTTTTTCCCCCTTTTTTTAGCTGTTGGGGTGTACACACCGAAACAGCTCTTGTTTTTGGCTTTTTCGCAACTTTTGCGACAAACCCTTTCTTTTTGTTCTGTTTTTTGGCATTTCCGCATAATTGCGGAAAAGCCTTTCTTTTTCTTCTGATTTTTTTTCTTTCTTCCTCCTCTTCTTTTTTCCCCAAAAGCCCATAGACTTTGTACACGTTTATTCTACACGCCACTTTTGCCATTAAACTTTGTTGCATATCGTTCAAAGTTTGCATAGGCATAGTCCATACAGCATAGATGTATGCGGACGAGCGACGTCATGATGACGTTATCGACTAATTTATTATAGATTTGTGAATATTTAATATTTCCCATAGACTTTGTACACAGACATTTAAAAAAAAATTGTTGATTTTCAAAGGGCATTTTTGACTCTTTGCCAGTTATTCATTAACACAAATCTTTGTCCAAGCAAAGACCCTAATTCAAACAACATTGTGTAATGATGACGTCATGATGACGTCATCCGGTGTTTATTTATAGGCAATTAAATTGTGACAGTTTCAATATTTAAAAATGCATAAGAAATCAACCGTACGCGTCCGCAGCATTCTGTTGCCGGATAGTGGTAGAGTAGGTTAAGGTTTTTATTTCATTCAGTGTTCGTGAAATCACGTGACCCTTGCTTCCGGTCAAAAAAGGCCAAAACCGGAAGTGGCTTATTATTTGAAAGTGGTAACAGATATGAACTTTCTTTTAACGGTGTTAGTCTCTTGGCAGATAGTATTCTTCAAATCATCTACCGATGACGTCATGCAATCTTCGAGCGCCCTCTAGCGACAGGTTGAACATATTCAAAAATGTATTTTGAATAGATGTCTGTAGCGAATTTTGTCGGAATCGCCTAAATATTGGTGTATATGATGACCTTGACCCACTTCAGACTTGTGCGAAGTTTTAGGCGTATGACGTCATTAGACCGGATGTTGTAATGAAAAGACTTGTTTTCCTTTGAAAATTCCTGAAAAATCAACCATGGCAGTTTTTATATTAGTTTTTACTTTAATAGTCTATTTAAGGGTAGTTCTAAAACATTTCAAAGCTTCGAGGCAATGAGCGAACTCGGACATGCCCTGCGCGCGCTTAAAACTTTAGGTTGACAACCCCTCTGCTTTAAAACATGCGCAGGACGTCCACAATGTACATGTAAATGCACGCACGTTGTACATATCGTATGTCAGTCAGCCCGCGGTGCACGTGTTGCCGAGGTCAAATCCTGTCCACAGTGACCGTTTTAGCCGATTTCCGGCTAACTTTGACGGATTATATGTTCATGCATAGTCAGGGGTATTATTGATAAAAACAAATCATAAGGCATAGGCATAGTCCGTATCGCATAGATGTATGCCAATGAGTGACGTCATGATGACGTGATCATTTGTCATGTTGCGTCATTGCAAAGTTGCACATTTCAAAGCTCTATATCTTCAGAACGGTAAGTTCGATTGGGTATAAACTTGGTACGTAGGTAGACTGGGATGTGTTATAGATGAATATTAAAATGACGTCATCATGACGTCATCATTTGAATTCTTATGAATAATTCAATTTTTACGATTTTAACATTTATTTGCATGTAACTTTTGAGCCAAACAAGATTTTTTGAAATTCTTTTTGCAGTAGGTTACGTGTTAATATTTTAGAAACCTGCCGTACTACTATTACCGCTATAAAAATGTACAGGCATTAAATCGTTTTCTTTTTACGTTTACAAACATCTATTTACAAGAACCTGAAAGGGCTGCATGATAATAATAATAATGCAGTTTTCATTTCCAGAATTGGCAGCGGAAGTCGGCAATAATGCCGAAATGTACGTTTATTAAACGATATTCAGTGACGGTTCTATTGGGAACTATGCACATAAATTGTGGACCGACACCAACACAAATAATATTAACATAATACAGAATTCACACGTCCACGTTCGTATTTCACTTAATTTGTTAAAAAAGGCGGTTTTACTCTATGTTCTAATTTAGCTTATTTGAGGTATGTCGGACATAATAGGAGGGCGCTGTTTGGTTTGGGTAAATACAAAAGACTTTACCCGAATCAAACAGCGCCCTCCTATTGTGTCTGGCATACCTCGAAAAGGCTAAGAGGATTTCTGCCCACGGAAGGCCATCGGTTAAGTAAAACCAACAGTGCAATTTGTTTGTGACCCAGTCGACCCTGTCAAACTTACAATTCGCCAAACTTACAATCCGTAACGGACCGTAAGACTTACTATCGATAGTTTACAATTAAGAAGGTTTACCGGCTGCCCACACTGGACCTTAAATTGTGTGAAGTTGAGAACAGTCTCCATCAATTTGACTAATGTCAAATGCGAAGGCGACTTTTATAGGAAAGATCCAATTTTTCTTTTCGGTCGAGAGATGCAGACCTTTGACTAGGCAGACTGTTTCAACGGTATTAATGGACCGTGGATAGGATTCTTGCTGTATTCACTTGGACAGGAAGTTTTCCTGCGGCTACCGATATTCGATACAGTCTTTCAATGCCAAATCATTGAGTTATTATTATAAGACTTTAGTGTTGAAAGCCGTTTTCAGGCAAATGCAGATGGAAAGGTTAATTGAAGTAGTGCTTCAATGGCTAACAACAACATAACTACATATACGGTACATGGTATGTACAAAAGAACAGTCAGTCCATACAATTTGGGTCCAATTTCTCTACGTCTGATAGACGATTTTATAAATTATTTATATCCAAGAGAGCTAATATGCAAAGAAACGCCTGCACTGCAAAAAAGCACACAACAGTTCATTGTCAATCACTCGCATATGGATAGGATTAGGTATCACTGTGCAATATATGGTGATATCCGATCTGTTTATTTACACTGTCATGAGAAGACAGAAAATGACGTCACCAGCATTATAATTAGTCAACTAGTTTACATTAACCCTAACTCCGTAGCATGATTGTCACAACTGCCCCCAGAAATTAGTGCAGTGGAAATTTCGGGACTGGTTTTCCCACCCACAACTTCGTGCAAACTCCAAGAAAATTTTCAGAGACGTTCTGTATATTTACAAATTTTTTAATATGCACATATTTAATATGTATATTTACAGGCGGCGAATAATCTTTACAAATATTATGTACAAATCCTTACAAATATTATTTACAGAATGAGGCGACAGTGACCCAATAAATAATGTAGATCAATGTCTAGGATCCTGTGAAATACCAGTGATGGGTATAAAACTAACCTGTGGTAAAGAAAATGGATGAATCAATTAAATGCAGGAAAGACAACAACTTGAAGTATAGAGCTTATAATCAACCAAATATATTTTAATTAACCAAATTACTTCAATAGAAGTTTAACTTACGCTAAGAAGAACTTAATAGAGTAAACAAGAACAAATAGTTAAACCACCTAATTAAATAAACTTAAATACTATTATATTAAACCTACTCTAAGCCGGCAATAATTATTTAATATAATTAGGGCCCACCGGGGGGAGTACTCTCTCGCACATGGACCACTGGCTTGACGGTGCGCAGCCACCTCGACGGAGCCTCTGTTGTACGCAGCCTGGTGATGGGGAAACTGGGCGTCACGCTCGACCAGCTTGACGGCGGTGACGCTGGGTAGCTGCTGTCAGCCTGTGCAGGGCCCGTCTGCCTCAAGCGACGGTCTCCTTGGAATAACGTCACGCGATATGGGGCTGGTTGTTGTTGTATTACAAAGCACTGCATTCGAATTGACCAGTCAAACCATTAAGTTCTTGGTTCTTGGTTGGTTCTTCTCCTAAATACTCCACGTGGGAGTTCATACAGGAGGCCAGAAACACCGGGGCAAACCCCTTCTCTTAGCGATAAGTGTTTACTGGGTTCTTTTACGTGCATTTATACAACACACGGCTTAACGTCCCATCCGAAGGACGAAGCAATAATGGTTAAGTGCCTTGCTTAAGAGCACAAGTGTCCGCCGGCGGGCTCGAACCCACGTCACTGTTGCCTCTGAAACACCAGAACGTGAGTCCAGTTTTCTTTACCGCGAGGCCATCACCTCCACCATTAAGTCCTGATTTAAGATTGAAATGACGTCAGGATTTATTAAAGTCGACTCCGATTGGCTGGCGCGCGGCTTGCATAAATTTGCATGTCAGGAGATGTCAGACGTTCTCAAGGATTTGTCCCCGTGGATAACGGTTGATACTCAGACTTTTTGTAGGGCGGGGGTACGAGCGAATTCGATCGGATCCAAATGATTTGCATAAAATAGTGGCTGCATGATTTCGCTGTACTGTCCGCGCTATATTTTTACATGCACTGCATGCATAGTGCGCGAGGATATGCCGCTGATTGATTACCGCGTACGGACGAATAACACGAACGCCTTTGACCAAGGCTAAGGTTTTGACTGTTTCCCGACCCCCTAAATATACGGGGACCGGTAGCTAGCTCCCATTTTAAAGCTATTGAATGGATCACCTTTGCGAGAATGGTCCAGAGGTTGATATTACCGCTGTGTAGGAATTATTGTTACCCTTTAACTATGAGCGTCACTTTTAGATTGTAATTTGTTTTTCAGGTTCTCTTATATAATGCTCATTGCGTTCATATTTTCTTAAATATCGGAATGTACATTGAACCGCAGTTTGGCCTTTGACGGTACCACCCTGTAAGAGTTTTGACAGTTATGAATTGGTGAACAAGTAAATAGGTAGAATTGTAAGGGAAATTCCAGGAAGACTATTTTTGGCTTAGACTGTGCTCCAAATTCCACCCTAGTCTATGTGCATTTGAACAGATTAGCTGATTAATTAGGCAAGACAACCGCAAATTTGACCAATCAGCGGGCGCTTTTTTATGTCCGGTCTTCGGTCCTTCACCTTTGTCGCGTCTGGATATGGATACAAAAATAACCCCTCGCTAGACACAGCAATAAATGCTTTGGTGACGCTATTATGTTACGCGACACGTACGCGCCCGGCTGTTGTTGTATTACAAAAGACTGCATTCGAATTGACCAATCAAACCATTAGTCCAGATTTGGGAATGAAATAACGTTACAATTTAGTAAAGTCTGCATGTGGAGACATTTTAGACGTTATACAGCAAATTTAGCCCCGTGGATAACGGCTGATACTCAGACTAATTTCACCCTGGACCGACTACGATTTGTTCTTCTTAGAGTGCCGCAAAGTTGTCGTTCGTTACCTTGCCTTGCAGGTGTTTACGCAGCTAGCTAGGACGGAGATCATTTCTTTCGTCATGAAGTCGTTGTTGCTTGTGATGTTTTCGGTCATGCTTTCATGTAAGTAGCGTTTGTATAATTTTTGCAACAGAGTCTTTGCATGAGATTCACAAACAAACCAGTAGGTGACATATACACAGACAGGAGTGAGCCCCTTTAAATGTAGTACTGTAGTGAACTTTAGGTTTTACCTTGATTGGCGAATGTGCTGCTCATTCGAATCCGGCATCACACTTACAGTCCCAAGGGATAAGGCCATTAAATCGCAAAATTGTATGATAAATCTTAATATTTCTGCTGTAGGATACCTTGTGACATCCCAAAATGCTGCTCCATAATGAAAAGTTTGGGGCCAAAACGCGCAAAAGATCAATGTGTGTGAGACACCTCCACAGCTTACCCAATTGCATTGCGGTTTGTTATACTGTATGCAACACGCTGGCCACGTGCACTCACGCAACTGACCTCTGCAAGAAATCCAGTCATTTGGGAAAACTTTGACGAAAAAGTAATCAGAGGTTTCTTAACCATTGAAATCGAGTCTTATATGAATGGAAAGAAAACGTCATTCTCTTTACAAAACCGCTACCCCAGTGTGTTCTGACATTGGGTTGTCGAGAAACGTTGAGATAAACAACCAAAGGTCTGTCACAAACGGTCATTTTCTGTTCCGCTCCATAGGCAATTGCCTCATACCCCACATTTTCATTAAAAAAAATGATCACTGGTTTTTCTGCCTTTCCAAGCCAGACGCAGATAAACTTAAAGCCAGAAGAATGAATTGTCATAATGTGCAACCCCCAGATTTGTGCGACCGTCCGTTCTGAAGATGTTTGTGGTCATTTCCCCCCTGTTAAAAGCTTGTGTGGACATTTCCGGTTGAGCAGATGCACGCTACTTTTCATTATGTATGCCGTTCCAACGTTAGTTTGAAAGCCTAATCAATTGAATTCTTCCACTCCACATTTCATCTTCAATACTCTATTTTTTTTACTTTAAAATATGCAGTACCAACAATAATAATGACTGGAAAGCTAATTTCATAAGCTACTTTTAGATGGAAAAAAATACTTAAATTGTTCAGTATTAAAGGTTTTCCCGCCTATTTTTACACGTTCATCATTCGAATTCACCGTTTCTAATATTCAAATTCGTCTATCAATATCAATTCTGCGCACTTGAGTCCAATGTTTAATTTCGTCTTTTGTCAGACAATTTCAATCGGGAGTATTCGATTTCGTCTCGTCCACGCCAAACCTTCTGTTTAGAAATTAAATTCGTCTAATTGATTAATATGAGAGGAATTCGATATCAGAATGCTGCCATTCGGAAACAGTTTGGACAAATTTGATCTGTAATGACGAATATTCTCGACCCAGTGACTAAAGGGGTGACCAAACTTTAAAATTGAATGGTAATTGACTAAATTGATTTTGTTAAAGGCGTATGCAATTTTTCCTGAACGAAATCGATTGATGGAGTTGGGCAAATTGAATGAAAAAAATATTTTAAAATAGCAGGGGAACCTATATTCGTTCAAAGAATATCACCATTAAAGCACATTGACCCTAAAACTTTTTGTCCAAAAACAAGGCTCATTTAAAAAAAAAGTCTTACTGTTTGGAACAACAAAGCAAATTTACACAAAATACTTGTTTAACAACTGTTAACTGCACAATATCTTTATTAAAAATCCTGGTGAGGCAAACAATTTGATTAATGAACTCCACTTTTTTTAAGGCGGGCCTTCACAAGGACTTTGTTGAATATGCTTACATTGTGCTTAGGAAATCACTCAAATCGACCAGTAATTAATCAATTAAACCTACAAATTAAGAGTCTATTACTAGATTAATTCAAGTACATATATTTCTTATTAAATAAACAATAAATAAAATAAAATATTCCGGAATATGTGCACTTTAACTAAAATGGGCCCACCGCGGTTTTGTCGCACCAGACTAGTCTGTGCCTTCTACGGCGTTCATCTAGAGTCCGGCGATCCCCTCGCGTCGGATCTCTAGCTTACTCGTCACAAGCTTGGTAGACGGTTACAGATGAGCAGAGACCACGTCCGGCGTATTACAAGGCTGATGAGTGTCCATCAGACAGCCTGGACTGCTGTGTGGTGCGCTCGGCACCAGACTATGCGGGCTTTGTGGACCTGTCTTGTCTCATAAGCAGTCTTGTCTCAATTATCGCAAAATGCCTCAGTATAAATCACATCTTCTCCTTATCATCATTTTAAGAATTAAGGAGCAAACATTAAACTACAATTACACTGCTAATCTCTAGCAAAACGAATATCTTATCGTGATAGGCAAAAAGCAACTTAGTCACCAGACCATTCTATTGTTCAAGCCAGGTTTCCGACAATACATTTCAAAATAAATGCAAAATTAGTCATAAAAATCCAAATACACCAAAATAATGAAATCAACCATACTTACAATCAGATAGGGTGTTGGTCCCTTGGACTTCTGGCCCTTCACGACCGATCGCGGTCTCAAATCAGCGAAAATGTCGTTCAAATTGCATCGCAATTGCGGATCAACCTCTCGGGTTATTTTCTTTCGCGGGGATCACTCTCTCTTTTCTCACATGACTACGGCACTTATTTGCATTACAAATACTTACTAAGACACACACGCAAAAAAGACAAAAGTTTCTACGGCTTTATTCATCAACTTATAAATATTCGTATACATGGTTCGCTGAATCTTTCAGCGTACCGGCTTATACAATTGTTTGCGCACGTAGGTATTGTTCTCTACGTACGCCATTATACACAAACACTGAAAGTGAAAACGCAAGAAAACGCAAGAAAACCCAACGAATAGCCATACTTACCTGACCTTGCGCGACAGAAAAGGAAAGGAAAGTAAAAGTAAGAAAAGGAATAACTTGAAAATAAGGGGAAAAAGATGGAATTTGGCATCAACTGTGACAGACGAAAGAGGTTTTTAATAGGGGAATTGTGTTTAAATGATGATATTCTTTGAACGATTGGAGCAATTTCAGTAACTTTTCCATATCGAAGTAGCTTATGAAATTTGCTTTCCAATCATTATTATTTTGGCGCCACATAATTGTTTAATATGAAATATAATTTTTGGAGCTTGGGTTCGGCTTTTTTTTTTTACTCACACCCTGTATACCAATTTTGCAGCGGGGGCTAACATAACCAGCCATCCATCCCTGGGAGGTGAATGGACTGTCAAGGATGAGGAAGGATACGTGTGTATGAAGATGTCTCTCTCTGCGGCGTTAGAAATCCTTCACGGAGATAAGCCTGTGAGCACATACCTTCTTCTTCCAAAACCTTTCAAATCATCGATATGATGTTTTTCCTGACGGATAACTGACGAAACCCTCTTTATTCACTGATGAAATTAAAACTGTTTTAGGATCAAAGCCTGTTTTAATGCCTACACCATTGCGTAGACCTGTAGTATAGTAGCAATTTGGTCCATATGACCAAATGACCAATATGAGACGTAACGCCTACGCTATCATTTAAAACATGAAGAATTACATTTTTGCAAATTAAGTGGGAACATATTAACAAAGGGTCTATTACTGCTAAATTTATTGTCTATGTAATAGACCATGGCTTTTTATGCAAGACAATCGTATCTTTATCTTTACATTTTGACCAATCAGAGGGCGCTTTCTTTATCTGGTCTTTGGTCATTCTTCTGTTGTTGCCTCATAGACACGGATAAAAATAAATCTAGACACAGGAAAAAAGGCTGTGGTAACGCGCACTGTATTATGTTACGCGATACGCGCCCGGCTATTGTATTACTATGGTGCTCGCAGAACAATTTAATAGTTTCTTCAGTTTTGCTAAAAACCCTCCGAGAATTTGAGGCAGGCTGTGGCTTTTTATTCCGAAATGAAAATGTATGTAGCTATGTCAGGCGCGCAGGGGGGGGGGGGGGGGGGGGTGTTAAACACCCCCCTTTGCCATGTAAAAATATGGGGGGGGAAAGAGAGTTATGTGACCAAGCTTAGATTACAGAAGACACTTTATAACAGCAAGAGTATATAGGCCTATATGTATTTGAAACAAATGAAACAAAATATCCCCTTATAATTTTAAAAACTTCTGCTAAAAAAATCAGGGGAAAGTGGCCAGGAAACGCCTCAGATTGCACCACAGAGCATCTACGGTCCAAAATTTCCCGGGGCCCCGGACCCCACGCCGTAAGTGCTCGCATTAGTCCTCCGGCCAAATTCCCTCTATGCTATAATTTCACCCTAGCGGTGCCCCCCCCCCCACCTTATTTGTACCTTCAGCAGCAAGTGGCTCTACAGGTGGCCTAAATCCCTTTCCAAAATAGAAAATTGTAAAAAAATACGAAGATGGAACATAGGTCTCAACTTTGAGTAGACCTACATAACAAACTTTATAAAGAACAAAAACAATTACAAATTTAAATGGAATTTTCGAAGTTTAAAACGTTTTCTAAACGTTGAACGTGGCCAGGTATCGCCTCAGATTGCACCACAGAGCATCTAAAATCCAATTTTTTTCGGGGCCCTTATGCGGGCCCCGGACCCCACGCCGTAAGGGCTTCGCGCTGCGCGCTCGCAGGTCCTGGACCCTTCATTACAATTCTAGGCCCCCCGGCAAATGGCAGTCTGAATCCGCCCTTGTGACCAGAGGGCATATGTATCCTGTATCTGAAGTTTGGCCTTAGGGGTAGGGGCGGTTTACACAAAGATTCCCAACGGATGAGAATCGTGAGATCCAGGGGACGAAGCTGTGTAATTTTAGCCAATGACAAGAACATATCCTAGCACTTCCGCAGCCCGTTCCACTTTTTTTCTTGAATTTTTTTTTTTTTTTTGGTTTAAATGCTGTTGAGGGAGGGGACTGCCCACATTGACCCCTTTACTCATATGTTCATCATATAATCTAAAGACACAGAACATGTTTTTTCCCCGATTTACTATGCTTTAGCTCAAAA
Organism: Patiria pectinifera; assembly: GCA_029964075.1. NCBI lineage: Eukaryota > Metazoa > Echinodermata > Asteroidea > Valvatida > Asterinidae > Patiria > Patiria pectinifera. Next base: position 21,034,591 of record CM057150.1, on the reverse strand, counting down.
AGATAACTGATGGTCGTGGGTTCCCGGCCCTTCGAGTTTAACCCGTCCAAATATACCCTCTTTTAATTCTGGCACCAACACAAACTCCCGACTTTTATTTTAGCGTTAAGTTTAGCCCACTAATACTATCTGTTATTTCTGGCGCCAACACAATTTACCATCTTCATTTCTAGCGTCATAAATGATGACATCCAATGAATTTTGAAACACCCCCTTGAAAAAATCCTGCATAAGCCACTGAGCTATGTGCACGCGTACATAGTTAAAATACCAAACTGACGTTTTTTCCAATCTGAAGTATTGAGCTTACGGGCTGTTTTTATGCACTGTATTATTTCCAGGCACAATACAATATTGACCAGTCGTTTGCTGCAAGTGGCATATGCACAAAACCATTTCGCCAGTTCACGCTAACGTCTCCAGATACTTCAAGGACCATCTTAAAGGAGCTACAGCTGACTTTTCTCTTTGATCACACTCGTGACATTTATACTTTGTCCCAAATCATGGCAGTCTGGTTCGACACAATTCTTACAGGTGAAACACGACTTCATAGTTTTTGTTTTCTGAAATCTGAAATGAACAACGTAATTTACTGTAGTAAATGTGATGACATGTTATGTCTTATAAACAATATCCAAAATTAGTCACGTCCAGTATGTAATTACGTTCAAAATTTGTGGGGATTAGCAAATGTACACATTTTTTTGGAAACTGTAATGTATACCTGATAAGAAAACCAACAATTCCATTTTCGCAAAGCTTGAATGGCGGCCATCTTTGATTTTCAATATGGCCGCCAAAAATGATATTAACTTCTTGGAAATATTGTGGCCATGCTACTCCAACATAGGGTGTACCTGTTTTATGGCGGCCATTTTGACAAATTCAAGATGGCCCCACACATGCATCTTGGAAAATAGAAACATTAGCTTTGTGATTGAAAATACAATGCAGTTTCCAGAATGTGTGCGAAATAAAAAAAATCTGCACATGTTGGACCTGACTAAATCCTACTTTTTGATGGACTAACGGTTGACAAATCAAACACGGTAGACGAACATTAAGAAATAAATTACCCTTCTCTGAATGACCTTGGTTATCAATTGGAGGCAAACAATGGCATTAATTATGAGAGTAGAAGTGAAAAGTGGGTAAAAGAGTAACGACGATTGAAGGCTTATTTATTTTTATTCAGAGGATTTGGAGAAAGATTTAAAACAAGGAGATAACCTCCTGAACAATGCAGTCGAGCAGAGCAAGTCCTATGAATGCAACCGTGAATTGCGATTTGACCTGGAGGGAGGGTATGGCAGGGTGTACCTGTGGAATATTAAACTGGTACCCTTCGTCGAAGACTTCCATTCGCAAGGTAAGAAACACCAGCGTTTTCACCATAGGAGCGAGTGGGGGGGGGGGGGGGTCACTGGATGCTACAGTGTTACATTTATTTGTAAAAAACGTGCTAAAAGGTAGACACTTTTTTGTCATCGGTCACCTGGCCTCCGTAAAATAAAAAGGGGGGGGGGGGTGGGCAGAATCCCGGTACATACCGTTATTTCGTTTCACCCTTTTGGATTTCCTCAAAAACAAAACAGTAATTAACTATATTGACTGTTTTGTCGTTTTACAGTTTTGTAAAACGGTCAAACGGTTTTAAGATAAATACGGTTATTTCTTTTTATCAGTTTTTAGTACAATTCATTACAGCATAACGATAAATGATTTTTGTTTTTCAGTTTTAAACAAATAACTTTGAAAAACAGCAAAACGGTCAGTATTGAATACAGACTGGTTTTATTGTTTATTTCAGTGTCATAGTTAACAGTCCGTGGTGCATTTTGTGGCGGTGGGCAAGGCGGGGGGCGGGCGACCATGCCGTGCACGAAGAAGTGTTACCTCGGCATAATTTATGCGTGGTTTGATTCCTGGCGTAATTCTGACCCCCATCTCTACTGAGATTAATTGTTGGGGCTTAAAGAGTTGCAAGCAAAAATGGCGCTGAAAAATTTCAACGAGGAAATTTCAGAAGGGGTACAGGGTGGTAAGCCGTATGAAGAGGTTGCAGATATATTTAAGGGAATTGGAGTTTGGCGCGGCTCTTCAATAGCCATATTCGCAAATTCTGTCATGAGAACAACATAATTGTTGGGCAACTTCCCAGGCAGTGAATCGATCACGAGGTCGACACATTAACATTCCAAGGTGCATTGGGTAATTGCCAAACCTGAATCCAAAAATGGTCGACAAGACTATTGAACGTTTTGTCATTGTCATGTTTTTGTAAAACAACACTCAATAAATTGAGATGCTAGCAATAATTTTGCAAAGGCCTTTTCCTGGGTTGATTTTCTTATGAAATCAGTTTTTGGTACCATTTTCTTTAAAGTCCGACTTTTACACGCTAAAAGTTTCCTATTCACGGGGTTCGAAAGCGCGCTTTCAGGGGCCAACTTACAGGCTCTATCAACGTTATATTCACGCACTGCTGAGGAGGGGCACTGCTAAAGAGGGGCACTCAGCAAAACAAAAAGGGGGGAAAGGACTAGCAACATTTCAGTTGGGGGGGGGGCGACTGTTTATGGGCGGAGTACCTAATGGGTGTGCATCATTAAGAAGACAAAGTAATTTTATTTTTCTGTTTTTTTTTGTGTTGCAAAAACAGCTCAGGAGTGTAGTGGCAAGACCGAAACAGTTGATCAGTCTTGTTGGTCTACGGGTGTACTTGTCGGGTTATTCTTCGGCGGGGTTGCTGCTGGCATGTTCGTTGCAGGACTAGTTTGTATGGTATACCGTTACTGTAAAAACATGTGTTAATGTTTTAAGGCCTTTTAAACGCCTGTCTGGTAACACTTTATGAACGCGTTGTGGTGTTACAAATCCAATGATAAAACACGTGGAGGCGTTTATTTCTAAACAAAGACGTGTTAATGTGTATATGAATGTAGACACAGAGACACGTTGCGGTGTTAATAACAAGACACAAAGACACGTATATAGGGTGGTAACACTTTCTGAACACCAAAACACTTTTATTTCCAAACGGGTGTTAAATTTCATGATTTAAACTCATTTTACATGGGCGTGCACAGTTTAATAATGCATACATGAATTTAAACGTTTTGGATTAAATCTCAGCTAATTTTCAATAGCAGCTATGCATGATCAATGTTTCCATTAAAAGAAGTGTACATTTCTTATCAAAACTTAATAACAGTGCATTTGAACAAAAAAAATGACGAATAATGAAAAATTAAGACACATTTTTACAAAAAGTGTTTGACATAAAGTCAAAAAACATAAGTTTTGTAATTTAGCCAGTGTTGAATAAATGAAGCAAAATGCATTTTATTTTCAAAATACGTATGTATAATTCCCATCACAAATGTCAAACATATTGGGGTCATTCCATGTCAGACCAACGCACTTTTTCACTCCATGTTTTCCGATTTTGATAAAAATTGCTGTGCTTGTAGTTCCTGATGAGCAATGAATGCACACCAATTTTTTAGCCCCATCCGACCTACCATGTGGTCAGGGCAGAAACCACAAAAAACGGACATTTTTAGAGTAAAATACCACGATTTTGGTAGAAATATGTCAAAACCATGTCAATTTAGTACGCACATTTGGTATCAAGAGAATAAGAATTGCATGCTCAAATCAACTCTTTTCTCATAATTCAATTTTGTGAAAAGTAGGTTACGTGATCTTTAAAAGGTTATCGTGACCTTTGACCCAATTTATGTACTTATGTATCATTCCGAAAATCAACGAAATTAAAATTGATTAAAATTGACTTGATAGAGCAAGTCTTCCTCCGTATTAGAATCCACTAAAAATAAATTGGGGTCTTCAAAGTTTACAACTGTATGACTATTTTTGTACAGTTGGTAGGTTACAAGTTAATCAATTTATAGACTTTCCATTAGAAATCCACCAACATAACTTACTACTCTGTTTCTAAAGCTACTTAAATTAATCTTGGTTTGGGAATTTCTCATGTTAAGGGCTGATGAGGTATAACCAGACCCATAACATAAATTATCAGCAGTGGCGCATCCAGGATGTGGCTTGGGGGGGGGGGGGGGCTCATAGCGTTTTGTTGTCAAATTTCTGTAGAAGATTGAAAAACAAAAATCAAACAAACAAATTGACAACCTTGGAGGGGGTGGGTTCAAGCCCCTTGATCCCCCCCCCGGTGCCACTGATAATTAGTTATCCCACGAATGCACTTGGAATATGGGAATATGAAACAATGCAATGCTGCTGTGACCCATATGCCACCCGATGCACTACATTATTCCATGTTCCACGAGCCATAACGAATTTATCTTCCAGCAATCTTGACGTCGAATGCGTACATTGTACGTGGTGAGGGATGTAGGTGCATAGTGTATCGGACCGTTCAGCAGCAAATAAAAAGAACACAATACATACATGTACATGTACATTCGATATCTGGGGCGCAATATAGCTGTGCAGTATTATATCAAATCACACTGTTGTTGCTATAGATACACTAATCATGGTCAATGATTCAAGTTTGCTTGAAGATAATACTCAATATTGCAATCAAAGTTACCTTACTCATTCATCACTGTGCTTCTTGAAATTTAATCAGTCTCACAGACTTGGCATTTTTTTTCCTTCGAGATAAATTTCACCTGGATGTGTGTCCGCTGTACTGGGTCCGGGTAGAAAACATAGAGCTGTTGCGTACCCTAAACAGTATAACTGTTGATGACAATCGACACTCAAGCATTCAACGTCAAAGTTGCTTGAAGATAAATTCGTTAGCGCACTTGCGCTCGTGAAACCCAGAATAATGTATTGCGTCCGGTGGCATATTGGTCACAGTAGCATTGCACTTTTTCATATTCCAAGCGCGCTTGTGGGATAACTTATTATCAGTGGCACCACGGGATGGGGTGGTTGGGGGGCTCAATTTAAAGCGCACTCGTTGGATAACTAATAATCAGTGGCACGGGGGGGGGGGGGGGCCCAAGGGGCTGGAACCCCCCTCCCGTCCATAGACTAGGACTAACTTAAATAAGGGACCTAACGACGTGTGTTGGGCGAGCCTATGCCTAGGCCCTATTCGTTAAAAAAAACACCTCCAGAACCGAATTAGAAAGAAAAGATGTTCACTTGCAGTGGCTAGATCGACCGAGGGCAACACGAGATCATGGAGATTGACCGATCGCGCACATCGCCCGATCGCGACCAACATTCAACAACGTCAACGTACAATCGTGGAGAAATAAAACGACGTAGCCTAACTGTTGACAACATTTCACATTAAACTCAATTTTACAGCTGAACAAGATACTGTAGGATGCATTAATAACTGATAATTATCAGCTCTGGACGGACTTACCTTTGATTATCGGGAGCTGCTAGCTGCTATAGTTCGTGCGCGAGGTCGAGGCGGAGAAGATCTATTTGAAAGCGAAGTTACCCGCTCATCGGAATTATACGTCCGCGCGGCGGCGCGCAGGCATCCAACATAAAAGTAGGCACTACAGTAGTCTGGCTACCAGACTGAAATATTCTGACTACATATATATTCATGATGAATCTTAAGCATAGCATATCCAAGGTCCAAGGGTTTTTTAATTGATCGGAACTATAAAGGCTATGAATTATGAAGCTAAATCGGAAACGAAGCCGAGCTTTGCAAAAGGGTTGTCTTCAGAGTCGTCATGTTTAGTAAGCAGCGGTTGGAACCAGACTGTAAGGGACCATAAATGGATTCTGCACGCAGCCGCTGGTGTGCGTGGCGCGCGGGGACCAACAGGAGGCGGAGCAGGATAGAAATTGTACACAGTGAATCCGCGGCTAATTTTTCCCGCGCGCAAAAGTAATAAAACTTCACTTTGTTGGACGGTTTCCAAAACATTTTTAACGCACACACGTTAACGTTAGTGTTAAAACTCACCGTCGTTTTAAAACACAAGCGTTAATAAACAAGAATTCGAACACATCTTCGGAGCGATTATGGAATTTTAAGGTGATTTTTTTAGGAATATTGTTGGGCGATTCGTCTAAAATGGGCAGAACGAGCCCTATTTAATTTATTCAAAATACCTTCAAACATTTTATTTGTTTCTGCCGATAGAATGCCCATGCCCATTTAAATATGTTTTTGTAATTGGTCTTCGTTTTCAATTCATGTCTGTATTGTCCCGCAGGTTACTTTGTACATATTATTATGAGCATGCCAATCTATATTAAGGCTTACTTAGGTACTTTAGTTTTAAACACATACCATTAACACCAATGTTTATTTATTAACGTGTCTTAGTGTTTAAATATTAACATTTAACATCCATAGAGAAGAAGGCGTTTGTAAATTAACGCCAAGACGCGTTCATAATGGGCGTTGGTTTTTGCAGTGCAACAGGCAGAGGATATGCAGTTGCTGTGGCAAAAAGGGCGATCACCAACCCTTTGTAGCCAAAAAAAAAACCGGTCACAAACTTGTTTTGCAAATTCTTTAATTAGTGCATATACAATAAAAAGTCATTAGTTGCGTTGTTAAAAAGAAATACATAACTGACCCCAGATTGCTTTAAAATTTCTAAGAGCTCAGCAGACACCCGACAAAATCCAGAAAAGTATTTTACAATGTGAGTTTATTATATAATTTCAGAGGGGTTCCTGAGCGTCCCCCAAAGAGACTATGGAATAATTATTGTAAACAATTCACCATCTGAGGGTTGAACATCTGATATCCTTTGAACATCCGATAATATACATAGGAATCTCTATTTTAAAATCTTTTGAAGAAGTTATTTCAATGATCTAATAGCAAATTTGAGGTGTTCACTGTTAAACAGCATCTTTCGAAAAATAATTGAGTGGAGTTAAAAACCACCAGTTTGGAATGGGTAACTCTACGTAGAGTTGATGCTGAGGTTCACATACTCGTTTCATAATGAAGCGTTCAATGAGAAGATTCATGTACAAACCTCCATTTTATAGAAATAGCTGAGTGTGCAGAATAAAGTAGAAAAAAAAAAAAGTATTTTTATTTCTACTTTGTAGTGTTGCTGCAGAAACGATCAAGAGAAGTGATGCAACCGTCGTCCGTGCATCAGTCATCGGTGAGTATATCTGATTGTCACTTTGGACGTAGGTGCCAACGCAAGAGGCGTTTACGCACGAGACAACGGCCAAACCGATGCTCTTCTCTAAGCAACTCTGTTGTATACAATAATTGCATTCATCATTTTACAAATTGCTAAGAACTCAGCCGATGCATACAAACGAACATCAGAAAAACTTATTCACAATGTTAGTTAATTATATAATTACGGATGGATTGCAAAGTGACCCTCATCAAGAGACTCATTAAAATGTGTAAACAACTTCAACATTATATGTTTTTAGAGCATCTGATAATAAACCAGAATTTGATTTTGAAATTTGTTGAGGAAGCTATTATGATACAAAGGCAAAATGAAAATTTTCACGGCAAATCGTGTGAACTACTGGTTAATGTATAAAGGAAAATTATAAATATTTTGTTTTTAATCTCGATATAAAGCTTCATCATTCTTCATAAAACTGCGCCTGTCGGGTGATTGGCTTTTTGTTTTTTATGCTTGTAATGTTAAAGAAATACTCAGACTTTGTAATAATTATTAGTTTGAAGTGTCACAGTTGAAGTCACAGAGTAACGTCTTTAATCTTATGTGTGAAGTTCCATGATGTGAAGTTGCATTCGAACTAATGACATGATAAACGAATAGGCAGAATATTGTAGCATTAGCATATAAATGTGGATGGTGGCTCGGATTTATTGTATATCAAACACAGGTATTGACAAAAAATCACCTTTGAATATTCATTTAGTAACTTGTGGTCCGTATATTCTATGTTAATTGCGATCAGAAATTTATATTTTCCAGCTTTCAAGCATGTGCACAATGTTAAATCCCCTGAGAAGAAGCTACAAAAGGAGAACAGAACCACCTCTCAAATTACGTGAACTTACTGACACGAAACACCAATGCCTATATAACAGAATCATTTGATAAATGTAGCCTGCAATATCATGTACAATTTGTAAGGCATTCTGGCGAAATGAGACAGAACAGGGCACGGGCCGATTGAGAAAAAAAGGGGGAAACATGCAGGTGATTTGTTTTTCGTGATTTTCAGATTTATTGATAGTTTGTGATCCTTTATAAATATAAAATATGAATAATACACATGTTTTGAAGCAATAATATGAACAGTGCATAATAAAAAAAAAGAAGCTTTTAAGGAAAAACACTTGGTATCTTTCACTTTTATGACAAGAAAACAGTCGAAACTTGGCAGGCTTTTTTTCTAAGTATTTTACTTTTTTGACACGTCAATCAATTCAAACTTTACCCGGCCATATCCTGTCAAAAGAATGTCAGATTGAAGTCAGCGGTGTAGCCAGGGTTCTCATCCTAGGGGTGTGTGTGGGTGTGTTAATGTTCTTAATTTTCTTCCAGCTAATCATGGTAACTCATAAGGCTGTATTTTTCTCCGGATGTCAAATTTTTCAGTGAGGGGGAGGGCGAACTTTTTATGAGAAGGCCCCTCCCCATCCATAGCTACTCCGCTGATTGAAGTAAAACAGATCGTGCTGTTTATAAATAAAAAGCATATTATTATCTTCCCTAATACCCGCAAATCAGCATTTCGACCTCTTTTCATTAATTGTCTTGGCCCAGACTGGGGTTCAGACTTTATTCTCCTACTCACTGATGTCCCTGAGAAGTGATTTCAAGAGAAAGGAAGAGAATGCTGTGAACAAGATCAATCAAATCAAGCTTAAGAACTTTAGCATAAAATTCCAAGCCCAATCCACGCATTTGAAGGGTGGCAGTATTAGGGTGAGGTGGAGGGAGGGAGAGTAGTTTTGCCCTGCCAATCCGGCGTAATGCATCATTCGTTAATTTGAACCAAAGAATCATCTTCAAAATTGGATATCATTGTGTGCAAACCTTAGGTCGAGTGTGTAATTAATTAATTATCGATATTATTTCCAGACATTTGTATTTACTATTCGACCGCCAACAAGACAGTTACGCTGAATGTTTTTCTTAAAGAGGAAGACAAAAATAAAGTTCTTACTTGTTCCAATTTGTCATGACAAATGACATACTGTATCTCCGAACCACACTGTTTATTTCTACTTTCGCATCACTTGATCAGAAGGATAAGTGCTTCGGAAGCTCCCGACTTTAGATTCACTTTCGTAACGGTCATTTTACCTTTTGGAAGTAATGATAGTACTAAAAAGGACTGCTTGGTTAACTTCTCAGAGGTTTACTGTGCCGATCTGTCTCTGCCCCCGCCTACTTGGTAACCTCTTTCACAAATGCAAGTTTCGGTCCGTGTTCTTATTGCGGCAGTCAAAATATCAATCGCCGTGGACAAAATGAAAAAGTGGTACTTGTTTTCAATTTGCCATAACTCAATAAATGTTGACCGGATTGAAAAGAGCTTTTCGTTGTTAATCGACTTAACTTTCTAAATATGTATAGACATTTGTTATGTATTACAAAAAAAAACAAGAAAAAAAGAGCATGTTTTGACGTTTCCTTTTTTTTTTTTTAAGATCCTGTATTTGTTCTTGGTGAACCCGTATATATAATTGTTTGGCACATTTTGTGTTAAGTCATAGCATGAGGCCAAGATAATCTCGTTTGTGTTTGCAAAAGCACTTCAGTCGCCAGTAGTACAAAGCAGCCTAACATGTTTACTGAAGAAAAGATACCATTGAATTGTTGTTTTCCTTTCTTGCTCGACATAGCAACTTTGTACCCTGTTTGTGGTACTAGACTCTTACAAGTTTCTTTACACTGTGAGATTGGTTCAAAGATAAGTCAAAATACCCGAAACAGTTTACCCAGACTTATTAGGCGACAGCCCGTCGTGTGAATGGTTTTAAACAGCTGAGGAAGCACTGACTGATTTCAAACACTTTACGTATTATTATTATAGGTTATTATTTTTTTGGGGGGGGTATTTTGTTTTAAGGTCGCGCGATTTGACCGTGGACATATGTATGTCGCCTATTTTCAAATTCGAGGGTAAATGGCGCCACCAACTTTCAAAAAGTAGCCCCGCCCCAAAAGCCCCCCCCCCCCCCGACAAATCTTGGATGCGCCATTGCAAACGTGGCCCCTGAACGATGACAACAAATTGCGTCATTCTAAAAATAGACTATGATGATACTCCACACTGCAAAGCCTAAAATCTATTCCATAACAGGTTTCTTTATTCTCTATACGTACCCTTATCCCTGCACAACAACACATTCGTTTGTTTCATCACGTACGTCAGTGAAATATGACACCAGTGTGACGTCACTATACGCAAAAACGCGCACGAACTTTCCGCGCGTTAAAAACGAACCTCAAAATTCTGCTTTATCAGTCCAAAAAAAAAAAAATTCCAGCAAATTTGCCTTGGGTGACCTAGTAGTCCATTAATTATTGTAATTTTTCCATTTGATGAGAACTGAGCTAATATTTTTTTGCACTCAACCAGAAGTTGATCTTGTTCGCGTTTTTCACGCTTTTCATGTTACTAGAGTCTAGACCCAAGCATTTCTGTCTTATAACCATACTGCAATTTTTGTTCACTACATGTATACTGCAATATCAATTTAAACAGGAGATATTTTCTCTAAATAAACAATTTAAGTCTCAAGTTTTGCATTGGCTTGATGATACATGTACTTGGTTGTCAGCAGAAGCCATGTAATTCTATTCGAAGTCGGTAAACTTACTTTTGACTTCCTCTGAGTACATTTTGTTAATGGTTACATTTCTGTGTAATGCATGTCTAGTCTCCATTATTACAATAATAAAAATTTTTAAAGTATATTAAATAAAAGGATTTTTAAAATTCAGTTCAAGTCTGGCCATAGTTTTATTCTTCACAGAGTTCTTCATCTTGTCTCATATTGTAGATTCCAAGGTCTGCATCGTCATCAGAAGGAACGACAATCAAAACATCTCCATTTACAGCTGCAAAAAAAAATGGAAAAGGAAATGAAGCAAGATTAAAAAAAAATGCAAAACGCAACATTAAAATGTCTAAATATATCTGACACAAAAATAATGGAAGAAGGAATAGCCAAGTCATAATCACAAAATTTAATTTGAAATTGAACAAGTGTTAATATTTACTGCACAAAACCAAATCCCTGTTTACCCGCATATTACACCCAAAACCCGACTCCAAAGCGGTGCCTGTCACAAGCGATGTTTGTGGTGGGGTTTCGAGCTCGAACTCCCGGCACGGCTGGCCGTCGACGACTGCGTGATGCCACCGAATGGTATCAGATTTCTTCCCACGAGCATGACGAGTGCGGGCATGCAATGCCTGCCATGTCCTTTATAACGTGGTGGGAATGGAGATCGAAGGTTTCTTGACTTCGACAGGACATAAACAGTACAGAATCTTCGTTTTTGCTGCAAGATTCAGCATTTTGGAACTCGTTTAGCAGCTTCCCAGTGTGAATTTCTTGATGCTCAACGCGTGTCACATGCGTTTTCAAGTCGAAATGTCGCCAAAAATGTGATATTCAAGGACGAACATTCACGAAAAAAAAATATTAGCTCGGTTCCCACATAGAAAACAATGAAGATTACACCCTCGTTCACTACCTTTCAGAAGAAAAAATTCCGTAAAAAGAAAACACTTTTAGAAATATGCCCTTTTTTGATGAGATATCAGGAAAAAAATTAATTGTTCATGCAAAATCATACCAAAATTCAAACTTGGATAAAATTGGTTTACCAAATGATATTTTCATAAATAAAAAAAGTATTAATCATTTGATGAAGCCTCCTTACCAACCGGGGTGCTTAGAAACCGTCAGAGGCGATGTCATCGCTGATATGGGGTGGTTTAATTGGTGAGATTTCGCGCTGATAAATAAATGAATATTCATGAACCGATAATTAGGAGCGCATACGCGCGCGTACGCCCACCATTTTTATAAAAATACACGCCAGGGCAAACCGTTTTGCGCGGAATGAGATAAGTGTCATTTGTGAGTCTGCAGTCAATGGTTCCACTTTAATAGTTTAAAAGGAAGATAAAAGCCCTCTCACCTTGTTTCCTTGATAACTGTATAGCTGTTTGGCCTATGTAATTAGCTTGAAACAAAACATAATTCTAAACTTTCAAATAAAATAAGTCCAGACAGCCATGTGGTTGCGAAGGGCCATTTCTTAAGGCCAAAAAAAAAAGTCTTCGGTTTCTGGTATGCGCGCGCGTCGCCGTAGCCATGCGCGTCGGCAAAATGAACAAGTTTTTTTTTCAATGCAAGATGATGTCTCAAAACCGCCAAACTCACTGGTTTGACTGGAATCCTGCTGCTGCACAATTTTGACGTGTTTTTAGATTGGGATATGGTCGAGAATAAGCTTTATGTGGCCTCTCTGGACTCCCATATATTTGCACTAAGTTTAGTCGGGCACCATTTGCAGTCATCTGCCAACATTTGAAGCAAAACAATCAGGTAAAAAAAAAAAGCCGCGTAGCCGCACCACTTTTTGGGCAAGCTCCATACCAGAAACCGGAGACTTTTTTTTCTGGCCTAAGGTTACGTACCATTTTATTTTGAATGAAACTACATGTACACATACATGTTTACGTTGGCGAGCGAAATCTGCGAAAAGTTATTTCTCCCGTTTGGATGACCGTATCTATGCAACTGTGTATGCACCTTTCAGGGTTTATTTCGCTTAATTGATCCAAGAATGTGCTAAAAATCGTTGCAATGTGTTCTTTACCTTTCGTTGAAATTGGAAAAACAGGCCTGGCTACGTGCATATTTGAAAGTTGTAACACTGGCGTTAGCAATGTTTGCCAATCTTTTCAAGCCTCACAAATATTAATAAGGTTCCTATCCATAATGGTGTGCAGTAAAACATTTGCATAAAAGCCTCATTCACGAGTTAATAATTGATAAATATCATCCTTTTGCCGGCTTCCTTTGGTCGATACCGAGATCCACGCCAAGTCACGCCGAGTGACGGTAATGAATATTCTAATATACCCGACGTATCGTGTTGCCGGGCTAAAATCGGTCAACCGTAGCCCATGCGCGCTTCGCTGAACAATGCAAGTGGTTGGGTCGGCAAAAATCCTTGTCGAAATTTTCCTTAGAGATGGTTCAAGGTGAAACGCAAGCATTAGCAACAACAGATTAAGCTGAAATTCGGAATATACTTAGATGGTATTATTGTCTATCTACTCGTGTAATAACAACTTGAGTAGATTCCTTGAAATCGATATAAATACATTGATACAAGTTTTTGGACGATTTCTTCCAGATTTGAAGGACAGATTTACCAGTAACCAGTATTTACGTTTCGGCATCGATGACGGCGATTTCTCAGTGACATGAAATTTAGAATTTCTTCTTACATATTTTTTTAACATTTCAATCATACTGAGCATATTTCCTGAGCCAGGTAAATTATTCCAATCCCAACTGCAGCCCTTTCCACAACATGGAGGATTTTACACAGCTTACTTAACACAGTACTTAAATTGAAAAAAAAAGGCAAGAAACTGGGTCACAGTCACTGCGTCCAAAAATGTTGTTGTGATCAATTTAGGAATTATGTCGTGATGCGTGACTGAAATTAAATGAAACTTTTAGGGTTTGAGGCCAAGGCTTTGGAGTACTTTCCCACCAACACATTGTCAAAATTAACCTCGCGGTATTTTAAAAAAATAGTCTGACAGACTTTTTGGGACATATTGTATTTCATGAAACTGCCAACAAAATAGACTCATGCGTTTGTTTGATAATAGTTCAAAAACACACGCACCAACGAGTGGGATGACATCGTTATTTCTGCAGTGTTGGAGCAAAGGCTTTGACCCTCAAGGCCAAGGCTTAGACCCTCAAGGCCAAGGCCAAGGCCAAGGCTTTGACCCTCAAGCCTCGAGGCCAAGGCCAAGGCTTAACCCTCAGGGCCAAGGCCAAGGCCAAGGCTTTTGCCCTCAAGCCTCGAGGCCAAGGCCAAGGCCCTAAAATCCAGCCTTAAGGCAGCCTTAAGGCCAAGGCCCAGCATCAAGGCACTACATCACTGTATTTCTGACTCTGTGTTAGGTCATTTCTTTTCACAACTGACAACAACAAATATCAGATCAGACTCTTATCAAATGGTTATGATGACATTTACGATAACAACGATGTAAGAGTGGAACGAAATTTAACGAAACTTTGTACTGACTGTCCCTTGGTATTCTGAAAAACAAGATATAAATACAACCTGTATTTGTTTGTTTGTTTGTTTGTTTGGGTTTGTTTTGGTGAGAGGATTGGAAATGGTCTAAGTTTTATGGTGCAGTTGGTTTTGTGCTGCCTAACAACTGCGTAATGAAATAAAACCCACTACTCTGAACAATTACTGCTGACCTGTGGCTGTCTTGGAGGGGAAGTTTAAAGAAACGGAAACAAGTATAGTCGCAAATACATGTATGCTAACAACTGTTCACTCATGCTGCAATCAGGGGCGGCGCTCGGGGGTGGGAGTTGGGGGTTGCACGGGGAAATGCGCCCACACCCCCGAGTTATTTCCTTACCTCCTCCCGGTTTCTTTATCTACAAATATAATGATTATGTCTTTTTTCTTAGCTGTTAAAATTCATATTTCCAAGATAGAAGATGAATCATCGGTTCTGTGTTTTTTTTAAGTAAAACATTGTGTTTGGATGGTACCACGGAAATTCCACTGAACTTCAAATTGTTTCAATAATTGTTAGCTAGTTAACTGTTGTGTATGCCAGCGTTTGTATTTGTGTAATAGGTCTTATTCTAGCGAATTCACGCAGATAACCGGCAAAGTTCAATCTGCACCGACCACCCGCGGGTGCATACCTATGTTCCCCAATTCTCATGTTCCCCAGATTCTACGTTCCAAAATCCCTATGTTCACCAATCCCTATGTTCACCAGTCCATATGTTCCAAAAATCCCTTTGTTGACCAGTCGCAAGTATTAGTGTTAGTACCCCAACCCTAATCCTCACTCTAACAAAGTACTGGGGAACATAGGAAAATAAAATGAGGGAACATAGAGACTGAGAAAGATCGGATGGACCCGCACCCGCGAGGTATTTTGCGATAGTAAGGGTTGGCGGGGTTAAATTATTTCCAGGTATCTGCGTTGCTATTCGAATCTACGTTTCAGACATTGTATGGAAACAGGGGCGGATCCGGGGGGTCATCAGCAAGTCAATACTGAAATTTAGACCGGACACCTGGCTCCGTTAAATCAACGGCGGGGGGGGGGGGGAATATTGAAACCAGTATTATTATTTTGGGTGTCAGAACCGGGAGGGGGGGGGCGTTGTATTATTTTTATGAATTTATGTGGACACAAAAATGACAGGGGGGGGGGGGTTAAACACCCCCCTGGAACCGCGCCTGGGAAACTAGCAACAAACCCTCCTTCCGACTACCAACAATTTTGAAGATGTCTTAGTATCTAAAAGAAGACTCTCTTGTTTTCTTAGTAATTCATTGCTCGTTGTAATAAATGAAAAAGTACCATCAATGTAAAGTAAAACAAGGAAAAGTTTTGAAGGTAGGACCGTGGATGAGTTATTTATTGAATATAACTTATATCGACGTATCATGTAAGAATTACCATAAAAGGTTTCTTTCAATCTGTTTTCATGCCCCTTACAGTCAGCTTAGGCACCTTATTTCACAGTATGTGCATTTAAGTTTATCCCTGCACAACAACGTATTCGTTGGCTTCATTTATGAGTTTTGCAATCAACGGTTCTGGTTAAATATGTGTAAAAAGAAGATGAAAACCTCCTCATCTCGTTTTTGTGTTTTGTCTACGAAAGTATCAATGTTAATAATGTTTTATCGGCCCTAAATGTGTCCACATATCCGTTGATTCACTCTCTATCTTGAACTTGTTATGAATGTTAGCAGCGAAGAAAATAAACATAATTAATATATTTGTAGATAAAGTGTTGGGGAAAACCTGGGGCAAAATGGGGGGGGGGGGGAACACCTGGGGGATGCTCCCATGCCCCCGCCCCCTCCTCGTTCCGCCACCAGTGATTACAGCGTGAGTGTATAGTTTTCAGGATATTTGCAACCTACGTTTTCCAGTTACTTCAAATTTACAGATCAAGTACTGTTTCTTATCGCACCCTTCCCCTCCAAGAAAGCCACTGCTCAGCAGTAATTGTTCTGAGTAGTGAATTTCATTTCATTATGCAGTTGCGAAGCAGCACAAAACCAAATGCGTCATAAAACTTGGCACATTTCCAGTCATCCGTCACCATTAAACAGACAAATGACATACTAAAATAAATATAAGGTTGTATTTACATCTTGTTTCCAAGGGACGGTCGGTACAAAGTTAAATTTCGTTCCACCCTGGCATTGTTGTTATCGTAAATGTCAACTGAACCGTTTCAGAGTCTGATCTGATATTGGTTGCTGCCCTCACAGTCATGTGCCATTTTACTCCTGGGAGGTTACAAGCAATTATTGAAGAAAACAATATAGTATCTTCCCAAAGGAGAGAGGCACACAGGTCGGTTATCTTGCTGCGGCGCGTGCGCGTGTGGAGGCTTTACTGATATTGGTCTATCTCTGTGCCACATTTGGCACTGTTATTATTAAATGCACGATAGGTTTCATATGCTACCCACTATACAGCTGATTTGAGCGATTTAGGGGTAGGGTTAGCAAAAATGGCAATAGCGAGCCCATTTGTTAAGACAGAAAGCTTACCTACCACTAAAATTAAAGCTTGTGGTCTTAGGCAGTTTTGTAATTACCAAGATAGTGTGTATCCTAAGTTTAAGTATGAGTTTCAAACACTTATCTGTCCCCAAATAGGGCGAAGTCACAGGATTTTTGGGGGGGGGGTGTCCGCAAAGCAATTTACCCCCTGGGAACACGAATGCGGATAAAGTTGGGATCAACCGTGCTTTTTCTTGTTTACCCATCCTATCAGGATGGTAAAAAGTTGGTCATGATGGGACCATTTTGAGAGAGCAGTGGCCCAAAATATGATTTTAGCTGTTTCTCAAAACGTAAGCCCCAAAAATATCAGTTTTAATGGAGCTGGAAGTCAAAAGTACCGGCTTTGCAACTTAAGAGCTGCATTTTCGGATGTCCCAAGGTACCCTACAACACAAAAGAATATTAAGATGAATTATACAATTATTTTGTGATTAATGGCCTTATCCCAGGGACTAAGGTTTGTTTTGAAGTAAGCAAATAGTTCTCCCAAATTGGATTACACAATGTGTTTTGGGTACTGAAAGCCAAGGTACGTTCGGGGCCACCAGAAGATTAAAATTAGTTGAATTCAAAGCTTTTTTTTTTTTTTTAAGTTTGACAACTTCTACATGTTCATGTCTATAACAATGAAAACGTTTGCGGAGCCGGAGTATTAGGTTGAGTAGCGTTGTTGCTATTTTACAGATACAGTCGCCATCACAAACCATCTACTAGTTCATATTTAGATGCAGTGATAACTTATCTCTATTCACGCAGATAACCGGCGAAGTTCAATCTGCGCCAACCACTCGCGGGTGCATACCTATGTTCCTCAATTCCCATGTTCCCCAGATTCTACGTTCCAAAATCCCTTTGTTCACCAATCCCTGGTGAACACCAGTCCCTATGTTCCAAAATCCCTTTGTTCACCAGTCGTAAGTATCAGTGTTAGTACCCCAACCATAACCCTCACTCTTACACTAAGGACTAGGGAATATAGGGACCGGGGAACATAGAAACTTGGGAAGATCGGATGGACCCGCACCCGCGAGGTGTTCGACGATAGTGTTATGGCCGTGTGGCAGCGCGGTATGACATGGCCGCCACACCCCAAAGGGGATCGACACCACGAACAGATAGACAGTTGAAGACAGGTTTGCAGAACATAACCAACTATCTTTAATTAAAACAACTCAAGCAACTTAACAACTTGTTCGAATACAGCTTCGTGGGCCCGAGCAACCCGACGGCACGTTGAGGGACACAGACACCGCGTGCCCGGAGCCCAGCCCTTTTATAACACACAGAGTAAAGAGTAATATAACTAAGTATTTTAAGAACTCATTATGCGAAGCTCGTAACAAATTAACAAAAGGACAAAAATGTGGGCCGGTTCAGATAGCTTCATAACAGCAGTAAGGGTTGGCGGGGTTGAAATATTTCCAGGTGTCTGCGTTGATATTCGAACCTACGTTTCAGTCATTGCATGGAAACAGGGGCGGATCCCGGAATTGTTGGAGGGGGGGGGGGGGGGGGGGGTCATCAGCAAGTCAATACTGAAATTTAGACAGTTTTTTTGTCCCGGACACCTGCTCCGTAATCAATGGGGTTATATTAAAACCAGTATTATTATTATTATTTTGGGTGTCAGTAACGGGGGAGGGGGAGGGGGCGTTGTATTATTTTTGAATTGATGTGGACACAAAGATAACAAGGGGCGGGGGGGGGGAGGGTTAAACACCCCCTGGATCCGCGCCTGGGAAACTAGCAACAAACCCTCCTTCCACCTTCCAACAATTTTGAAGATTAATAAGTCTTATTTCACCTTATTTCAGCTTATGTTCATGTATATTTATCCCTGCACAACAACGTATTCTTTGGCTCCATTTATGAGTTTTGCAATCAACGGTTCTGGTTAAATATGTGTAAAAAGAAGATAACCACCTCCTCATCTCGTTTTCGTGTTTTGTCTACGACTTTAATAATGTTTTATAAAATGTGTCCACAGATCCGCTGATTCACTCTCTATCTTGAACTTGTTATGAATGTTAGCAGTGAATAAAGTAAACATAATTAATATATTTGTAGATAAAGTGTTTGCGGAAACCTGGGGCAAAATGGGGGGGGGGGGTACCTGGGGGATGCCCCATGCACCCAACCCCCTCCCCTCGTTGCGCCGCCAGTGATTGCAGCGTGAGCGTATAGTTTTCAGGATATTTGCAACCTACTGTTTCTTATCGCACCCTTCCCCTCCAAGAATGCCACTGAAGTAATTGTTCTTAGTGGTGGATTTCATTTCATTACCCAGTTGCGAAGCAGCACAAAACTAAATGCGTCATAAAACTTGGCACATTTCCAATCATCCTCCCCCATTAAACAGACAAATGACATGCTTTAAATAAAATTTAAGTGTTAAATAAAATTTTAAATAAAAATAAGGTTGTATTTATATCTTGTTTCCAAGAATGAAGGGACCGTCAGTACAAAGTTAAATTTCGTTCCACCCTGGCATCGTTGTTATCGTAAATGTCAACTGAACCGTCTCAGAGTCTGATCTGATATGAGTTGTTGCCCTCACAGTCATGTACCATTTTACTCCAGGGCAGTGAGAATAATTATTGAAGGAAACAAAATAGTCTACCTAAAGGAGAGGTACCCCTGTTAAGAGTCGCTGATAATCAAGATCTGTAATCCTGCTGCGGCGCATGCGCATGTGGAGGTTTTACTGTTTTCCCTTCCAAGATATAAAACAACTCTCGGTATGCGCCATACTCGTGCAAAATATTGGCGGATACCCATGTTTTAAAGAAAGCAAATAATTCTCTCAGGGGGATTAAACAACGTCTTACCGTATTTTGGGCACTGAAGGCTAAAGTACGTTCTGAGCTACCAGAAGTTTAAGATTAGTTGAATTAAAATCTTGGATAGAATTTCTTTTTTGTATGCTTTTTGTTTGTTTTAAAGTTTGAACAACTTCTGCATACTCGTGTTTATTACAATCAGGGGTAATTTTGCGGAGTCGTTAATTAAGTTAAGTAGCGTAGTTGCTATTTAAACATACAGTCGCCATCATAAACCATCTATTAGTTCATATTATTTAGATGCAGTGATAACTAATCTCTATTTTTATATATCAGTAAGGAAATTCCAGAGAATACATTTGGCCTGTACTTTAGTGGCGGTTCTAAGGGGGGGGGGGGGTGGGATGGGGGGCTAGGGGGAGGTTTCTAGCCCCCCCCCCCCAAAAAAAAAAAAAAAAGAAGGCAATTTGAGACTATGACGTACATGCGAACGGTCTCGGACTAAATAAATAGTCGTGGGAAAGGTGCATTTGGACACTTTTAGTTAATATAGTGTGCCTGATTGTAGGATTTTATCAGCGCTCCCTATTGAAAGTATGGCACGAGCCCCCTCCTCCCCCACCTATTGATTTTCGGAGACCTAAGTGTACGGAGAAGATAACCGGTCTACATTTCAGCACACCTACCTGAAGCAAATTCTGCATCCACCCTGCAAGCCCCCCCCCCCCCCCAAAAAAAAAAGGCTCTAGAACCGCGCCTGCTGTACTTGTCGAATTGGACCATATAGACAAGTAACATGTTTAACAAAAACACAAACACACAAACACAGACTTAGGCATAGAAATGGGGTACTTCCTTTGTTCTCGCACACTTGTGTCAAAGGGTCTTATTTTTAAAAAAGTTAATTTCCTGGGTTGAAATTCGGACTTATAATCCCTTTTCTAAAACTCTTCCATTTGCAACGGATCAACCCACCTTGGAAATTCCTAGTTTTTGAGTAAAATCCATACATCTATTTCGTGAAAAACTTGTGGGGTACCAAAACGGTACGCCGCAAGTCGGTGGGCATTCCTTGTACCCGGTACCCGACAAAACAGTGTTTGTACACGCAAGAGAACATAATGATTAGTTTTCTGTTGTGTGTGTGTGATATACACTGTAGGCCTACCCAGTCACCCCCCCCCCCCACTGAGATTGTGAGTTTAAAAAAGAAATTATCACTGATCTACATGACGCTCCCCCCATAAAATGTTCAAGCCCCCCCAGCGCCCCCTGAAAATTCCTGGCTACGCCACTGGGCCTACACCCTTATCATCACTAGGATGTCGAGGATGTGATTGGATACCGCATCGTTTAAGTAAACAAGGTGTAAGCAGACGCTTGGACAGTTTTATTTAGCGCAGAGCAGCCACTTGTTGGCCTGACCCGCACCGTACCCGTGAGCGAGCGTAAACGGAGTCAGCAAGAACCGAAACGAATCTGTGAAACGTTTGACTATCTCTGAGTCATAATTTAGGTAAGTTGAGTCAAAAGTATAGAATGAAGGAACCTATACGGGGTTACTCTTTTTTTATAAACTGCTTGCCCAGAATACATTTGATACCTTATTGATCCCACACTGTAAACACCTTGGGCAAAATGGGTTGATATGTAGACCAGCGTTGGTTAACATATCAACAGGTTAATCTCTTGGGCAAATTTTTCCCAATTGTTGTTGTTGTTTTTTTTTTTTTTAACCCAAATTGGGTAATTTCAAACCAAAGTTGGGTTAAAATATATTGCCTAACACTAACAGTGTTTTATCCGTTATTTTTTACAGTGCAATCAAAGTTAGGAAAAGCCATCATATTTCATTTACAAAGAGCATAGGCTGTAATTGGGGGAGTGCACATCGTGCCTCGGCCCTTACTGCGTTAATCAACTCGCAAAAAAAAGTAAGCTTACTGTAAAAACAAAAGCAAAAAATCAAATTGCTAAAAAATGGGGCATTTGAATTCACATGGAATAACCACGGATCCTTGGAATAACTGTTAGTCTTAGAGCATAAAACTTTGGTTACATATTCCACGCAGAAGGTGAAACTATTAACATGTAACTTTTTTAATTGCAGGATTCACATCAAGCAAAGACTCCGTCGCATCTGAAGCCAGTGAGCGAAGCCCGTCCATCTTTATTTGGTAAGCGATAGCAAGGTGTTTAAAACCATTTTTTTCTTTTATATTTAAGAACAGACTGGGTTTAGCTGTCAATATTGATATGTTCTTCCATTGCGTCTTTTTTTTTCGGATCCTGACTACATAATGCCCGCAACAGGCACTATGAAAGCCCAGACTTGGATTTGGATATGAAGTTGGATTTAGTCTGAGAGGCTTGTCACAAAAAATGGAGTGTAATACTGTAAGATAGGGATAGGAAGGCCCACATATTATACAAATATTGAGTGGCTCAGCGTGGAATGGGAGGAATATTATCGCGAGGTAAAATCTGGACTTTTCCATTTCACGAGGCGAAGCAATTTAAAGCCACTCAATATTTGTTTTATATAACTGACATAAAGATCCTTGTCATTTGATATATTTTGAACTTTTTTTCAATACAAAACTTAAGGAAAATCTATTTTTCTCTTCAAAACCACCCCATCACGAAAATGTTTGAACCTAACGCTGTAGCGCTGGCTCTTGGAACAATACGCGCTACGCGCAACGCTGAACGCGCACACCAGCAGGCATTTGCACACAAATACCGCGTCATGATCCTAACTGTTGAATAGTATACAAATATTGAATGCTTCGAGTGGTGTAGTAAAACTAGCCTCCCGAGGTGATCCATGGACCATTCTATTTTCCCGAGGCGAAGCCGAGGGAAAATAGAATGGTCCATGGATCACCGAGGGAGGCTAGTTTTACTTCACCACGAGATAAAGCATTCAATATTTGTTTTATAACACTTCACCCACAGATTCTGCTTGATTTTAATATTTTACATTATTTAAATCTGAACACAGTTGAAATAAACTTTAATTTTAATACAAAATTGGAGGAAAATGTATTTCTCTCTTAAAAACTAACCCTTCACGAAATGTTTGAACCCAAGTCTGCGGCGCGCTCTCTTTGGAATAATACGCGCTACGCACAACGCGCAACGCGCACACCAGCATGCATTTGCACACAAATACCGCGCCGTGGAAATAGTACTTTGGTTGCTAATGGTATAGTACTTTGGTTGCTATGCGCATAGTACTTTTGGCCGTGCACAGAAAGATAGCAAAATTAGAAAGTAACATGTGACTCGCTCTCGGTCAATCAAGACACAGAATCTGTGGGTGAGGTGTTATAATATTTCCCATTCCCCATGGGCGGATAGTACTTTTTGAGCCACGGCGTGAATGGGAGCAATAACGAATGTCATGTGATGTGAGTTCCACCAATCAAATGACCAGGATCTGTATGTCAGTTATATAATCTTGATCATACAACACCTGAATAAATCCCCGTCATTTGATTGGTGGATCGTTGATCACATGTCATTGAACTATTCGTCATAAATACACAGCGCGCGCGTGGCGCGCAGTGCACAGTGCAATGGAAGTTCTATTGCACTGTGAATAGAATTTGCATTGCACGGTGTCACTGCTGCTGGTGGTAGCGCTGTTTTAAATCGAGATAAATTGAATTATGATTGTTCTTAACCTGTCGAACAGTTTGCATTAATATAAACATTTATATTAATACAATTTAAACAGTTTTTAACCTGAGTAAACTGGCTATTAAAAGTCAACCAATCAGATGACAAGGATTTATTCAGGTGTTATATAAAACAAATAATGAATGTTTCATGTTCGTGCAATAAGAAGAATAATCGGTGACAGATGAAATGTTCCATTCGCCTCGTGGAATGGAACATTTCATCTGTCACCTCATGAAATTATTCTTACCATTGCACTCATTCATTAATTGCAAATCATACAACACCTGAATAAATCCCCGTCATCTGATTGGTGGATCGTTGATCACATGTCATTGAATTAATCCTCCCAACGCACGGTGCGCACGTGGCGCGCAGCGCAGAGTGCAATGGATGCTCTACTGCAGGGTGAATAGAACTTCCATTGCACGCTGTCACTGCTGCTGGTGGTGGCGCTGTTTGAAATCGACATTAATTGAATGTGATTGTTCTCAACCTGTTAAACACTTTGCATAAATTTAATATGATAAACGTGTCGAACTTTTAAACAGTTTTTAACCTGAATAAATTGGCTATTAAAAGTCAACCAACCAGATGACAGGGTTTTAGTCAGGTGTTATATAAAACTAATAATACGCGTTGCCTCGTGGAACGAAACATTTCATCTGTCACCTCATGAATTTATTCTGATCATTGCACTCACAAACATTCATTATTTGTTTAGTTTCCATGGCCAAGCTGTCGAACGAATTGTAATTTGGCTAACTCCCAATGGTTATTAGAATTATTTTGAAGATAACTAAACTAAAGCCTGAGTCGGCTTTCTTACATGAAGTTTAAAACTAAATGATTCATTACACAGGGTGTCTAAAAAATACCCGAACCTTCAGAGCGTCCTAATTTTTACAGATTCTAAAAAAACAAAAAAGGATATTCAAAAATAGCTATGCATATTCAAAGAATATAGCTCATTAGCTTTTCAACAACGTGACGATCTTTCCAATCGGGTAAATATTTATTGAGTTTCTGCCAATTATAAATAAGTACCACTTTTTCATTCTGATATTTTGACCGAAACGGACCGAAACTTGCCTACAGTGACAAATAGTCTACCGAGTTGAGGGCAGAGACAGAAGCGCTAGATAGACATCCAAGAAGTTAACCGAAATGTTCTTTTCAGGAATATCATTACTTCCTTAAGAATAATTGACCATTGATGCAAAAAAAACCCCACCCACATAAACAAACAAAATAAAGAAACACAGATTAAAACATAAAAAAGCAAAACTACCCTCTCCCCTAAACCTCTTACATTCCTTACAGAGACAGTTGAAACCGCAGACAGTTGAAACCGCAGACAGATCGTAGACAGGTCGGGAAAAAGAGGACGCTTTGGGGGTTGGTTTTTTTAGACACTCTGTATTAAAGTTTAAGCAAGCGGAGGTACAAACTACAACTGACAAAAAAATGGGCTGGAATCTTTGGGTAAATTTAACCAAAACTTTGGTTAATACAAATTCTACCAATGTGGTTCCACCAACTTAAATATGGGGTCACAACTTTATTCCTATATACAGCTGCCTTGAATCAGAGTCTAGCACTAGTGCGGAACCTACTGACGAGAAAGCTCCAATAAAGACCAAGAGTTCAACGGGATAGATTATGGCACAGGGGAAAGTTTGCATTCACGAAAAATGGGAGATTCATCGCCCAGACGGTACCATCGAAAAGCGGGAAAGAACGGTAGAAACATTCGGAGGTCCCGCATGTACTCTATCGGTCGATAATCCTGACGTCCTTGCACTCGAAGATGGAAGCCCGGTGGATTTGGAAAGTGCTGCACAAGAAGTGCTGAAGCAAATGCCTGAAATAAAAGGGAAAGCCAAGAAAAATCTCATGGACAAACTAACAAAGGCATTTCATTCCTTAAAAAATAACAAAAATAAATTTAAAACGTTTTGGGATATTGTGAAAGAATTAATGCCTGTTGCCAGCATGGTGACGCAATTAGCAATTAAAGACAAATAAAGAGTGCTGTCCCCAGAAATGCGTCAAAACTGACACACTCAGTCAAACGGCTATTTCCTCGCTTCTTGCACCTATACTTCGGGCCGGCTTTGCATTTGTATTGAAATAAAAGATGAGATTGGTAAAGCTAACCCTCATTTGAAAATCAGTTACCAAATGTATTTTAGTTTACGCTGACCATGTGATGTAATCACACGGTTTAGTTTGAAGATCTGCTTTAATTGTATAAAGTGAGGAAGATGTTAAAAGTAATTTGCATCTTTCCGATTAGGTCTACTCGTCATCTTTCTATGTGCTAAGTTTTATCCTAGAAGGCATACAGGCGCAGTTCTGGATAAAATTCTATTCTTTTTAGGAAGATGTTTTGTACACGAATCTAAATTGAGGACCTCTTGTAAAGTGGGGACCCTATTGTCCTCTATTGTTCAACGTCCCCTCTTGAATGCAGATACGAACTCATACGCATCCTGATTTTTAGAAGGTATTTTTTCGAACACCCCCCCCCCCAAATATTAATTAGCACTAAAAAATAGATTGCACACCTTTTAACATTTATATTGATCTATTGATCTATATTGTAATGTGGTGTCCGCCCCCACTGCTTTTTGAATGTCCACGGCTGGGCAATTTTCGGATTTACATCATCCCGAATCCCCCACTCGGCGGCACAGATTTAAGCCACTGTTTTAAAGGGGTTAAAAAGGCTTTCCTCCAAGTTGCAAAATCCACGATAAACCACGTCTGTCTTAGAAAAACAATTTGTCTCTAGTTTTTAAATATTTGTGACAAATTATATCCAGATTTCGCTTTCTCAAAGTATTCCACTGAGGTCACCAAGTAACGTCTTTAATTTTAATTGGCGTTTTCATGATGTGGAGTTGTTTTGTAATATGCACGTTGTCGTAAGTTGAAACTAAAAAAACTTGAACAACATTTCAAAACATCAGCTTAGTGGTAGGGTTGTGGAAAGCAACAATGTGATGAAATAAAATAAGTGGAACATTGTAGTAACATTAACTCGTCAATAAAGTAGCTTTATTAAAATAAACAGAAGACAATTGGACATACATGTTATCTGTTATATAAGACTGAATATGTGCATAATTTACTGTTTCAGTAAAAGAAATTCCAATTAACTAATTTTATAAGAAAGTGCAACCTGGCGAAAACTACCCTTTTAAAATACCTGGCAACATTTAATTGTTTGATACCTTACCCATGATGCACATTTCTGGAAAAAAAAAACACATTATATATTATATACAAATATAATTACATTTCAAAAGTAGTCCGACGGACATTTTTTTGGACATTACTGTATAGCGTGTATTTTATGAAACTGCAAACAAAATAAACTAATCAATTTGTGTTAGGATGGTTCATAGATACATGCAATGACCTGGCAACTAACAAGTGGGTTCACATCGTGATTTCTGACTCTGTGATAAGTTATTTCTTTGCACAAGCGGCAACAACCAATATCAGATCAGACTCTGAGCTGGCTCTGTTGATATTTACGATAACAACAATGCCAGGGTGAAACTAAATTTAACTAAGTATCGATCGTCTCTTCATTCTTGGAAACATGCTTTAAATACATCCTGTATTATTATTATTTTTTGGTGGGGAGGATTGGAAAGGTGCAAAGTTTTATGGCGCGTTGGTTTTGTGCTGCTCCACAACTGCGTAGTGAAATGAAACCCACCACTCAGATCAATTAGCTGAGCAGTTACTTTCTTGGAGGGGACGGGTGCGATGAGAAACAGTAATTTTCCTCGAAGTTTAAACTAACGAGAAAACGCATGTCGGAAACAACGCACACGCTGCAATCAGTGGCAGTGCTACAGAGAGAGAGAGAGACAGACAGAGGGGGGCATGGGGGAATTTGCCCCCCAAGTTGTTTCTTTACATATATGGTGCACGGTTCTGCAAGAAAAAACATCTATCGGAAGTCTATTCAATTTTGCTTTACACTTTTGATCATAATTTTTGTTGAGGAAATGTTTGAATGATCCAAAGACAGAATGGAAATGTTGACAACATCTTTGTAACACACTGAGTACACAGTGTTTAAACGTCGATAAAGGGCAAAACCTAATTTGATCTTTGTAGTATAATGTTATAAATTGCGTTTTTATGTTATAGGCATACTCAAATTCTATTATTCTAAGCTACTCCGTTATAACGTCTTTAATCTGGTTAAATTAAAATGTATTTAAAGGATTTGGAGTTGCATTCGAACATTAAGTAATTATCACAAAATAGGCAGAATTATGTAGCATTTGCTTAGCAAACGGTGCAGATGGTAGCATTACGTTTATTGAAAACATAAAGATCAATATTCTTCGAATATTTTTGTGAAACTAAATTGTGTGGTTCGTCATTTTGTGTTACCTTATCAACCCCAAGACAAATTTGATGACTCAGGCATTGGTTCCCACGATTTTGTAATGTAAGTTCACTTTTGCACTAGAGACATTTTAAGCAAAGTTTCAGTGTATAGCGCCCTCACTAGACAATATCGTGAAAGGCCACTCTTGCAATGGCACACTGCAATTTTAATGAACCACATACACTAAAGTAATGAAGTCAAGCTGTTTTGGGAACGTGAACTATTGAGTCTAAGGCAACTAGGCTGGACCAGATCAAATCACGAAAAGGTATCCTTTGTTCAGGAGTGGGGTGGTTCCTGATCGCTCACTTACTACGTTTGTTTTGTTTGCAAAAGGAATGAATTGCATACATTTGAGGACATGACTTTAGGCCCATAGTGAGTCGCGCAGCAGCGAGACGGTAATCAAATAGTCCACATTTTCCAAATATGGTCGTATTCGGTCAATATGGTCGATTATCATTGATATAATTATATTTTAAGGGGAAAAAACGAGAACCTAAGTGTTTTGCAACGATTCAAAGGAAAACTTAACAATTATGGATGACTTTGGAGCATCCCGCCTACGTAAAAAAAAAAAAAAACTTCGCGTACAGTAATGGGAGATCTTAGTGGCCAACCCCTTCATGCCGCCGATCCCTTTGTGTCAACCCCTCGTGCCGCCCAGGGCTCAGACAGGTTTTAAACAATTCTGGACCATGTGAATGACCTATATCTTGTGCATGTCCAGGCATGCAGGGTTTATTGACCTATAAACAGTGTGGTAAAAAAAAACACCTTCTTGTGGTTCGACCGCGTGATTTTTTTTGATAGTCTGCTCCGAGGTTAGCCTTGGTCAAGGCGCTAAATGTTATTCATCCCGGCCGTGGCGCGTAAACGATATTCTCGCTAGGTCCATGCATTATGCAGTGCATTAAAAATACAGCGCGAACAGCGACCTCATGCGGCCACCATTTCTATGCAAATTAGTTGGACCCAATATCGCGCCTTGGTTCAATCGTAGGCAAAAGCTTATGTTTTTCTTTATTTTGCGCTGGATTTCTAGCGCACGACCTCGTATGCGAATACAGATAAGTGTAGGCGGGGCTAATATGTGGAGTGCCCAATCACACCTTGGTAAATCCGGACGTCATCAAATTGTTTGCAGCTAGCTATTCGCCTTTTGCGGACGTGACAGGAGCCACAGTTTTTGTGCATTGGTGCCGTGTGAAGAGAGACACATAACGTGTACGTACGTGTACATGTATGGATTATGTACATGTACGGTGCCACCTTTTACTAAGCAAGTTTCCCCGCAACGATCCACCAATAAGAAAACGACATTTAAGGTCAGCTAAGGCTATTAACATAATGAGCACCACCCCCAAAACCTCACATGGACGATTGAGTTAAGGCGCTATATTGGGTCCAACTGATTTGCATAAAAATAGTGGCCGCGTGAGGTCGCTATTCTCGCTGTATTTTTAATGCAACATCTATGACTGTACTGCATGCATAGCGCATAGACATTATGACTACATGCATTACCGCGCTACGGCCGGATAAAAAACAACTAGCGCCTTGACCAAGGCTACTCCGAGGTTTAAAGTTTAAATGAAGGCTCCCCCTTTAATGTTGGGTTGCCGATGTGCGCACCATAGTCACTTCAACATTGAAATCGGGGGCTGCACCACAATCCAAACTACTCAGGTAAATGGCTATCACACACAGTAAAATTAAAACGTGGCATTACACACATTATATAACCCAAACAGTGTTTTTACCGCGAAAAAATACAATCCAAATGACAGTCCACTTTTATGTAGAAAAAAAACCCAATACACTCGTTTTCCGAACGATAAACCTGAGAAATAATTGATGTATTGAGTTTAACTTACGGTGTGGTTATTATTTTTTTATATAGGTTTTCCCAGCTATTTTAGCACTTTTATCACACAAATTCAATACGTAGATACTTTAATTTCGTCCCCGACCATCGCCAAGCTCAATTCTCAATTTTAATTTCAAAAAGCCACCACTAGATTTCATTTAAGGTTCAGTATAATTCAAATTGTTAGCATTCCGATTCGTCCAAAATCTTTGAAATTCGTCTCGTGTAGCAATTGGCGCTGAATTGAAAAAGCAAATTCGTTTGTTTTTTTGTCATTCGTTTTAATGTTCTTGTCGTTACATTTCGTCGCTGGTGACTTAAAACGTTGCGATCCAAAATGTGTCCAATCTTTGGACTTGTTTGCGCATTAATTAAATTTTAATTGTTAACAAATATTTCCTTATAAATGAAAGTATATCTGTAAGTTTTAAGTTTTCTTAGACAATTAACATTCAAATCAGAAATTGAACTTTCACAATATGCTCTTTGCTTAGCATATAGACATTAAGCATTAAGATCAACCTCCTTCGTAAGGTTGCTATTCGATATATGTATATGAATAAAACTACAGAAATAAGGAATATCTATCATTAAAAATAAGAAGGCCTTTGAACTTAATGCTTAGTGCCCATGTCAAAAGTGCATGTTGTGAAATGTCAATTTTGACTCGAATGTTAATTGTGATCGAACACAGAAATAAAAAATCATGTCTAACAGCTAACTACTTTTATGTATACATAATAAGGAAATATATGTTGAATTATCATTGTTTTAATTTGCATAATTCTTCTTTTGCCGGCTCCCCGTAGCCATTTCCCCGTAGTTCAGCTATGCTAGCCCGGTTTTGTCACAATCACATCCTCGCATAGTGCCTCGATTGACATGGGATACCCGTTACGCCACATGCACACTTTCGTTCGAACTGTAGAGCGGCCTGGTACACTCGCTGTTCCCGTCCAGTTGTTGTTGCCTCCCCGGTTACCGTAGCGGACCGCTCCCGCTTCGGTCTGACCGTCGATAACCCGTACCGTGCCGGTGCCCACTCGGTTCGTATGGTTGACATTGCCATAGCACATGTATAGACTTTGTAGACACCAAAACTACCAAAAGGAGAGACCCTAGGTTGATGAAATGTAAAAGTGAAGTGATGAATAAATCAGTGTATTGACATGTGTGACTGTCACCCCAAAGCTCTCGGTTAACGTCGAACTTATCGAATTATCGTTGACTCTACTGAATGTTTCATGAACTGTTATTAGGAACACAACAATATTTAGAGACTTCAAAGCCATAGACGGATTTCAAATGTGAACTGTACGGTGAATGATAAAAGTCTCTCCAAAGTTCTGTGGTGAGCTGAAAGTGTACCTGTATATTGGGATCAAGAGATGATTGTGACCTTGAGGAGAGACTACCGTGTAGGAGCATTCTGCATAATTAATTATTATTAAATAATTAATGAGCATGCCCAGTTACCGTTTTTGTAACATTTTCCGGTGACAAATGTTAGTCTGGCTCCATGCCAATGTTATCGTTGTAACTTTGTATTCACAAGATGGGAATCAGCCCATTTTATAATTTTGGACTTTATTTCCCTTTACTAAAAAATCCTCCAGAGCCACAAATCTGGAAAAGAAAATGTAATACTCTGCAATAAAATGTTTGAGACATGTTGAAATAATAATAAAAAAGAATATTCTTAAGAAATGCGACAGGTACCCGAATCGAACGCTGGGCATGCCGCTCACAAGAGCGGTTGCTTAACCACTACACCAAATTTGCTACACCACTTTTGGTGGGAATTTGATACATCGTATAGTAAAGCCCTATCCTCAAGAGTGCAGCGTCCTCTGTTGATATGGGGTGCCGCCGGCAAACCTTTAGTAAACCTTAGTTTTCCGGCATTACCTCTGGCAAAATATACACTTTACATCTTAACTATATTGTTACGTTTCTGCGCTGCATTCCTTACGATGCGACTCCCTGTTATTTTTATTTCATTGGGCGTTAGCCCTGCACCTATATCTCGTCCTCAATTAGCAAAGTGAACTCGGTAATCACCACACTATTTTCAATCTGACGACGCGTCGTGGTTACCAAGATGTATTCCAAAACTCAGCGTCGTCTCCGTTTCGGCTTCACCTGCTATTTTGAAGATGCCAGCTCAACATGAGTCAATATTTTCTTACAGAAATATCAAACTGTGTGATATTTGTAGTAAGCAGGTTTTTTCCCCACTTGATCGTAGTTTTAAAAACTGTTTATGATGAAACCAAACTGAAAACAAAGCCGATCTTTGGAAAGGAGCCATCATGTTTATTTTTAGTCCAATGACGGCTTCCAGACCTACAATATAGACACCATGGGTCGGAGAATTGTCAGAAATAGGAACCGGACTATACTTGTCGTTGCCAGGAACCAGTGGCGTAGCCAGGAATTTTTCAGTGGGTGTGTGGGGGTGGGGGCTTGAACATTTCATGGGGGGGGGCGTCATGTAAACCAATGATAATTTTTTTAGAAACTCAAAATCTCAGTGGGGGAGGGGGCAACTGGTTGGGGCAACAAGGTTTCATGGGGGCTGTTGACGCCCCCCCCCCCGTGGCTACGCCACTGCCACGAACCATGTATGTGACGTCATATCATAATTATAGCGACGTCAGGTGGTATATTCTGACCAATCAGAACAACGTCAGACCACACCCAAACGGCTGTGTACACGAATAGCAAGAACCATCTAGATAAAGCAGCTACATATAAAGGGATGGGGAGACAAAATTAATAGGACGTTAGACCGTAGCCTGCTAGGATTAGCTGCATATTATTAAGACAACAATTATTATTGGGGTTCTTTCAAACTTTTACTCAAACAGAGGGCGCTCACGACGAGGCAGAGGGCGCCCGCGACGAGACAAAACAAGGCAGCGACGAGCGAGAGTAGACCTATGCTGTAAAATATGTTATATACTACAGGGACAAGCACAGAGATCCCGGTATAGCAGGGTTGTCTGAGTATGACCCGGTTTCCATGGATCGAGCCCTATCTCCGATCCTCCTACATGGACTACTGGCAGGGGGCGGGCACG
The DNA here is from genome assembly GCA_029964075.1 of Patiria pectinifera. Lineage (NCBI taxonomy): Eukaryota > Metazoa > Echinodermata > Asteroidea > Valvatida > Asterinidae > Patiria > Patiria pectinifera. The sequence goes on along the minus strand of CM057150.1, from coordinate 21,001,958 downwards.
CCTTCGGCATGGGCGTCAATCGGTGGTGGACGGGGGAAATTGCCCCCACACACTTTTTAATGTGTAGGGGGGGGGGGGGAGAGGGTGGGGGTTGCCCCAACACTTTTTTTCGTCACCGAGTCGTGCATCCAGAACTTCAGAGCTTTGTTCAAAATCTAATGGAGCAAAGAGGGGAGCTAGTTGGAAAAGTTGTACCTTTGATTGATACATGCATGGCACTTGGCACACACATTATGTCATAAGAAAGATATTTAGTTAAAGTGCCATCCCAGATGTGTCCTTTGAAGCAGTTTTCCAAATTTTTATTACTTGTTTTCCAAGGACAAATCTGCGATAGCCCTGTAGCCAAATATCTTTCTCATGACATACTCTAAATCTGTGCGAAATGTTATGCTTGTATTATCAAATACAATCCCTGCAGCTATATGCTGTATTTACCTCTTTGTATAGGGGAATCCATGGTATTATGATTCGGCACAAGGTAACTCAGGTCGTCTGTAAATCATGAAAAACAACAAAGCAAAACAAAGAAGAAGAAAGTTGTGCTGCTCCTCAGCCGACCGACACAAAACTCCTGAAATGGGCCCTTTTTTTCCCGCAAGTCATTAAAAAAAATAATGACCAGAGATATGCGTTTGCTGAGTTACAAACGAACGGTCATCGGGCCGGCAACTTTTCATTCATTGGATAGTGCCCAGCTAACCTTTGAATTAAGAGATTCGGCATTTCTACTAGGAACCATTTACTAAACATAAAACAAATGCACCTTTTGCCCATGTATAGACTTTGTAGACGCCTACCTGTTATCTCTGCAACGCTACCAAAAACTACCAAAAGGAGATTAGGTTGATGAAATGTGAAAGTGAAGTGATGAATAAATCAGTGTATTGACATGAGTGACTGTCACCCCAAAGCTCTCGGTTACCCTCGAACTTATCGAATTATCGTTGACTCTACTGAATGTTTCATGAACTGTTATTAGGAACACAACAATATTTAGAGACTTCAAAGCCATAGACGGATTTCAAATGTAAACTGTACAGCGAATGATAAAAGTCTCTCCAAAGTACTGTGGGGAGCTGAAAGTGTACCTGTAGTCCGGGATCCAGAATGCCAAAATCGCTTTAAAACAGTTTGACCCTACACCATCTTCTCCCCTTAATTTCTTGTTTGTATACGATTCGTGTATTTTTTCTTATTAAGAATAGGGACGGTGGAAGAAAAATTAACCCGGCGAAAGTGTCTTTTCAGGACAAAATAGTAGTGAAAATCCAACGTAAACGATAAGGAATAAAATGGTCCTGTACCCCTCTCTCAAAGGCTCGTTTAACGACGCGTTATTTTGGGTACCAGACTCTGTGAATGCATGCGGCCAACCTCGTTGCTATAGTCAGCGCGGCGAGCGCGCCGTACGTGTCTTTTCCCCTACTGAGTAGTTCAGCTGGGTCAAACGAATGGGAAGGAGGTTAATTTGATAATGGCTGTGTAACAGAAGCAGTTCTACAACAGACGACCGAGAAATTTGACTTTGTTTTGAGATGTTTTCGAGAGTATTAAAATTATCCTGTATTATGTAACTTGAACCATGCCTTATTAAATCATTATAAATCTTCAAGAAAATGTCATTTGTAGGAAAACTGTGTAGAAAGAACACTACAGATGAATAAAAATTGCTCCACGTTACTCGTGCGAGCTGACCGTGAATCTGTCATTTCTGGTCGGGGTTTCCGCAGCGACAATCGGTATGGTTATCGTGTTCACGCGGTGCGCGCAGAGTTCGTATCGTAGTCGTACTTTGTATCGTCTTGTGAATATTAAACTTAAGTGACAAGAACAACTTTCTTCAAAGAGTGAAGACCACACCTTACAGCAAATATGGTAAGAAATTATTGTCATGAATTAATTAAGGCCTATAGGGCTAGGCCTAGTTTAGTTACTTCCTTTAGTTTAATAGGCCTAACTTGTCAAATCTGCGGTGCGATTGTGTAGTTTAGGACACCTTTTTCATTTTCAGTTCTTATCATTCCAAACTTACTTTTGCAATCTGAAGTAATCTTCATTAAACTCTAATAAACCTAGTTTCATCAATGCTATACGTTCGTTTAGGATTAGGCCTAGATTGAGGTAAGTTGTTAGGGCCTACATAACACTGGATTGACAACCATTTGGGTGAGTGTTATTTTCCAAAAATGGGGGAAAATGGGAGAAATTGAAAAAAAAAGGAAATGTAGTTACCAGCCAGCCTTGAAATATTTTAATACAAAGTAATTTTTATTAAATTATATGAGAAATGAGATGTCTTTTTTTCGCCGTTTTATTTATTTAATTTCATTGCTCAAACAATCCAATGTTTGTGGGGGTCGATATGGTTGTAAATCGTGTTAGTATTTCTGCACATTCTTTTTGCTAATAAAGCTGATTTATTTTTCAGAATGAACATCCGGTTCAGTGCTAAAATTATGGAAGTGTAGATAGGACATGGTTAAAAATAAATCTAATTCGTACGTACGAATTACTAAACCGTACGTACGAATTACTAAACCGTACGTACGAATTACTAAATCGTACGTACGAAATAATTAGTAATTCGTACGTACGGTTTAGTAATTTCAGTGGCGTAGCCAGGAATTTTCCAGTGGGGGCGCCGGGGGGGCCTGGAACATTTCAGGGGGGGAATCATGTAGATCAATGATAAATTTTTTTTAGAAACTCAAAATCTCAGTGGGGGCGACTTGGGGGCGACAAGGTTTCATGGGGGGGGGGGGGGGCTGTCGCAGTGGCGTGCAGTGTTGTAGTCGAGTCCTCCTCATCCGAGTCCGAGTCCGAGTCCGAGTCCTTGAGCAAAGGACTCGAGTCCGAGTCCGAGTCCTTGTCAATTTTTGATGTCCGAGTCCGAGTCCGAGTCCTTGAAAAAAGGACTTGAGTCCGAGTCCGAGTCCTTATGTATCAAATTCAAGTCGCGGTTCGCCAATACTGTATTAACGTTTTCAAAATGTCACTATCAAATGTCAGGTGATAGAGAAGGGGTAATGGTTTTGGCTGTATGCACTATGCAATGCATTCATTATGTTTATAATGTACATTAAAAAAAACTTGCATTAACTTTTACCTTAGTATGCGTAGAAGCCTACAGATATTGACGCAGATACTACAGTAAAGTGACAATTACAATTAGCCAGTGTTGTAGTCGAGTCCTCCTCATCCGAGTCCGAGTCCGAGTCCGAGTCCTTGAGCGAAGGACTCGAGTCCAAGTCCGAGTCCTTAAAAAAAGGACTCGAGTCCGGACTCGAGTCCGAGTCCCGAGTCCGAGTCCTACAACACTGGTGGCGTGGCCACGGGGGGTGGGGGGCGTGGGGTTGACAGCCCCCCCCCCCCCCATGAAACCTTGTCACCCACTTGTCGCCCCCACTGAGATTTTGAGTTTCTAAAAAAAAAATTCATTGATCTACATGACACCCCCCCCATGAAATGTTCCAGCCCCCCAGCGCCCCCCCACTGAAAAATTCCTGGCTACGCCACTGCCCCCACGCCCCCCTTCCCGTGGCTACGCCACTGAGTAGATTCGTACGTGCGATTTTTTAATTCGTACGTACGGTTTAGTAATTCGTACGTACGGTTTAGTAATTCGTACGTACGAGTTAGTATTTCGTACGTACGGTTTAGGAATTCGTACGTACGGTGTAGTAATTCGTACGTACGAATTAGTTTTATTTTTAAACATGTCCTATCTACACTTCCATATAAAATAGAGTTGTATATCAATGATAATTCTCACTTAGACAGGGTGGGACTAGATAGACTCCTGCAGCGGGTGTTTAATATTCTTGTTTGTTATTTAGGTTTTTGCTTAGTTAGAACGCTATTAATGCTCGTCTTTAATTCTGAACAATGGCTCCACCACCAAAGGGGGAACCTTATTTAATGTTTAATCATTCTATTTGTTCATCTTGCCTGCAGTGGTTTTGCTTTTGTGTATATCAATGAGTTAAGGATAGGCATGACAGGAGAACCCCTGGCCTTTTCTGTCGTGGAGATTTCTACAATGATCTCATTCCTACTTTTTGTAACCCTTGCATGTGTTTTTTTTCCTTTTGGTACATCTATGAGTTAGCCAACCATAGGAAAACCCTGGCCATTTTTTTTTCACGGTGATGTATTCAGTAATAGTTTCAATATAATTTTAGCACTGCCAATAAGGTTTTTTTAATATCGTTTTATCACAATGGGTTACCAACCAATAAAGGAAACCCTGGCCATGTTTTTCTTCCTTGGTGATGTACATGTATACAAAATGTACAGAAATTTTTCTTACCTCTGCATATAGTGTTTTTTTTTTTTTTTTTAATCCCATTCCGTCCATTATTTTTTTTTTTTTCCAAGTGATGTATCCAATAATCTTATTTCTACTAACTGGAGTGGGTTTGCTTTGTAACATCATTCTGTATCACACTGGGTTGAGACCCCTGGCCAAGTTTTAACATCATGGTGATCTTTCTTTTTTTCTATTTTTCTTTACAGGTGCGTGCTTTATAAAGACTTTCTTTACTATACGGTGTCACTCTGTACAGATATAAATCATTAACATTTTGGGAAAGTCGTGACTTAAATTTAAAAGCCGAAGAGTTTTCGCAGCGGAAGGATCTTTGTTCACCCCAGTCTTACATAATTCTCCCCGTACACCATAATATATAAACATATAGGAATAACTACATGCATCTCCCAATTCATGACAAAATCTCCATGATTATGCCGTAAATGTATGCATGTCAAGTCTTTACTTAGAATGGAACACACAGCAGTCACTCAGGATGAGGCTTTTTACGAAATCAGTTATGCTCTGCGACTTAAATAACCAAACAGATTTAACAATCGAATACAGGGTGAGTAACACATTAGATTGTTTTTTTAAAAAGCAATCAAATTTGAAACATCAATAAAATTTGTTTCAGCATTTTCTTTATAGAGCATGTTCTTGAACTCATGATTTGAAGGAAAAAAGAGTTACTGAAATTGATCAATGCTCTCCGAGGTTATGCATGGCTTAGGCCTACCCATTTTCATAGCTGCCCATGGAATGCCATTAGAAGCTGTTGAGCTTATTGAGAATTACAGATTAAAAACAAACATTCATATAGGCCAACCTTATTTTTACCGTCATGTGAGTTCCGAATATGAGGAACAAGGAAACTTTTCCCCCCGAAATACTGAAGTCGAATTTTGTATGTTTTCCTTTACAAGTCCTCGTTCATGCATGGAGGTGGGAAAGGAAAATGTCCATGTTTCAACTACTCAACGGGTATTCATCAGTTCCTAGAACGGTAAATGATCATTAGGGGGACAGCCTACTTTTGTGATCTTTTTATTGAAATAGGTATAACATGGTAATAGAGTATGTAATTACCTGAAGTTTTTCATAAGAATAATGTAATATTTAAATATTAAAAGTCTGAAAGTAACAAATTTGCCAGGGAAAAATATCCAGGTAACCATAAGAAAAGCCAATTCGAATACCCTAAGGTGTAAACTTTCCAAAAATCCACTTAACACTCAGTGATTTCTGTTGTAGATTAATTGTTAGTAAGTTAATCAGGGTGTTTTTTGGAATGAAGCTTGTTGTTAGGCAACGGACATCATTATTATTATGATCACATAGTCCTGGAGATAGGCTACCTTATTGAAATTACCCAGAGATCTCCTCTTTTGGGGTTCTTTTATTTATGTGAACTCATTAAGGAAATAATTCTTGAACATGGGGAGTTTTCTCAGTGCTGCGCATTAGCCATATTTTTTCATTTGCCTGTGTGACGTCACGTAATTACTTCTGGCATCAAGGTCCAACACCAGGTAAACCGTAAGACATACCCATTGTAATAGGTTACCTTTTGGGACAAGAAATACCGACAATTACCTGGTCATTTCCGTTGTAGATTCATTTTCAGTAAGTTAATCGGGCTCCAAAGGGTTGTTGCTAAGGAGGATGCGGTTGCTAGGCAACAAACATTTAAACTAATAAGATTAAATGGTCCTTGGGGTCTTATATTCTATCCAAATTATCCACATTATACATTGCTTCTAAATGTTAATCCGTTGATCTGAATTCATTTAAAAGTAAGTAATGTTTAACATAGCTCGCGTTCTTAATGTTGTGCATCAGCCGTAATTTTCATCTAATTCTTTCGTGAGTCGCACATCTGCTCCTGGTATCCAGGTCCACCACCAGACTAACCAGACTACTATAAGACTAGCCAATTCGAATACCCCAAGGTGTAACTTTTTCAGAAATAACCCTAAATACTTTGTCACTCCCATTGTAGATTTGTTTTTAGTAAGTTAATCAGGCACCAAATTGACGTTGCTACGGAGGATGTGGGTGCGTTTTCGCCGGGTCAAATTTTAATCCACCGTCCAGATTCTGAAAGAGCAGGTCTTACTGCATTAAAAATGTAAAAGTATTGTGGGGAGGAAATTGCGTAGGGTTAACTCATTTTTGGGGTTCTGGATCCCAGACTACTGTAAATTGGGATCAGGGTAGTCTGAGTATGACCCGTTTTCCACGGATCGAGCCCTATCTCCGGTCCTCCTAAATAGACTACTGGCAGGGCGGGCGGACACGCCTTCGGCATGGGTGTCGATCGGTGGGGGCGGGGGAAAATTCCCCCCCTACACTTTTTAATTTGTGTGTGTGTGTGTGGGGGGGGGGGGGTTGATGTTTAAATGATGATCTTTTGCTCAAATCAATTGGTTAGAGGTGTCCGATATTGCTGGAGATCGCACCACAGAGCATAGAATCCAACATTTTTCCAAAACCCTTAGAGGAACCTGCATCCCACGCCGTTAGGGCTTCGCGCTACACACTCGCAGTACTTTTAATCACATTATGTCCCCCTTCTCTTGGATTTTGTTGTAAGCGCCACAACTTCCCTTCACAATTGCTGCTTGTTACATTTCACCCCCCCCCTCCCCCCAGTTTGCACAAATCCTGGATCCGCCCCTGGGTGATAATATTAATTATCAGAGAGAAACTATTGTAAGTTCATTCTTGTACTTACAGTCGCTGGCAAAGTTGTTTGTGTCTTATTCATGCTTGTCAACCTACACAGTATTTGCACACGCGGGCTACAACTAGACAGGTCATGGTTACATGAGCGGGTCCCTTTCCAAATCCGATGTACGTACTTCCATAGTTCAAATGCTTTTTGATATCAGGAGAGCAGGAATAAAAGGTCCTTTTGTAATTGTACACTAAAGAGGAGGTCACGGATTTTGGGTCATTTCGTAACGTGGGGGATACATCGCACTGTGTAAACAAGCAGATCTGAGTCGTGCATCCGGAACTTCAGAGCTTTGTTCAAAATCTAATGGAGCAGAGAGGGGAACTAGTTGGAAGAGTTGTACCTTTGATTGATACATGCATGGCACTTGGCACACACATTATGTCATAAGAAAGATATTTAGTTAAAGTGCCATCCCAGATGTGTCCTTTGAAGCAGTTTTCCAATTTTTTATTGCTTGTTTTCCAAGGACAAATCTGCGATAGCCCTGTAGCCAAATATCTTTCTCATGACATACTCTAAATCTGTGCGAAATGTTATGCTTGTATTATCAAAGACAATCCCTACAGCTGTCTGCTGTTCTTATCCGTCTGCTTAGAGGAAGTCACGATTTTTTGATTCGGCAAAAGGTAACTCAGTTCGTCTGTAAATCATGAAAAACAAGAAAGCAGCACAAAGAAGAAGAAAGTTGTGCTGCTCCTCAGCCGACCGACACAAAACTCCTGAAATGGGCCCCTTTTCCCCCAAGTCATTAAAAAAATAATTACCAGAGATTTGCGTTTGCTGAGTTACAAACGAACGGTCATCGGGCCGGCAACTTTTCATTCATTTGATAGTGCCCAGCTAACCTTTGACTTAAGAAATTCGGCATTTCTACTAGGAACCATTATTAAACTTAAAACAAATGTACCTTTTGGGTTATGATGAATTGAATTTCAGTGTACGTTATATTTACACGTACACCGTATTTCAGGTTTAACGACGTCATCAGTTAAAATGTGCAAACTTAATATTGATTTAGTTCATTTGTTCATCATGAAATAAAAATAATTTCTGAAAACATGGACATTACAACTAGTTTTTAGTATGCATTAACAACACCTAACCCTTTGTTTGATGACGTCCCAGCCATATGTCAACTTGCTCTCCCTCTTAATATCCAAACTGTACCACAAATACAGGCTTGACATGTCAATCCTGAGACAACTTTTGAGCAAACCACACCACGGAGGTCGTTGGCGAAGCCAACACGTTAGAGGCAATTCAGCGTAGCAGTTTACCACCCAAACGGGTCGAAAGGTTGGCAGCAAATGTTTGACGGCTCCAGCAAAGGCTGACAAACTGTGAATGAGAAGCGCTAGGCTAACGTTTTGACGATTATTCAAAGGGAATATTTTAATGCCAATGCACTGTAGTGTGCTAGTTGTTAATATTTACTGTCGATTCTGGTTGTAAATGGTCTTTTTCTAAATCTTCAAGCAGTGCAGAATCAATACTTCATTAAACTTTCTAAAATCGTGGCATATTAGCAACGTGAGCGATAAATGTTGGCTTCAGGCGTATTTATTTTGTATTATACATCGTTTTTTTTAACATCCTAATTACACCACTCACCCTAACATTAATGTGTTTCCCTTCAATTAAACTTATCCCAACCAACACAAATTATGTGGTGAAAAATGGACATAAATTCGACCACAGATTTTGCGACAGTTCATATCCACTAGGCCACTGTGGCACTTTGAAATGCTTTCATGTACATGTATGACTGAGCGATATGTTTGACGTCATTGGTATGATATTCATGATCCATTGACGATGCACTTTTGCTGCCGATAAAAACACCGCTGGCGCCAGTGGAGCTCCGCTATGCATGATGATCGCTTGACTCAAAAGCACCGAGCCTTGGCCATAACAATGACGACTTTTTTTTATGATTGCCAGAGTTGTGGGCACAGTCGATTTTTCAATAACAGCAATTGTTAATACCTTTCCCTGGATTTTGTTTTTGTTGTTTAAACTCCATTGACGCACGTCCTTGGCTAGCATTCTGTACTCAACCTTTACAAATAGCACGGTTTATCCAGCGGTTACACAATCCCCATCCTCATGGGAATGGGACTTGCTTTCATTTGAACAAGCCGTACTTTTCACCAGTTCCTGTGAATTGTTGTGAAAAAAAACCAAAAAAACTATTCATTGCAAGCGTCATTGGCGTATATCCTTGGCTCGCATTCAAATCTTTACAAACAACAAGGTTCATCATGCGTTTACATAATACGCCAATTCCTGTGATTTTTTGTCTGATAATTTTTTTTTTTCATTCTTTACCCTCTGCAAGTTTGTTCGTCATAAAAAAAAAAAATACACTAGGGAGATATTGTCAACTTGCCCCAAACAGGACTGATGTTCGTACACATTTTGAAGTTTATGCGTAGTTCCATTAAAAAGAAAAATCATGAAGAAATATTGTCCAGAAAAGGACAAACAATAACACGGACACGAACACACCTACATGTAGGAACACACGAGTTGTCCCATGGTACTATGGGCACCGAAGACGCTGTGGGGACAGCCAACAGTCCGCATAACTCGGTCGTAATTTTCCTAACAATAACAAATGTCACCATAACGCAGTGACGACCCGCCCACACACGCACGAACTTACCCACATGTTATCCTGTACATAAGTTCAAACGTGTTTTTTTTTCTCGAGATTATTTCTCCGTGGGTTTTTCCTCTCAATAGTTTATGGTATAAACTTGAAACTTTTAACCAAAGTTGTTATATTCATTAATATTACTTTGACATCATGATGCAACCATCAGGTATCAAATTACAAGCCATCTTAGTTGAACGATTTTCATCTAAAACTCGTGAACAAAATGATCAATGATTTTTCATCAATTGATAAAGTTTATTGTCGTGTATGTAAAGTCGCTTGACCTTTTCGTTCGGGTTTCCGGAAGGCTAACATTAGGCGAATTCACAAAACAAAGAGAAGCCACAAATTAAAACAAACCAAAATATCTGAAATGGTTCACGGGATAACGATATAACCTGGTATGAACTGCAAGCGTGATCCAAAGATGTGAACAGTTTTATGACGTAATCCTGACGTCATCAGGTATCAAATTTCAAACCATGCACGGTCAACATTTTGAAAAATTACTTTGAATTATAATTTTTCACAGGAATATAGTAGCGTTTCCATTTTTGGTAATATTGAAGACATTGCCTCACGCAAACATTTTAGTTCATATGCACAAAGCCACCAAAAAAGAGCAACAAAAACCACAACAGCCACGATGGGTCTCGTTTGGCAACAACAACCAGTTTGGAGGAAGTAATTTATTTCGATTGTAAGCTTTGTTGTTAAGTCAGCAGGTCCTGTGTCAGTTCCCAGGCAGAGTTTTTTGCAATAGGCCCATACAGTTACCGGTGCAGTCACGCCATGGTTAAAGTTGTCTGAACGCTCGATAATTTTACCCACAATACACTTTGGTCGCGGTTTCAGAATTATTACCGAGAGTTGGCAGGCTGATAGGTATTATAAGGCTTACACCCACAGCGCTTGAACATACCGATGCGGATAGACGAACTGGAGACAATCTCTTCATTTCTCACACCACGAGTAACAAGGTGTAATACGGATAGACGATTACTGATTATCGAGCCGGGATATCGGATGCTGACGTTGGCTTGATGAACTTAGATTCCAAAAAGACGAGGAGAAATCGGGCGGACCATAAGCAAACCACAGAGACATTGAACAACATTGGACAACAGTAAGGAGACGCAGGTGGACAGCAGTAAGGAGACACAGGTGAGTATGTGAACAACAGTGGACAGCAGTAAGAAGACGCAGGTAAGTGTAATAGTATTCTGATGGTGCACTAGCCCCATAAAATAATGTGGCCAATTTACTGGACTACCTCCGTAAATAAAGGCCACACTTCCACCGTGTACAAAAACATGTCGAACTTTCTCAAATTTTGATTTTCACATTTAGGCTAAGTTTGTAGGTTATTTTTGCTTTAGAAGCATACTCACCCTGTTTATATGCTAATCAGGTAGTGCTTCCTTTTTCAGATGGTCCCTATTCTGTAGCAAACATTTCGCGCAACGCGCACACTCGTATGGATGTCTTGAAACCATAGAGTTATAATTAAAAAATACAGCGAGCACGGCACTTGCCATATACCTTATTGACGAGAAAGCTATTTTTGATCGTGTTCCCTGAATGTGTTTTTAAATTGAAAACTATCGAATAGTATGGTGCCAGACTATTCATGTGTTTGTTAATATTTATATAAATGTGGCTAAAACATTAGGATATATCGTCGGTGTTTTTACGATCCGACAAAATAGGCAAATTGCAAGATTTTTTTAACGATTTTTTTTAAATATTTACATTTTACTAACGTACTTATTAAAATGCACCTTCACGTGAAATTTTAACTCTGAAAACACGGACTGAACGAAGCGATAAAACAATACCCGGTCAGTTCGTAAAACCCACCAATACAATGATTTCCGGCGGGAGAGCGCTGTACGTGCTTGCCCCGAAGTGCCGCAGTTAATTCAATACTACGAAGCTGTATTGGGGACATAGTGAGAAGAAGAAAAAAACAAGCAAACATTCTCCCGCCAATGGCCGTCGCGAGGAATATGCTGGAAAATGCTTCAGCACCCCTTACTCCCGGGCAAAAAATGTGTTCCAGCGGCTTTGACCCGAAAGCAAATAACCTCGGCCATGACGATGGTGGCAAAGTTGATTATGCTTGCCAGGATTTTTGTCATTCGATCTTTCAATATAGGCAAATGTTCAGACTTTTCCCCTGAAGGTTTTTCTTTTCATTTCAAAGTTCCATTGACGTTGCTAGCAATCTGTACTCAACTTTAACAAATAGCAGGGTAAATTGAAACCAGTCATGCTCCAACTCTCCATGCTCCAAACTGTTCATGCTTTAGCCTCTGCAAGTTTTTTCCTCATAAAAACTCTGTAGACCAATAAATCATTGCCAATAGCCCCAAACTCTACCGATCATAAACATAAAGACACTTTTTTTGCAATAGGCCCATACAGTTATCGGTGCAGTCACGTCATGGTTAAAGTTGTCTGAACGCTCGATAATTTTACCCACAATACACTTTGGTCACGGTTTCAGAATTATTACCGAGAGTTGGCAGGCTAATAGGTATTATAAGGCTTACACCCACAGCGCTTGAACAAAACATACACGACGGAATTTACTAAATGTAAGAAAGCAGCCTTGCAACAATAATATTTACATGCGATGTCATGCATAATGATAGAAGTCTCTTTCCAGAATGAAATGGAACCAAAAATGGAGATAAAAAAAAATACATGTACAGTGTTCTCCACTTTTCAGTACAGTTAAACGTTTTAAGAGCAACAGTATGTTCTAAACAAAATAATGAAATAAATTGTCTTTATAAGGCTAAAAAAAAAAAAAATATTCGGTCTCTGGTCAGACCAAAGTTCCGGAATTGACGCGGCCACGCGGCCTTTTTTTTTTTTTGCTTTTTTTTTTTCTTCAAGCTTGGATTGTACAGACAAGGTGGGGTACTATTTTGCTTTTTTGGTGTCCTCATGTACATTGGTGTCCTCCATAATTTGCATTGGTGCTTTCGATCATTTGCCTTGGTGCAATTTCCCATTCCTTGGTGCTCTTTATAAAAATAAATTGAGGAGGTGCGGAAATAGAGGGCGCTGTTGGAGCTACTGCGGAACATTTTGGAAAAAATCGACGCGCATGATTAAAATCGACGCGCGCGCTGACTAGAGACCGACTTATTTTTTTGGCCTATTCTCAAAAAACTTTTGCTAAAAAGTCAAATGAAAGTGGCCAGGAATCGCCTCAGATTGCACCACAGAGCATTTATATTCCAAATTAAGCCACGACGTAAGTTCATTAATTTTGTCCGTCCTTTATTCCAGCACCCCCTGGCAAAAGTTTGTTCCAGCGGCAGTGTATGAAACACCCCCCAGAAGAAGTTGCGTTGACGTTCCGTAAAATTGCGCAAGAAAACGGATGGAAGCAAATGCCATACCAAATGAGATCTTACTTAGTTGATACGCTGATTAACAGGTTAAGATTGACAAATGAAAATTCATGATATCCTACCTTGACCAATCAGATGAAAGGTTTGTCAAAGGGCCTGGGTATTTAGCTAAGACCACGAGGCTTAGCGGCAGTCATTTCGTTGCAGCTTTTCAGCAAGAAACTTGACAACAACTTCTGTTTTCGTCATTCCCGCCTCCTCCCCTTCATTCCACTTTAATTAATACATCGGTATTATATGCGGGATTCAGACAGCCATAGTATTTTGTTTTTAAAAACTTTTTTTGTAGAATGTAGTGTGTAAAAACTGTTTAAGTTAATCAGTGAATTATGAATTGAACAGACTTGCAATCTCTCCTGCCCGATAGACTATATTGTCCGATCCAGCGGTACGACGATTGAAAATCACATCGATGTTGTTTTCAATTTAAAACATAATGTTTAACTTCGGTATGTACGCGTTTCAAAAGTAAAATGCAGCGAAATTGCCGACTATCAGCTGTTTCGAAATTCTATTTTAAATTCGGACTATCAAACCTTCGGATAAATGAACCTTCGGACTATTGCATCAACTGTTCGGATTAACGAATCTTATTTCATTTTCGGACTAACGAACCCCCTCTTATGGAACTTTTGTGCATTCGGACTATCGAACCTGCGGACTAAAGAACCTTCGGACTATCGGACCTTCAAACAATCGGGAAGCCCCCGTTTTGAATACCCTCGAGGCGTATAGCAATGTGGGCTTCGCCTCGGGTGCTATGCGCCCCTCGGGTGTTCAAAACGTCATATCCCACATCACACCAGTCGACAATTGTTAATTATCGTCCATGCTTAAAATAAATATTGTTGATAATTAATATGAATTGCTTGCACTAAAAACACACCCTTAAAATAAAATTTGATTTTGTGCATCAATTATGCACTCGGATCGTACGAGGGTCGAGTTTTGCTGCGTCATGCATTATTTTTAATCTGACGACGAATACCAAGAGATATTTCAAAACTAGGCGTCGTATCCAGTTCGGCTTCGCCTCCTTTTTCCCCTTCAAATTCCAGCTTAACATAAGTCAATGTGTTCCTATAGAAATATCAAACTGTATGATATTTGAAGTAAGTGCTTTAAAAATAAACTTGATCGATTTATTAAATGCCAAACTGGAAACAAAGCCGAGCTTTGAAAAGGAGCCATCATGTCCATGTTTAGCCCAGTGGCGGCTGCCAGACCTACAAAATAGACAACAGGGCATAGAAGAATTGTCAGGAATGGTAACCGGACTAAACTTGTTGCCAAAAACTATATAGGTGACGTCATATCTATCGACGTCGCGAAGTATATTCCGACCAATCAGAACAATAAAACACACCCCATCACCAGCGCTATGTACACGAATAGCAATACACATCTAGATAAAGCAGTGAGCGCTTGCGTCTGTGCACATACCATTTGCGTCTGTGACATACAATTTTCGGGTCCCTTACGCCGTTATGTTTTGAACCGACTTTTTGGGGGGACCATTTTTTTTTTCGGCCCCCAAAAAGCATTGTGTTCTGGTTCCGCTCATGATCGCATGTAGTCGTCGTGGTCATTTTACCTACCGTCTCCTTTCTATCAAAAAATTAAACGTTTGTCTCTCTCAAAAGATAATTCCACTTGTAGATTAGATAAAGAAGCACACAACAGAAGGAACAGATCAAATTATTTTCATTAGGTTGCGTTTTGGAGATACATGTATAACAATCTAAATGACAAAATCAGTGAACACATTATGTAATTGTTGGTGTCAAAATATTATTTTATGACTCAAAATTGTCCAAACTTAGCAAAATGTTTCAATTATTGATATCATTATTAAACAATCAAATGAATTTGCATTAATGAAGTATTTGTGAACTGGTGTATTGCGCATGCGTGGGCCGCTGGGCGGTGGCGCATTGTCAGAGATTGCTTGACTATCCTGCCAAACTCAGGTCGGTGTTGCATATTGATTTATACTGATTATACCAACGAAACGGAACCTTATTAATTGAAGGACACTTAGGAAATCGGCGTAGGAACCCGGTACAGTACACACAATCAATCTGCAAGTCGGACCATGTCACAGGTGGTTTTTTTTGTATCTACCCTGATCCCGATTCAAGATCTAGCACATCACTTCTTCGAAAACATATTTCCCAGAAATACAAGTTCAAAGACCGGTTCAGAGCTGGGGCCTTTTCATTTTTACTAAACCCCAAATCGTGATTTGGTCGGCGTATAGGCAATTTTTGGCCTATTTACTGGTCTGCCCCACCTTTAATCGGCACAACCCGACCACTCTCAGTTATTGTTCTGATAAATCTTTCTTCTTCTTTTTTTGGAAAAATAATTCTCCGCGGGTTTTCTCCTCAACGGTTTATGATATGAACTTGTAACTTTCAACATATATCGGCCCTCATCTCTGGTGGTGCATATTACTCTGACGTTATGATGACATCATCGGTTGTCAAGTTACAAGCAATTTTCGTTGAAAAAATGATGATATTTTTTTCATCTATAACTCTTGAACAAAACGATCCATTGTTTTCCAACCTTGTAATCAGATGGACCATTAATTGATGACCATTTTTGTTGTAGTAAACTCGCCTGACCTTTACTTCCGGGTCTACCGGAAGGTCAAAATTAGGTCAATTCAAAACGAAGACTTTAGCCTGAAATTAAAACAAAGCAACAATTCTTCCAAACGGTTTACTGGTCTGCCCCAACCTTGTGTGAACTTGTACCATGTAAGGAAGATGTTTTAAATTTTGTTACGTCATCATGGCGTCATCAGGTATCAAATTACAAGCGATTTAATGGCAAATTTTGACACAATAGTTTGCGCTATATCTTTTAAACTAAATATAGTATCGAATTTGTTTTTTCTTGAGGTTGTAAACGGGGCCTTGAGCAACATTTCTTATTCTTTATTCCCGGACACAAAATCAAATGACCTTCACTTCAGGTGTTACCGGAAGTGCAATAAAACTGAATATAACTCAAAAGCGAAAGCATTTACTACACACATACAAAATAGGAAAGTGTTTAGTGAGGAATGTCAGACACAAAACAGTGTGATGACGTCATCTTTCGAAAGGGCGCCCCGTGGCGGCACATAAAATAGTGTTTGCTTTCCTTATTTTGAAAACCATCCGTTCCAATTTTACCAAATCGCCCCTCGATATTCTTTGATTAACCACATAGAACTTGGCAAAATTCCAAATTCGTGACGTCATCAGACTGGAAGTTACTTTTATGAGAATTTGAAAACGATCATATTATATATTTAATTATATCAATTGATCCATGTCGATCTAAGCCCAAATACGATATCCATTACAATGATCACCTTTGTTTCCAAATACTGTGTCGTCATCAAACCGGAAGGTGGGTGTTATTTTACTTCACAATGAACATCACTTCCCGTTTTTGAATAATGACGTCTTCGACTAAGAAATAACTTGCATGCGTATATAGAATGTTTACTGAAATTGATCACACCGTTAAAGATGTGTTTTTTTACAAAAATAATTGATTGTACTGAACATGATTTTATTTCGAAATCCTTTGTTCTTACATAAAAATATTCATAATTTAAAGGAAACATGCAGTGGAAATTCAGCTCATCTTGTTTTCATGCAGATTACTATGTGTTGCAACAATACATACAAGATCTTAATACTTGTTTTCATTGGAAGTGACAAGAAAGTGATAGTTATTCAATTATTAGTAAATCCTCTCATCAATACATAAGAGGGCGCTATTTTGCTTTTGTCACACAAGGTACTCCTTGCCAAAAGTGCGTTATGAACAGTTTTAAATTAGTCCTTCAAAATTACCCATAAAAAAAAGTTTCGGAGAATTATTTGCCATTACGATTGTCCAAATAAGCTGGTTTACATGATTAACAATAAAAAGTGGAATTTACTCCAAGAAAATGAAGAAAACTTTGATGTATATTTGTATACACAAAGCTATGGAGACACTTCTGCTTTGAATGACATCACGCTTTGGCTCATGTATATGGAAATATTCATTAGCATAAAACTTAAATATTGAGATTTCTCCCTTTGACTGCTACAAAGGAGGTGGAAACTTCATAGTAACATGGCAAGAAAGCTGTTTTAAATGTAGTTAAGTCATATAAATCCTATTACATGTTCCCTTTAACTGGACAGTGTTTCATAAAAAAGTTGTCTACCCGACCACTCTGCGTTTGTAACAACAAACGCAAACCTTCAGTTTGTAGTTAATGTTTGCTTTAGAAGCATACTAGCCCTCTTTATAGGCTAATCAGAAAGTGCTGCCTTAAGTTTTTCAGGTGTCTATTTTTTCGTAAAATTTCCAGATTCGTTTGCACACGTTTGCGAATCTGGAAAACTCACAAAAAAATAGACATCTGAAAAGGCAGCACTTTCTGATTAGCCTTTAAAGAGGATGAGTATGCTTCTTAAGCAAAAAAAACCTACAAACTAAACCTAAATGTGAAAATCAAAATTTGACAAAGTTCGACTTTTTTTGTAGATGGTGGAAGTGTGGCCTTTATTTACGGAGGTAGTCCAGTAAATTGGCCACATTTATGGGGCTAATGAATGGTGTATGGGCAGGGCAATAGTTTTGGCAGGCACACCTGAAGAAATTTGATTTAGTTTGAATGGTGAACGACTACACTACAAAGTGGTAGGAATAGTTAAACGTTCCAAGTCAATGAAAGAGTAGACTTGATGACAAGTCGTTAGACAGTCGTATTTTGTCTGTAAACTTCACTCGAACTCCATCGGCGCGGCTGGTATAAGACTAGTACGTAATCGGCCGGGTTCCGACATATCTAACGACTTGAAGATACTGTTCTCCACCGTTATTCATATATGCGTGCAGCGCAATACATATGCAGTGCATCATCGCGGTGAGATCCAATGGCGCACCGCAATGCAAATGAGGATTCTTTCATTCCGTTACATGGGGAGTTCTTCTCAATACGTCGGGAAATGTTTGCGACGTTTATAGGCCGAATCACTCAGCTTGGTCAATTGTGTATAAAAATAAAACGTATCATTGTGATATACTTGATTAATTTGAGTCGTGTATGCCCTATAATGCATTTTGGAATGTTACACAGCACAAAGCACAGACCCTCGAAGTATAATGAGAATGACCCTCCGTAGTAGTCTAGTTCCCAGACCAGACAATTATTCCCGACGCTCACGTCTAAATTGTAGGTCAGGCAGCCTCCGTGGATAAAAATAAACATTACGACATTGATGGCCCTTTTTCAAAGCTCGGCTTCGTTTCCGATTTCGCTTTATCACTTTTAGCTTTTAATGCTCTGATCAAATTTTTAAATATATCAGTTGCTTTGTAATATCATACTGTTATGATAATACAGTTTGATTTTTCTGTCAGATAACATTGACTAATGTTGATTTGGAATCTTCAAAATTAGGCACCCAAATAGCACTGTTAGCAGGTGGAGCCGAATGAAGACAGAGTTTCGGAAAATCTCGGTAACGGTCGTCAAATTCAAAATTGTACATGACGCAGCAAAAAGTTCGCCCATACGATCCGAGAATATTTGATGCACAAAGTCGTCAATGAGTTTCAAGTTTTCTAAATGAAAGCAATGAATATTAATTATCAACTCATTTAAAAACAATTATAAGCAATTAGCAGTTAATTAAACCTATATTATACTCGGAAATACTCGGGCACAATCCGATTGTCGACGAAACAAATTCGGCAAACTTCGGACATTTTCGGAAAAAAGGAGGAATTCCTCCCGTTTTAGTCACGTGACGTAAATTGTAATACAATGTATTTCCGGAGGCTACCGGACCTAAGATTCATCAGGAATAGTCAGAATCTTTCGGTCTGGGAACCAGACAACCTCCGTAACGGCCTAAAATACACGCTGGAATATGAACCAATCAGAGTGCTCGCATAGAATTCGCTAGCGATTCAAAATACTCCCATATGTTGTGTACAAAATAGAAAACGTTTTCGCCAAGTCGGTTATTGAACATCAATAGTCAGAATCATTTGGTCTGGGAAACCAGGCTACGCGCATATATTGCAGTGACATTTTGCGTGCGTGAAACCAGTAACTGGTACCGTACGTACGTCAACAATAACCGACTTGGCACCAAATCTAATAAAAGAGCAGAGTTGAGCATGAAATAATCAGTCCCACACTACTGTGTTGGATGTGTGTTAGTCAACGGCAATATCTGGAAGCTAGATTCTATATTTATCACCCTCCGTTATGAGTAGTTTACACCACACGTTAAACTTCCATCTTTAATTCGTTCCCTTAATATCCAGTATGTTATTTTGTTTTATAATCTAGCAAGTTTGAGGAATTTGGTTGGTTGTCCAGCCGGATACATGGAAATTATCGACTGACCGACTTACATACCAACTGTCTGACGAGCCGAGAGGCCGACAGACCGCCCAACCGACATTTAGTTTAGTGACTTTTTAGCTGAGAGACAATGTGATATTTGGAGTGGAATTGGACGTGGCAAAAGTCAAAAGTAAAAACAAACTTATAGCATCTCACCCACAAGAAATGGAACGCTCAAAGGATCGAGTTAAAGCAGTCACTCTATTTGTTTTATAACGCCGCACAGACATATGGGGGCTTGTACCATCTGTCGATGGGGGCGCTGTTCAAAACCGACGACTATGCTCACAAATGGCCCATATATGGTGCTTTTCAGGGCGATACATGTGCGAAATTCAGAAAAAAAGGCACCCAACGGCAGATGCCACAAAAAAACCAGTTTTTACAAAATATGGCGGGGAGGGGGGGGGGATACCCCCTTTTTCCCCCCCCCCCCCCCTCACTGATTACGCCTTTACATATTCCTTGTGTCAAGAATTACAAAGATGCTCGGTAAACATCTTCAGTACTGCAGTGCGAACATGTCGTTTGGAAACTTTCTTTCGCGCGCGCACCCATATTATAGCAACCCATAGATATAAAATGTAGCAACCATAGATATAGAATAACAAAATTACTCCCCCAGGGTGTCGAGAAGTACGCGCCCACCACTACCTGCTCTCACCATGATATTGGATCATTTGCATGTGCTAAATATTTTACACACTTATGCAAATGAGTAATAGTCAGGTGCCTGCCTGTGCGTTACATTTGCGTTTATTTTTGTATGCAGTGTCTGGGGTAAAAACAAAATCAATTCGTCGCAGCGCGAGCATGGCGTGAGTTACGAAAATACGATTTTATTTTAATTAAAATGTTACGGTCTTAACGAGACAAAATGCAATATCACGTTTCATATTAATATTAACACATTTGAAAGGAAACGACTATTTTCAAGAAGATGATCGCAAAAACGCGTACTGCACGTTGTGGATAACAACACCAAGAAGTAAAGTACACGATATAAATCCATTTCTACATGTTCTAGCCAAAATGCGGTATCGAAATAAGGATACAGTAAGAAAGTTTCCTTTCCAGTAGTTGAGTATGTATTGGGGACCCCCGTGCCCCCAAGAACCCCCCCCTACCCAAGATGGCGGCCAATATGGCCCCCAAAATGGTAAAAACTGGGGGGAAAAGGCATAAATCAGCCAAATTATGTGATAAAAGCATAAATAAAATGGTTAGTCATATGTTTTAGACCCTCCAAAACTAATTTCTGGTATTCTTTTTTTGCTATCATGCTTCAAATTCGAGATGGCGGCCAATTTGGTGGCCAATATGGAAAAAAGTCATATATATATTATGCTAAAATCATAAGTGAAATTGTTAGTTATATGTTTTTACCCTCAAATGTTAATTTATTGTATCGCTTTTTTTCTATCGTGCTTCAAATGCATGATGGCGACTAAGATGGCGGCCAATATGGCCGCCAAAATGGATTTTTTTTTTATCAAATTCAAGATGGCGGCCAGGATGGCCAAAAAATGGCTTTCAAAATCGGTCAAATGTGAGATAAATGATATACATTAGCCAAATTATATGATAAATGCATAATTAGGAGGGTCGAAAACATATGACTGACCATTTTATTTATGCTTTTATCACATAATTTGGCTGGTTTATGTCTTTTTTTTTTTTTTTTTTTTTACAGTTTTTACCATATTTGCCACCATCTTGGATATCTCTTTTGCATCGGATTTGTTTTCCTGTTAACATCCAAAATGTGTTTTAGGACCCTGAAAGGCACCCCAAAAATGGTGAAAGTTAGTTCTGGTGGGGGTGCACGGGAGGTCCCCCATACATACTCCCTACACGGATTACTATTGGAAACGAGGTTGGAAATAAAGTAAGCACTGTTGGCGAGGTCCGGTTCAGGCTGGGCCATTTATTCGCTTGTTCCTTGAAGCCGGTCTTTATATCACCGGTAATACACCCCACGTGATCGATTCTCGACCAATCAGAAGCCATCAACTCCCTTAGGTGTTTATTGATGTACATTCATAAAAAAAAAACTAAGACAGTTTACCCATTTCTATTGGTCGAACGAGAGCTGGTGTTAAACTCTTTCCCAGTGTAACATGCAATTTGGACACCTAAAATCAAGTGCATCTTACAGTGTTATTGGTTGAATGTTCATAATAATGACCTATCGCCGTTTGCGAGTTAGCCACGCCCCTTTTACAACCCTAAGGAATGTTGGTACGTTAAGTTTTATTTGTCTCAGATGTTTCGCCTTACGTGTCCATTTGTAAATCTTGTAATTGGCAAATATTTCACAAGCTGCGTTGACACGACTCTATCTCGATTCTACCGCAATAGGTAAATCATCCCGTAGGCATGCGCAATACATGTACCTCTGTTGAGTCAGAATTTTATCAACCTCGTCTCCAGGGTGTCGAGCAGTACGCGCCCATCACTAACTGCTCTCTCACCCTGGTATTGGATCATTTGCATGTGCAAGATTTTTTAACACGTATGTTAATGAGGAAAAATCTGGTGCCTGCATGCCCTTGTTTTTTTTTTGTATGCGGTGTTTGGGGTAAAAACAGAGTCAATTCGTCGCAGCGCGAACATGGCGTGAGTTACGAAAGCACGATTTATTCAATTAACCTGCTACGATCTTATCGAAACACCATGCAGTATCGCATTTCATATTAATATGAACACATTGAAAAGGAAATGAGTATTTTCGAGAAGGCGTGGACGAATGATTGCGAAAACACGTACTGCACGTTTTGAATAACAACACCAAGTACACGATAAAAATCCATTTCTAGCCAATTGCGGTATCGAATCAGGATACAGGAAGAAAGTTTGCTATCCATGGCTTGCTATTGGAAACGCGGTTGGAAATAAAGTAAGCACTGGGGACGAGGTTGGAAGTTTATAGTCCTAAATTCGCTCTTACCCCCGCCCTGCAAACAGGACGCTGGTAAGGGCTGATGTCATTTGAGCTCTCATTGGATAGATTTGCGTGACCTGTTACGTAGAACGCGTCACACAAACTAGCTTCCGGTGCCCATCATGGGTAGCGCGCGCTAGCTGTATGCGAAGGTCAATCTGTAGTTCCTTCACAATATTCTGTGAAGCACATCAGCCCTTACCAGCGCCCTGTTTGCAGGGGGGGGGGGGGGGGGGGGAACGAGCGAAAGTCCTAAATTCACAACACAACGCCCCAAGTGCATTCTGCGCGACATCACGCAGGAGTTGTTTACATCTTACTGGCCAGCTGGACACTTCATTATTAAGCTAGAGGGGTGTTTCAAAATCATGAAGTGAAAAATCGTTTGGGTTTTTTTGGATTTTTTTCGAGCAATTATCAGCACCCAGACTCCAAATGGTCTTAATCAGAGTGATTAAAACCTCCCAAGAACACATTTATTTCCTTAATAAAACACAACATTAACAAACATGCAGTGGAAATTAACAAAACACAACAACTCATGAGTTATCTGAAGGGAGAGATAATTTTGATTTCACCATGTCCCTAATACAGCTTTGTAGGAGGCGCTCTCTATTTTTTAATACATTTTTACGGATCGAGACAGCAGTTGTACAATGCTCTTGTTTTTATGTTGTGCACAGCAAGATATTAAATATAGCGAATGCCATATGACTCGCTCTCCGTAAATGCACATACAGAATTTATGGGTGAGGTATTGCAATATTATTTGCAAAGTATAGAAACGTATTTGAGTTGGGTTTGACCATCAGAAAGTCCTTTATCAAATAAGCAGAAACTGTGAGTGAGTCGTTATAAAATTGATCGATTAACACTGCTACGGTATGAATAGCCTCCATCGGCGAATAAAGGAACGTTCTATTTCCACGATGCTTCACCTCGAGAAAACAGAACGCTCTACGGATCCCCTTGGAGGCTAGTTTGACTACACCTATCGAAGCAGTCAATGTTCCTATATTATTTTGCCCAGAATTATCCAGATGGGTGTCCACATCATATGGATTGTTTCGATCGTAATTGTTGGTTGGTTGAGCGATTGTCATGCTGGTAAGCTATGTTATTTTTTTACTCTTTTTAGGGAGTATTTCAGCTAAGTATTTTTTTCTTAAAGAGATTAAGAAGCCAATCAAATTAATTGGAGATGTGTATCACACCAAATAAAAAACAAAAAAAACCAAACAAACAAATCAGAATTACTTTCGTAAAATTTCATGAGGGATTGTATGCATGAGCGTCGCCAGTTTTTTTACGAGATGAAAATTGTGGGCTTTACTCAAATAAAGAGGAACAATGAGATAAGATAAGTTTGCGGTAGCACCATGTGTATACATCTCTTTTTACTTATCTTGTCTTAGTATCATTCCACCATTCAAACCTTTAAAGAGGAACGATGGTACCCCAAAATGTGTTTGTTTTTTTCTGACCATGACCGACAATGTAAATCCTAAAGAACAGGGATAAGCGGGGGGCAGTGCAATTATCTCATCCATTATCCAAAAGCGTTCCTCGGAAATGCAGAATAAAAAAAAATCAATTTCTTTTCGATGGTATTGCGGATGTCTTTTTGCCCACATCCATGTGCAAAGAATGAATACGGCAGAAGAAATTTACCAATGGTACAACACGACAAGCTGGTCATCTACCTGGTACTTTTTTTTTTTAGATTTTTGTAATTCATCATCAGTTTCGACGTACTATTGTATCCGTCAAGATGGATGGTTTCATCCCTTTGGTGTTGACTTTGGTAAGTGTTTGGTATCAAAATGCACCTACATACCGAATAACGCCAATATGCTAAAAAGATATGTGGTTAACTCCATTTATTAAAAATAACATAGGAATACATTTCATATAATGCACTAGTTATACTTTCAAGTAATTTGCATACTTTATTCACAAGTTATTGCTTACTTTTATATGGGATTCCCATGGGAAACCCATGGGGTCATCAAGGACACCATGTAAGTTAAAATGATCACCATGGGAGATTTTATGCTCATCATGGGAAACCCATGGGAACGCCATGGAGATTGCATGGACAACATGGCAACACAATGGGGATTTTATTGACACCGCGGAAACACCGTGGGGATTTTATGGACATCATGGGAAAACCACGTGGAAATTATGAACACCATGGGAACACCATGGGGACACCATGGAGATTGCATGGACAACATGGGAACACCATGGGGATTTTATGAGCTCCATGGGAACGCCATGGGGATTTTATGGACACCATGGGAACACCATGGGGATTTCATGTCACTATGAGCTCATAAATCGGGTACGCTGTAATAATGCGGTACAACTTGACAAGTGGTATGGGAGCAATAATGTAGACATTGGTCACAGAGTGCATAAGCCACTCCTAATACTTAGAACAACCCCCATCGGAGTTCCGTGATGAGCTTTACCAATTCGGTGAATAGCACAAAACACACACTGGGTTTAAAATGTATTAAGAAAGTCGTTATTGAAAAATACCATAGAGCTATTAGCAATCGTTTTGAGAAAAGATAGGAAACCACGCATGGGACAAAAAACACATGTATTTTCCATTGGAAAAAGCAAATGGGAAAACTCCCCCCCCCCAAAAAAAATAAAGAAACACTACCGTGGCATGCGTGGCAGCGTCCATTTTGAAAATCCTTTAGGTCAGACCAGTAAATTGACTCCCATAGACCTCAATGATAATTATGCGCACTTCCGAAACATATTTAATATACTCATACTCTGCAAGGTGTTTGTCACACCGGGAGACAATTCCATTCCAAAATGATCAACCCTAAAAGTAGTCATGCCGGCCATCGCCCCTCTTTTCTTTCAACAAACCTTAAAGTTCATGACCCACAACATGCTCTTCAAGTAAAAAACAAGGGCATACAAATGGTAATAACTTACCATTCTGCATTATTTTACTTTTATAGCCAAGTTATGCTATTTACCCCGAAACCACTTTTAAGGATTCATAACTCATATTTTATTAAAGAATCGGGGAGAACAATAACCTGAGGTCGATATCAGGCCTGAACATTTGCAGCCTGTATGTGTCTTGCCCAGCTATGAGGCAACCCCATGGCATTCCTTGAGTTCCAGCTCCTGCCAACCCCCATTCACACCCCTGCCATTTTTATTTTCCAAATTGCTGTAATTGGATGATGGCCCCCTAAATAATTACCTCTCACGTGACTTCTCGCGCTTACTCGAGCCTGGCCCAAGTAACCGACTCGCCCAGCCGGTTTCTTGGGTAAGTAATAATAATAATAATAACTTGATTTATCTCATAAGGCCATGCAACGTCCGGTGGGCGCCTCAGGCCATGTGTGATACGGGCTTCCACGCAGCATAGAGCTATCTATGCACGGAGCTACGGCTACGAATTATTGTCAGCGCGTCCCCGCGTATTTTCACTGGGCGTGGACATGCTCTAGACAGTTAATTGATTCGGATGCAGCCTGAAAAAAAAATGTTGCAACCTGACACCACTTCCGCGATTGTATACAAAGTCTCAGGAGAGTCAAGAACATTTTTTTAAAAGTATTTCCTAACAAAATTGGAAATATTTCTCAGTCCAAGATTCATGTCTTATCTCCTTTCAATAGATCATGCATCTATCACTAAAAGTGTTGACAACGCCACAGCACAGTAAATCAGATATTGTGTTGGTTTCAATCATTTGCAGTTCAATTCTGAACCTCTGTTATCTCCTGACGCTCTTCATAATTATGTAGGTCCATGCAACGAAACCAACAGATGTTTCAGTCCAGATAATCCTACTATGGCAACCGGGGAATGCAACGGCGTTACGACACATAAATGCACAACGGGTAGGTAGACTACATACCTACTTTTGTGATGTCCCATTTTCATAGTAAGTGGCATTTTAAGTAACGCTTTTACTGCCTGCGCACTTAAAGTAAACATCTGCACTGCTACGTTATGGAAATTAGGTATATTGCATTGCTACGTCATGGAAATTAGGTCTATTGATTTGATTAAATTGCAGTCGCATACTACTGGGAAAAGAACAACGTAAAATATCTCCACTAGATCAATGGATAATGTCAATTACATTGCGCAGTGCACTTGAAAGGTTGTAAGGGTATTTTTTTCTCCAAATTGGCAGTAAGCCACACGTAATTTAATTAATGACATATCAAAATGGCAGAAAATAGCAACTGACGGGCCCCCTCCTAAAATATAATAAAATACAAGCACAGGATGATTTGATTTTTTTTTTCTAAAAAAACCCACTGTATCATTTGTTACACGAATCATGCATTATTATTCCAACCACAAAGATATCTTGTTTAACTCCATTTAAACTCCGTTAAAACTCCATTTTAGAAAATTATAATTAAATACTTATGATTATATCTTCAATTACCCATATTTTGTACCTCGTTTTCAATAGTTGTAGAGTCATTTCCTTCCGGAGACGAGTGTGACAGTTCTCCCTGCAATTACGGCGGAAAATGCATATCTCAACGAGAGGGCGTACTGTGCTGTTATTGTAAAGATACGAATGCGGTGCTAGACCATCCTTGTTACGGTATGTAGGCGTACACGTACAATGGTTCACCGGCTTTATAGGTTTAATAAATGTCATCATGACATTTTTATCACACAAAGTTCAGCCGTATTTTACCCTCAATAAAAATGGCCAGTTAGCTTAACATTTGTTTTCAAAGGAACTGATCAGCCTAGGAAATCCGAAAGAGTGGAGACTTTTGATCGAAATTTAATCAAAAATTAATGTGAATACAAATTTTCTTTTGTTAGGTAATTTGAAAGAGGGCATTGCATCGGCAATGTCCGGTATAAACAGTCCCGAATTTTGGTTGATAAGGAAGGCTAATGATTGTGCAGACTCACCATTATGGTGCTCGCCATGCGGGCCGTCATGTTCGCACATAATTTATTCATACATGCATACATATGGATACAAGAACGTGCACTTCGTGACATGGAATATGCAGTGTGCAAATGCCTTTTACAACATTTTTTTTTTTCCAACATGAAATACTGGTTAATTAAAAATACAAATGAGTCTTTTGAATATGAAGAATTTAAGAGTCATTTCGCGTAAATATCTTATTTAATCTAAGTGTCCACGCTAAAAAAACAAACCCGATTTTTTGTTACACTGTGAGGGATGAAGGGACTTGGGGAGCGAGTAACCAAATTAGACTTTTAAACCGATATTTTGCCCGTTGCCATAGTAACGGGCCATTATGTGTTTTGGGCATTTTGGGGCAATTTTGAGGTCATCAAGCCAAAATGTGAAATAATGTCATCCTGACCCTTACAAGACAAAAATAGAAACAGTCCAAGAACCTGACTTACAACTAAACGTACTTCAAAATGCGCCCATATGCATGCGCATGTGTACAAAAGAGGCGTACGAAAAAAATATCGCGCCCCGCCTAGCTAGGCCCCGCCCATTCCCTTGCCACCGAATTCTTATTCTGATTTCCACATGTATTTGCCTAAATTAAATTGTAAATACTAGATATCAATTTGCAACTGAACCTTTTACAATCTACACCAACAGCCGTTTCACAGATAGCTCCTTCCCCTGCCACCCCCACTCCCAAAGCTCAAAAGAGAGCCACGCCCCCCCCCCTCCAACAAGTTAACAAGTACAATTTCGTTCAGATTACATACATGCATGTGGCCTCGGGGAAAATCTGAACCATGTTAGGTGTTTTTTTTAAAACACGGGGCGGCTAGCAATATCCGAAAAGTGAGGAGGAGGAGGGGTGTGTATGTCGCAGTGGTGGTCGGGGGGTTGGGAGGGGGGGGGGAGATGAGAAGGATGATCTGAACACCTGCATGTACACTGTACTTATTATTTTATATTGCAAGTTACTTTTGGAACTACATCAAAGGTGTGGTGAACAAAATTATATTAATTTTATTATTTTCAAAACGGAAAAGATCTGGCGATTTAGAGAGCAATTAACTCATTTGTTTATATTGAAATACTTGTACTTTAAAACAAGGATCACTCCAGTGAAAACTCCGAGAAAAAAATAGCATCAATTTGATTGCATGAATTTCACTCTGACTTGACTTGGCGATATACATGTGATTAGGGTCTGAAGTATTTTTTAGTGGAAGTGTCCTCAAAAAATTTATTTGCCTGATCACCATGAAATGTTGTGACATTTCCAAGCTTTTAACAGTGATCACCATGGCACCAAACACGTCTGCAGTGTGTTCACTATTACTATGGCATCCGATTTGTCAACGGTGCTCATAAACTAAATTCAAAAATACTTCCATTTTCAAAACCATCACAAAAGAATTATCTTTAAACTGAAATTCATGGCTATATCGTCACCGACACCACGAACTGACACCCTCTTCATTACATGTGTACAATTTAAAAAAAATAAAATCAAATTTTCTTTTTTTGCACATATTAGCAGGTTGTATCATGAAGTTTAACATGACGAGGTTAAAATTGCTGAAATCATCTAAAATAAGCAAATTTTACTAATGAATCTTCAAGAAATGGGTAAATTCTGGTATTTTTGGTTACCACGAAGTGACCCTGCACAGGGTGTCAGTTCGTGAAAACCACAATTTACGTTTTTTTCGGAGAGTGCGCGCATGCAATAGTGTTAGTGAGTGTCAGTTCGTGAAAATCACAATTTACGCGTTTTGAGAGAGTGCGCGCACACATGACCAGTGCTTGCGCGCACTCTCCGAAAACACGTAAATTTTGGTTGTCACGAACTGACACCCATCTTTATCCTTTAATTGCTAATTAAATAAGCAGATTTTTACAATATAAAGTTTATAATTGAGTAGTGTAAGCATTTTCACGTTAAGTGATACTAAAACCTCAAAGATAGATGGACTATTTTACTGAGTAAAATCGTGTCAAACCTTTAAAAGGTTTGTTATATCTTCAGCTGCGCGCGCGTACTCACGCGCGCCTATGGAAATACACAATGAACAGAAAGGGCCAATATGTCGGAAACCTGAATTTGCGTTATCACGAAGAGCCACATATCTTTACTAATTAATTTCCACCAATTAACTGCTGAATTAAGTCTTAATACCAGGTTCATGTAGAAATTTAGCTCACACAGAATAGCGTGATAGTTTCTTTGCTTCACAAAGTTGTTGCAAAGTGGTATTTCGTGCAGTTTTAAAATATGAGAAACTTCTTTTGCGATTATCTCGAAAACGCTTTTTCTTCAAAATCGACATATATGGCTCTTCGTGAAACGGTGACGATATGACAAGTAGTCCGATGGGAATATTTTACCTTTGCTTTGAACCTATTACGCAGGAGATATCGGACAACAATGTCCATGGTTGTTAACCGCTTTCAGACTTTCTTACGTGCATTTCTGATACTTAGACACTGCGTTAAGCGTTTCTGACAGAACACCCTGTGCTGTAAAGGACGGTGCACCACCAACGATGTATAATTGCAACGATGTGCGGACGAACAAAGTTGTGGTGAGCGACATCATCTCTGACCTTGACGTAACAGCATCTGATAACGTTAATAACTCAGTGCCCATACGTTGTGTAGAGACCAGCGGCGCATTACATCTTACAAGCAACGAGACCGCTTTCAACTGCACGGCTACTGATACGGCCGGAGGAGAGGCTAAATGTACATTCAACGTTGTCTTGGGTATGTTTACAAGAACTGCTTTTTGATGCTTAGGTTTCAATGCGGTATGTTTTTTTAAGCACATCCTGTAGGCTATTGACGATATGCTTCAAGAAGATTACATAAAAATACTAAAGAAACTGACAAGTGTGTCCAAAAGTAATAAGACTTCATTTTACATACTTAAAAAAGGTGCCAAACTAATTTTTGTTTAAACGAGAAACTGTTTGGTAGTATTTATCAAACCGTGTTTGAAAAAATAACACCAAGATCGATATTTCCCGCTGTAAAAATACGTACACACCCGGATGTCAATCAATAGTACATACACTTTTAATGTGACTGTAGGTAAGTATATTCATTAAAAAATCACTTTATTGAACCTGATGTGTCTTTTGTAGCATAAATCTACATCGCAATTAAAGGATTATTTCTTTTGATGTGTTGATCAAATATTATTTTCAGACCAACAAGCACCAGTCATCAACAATTGTCCTACGAATGTTGCGACCAACAACGCTGTGGCAACCTGGACACCAGATGCTACAGCTACTGACAATGATGGGACTACTCCTGAGGTAACCTGCACTCCAGTTGCTGGTAGTTCATTTCCAGTCGATGCAACTACAGTTGTTGTTTGTAACGCCAGTGACGCTGCTGGAAATGAGGCCACTTGCACTTTTAATGTGACTATAGGTATGTATATACATCTTAACTTTACTTTATTGAACCTGATTTGTCTTTTGTAATCAACATCGCAATTAAACGATTATTCACTTTGTTGTATTGAACAATTGTTATTATCAGACCAACAAGCACCGGTCATCAACTATTGTCCCACGAATGTTGCGACCAACAACGCTGTGGCAACCTGGACACCAGATCCTACAGCTACTGACAATGATGGGACTACTCCTGAGGTAACCTGCACTCCAGTTGCTGGTAGTTCATTTCCAGTCGATGCAACTACAGTTGTTGTTTGTAACGCCAGTGACGCTGCTGGAAATGAGGCCACTTGCACTTTTAATGTGACTATAGGTATGTATATACATCTTAACTTTACTTTATTGAACCTGATTTGTCTTTTGTAATCAACATCGCAATTAAACGATTATTCACTTTGTTGTATTGAACAATTGTTATTATCAGACCAACAAGCACCGGTCATCAACTATTGTCCCACGAATGTTGCGACCAACAACGCTGTGGCAACCTGGACACCAGATCCTACAGCTACTGACAATGATGGGACTACTCCTGAGGTAACCTGCACTCCAGTTGCTGGTAGTTCATTTCCAGTCGATGCAACTACAGTTGTTGTTTGTAACGCCAGTGACGCTGCTGGAAATGAGGCCACTTGCACTTTTAATGTGACTATAGGTATGTATATACATCTTAACTTTACTTTATTGAACCTGATTTGTCTTTTGTAATCAACATCGCAATTAAACGATTATTCACTTTGTTGTATTGAACAATTGTTATTATCAGACCAACAAGCACCGGTCATCAACTATTGTCCCACGAATGTTGCGACCAACAACGCTGTGGCAACCTGGACACCAGATCCTACAGCTACTGACAATGATGGGACTACTCCTGAGGTAACCTGCACTCCAGTCGCTGGTAGTTCATTTCCAGTCGATGCAACTACAGTTGTTGTTTGTAACGCCAGTGACGCTGCTGGAAATGAGGCCACCTGCACGTTTAATGTGACTATAGGTATGTATATATATATCTTAACATTACTTTATTGAACCTGATTTGTCTTTTGTAATCAACATCGCAATTAAACGATTATTCACTTTGTTGTATTGAACAATTGTTATTATCAGACCAACAAGCACCGGTCATCAACTATTGTCCCACGAATGTTGCGACCAACAACGCTGTGGCAACCTGGACACCAGATCCTTCAGCTACTGACAATGATGGGACTACTCCTGAGGTAACCTGCACTCCAGTTGCTGGTAGTTCATTTCCAGTCGATGCAACTACAGTTGTTGTTTGTAACGCCAGTGACGCTGCTGGAAATGAGGCCACCTGCACTTTTAATGTGACTATAGGTATGTATATACATCTTAACATTACTTTATTGAACCTGATTTGTCTTTTGTAATCAACATCGCAATTAAACGATTATTCACTTTGTTGTATTGAACAATTGTTATTATCAGACCAACAAGCACCGGTCATCAACTATTGTCCCACGAATGTTGCGACCAACAACGCTGTGGCAACCTGGACACCAGATCCTACAGCTACTGACAATGATGGGACTACTCCTGAGGTAACCTGCACTCCAGTTGCTGGTAGTTCATTTCCAGTCGATGCAACTACAGTTGTTGTTTGTAACGCCAGTGACGCTGCTGGAAATGAGGCCACCTGCACTTTTAATGTGACTGTAGGTAGGTATATACATCTTAACATTACTTTATTGAACCTGATTTGTCTTTTGTAATCAACATCGCAATTAAACGATTATTCACTTTGTTGTATTGAACAATTGTTATTATTAGACCAAAAAGCACCTGTCATCAACAATTGTCCTACGAATGTTGCGACCAACAACGCTATGGCAACCTGGACACCAGATGCTACAGCTACTGACAATGATGGGACTACTCCTGACGTGACCTGCACTCCAGTCGCTGGTAGTTCATTTCCAGTCGATGCAACTTCAATTGTTGTTTGTAGCGCCAGTGATACTGCTGGAAATGAGGCCATCTGCACTTTTAATGTGACTGTGGGTATGTATATGCATTTAAACATTACTTTATTGAACCCGATGTGTCTTTTGTAATCAACATCGCAATTAAACGATTATTCACTTTGTTGTATTGAACAATTGTTATTATTAGACCAACAAGCACCTGTCATCAACTATTGTCCTACGAATGTGGCGACCAACAACGCTGTGGCAACCTGGACACCAGATCCTACAGCTACTGACAATGATGGGACTACTCCTGAGGTAACCTGCACTCCAGTTGCTGGTAGTTCATTTCCAGTCGATGCAACTACAGTTGTTGTTTGTAACGCCAGTGACGCTGCTGGAAATGAGGCCACCTGCACGTTTAATGTGACTATAGGTATGTATATACATCTTAACATTACTTTATTGAGCCCGATGTGTCTTTTGTAATCAACATCGCAATTAAACGATTATTCACTTTGTTGTATTGAACAATTGTTATTATCAGACCAACAAGCACCTGTCATCAACTATTGTCCTACGAATGTTGCGACCAACAACGCTGTGGCAACCTGGACACCAGATCCTTCAGCTACTGACAATGATGGGACTACTCCTGAGGTAACCTGCACTCCAGTCGCTGGTAGTTCATTTTCAGTCGATGCAACTACAATTGTTGTTTGTAACGCCAGTGACGCTGCTGGAAATGAGGCCACCTGCACTTTTAATGTGACTGTAGGTATGTATATACATCCTAACATTACTTTATTGAACCTGATTTGTCTTTTATTATCAACAACGCAATTAAACGATTATTCACTTTGTTGTATTGAACAATTGTTATTATTAGACCAACAAGCACCTGCCATCAACAATTGTCCTACGAATGTTGCGACCAACAACGCTATGGCAACCTGGACACCAGATCCTACAGCTACTGACAATGATGGGACTACTCCTGACGTGACCTGCACTCCAGTCGCTGGTAGTTCATTTCCAGTCGATGCAACTTCGATTGTTGTTTGTAGCGCCAGTGATACTGCTGGAAATGAGGCCATCTGCACTTTTAATGTGACTGTGGGTATGTATATGCATTAAACATTACTTTATTGAACCCGATGTGTCTTTTGTAATCAACATCGCAATTAAACGATTATTCACTTTGCTGTATTGAACAATTGTTATTATTAGACCAACAAGCACCTGTCATCAACTATTGTCCTACGAATGTGGCGACCAACAACGCTGTGGCAACCTGGACACCAGATCCTACAGCTACTGACAATGATGGGACTACTCCTGAGGTAACCTGCACTCCAGTCGCTGGTAGTTCATTTCCAGTCGATGCAACTACAGTTGTTGTTTGTAACGCCAGTGACGCTGCTGGAAATGAGGCCACCTGCACGTTTAATGTGACTATAGGTATGTATATATATCTTAACATTACTTTATTGAGCCCGATGTGTTTTTTGTAATCAACATCGCAATTAAACGATTATTCACTTTGTTGTATTGAACAATTGTTATTATCAGACCAACAAGCACCTGTCATCAACTATTGTCCTACGAATGTTGCGACCAACAACGCTGTGGCAACCTGGACACCAGATCCTTCAGCTACTGACAATGATGGGACTACTCCTGAGGTAACCTGCACTCCAGTCGCTGGTAGTTCATTTCCAGTCGATGCAACTACAATTGTTGTTTGTAACGCCAGTGACGCTGCTGGAAATGAGGCCACCTGCACTTTTAATGTGACTGTAGGTATGTATATACATCCTAACATTACTTTATGGAACCTGATTTGTCTTTTATTATCAACAACGCAATTAAACGATTATTCACTTTGTTGTATTGAACAATTGTTATTATCAGACCAACAAGCACCTGTCATCAACAATTGTCCTACGAATGTTGCGACCAACAACGCTATGGCAACCTGGACACCAGATGCTACAGCTACTGACAATGATGGGACTACTCCTGACGTGACCTGCACTCCAGTCGCTGGTAGTTCATTTCCAGTCGATGCAACTTCAATTGTTGTTTGTAGCGCCAGTGATACTGCTGGAAATGAGGCCATCTGCACTTTTAATGTGACTGTGGGTATGTATATGCATTTAAACATTACTTTATTGAACCCGATGTGTCTTTTGTAATCAACATCGCAATTAAACGATTATTCACTTTGTTGTATTGAACAATTGTTATTATTAGACCAACAAGCACCTGTCATCAACTATTGTCCTACGAATGTGGCGACCAACAACGCTGTGGCAACCTGGACACCAGATCCTACAGCTACTGACAATGATGGGACTACTCCTGAGGTAACCTGCACTCCAGTTGCTGGTAGTTCATTTCCAGTCGATGCAACTACAGTTGTTGTTTGTAACGCCAGTGACGCTGCTGGAAATGAGGCCACCTGCACTTTTAATGTGACTATAGGTAGGTATATATATCTTTACATTACTTTATTGAACCTGATTTGTCTTTTATTATCAACAACGCAATTTAACGATTATTCACTTTGTTGTATTGAACAATTGTTGTTATCAGACCAACAAGCACCTGCAACTACAATTGTCCTACGAATGTGGCGACCAACAACGGAGATTTTCAATGTGCATAGCATTAGACCAAAAAAAGGTGTCCGGTTTCTGGTATGGAACTTGCCCAAAAAGTGGTGCGGCGACGCGGCTTTTTTTTTTTTACCTGATTTTTTTGCTTCAAATGTCGGCTGATGACTGCAAATGGTGCCCGACTAACCTTAGTGCAAATATATGGGAGTCCAGAGAGGCCACATAAAGCTTATTCTCGACCATAACCCAATCTAAAAAAAACGTTAAAATTGTGCAGCAGCAGGATTCCAGTCAAACCAGTGAGTTTGGCGGTTTTGAGACATCATCTTTCATTGAAAAAAAAAACCTTTTTCATTTTGCCGACGCGCTTTGCTACAGCGACGCGCGCGCATACCAGAAACCGGAGACTTTTTTTTTTTTGGCCTTACATACTGAATGCGGGGCATGCATTGAAAAGCTCGCTCAGTGCAACTTTTAGTTTTCGGGTTTAATGAGCTTCAACAGTTGCGTTCTCGTTATTTCTTACTTAATGTTCCCAAATGATTTGTTAAGTTAAACCGGAAAGTTTCCGTGACAAAACGTATATTTCGGATTTTTCTCTGTTTACCCACAAATGTCCAAACAAGGATGATTAGGAAAAAAAAATTCTTAGTTTCTTTTTGTACCAAGTGTATGTTAATTTGAAGTATAACATATGGTAATTATACATCATTATTGTCATCATCATCATCATCAGCATCATCATCACTCGACTGCACAGCTGACGGACACAAGATTTCCTCATTCACATGGGCCTCGCCAGGATTTTTTCTAGAGGGGGGCAAGAAAAAAAATTGCCAAAAAATGCTTGTATTTCTCAACACATTCTCGATTTATCAGTTTAAGAGGGGGCAGGGACATTTTTCCCCCCCCCCCCCCCCACTCATTAAATTTACACCACTTTGTCTTCGCGCCTCTATTTCTTTTTTTTTTTTTTCTTTTTTTCTTTTTTTCTTCCTTTTTTCATTTTTTATTGTTTTGCTTTTCCGGGGCAAAGGCCCCCTTGCCCTCGCGACGCCCATGCTCATTCATCTCTGTTTTGTGCTAGTCTCCGGATCTCTAGCGGGGAGAGCAGAATATCATGTGACAATAGTCTAGCGATGTACTCTAGGTAAAGTAGGCGCTGGCGACCTTGTCTGCGTCGGCCATGAGGTGGGGAGTGCAGAGCATAGATATAAACTGGCTCGTCAATAGGCTTCCGAATGATGTGACCAACCCTTCTGATTTGTCGTTTTTGGATTGTGTGTATCAGTGGTTGTTGTTGGCTGATGTTGTACAGATGTTTAACCTGGTCAAGACGTTTTATGCTAAGTGTGATCCGGAGGCAGTTTCTAAAATAGCTGTTAAGATATGTGGCAAGGGACTTGGTGATGACCCATGTCTCACAGCCGTATTACAGGATGGGTAGACAGGCTGTCTTGAACATGTTCAGTTTCAGCTCTTGGGCCACAGTGGAGGACTTCCATATCCTTCCTAGTTTTCAAAATGCATCTCATGCATCAGAACTACGCCGCCGTATGCCATTCCCTGATGATGCCATCATCGAACCCAGGTATTTAAAGTCTGCTGAATGTGTGATTACTTCTCCAATGATGGCAGAGTTGTAACGAGTCACTGATTTTTGTGACTCGAGTCGAGTCGAGTCATTTTACAGAAGTGACTCGAGTCGAGTCTAGTCATTAAGTCAACAAGGTCGAGTCGAGTCGAGTCGAGTCACAGAGTGTGGTCGAGTCGAGTCGAGTCGAGTCAAGTATTTAGCTCGAGTCAATTCGAGTCACAAATATTTGAACACGATATAATAAATTACAATAAAAAGCAACAAACACAAGAGAGAAATACAAGGCACCAGTCTATTACGAAAATCCAAAGACATAAAGTATGCTGCATGGTACCCAACCAACAGTTTCCATTGCTAGCCACGTCACAGATAAGAAGATGTGAAACTTCGGACTTATAACTGGTTTGGCTTCGGGTCTAGATTTTGTTGTTCGCTGATCGCTGACAACGTCAAAACCTAATTGCATTATACAAAACTGTTTCTGATTATTTAAAGATGGGCCCGTCCGTATCCATTTGTTTTGTGAAATCGGAACATAAATTTAGCCAGCGTTCCACCAAGAACTTCAAAATCGCCCGAAACCAATGATGAAACCACGGATTGAGAAATGCGTTTTAAGTCTGGTTCCGGGTTTAGCATTACATGCTATAGAACCACAAGGTGGGAGTCCGCGACACGGTGTATGTTTGTTGTATCATTATGGAGGAAGGAAAACAGACGGCCGCTGTATATGAACGTACATTATTCGCGAACATTAACGTGACGTGAACAAAAACTGGCAACGCGAACGGCGCGGCGTAAGTCATTATAAGTTTTGCTTTTATTTTTTGGGACTCGAGTCTTATTAGCCTTCCTCGAGTCGAGTCGAGTCATTCTGATGAGGGACTCGAGTCGAGTCGAGTCATTTGCTCGCAGTGACTCGAGTCGAGTCGAGTCATTTACCCGTCGGGACTCGAGTCGAGTCGAGTCGCCAAAAAAAGTGACTCGAGTCGGACTCGAGTCGAGTCATTGACTCGAGTCATTACAACTCTGAATGATGGTTAAATTTAGGTTTGTACATGGTTATTAAGTAGTCATCAGTGCAGTTTTCCCAGAATGTATCTTAAGCCCGACTGATCTGGCAGCTTCAGAGACATCTTGTAATTGCGATCTCGCACCATCCAGGGTCTACTCA
Source organism: Patiria pectinifera (assembly GCA_029964075.1). Lineage (NCBI taxonomy): Eukaryota > Metazoa > Echinodermata > Asteroidea > Valvatida > Asterinidae > Patiria > Patiria pectinifera. The sequence goes on along the minus strand of CM057150.1, from coordinate 20,963,704 downwards.
CAGAGTGCGATGTCATCTGCAAATTCCAAGTCGCTCAGTATCTTGGCTGACACTGTTCTAGATTTCCTAGGATATGTTATGAAACCGGAGTCTTTGGGTAGAGTTAGCACATAGTCCATTACCATGACGAAGAGAAAAGGTGCCAAGACATCCCCCTGAAGGATTCCCGTGACTGTTTCGAATTCTTTGGTCAATTTTCTTTTATATACAGTATATTTACAGTCACCAGTAACATCTGCGTGTTTATTAATATGTTAGATCAACAAGCACCCGTGATCGACAATTGTCCGTCTAATGTAAGGACCAACAACGATGTGGTAACCTGGTCACCGGAGCCTACAGCTACTGACAATGATGGGACTACTCCTGAAGTAACCTGCTTTCCAGCCGCTGGTAGTTCTTTTCCAGTTGATGCAACAACAATCGTGTTTTGCAACGCGAGTGATGCTGTTGGTAATGAGGCCATCTGCACTTTTACCGTTGTAGTCGGTAGGTTTCCCATCGAATCGATAATTGAAAGTGATTGTTTTATTTTGCCTTTACAGGTTGAGTCAAAAAAAAATGACCGGATTTTTTTTCTTCAAAGCAATCAAATTAGAGACACCAATTAAGTATATCTTAAAAAAGAGCATCTTCTTCTAATCATCTAAAAACAGACAGAATCACTGAATTTGATTCATGCTTTCCGAAGTTATGCACTTTTTACCAAAGAAAACCCATTTTTGTGTTTATAGCTGCCCATGGAATGTCATTAGAAGCTTCTGAGCTGAGTGAGGATTACAGATTATACGCAAGCATTCAAATACTAATGAGATTTTAATGATCATACAAATCAAATCTGAAACATTATTTTTACGGTCAAATTTTGTGTTTTGAATGCAAGGAACAAGTCAACTATTTTTCCCCTGATATATTAATGGAGATTTTGGTATGTTTTTTCCGTGCAAGTTCTCCTCTGTTCAACGGTGGGAAAACGTTCATGTTTCGTTATATTTAATTGGGTATTCATCAGTTCGTATAATGGTACACGATCCGTGGTGGACAGCTGAAGTTTGTGATCATTATATTAAAAAAGACTTAAGTTTGATTTAGAGTAGTGTTTTTTTATGAAATGGAGCGAGTCACATGTTTTGTTTTTATTGTTTTCTCTAATTTGGTCGCTTCCCTTTTGACTATCCTGTATTTATCACGTTGTGGATTAAGGTGCAAAGATGATTTATTGATTTTCTGTGGGCCATTTTTATCATTAAAAGACCAACAGGCACCTGTCGTCGAGAATTGTCCTTCGGTAAGGACCAACAATGCCATGGTGACCTGGTCACCAGATCCTTCAGCTACTGACAATGATGGGACTACTCCTGAAGTAACCTGCATTCCAGCCGCTGGTAGCTCATTTCCAGTTGATGATAGTACAATTGTTATTTGTACTGCGAGGGATACTGCTGGAAATGAAGCCAGCTGCACATTCAGTGTCACAGTGGGTATGTTCCTTGAGACGTCATCGTCTTATATTACCATCATAAGGTAACACTAATTTGTGCATGGTTTAAACGGATCTGAATGAAATTCAAGCACTAGCAAAAAGTAAAACAAAAACAAATTGGATACAATGTCGAATCAGCAGGCACCTGTGATCTACCATCATTGTCCTTCAGAGGTGAGGACCAGTGGTAAGCTGGCCAGCAGATCTCACAGCTACTGACAATGATGAGACAATTCCTGATTTAACATGCACTCCAACCACTGGTACTTAATTACTAGTTGATCTTAGTGCAACTGTTTGTTGGTAACATTAGGAATAACTGCTACAATTGACTAAAACAGTTGGTAGGTTAATGTTTAAAAAAGCGGGCCAGTCTCGCCCTGAAATGTTAGTATCTTTCTTTGACCTGTTTATTATTTCCCGACTAATTATAATACAGATCCCGATGTTGTTGTTGTTTCCATGGCGATAAATGAAACTAATGGATTAGATGTTGTCTTCGTCGACGCTTACAACGACATCACAAATCCGGAGTCGCGAGAGCTGTGCCTGCCTGTTGAAACGGCCGTAAATAGTCAATTCTCCTTGTTTTCTGATATTGTTGTTGATACCATATACCAAACGCATTCGTTAATATTCAGAAGATTGTATATTTTCCTAATAGCTTCACTTCATTCTGTGAAGTTCAAAGCTTTAGTGCTACTATTAACTGTTTACGTGAGCTGAATTGTCAGATGGTTGAGTATAAATTAACCAAACATAATTCATGTTATGGTTATGTAATAGATGTTAGAAGCTTTACGACCCGAACTGGCTTCAATTGCGACGGCAAAGTGTATCGCCATCTACCAAGGCAGCATTATCGTTGATGTGCGTTTGGGATTCAGTCCCGAGCCTAATAACGCGCCTCAAGGTGGCGTTGTGCAGGGGATCCTCCAAAACGTCATTACAGGAGGCACATTTGGAGCAGGTGGTGGTATTACCTATACCATTAATCCAGAATCAGTGATCGCGCAATGTGAGTACCATAAACTCATTTATCAGCAGGATGTTTTGTATGCGTCTCTTAAATTTAAATGTTCAAAATTCTTCAAGTTTTATTTCGGGTTTAAAGGGTATCTTTGTGTATTTCTTTGTCTCTGATACATTCATTCCTTATAGCCCCTTTCTATATTCGTTCACTGACGATATTTTCCCCCGACGGTGTGAAACACGCCGTGGGCTTGAGCTGCTTATAATGGTTGGTTGGTGTGTTGGCTTCTGGGTTGGTTGGTGGGTTGGTTGGTGCGTTGGTGTGTGGGATGGTTGGTTGGTGAACACTTACTTCGTCCCGTTATAATGTTTCCATGCCACGCGTACAGTTTTGCCAGTTAGTTTCTATGGAATACCTGCAGTTTTGTGAACACTGATGCACGTGCGTCTAATTTGCATATTAGATCACGCCCAATTGCATTGCACAATTCGCAGTTGTACGGTTTGTGAAACCGCCGTAGGTTGTACCACTTGGTACTTGAAACACTCAGTTCGACAAAAAAAATGAAAACATAAGCTAAGTTGGATAAATTGCCAACCAACCATTATTATGCGAACCATTATTATGACAAAGCGAAGGAACCAGTACCATAGGTCTTTGATTTTGAATATCCTGCATACAGTACCCACTGAAATTCTCATCTTATATTTTGACTTTATATTTCAGTGTGATGCACAGATATAACACAATACCACAATGGGCTTCATTCATCCACAGTGGGCTTCATCCAAGACCAGGCGTATTGATAATTGTTTTGTTCTGTTCCACACAGCGGAGTCGACCACGTGCCCAACCGACTACTGCCAAAATGGTGGGGAATGTCTGCAAGAAGGAACAGTGCCAAGGGTGCAGTACTCCTGCAAGTAGGTTCACATTGATTACTTCTTCAGCACTGACAATCACAGTCATTACAATAGCAGTGACATCGTTTGTGAAAGCTCATGACAATGAAAGTGGCGGTTGTTTTTCTTGTTGGCTTGTTGGCTGAATTATTTCCACTATTCTTCAAACTGTTTTATAACAGAGGTACAGCTTGTTGCAACTATTAGAAACATTCCACTCACACTCGTAATTAGTGCACTTGTTTTTTTAAAATATATATGTACATTACAACCAAAATGCCAGGCGTGTTCATTGTTTTAGAGGGGCCGTAAGTCCGACGCCTCATAGGTCCGACGCCTCATAAGTCCGAAATTTCGGACTTATGAGTCGTCGGACTTATGAGGCATACAATTTATTTATTCCGCCTCATAGGTCCGACGCCTCATAAGTCCGACGCCTCATAAGTCCGACAACGGAAAAACGAGGCGTTTAATGTGTTGGACTTACGAAACGTCGGAGCTATGAGGCGTCAGACGTGGCGTTGGACTTATGAAGTGTCGGACCTATGAGGCGTCGGACTTATGAGCGGACCCCGTTTTAGAAGAATGGTGTCACAATGTCTAAGTATGTTTTTATTAACAACTTGAACATTGTTTCCTTACAAAGTTGTTCTGATGGATTCACTGGTGACGTTTGCCAGACACCAAGCAAAGGTAATAAGAACATTTCTGTATGTTGACAATTCGTAGATATCATTTACAATAGCGTGGCTTCTTTTTTTATAGTTGTGTGAGGTATTAAAAGTGATTTTTTTTCACGATACAATAATATGCCAGTGACATGTATCCACATATATTTGGTGGTCATGACATCATCAACAAGTATAATTAAATAAAAGTATAAAACAGCAACATAAAAGACAAGTACGAAAAATGTACACATGATCAGCAAGTCCCACATTTTTTGGGAACATTAAACGTTTTTGTTTCCAATTGAAATAATTTAGATATAACTTGCTGTCACTTACCTAACAAACCTTTTTTTGCAAATTAACCTAAGCGCGTCCTGAAAATGAAAGGTAGTAAAAAGAAAAATCCACTATAACAAACAACAATTGTTTGGACAGTTGGTCCCTGTTCAACAATTTGACTTTTATTTTCCTGTATAGGTACTTCCCTTGCTGTCATTCTGATTCCCGCGATGCTTCTCGTCTGCATCCTGGTGGTAACTGGTATGTGCATATTCCTGATGAGATTATCTGCGCACCAGAACCCAAAAGAAACTGCAGCAGCCCCGGAACTAAACCTGATGGAGCATGTCACAGGAGAGCGTGTGTACAACCCATATCACGGCAGGGCTACTCACGAGTCACGGTTCACTCGTCTCGGCGGACGACTGGCCGTCAATCATCTCGCTTACATCAATCGCCAGGAGAATTTTTAAGCGCCTGTCTCCGTTCGTATATAACGATCACTGTTATAAATCGGAAGCGGTCGGCTTGCAGTGATGCCTTTTCCTCGAACCTCGAACGTGATGAATTGTAATGTACGCGGTGTGGGTTGTATAATGACTCTGTATAACCAAGTGATCGATGTAAATGTTAAGCATATTTTATTTTGTATACTCAGATTTTGTTAATGGAATATATTTTTCATTTTGTATTTTGATTTTAAGCTGTACATTCGCCTGAGCATTGCATTTAATAAAAGTTAACATTAAATTTCGGCAATGTAAATACCTTCCATGCTTTAAATGTCTAGGTCACAAGAAATCCACATAACGTTGTGAAATCATGATTATTGGAACCAGTGAACCTTGATTTTAGACCGAATGCCTCTGGCCGTACACTATCACAAGCTCTGCAGTGCGTTTTTATATGGTGTTTGTATGGTCGGCGCGCTGCGCGCCCGACAACACGACGTCATCATGTGTCAATGCATATTCATAACTTTGCCAAAGGGCACATGCGAAATGCATACATATTTTGAAATCCCATGGAGGAACGTTGTTGAGAAAATGTTGGTGGGAGCTGAAGACTGATCGTCGTTTCTTGGCCAGATCGATGAAGATTTCTAGATACAGGAACGTGTTTTGGAAAGAGTATGAGTTCCTCTACGAGCAGGAACCCTATCTTTGGAAATCTCTGCCCTGGATGAGAAGATAATCTTGCTAAAAGTCGATAGCACAATCGCTACAATCAGGCAGGATCAGTTTTTTGCGTCCAGGGGACGTTTGCTGCTCTGGCCGTACTACAGAGCTTGTGATAGTGTACAGCCAGAGGCATTCGGGCTACCTTGATTGCATCCAGGTTGGTGATTATATGGCAACACCCTTGCCCATTGCTCAAGGTTCATGGTTTGATGAAGACATTGCTATTAGGCCTACTATACTCGTGTTTCTAAAGTTTGTGATAGTGCATTTCATTATTTACTTTAGAAAACACCTCACTACTAAGTGTACCGAAACTTTATATAGGCCTATGCATTCATGTCTGGTCGATTGGATTACTGTAACTTTCTCATATATGGCTTACCTAACTGTCAATTAACAATGTCCCTAGTAGACTTGTTAGTTAATCTTATAAGTTTTGACATCCAACACAATTGCTGATTGATTCATTGGTTTTCGGTGAGGTTTAGGATTAACTTTGAAATATTATTATTGACATACAAACGTGGAGCCAGTAACCGGTACCGTATACGCAAAACAATTACCGATTTGGCACCAAGTCTATGCACATTCGGGAAATCGAACGCTGAAGTTTTACGACTAAATGTACCTTCATGAAAATAGAATTATCATTTGTTAAATAGAAACAGAAATTTGGAACGTTCATTCGTTTTCGCACAAAAACGAATATATATTGTTTTACATATTTTTATATATATTATGTTCTACTTTAAATGATATTTCAAAATAATGTCTCTATTTGGAGGGAATTGTGTTTTAGAGCCTTTTGAAAAGACGAATTCTGGACAAAAAAGCCTCTGTAATCCTTCGTAACCTCAGTTGTAATTATTAGTGTCTTAGAAGTTAAGCCATTTTTACTAGTATGACTTACACAATCATTTTTTAAAAATATGACTTACACAATCATTTTTTAAAATATATTCTATGCTAAATTAATATATGTTCCTTTTTTGGCTTGGCTTTTGTTTTAATTTTGAGTTGATGATTTTGGTAGTACTCAGTTTTGCTTAGTGGTCTGACATGTGCAAACATATATATTCTTATTAATTTACTATTACTGTATGTGTTCCCGGCCGATTTCCTAAAATGTTTATTTACTTCTGAAAATCAGTCATTCGTTTTTGTCATTTTAATCCCATTTCAATTCAACAAAAGTTCAATGTTTTCATTGCCCGTTCATTCGGTTTTGAGAAAAAGACGGCCACTCACGTTATAAGTGCATTCATTTATGCAAGCACACCTTTTCTGAATTGATTTCAGGTACAGCTAATTTGATTGACGGTTAATGAAAAAAGAACCCCTGGTGCCGATGGCATTACACTAGTTTAAGTGAAATAGAAAAGTGAATGTTTGCAATCGCCCTTTAAAAGCGAAAAATAAGTCACGCACACGAATCTGATTGGACAGAAACGAAAGGTGCTGATCAATTTATTGAACTGAAATGGAATCAAAAATGCTGTGGTAGCGAAAACGAACACGTGTTCAAAGCGATTCTCAAATTCAGATGAAAATGAATGACCGATTTTCAGAAGTGAATGAAGATTTTATGGAAATTGCCCAGGAAAACCTATATTGGGGCGACCAACGGGCGCCTCATGGGTTTTATATGTACTTTATACTTTCTGCACTTTTGCACAAACAAAATTAATAATTGTTGGCTCATCACAATAGAAAGCATTCAGTTGAGTATTTCCTCTAGTATTTTGTAATTTGAAAATGTAACATTGTATTTTTATACTAAAGAGGTGTTTTTCAGGGCTGAATGAAGTTTTAGTTTGCTTTCTTAATTTTACGTTGACCGATTTAAAACACGATTTTACCCATCCTTTTAAAAGTCTGTTTTAACCCCACGCACTTTAGGCTTCGCACTCCCATTAGTTCTGATCAAGATACACATTAATGTACCCCCCCCCCCTTTCCAGCCTTTGAGAAGCGATTGACGCCCTTGGTGCTAGCAGGCATTTAGAGCTGGGACCTATACCAGTTTGGCCTGGCTTGATTTGTTCAGTGCTTTGTACTTTGATAGCATTAACATGAATTTGGTGCGGGAGCCTGGGGTGGAGCAGGGCCTACGGAACATTGGTGCCTAGTGCCTACGAAACACTTAATCCGGGCCTGTATAGGATGTTTTACAATAGTTGGTATGTTTCAATAGGCTTCACTTCTTGGTTTTGTTAAATCATCATGAATATTCAAACATTCTATCAATCATTCCTCATTAGTTATTATGTGAACACGTAAATGAATTCGAATGCTTGACCGGGCATACGTAACAATTCGCGGGAAAGCGGCTGCACATTTAGCGAAATAGATTGATGAAAAATTAAAAGGAATACAGGATTGCGGATGCGCCTTCGATTTCGCGCTTAAATGAAATGTCAATATACTAAATTCAGTGCACATTCGGGAAATCGTACGCTGAATTTTTACGACTGAATGCAAATTAATGAAAATAGAATTATCATTTGTTGAATAAAAATAGGGATTGGGGCGTTCACTCTTTTTCGCAGGAAAACGGATGCTTCTTTTACAAATTCATGTACCCATTTTCCAAAATTGTCCAGGAAAACATATATTATGTTCTACTTTAAATGATATTGCAAAATAATATCTTTATTTGAAGGGAATTGCGTTTTATAGCCCCGAAAAAACACACGAATTCTGGACAAAAGAGCCACTGTAATCATTTGTAACCTCAGTTGTAATTATTACTGTCTTAGAGGTTAACTGTTTTTACTAGTATGACTAAGACATAGTAATTTCTTTATATATATTTTTATGCTAAATTTATATGTATTCCTTTTTTCCGCTTTGACGTTTGTTTTATTTTTGAGTTGATAATTTAGTTATTACTCAGTTTTGCTTAGTAGTCTGACGAGTGCAAACATATATTTATATATATATATATTCTTATTCATTTACCATTACTATATGTGTTCCTGGCCATTTTCCTGAAAATCGGTCATTCGTTTTTGTCATTTTCATCCCATTTCAATTAACAAAAGCTCAATGTTTTCATTGCCCATGCATTCGGTTTTGAGAAACAGACGGCCAATCAGGTTATATATGCATTAATTGACGCAAGCACACCTTTCCTTTATTGATTTTAGGTACAGCTAATTTGATTGACGGTTAATGAAAAAGAAACCCGTTATTGTATCTGGTGCCGATGGCATTACATTTGTTTAATTGAAATAGAATAGTGAATGTTTGAAATCACCCTTCAAAAGCGAAACAAAGAAGTCATGTAAACGAATTTGATTGGACACAAACGAAACGTGCTGCTCAATTTATTGAACTGAAATGACTGAAATTCAGACGAAAATGAATGACCGATTTTCAGAAGTGAATGAACATTTTAAGGAAATTGGCCTGGAAAACCAATATAAGGGCAACCAACGGGCGCCTCATGAGTTTAACATATACATGTACTCAAGGGTGGATCCAGAACACAATTTTTTGGGGGGGCCAAAAAAAAATTGGTCCACCCAAAAAGTGGGTCAAAAAATTACGGCGTGTGGTTCGGGGCCCGCTTAAGGGCCCCGACAAATTTGTGGATTCCAGATGTTCTGTGGTGCGATCAGAGGCAATTTCTGACCACTTTAACCAATGTTTTTTGAGGAAAAGATGGCGGTGTACTCATTGCCAGCCTTTATTGCGACGTCACATGAAAACAACAAATGGTTTCTTATTTTGGGGGGGGGGGGGGGCATTGCCCCCTTTGCCCCCCCCCGGATCCGCCCTTGCATGTACTTGCTTTCAGCACTTTTGCACTAACACAATTAATTGTTGGCTCATCATAATGAAAAGCATTTAGTGGAGAACATTTTTCTCGAGTATTTTGTAATTTGAAAATGTAACCATTTTATTTCTAATAAAAAAGAGGTGTTTTTTGGGCTGAATCTTGTTTTAGTTTCCTTTCTTAATTTTACGTTGACAGATTTAAATCACGATTTTATCCATCTTTTTAAAAGTCTGTTTTGAGACAAAGTAAGTGGATATAATGCACGACAAATACAACATCCTTATGTAGTCATTTAATTAAACCCTATTTTTTTTAATGCAATTTAGTTTTCCTAAACATCTAGAAAGCCAGTACAGCGCCCTCTTGAGACATACTGTGATGTTGTTTTTATACGTACTTGCCTTTGCAGTGTGGTTGTGTGACTGTAATTCATGATTGTTGCACACATTAATACAAGGCACAAACGCCTGAAGTGCATTCTTAAGATCCCCTATAATCTAGACATCACAAGAATACAGCCCAAAGAGAAAGTTCGAACTATGCATCATTAAAACAGTTCAACTTGATGACTCAAATGGGTAACGGTTCACAAAGGCAGACATGAACAAACTCTCAGCTCTTAACAATGATGCCTGAGAGGCTTAGAACAATCTGCAAAATCTTCTCAACCATCGCCATATCGAGCAAAAACATACACAGCCCAAAAAAAATTATCGATGCAATGTGCAAGAGGGCGAGACCAAAATCGAACTCGAGCGGCAAAGAAGAGCTCGAGTGCGAATAACAGAACTTGATGGAAGAACCTGTCTATGGCCTTATATAACGTCTCGCGTAAGGGGACGAAGAGGCATACGGCACGAATGACATGACAACCAAATAACTCAAATCCCTTCTTACCTCCCCACGTTTCAACCATTAACTTCAATTTGTTATCAATTTAGTGCAAAGAAACCAACCAACTACTGTTTTCCTCCATTGAAACATACAAAATAAATACATCGGCATACGGTACCCTCGCAATCGGCACAACCAGGCAATGATGTACGGAGGACGATTGATAAGTTCGTTGCCCAAGATAGAGGAAAAATGAGCTGTACGGATTTTACTGATATTGTGTGCAGTGTTAGTGCCAAATCCACCGCTTGAAACAGCTATAGCGCCCTCTGTTGACAGAAAAGTTTGTAGATATCATTATGGGATAGCGATTGATAGGAGCGTGGAGGACATACGTTTTTCAAACTTTGTAACAGTTTTGTATCGCCTTTTAGACACTTTTAACAAGCTTATTCTCGACGATATTTGTGTGTGTTTTGGAGCTATTGGAGGATAACAGGAGCTTCACATAAACTGTAAGAACACAGTAGGCAAGGCATTATTGAAGGAAATAGAACTGATTCGAGGGCCTTGAATTGAACATTGTGTGAGCTTGTGTTTGTTCTTATGAGCTGGATTGAAGCGTTGGAAACTTTACTAGGCCCGTTCCTGTCCGCCAAATAAACGTGAAAAACTTTGGGAGCCTTAAAGTAAACTTTAGAAAGGCCCATCAATGGGCACGTATATGCAGTATAACGTCTTGAATGATAAGACAGGGCGTTTGAAGTTTCAGATGATAACACCTTGACAATCACCAGTTCCCGAGGACTAAACCTTTACAAAAATGGGGGGAACAAATCAGCCAATATGTCAAAATGTCAAAGGTGTCAATTTGTTGGGTCCCGAAGCTCCTTGGACCTGATCAGAAACAGACTCTGAACAACAACTGACAATGTTACCATTGTTGAGTTAGTTCGATTTTTTTCATTCGATATGATTTTTCCAAGCCCCCCCCCTTCATTTTCGTAATTGCGTACGTACAGCATGTACATGTATACGTGCCTACGGTAGCAGACCAGTAAATAAACTTCCATAGACCCCAATGGTAAATGCTCCCACTTGAAAATTCGGGAAAAATACTCACAACTCTGCAAGGTGTTCGAGACACACATCAAATTAAAGCTTATTTCATCATCTTTCAATTTCTGTTCAATTTACGGGGGGTCAACTGATGACTTTTAGGAGAAATTTCCATCTGAAGACGATCACCCCTGAAAATAGTCCTGAAGCCCATCGCCATTTTGAAAAACGATGCCTACACTCCATTGCAAAGTAGAGCGCTTTTAGGGTCCAAATTACATCAAAATTACTCAGTACTGCAAGCTCCAAGTCCTGTGCACGGTTTCCACCCATATTTTTAACAAACCCTCAAGTTCATGGCCCACAGCATGCTCAAATACCGAAGATTTTGAGGGCATGCAAATCGTGATTTGGCCGGCGCAGGCAATTTCGGACCGATTTACTGGTCTGCACCCCTACGTCTGCATGTACATTGCGCAGCAAAGGACAGATCAGTGACCGGACTTGCTGGCTTTATGCGTAACCGCTCACCGAGAGAGGGCGTATGTTTAGGCCGCGTAAGAATACGTGGCATGCAGTGATTGAAATAGCGCACGGGCCATTTGAGTAATAAGGATGTAGCCTTACTTAGAAACGACATTTCATAGATCGACCTCGGATATTCATGATCTTCCGAAGTAATCAAGAAAGGCATTCTCAAAATCTTCCGTGGGTTGCGATGGGGAAGGGTGGGGGTGGTGGAGAGGGTTTGGGACATGCCCCCCTCCCCCCCCCCCTCGTTGCAGTGGCGTAGCCACCGGGGGGCGTGGGGGGGGGGCGACCGCCCTCCCCATGAAACCTTGTCGCCCCCAGTCCCCTCCCCCACTGAGATTTTGAGTTTCTAAAAAAATTATCATTGATCTAAATGACGCCATGGGCGTCTATCCGGGGGCAGGGACATGTCCCCCACTTTTTGAAGGGTGGGGACACAATAACAAATGTTTCCCCCAGATTTTGAACTAGTGTGTAATTTACAGGACCCTTTTCTGTACTATTATTTACATAATAATTGATAACATTAACAACAAAAGGTGGAACCAGTGTTATCCCGCTCTAAGAAACGGATCCTAAAAATCCTTCCTTATATTCCAATCAACATGAAAATAAACCAGGCACAAGTTTGTTTCTCTCTCAAATTGAAGAAGATTTAATGTGGGGTGGGAGCTTCTCGGCTCCACAGTCTGAAAACAAGATACTACAAAGCAAGTTTTTAAAAAGACACATGTTCTTCCAAAACACAATGATCGGATGCGACGATGGGACACTTCACTAAGCATAGTTTCATCATTATATTAGTGGGGCAGAAAAGATTAAATATTTCGGGAATTGTGCCTTTGATGATACAAGCGTAATAATTGGCACACATTCAGAGTATACGTCTATAATCAGACACACATTGGGCTTAAGGGCCATGGCAGATGTGTCCTTTGAAAAAAAATATAGGCTGAATAAGGCCAAAAAAATACTCGGTCTCTAATCGGACCAAAGTTTCGGAATTGATGCGGCGACGCGGCTGTTTTTTTCAAGCTTGGATTGTACAGACAAGGTGGGGTACTATTTTGTTTTTTTCGGGTGTCCTCATGAACATTTGTGTCCTCCACAATTTGCCTTGGTGCAATTTCCCATTCCTTGGTGCTCTTTGGTAAAAAGAAATTGAGGAGGTGCGGCAATAGAGGGCGCTGTTGGAGCTACCGCTGAACATTTTGGGAAAAAAAGGTTGACGCGCATGATTAAAATCGACGCGCGCGCTGACCAGAGACCGACCATTTTTTTGGCCTAAACAGACAATATTTAAAGGTGTCAAAATGGCTGCCATTGCTTGTTACACCTATATTTCTTTTTCAAAGGTCAAATCTGCGATGGCATGCTTGTATCATCAAAGGTACATCCCATCACCTATCTGCCGCAATATATATGCCTATACAGACACACAAGGTATATCGGTAATAAAATCGAATCTTCTCAAACTGTAAGGGCAAGTGGTGCCCATGATCATCTGCACTGAACAGCGCGTCCCAATAAGGAAATGGCGTCCAGCACCTAGCCCTTCCAGAAGCCCCCCCCCCAAAAAAAACCTAAATGACAAAGAAAACTGTAGAACAGTCTGCGCATATCAACAATGTGCCCTTTTTGTTACGTCCAACTCCCCCAGCCTCCCCCAACCCCCCAAAAAAAAACCCAACACATTGCTATAAACGCCTATCAACTCTAAGTTTTGTAGTTTTCCTACCCACCACATTGTAGTAAGTGGTACAATTCTAACATACTTTACATTACCTCACTTGGGTTTCACTAGGTGTTCCTCCATTAATACAAATTACAGAAAGCAGTGCACAAAATACCATTTCCAACATATATTTCAATGTGTACTAATATATGTTAAATGCAGGAAAATACCTTTGACTTACACCTTTGAATTATAGCATGAGGAAACAAATCCACACTAGCTGCATAGTGCCCATCACGGTTTACAACTGCAGTTAACTGGATCTTGTGTCACGACAGACTACCACATTAATTGGATCACCATGGAGCCAAACGTTTTGAAGTTTAAAAACTAAGCACAGTCGTTGTGAAACCTCAAACTGTACTATTACAATATGTTTTTCTAACCTCATGTCACATGACAATAACTGTTAATGTTCGATTAATTGTATATTTTTTTCAAGCGTACCTGAAACATAATGAGCAGGTGTCTGTTATTGGAGGAAGGAATATGTGCAGAGGATATTAAGAGAAGAGCCAGAACCCTTGAGTTTCTCCAACAGACTAAGTTATCCAAATTTTATCTGTTATAGAAATAATGTAACTATGTACCTGCGCATTTGATGAATACGGTCGAGGTTGGGGAGTGCGCACAGCCGTTGTACTGTCCTGGCTGTTCGCCGCCGTTCACCGAAGTTCTTGAAGGCTGAAGCCGGTAGAGCCTGCTTTGGCAGCAATATCGGCAGTGCTTGCAGGTTTGCAGTTGCAGGGGAACACCTTCGTTGCTCATTATGCTGGGTAGTGACCTCCTTCCACTCACTTGTCGGCAGACAAAAAAAAATTGCCCACAGTAAGATTTGTTTCAGCCGACGATGTGAAGACTGCAGACGAATGTACACTTGAACAATGTTTTTTATGACCAGTCTTATTCCTAATTGTTTCAAACCATCGTCGTCGCTTTTTAGGGTATTCGGGGAGCTTGAACAACTTTAGCTCTGGCGTTCACCCGTGCGTGAATGAAACACATATTGGCACACAACAATGAACGAGAACAATTTTTTTCATTTGAAAAAAAAAAAAAATATCCTCTTTGTTCGCGATTTTCTTCTTAGTTCCTACACAAGTCATGTACATTGGAGATATCGCGCGTTGTCGTCCCCACTTTTTACCCACAGTCCATACGATAACAACATGTGACGTAATTATGTCTGATGTCTTCTGACATCTATGATCTGAAACATATCTATTTTTTTAAGAGCGTAATCGTTTTTCCATGACGATTGTGAGTACGATATTTCACTAAGAACTTGCATTTAAACTGCCAAATCAATCATCCACGTGTTTATCGGGGTCTTTTCCCTGTTCTTTCCATTCAGCGGCTTTTTTATCTACATATTTGCCTGCATATTCTAAAGTCGGAGCCAATATTCCTGAATATGGTGTCAAACTACCGACGACTCGGCCTGCTGTTTCAAACTTGCCAATTTCCGACGCCATCACAGTCCCTTGTTTAACAATATTGCGTACTGTATCCCAGCGTCCTGCAGTTTCTTTCGAAGTTGCAGTTTCTATTGCGTTTGCCATTCTGTGTTTTGCTGGCACTGTTCTGGATGAATCACCCGCTGCTGTAACCGGTCGTGATGTGGTTCCCACCACCCTTGAATTCGTTACTGGGGCAGATTCGTCCACAGAGGTGGTCACTGCTTGTGTACGTCTTCTGGTTGATTCACCGTCACTGGCTATGGACTTTTGTTTAGCTTGCGTCGCCGAATGCCTTGATTCAGCAGTTTTCAAATCACGCCTTGTTGATGTTGTACATTTATCGCATTGACTCGAATTTGCTAGCAAAGTACGGTGGTGGTGCCTCCTGGATTTTGTTTGCGACTTTGATGCGTCCATGGTCGCAGTAGCAGTAAAGGTTACGTAAGGCGTCGTTGTAACACTTTCCTCTGGAGATGCGGGTTTTACTTTTACTTTAGCAGTCAGTGTTAGTGTTTGATTTGCAGCTTCTTTACAGTTGCCATTCTTTGCTTGTGCGGGTTTTATAGTGGTTTCTACATTCAGCGACAGTGTAAATCCAGTCGATCCAGCACCTGATGTAGGATGCATTGTTGCCGTCACTGCTAGTTTGGGATTCGAGTCAGATCTAGTCTTCGGTCTCAGTTGCACTGTTTCCCACACACTCTTGGTCGATGTGCTTGTCTCAGTTTCACCTGAGCTCGTTGCACTGGCACTCGTTGTGGAAGACCCTTTTCTAGACATCTTCCCGTCTCTACTATATTTTTTCTTTGATCTTCCTTTCAACTGCAGCCGTGCTTGAGATGTTTGCAGCACTTCGGTCAAGCCGGTCACTGCAGGTGCAAGCCCAGACTTTATCATAGCTTTTCTGGCTTCTTCGTAGCTGGATCCATCCCGTTTCTGGGCTTTATGATAGGATTTTAGCCCTGAATCTATTGATGATTGTGCGACCTCCTCCAGGTCATTCTTGAGATCCTCCGGTACCAATTCAAGTACCAACCCTCTGTCTACCAGACCATACATCACAGCATTTAGCCATGCCTTTGTCACACCAGATTTCCAAGATGTGTCCTCGTTGCTTTCGCACCCCACGATGTTCGGCTGCAACTTGATGTGTTTCATGGCCTGTGCCGCTGCCTCCATTCCTTTCCTGGCACAGCGTCGTATCTGATCGTTTCTGCTGGTATCCACCATGGTTCTTCCACTTATTAGGCCTATATCGCTCGATGTTCCTGAGAATTCCTTCTCAAAGGAAGTGTCACGTCTAGCCTTCATTCTGTGTAGGACAAAACAAAAACAGGATTTGGGTCTTTTTAGAGAGGGTATTTTGAGAAGGACTTCGAGGATTGCAGATTTATGAGGTTATTTCAAAACGGATTAGGAATCCGCAGCTGGATGTGGCATTCGTGACACAATTTGAAATCCTGGGACAAGACTTTGCCAGAAATTAACAATACCCAGGCCCGGATTACGTGTTTCGTAGGCCCTAGGCACCAGTGTTCCGTAGGCCCTACTCCGCCTTAGGCACCGGCATCACATTCAGAATACAGAGCACCATACAATTCAAGCCAGGCCAAACTGGTGTATGCCCCTACTTTAAAAGCCGGTTGTCACTAAGGGCGTCAATCGCTTCTCAAAAGTGGGTGGGGGTGGTACATACATTTGTATCCTGATCAGAAAAAAAAATGATTCTAGACGCTTTTTTTGTGCGATCTGAGGCAATTTCTGACAACTGGCAAGGTTTTAGCAAAAGATCACCATTTAAACATCGTTTTCGGGTCTGGAGTCATTGAATAAGGCGTACACGACCTGTATGCCTATACACACTTTACAGCGTCAGTTGGTGAAATCAAAAATTCCGAGAGAGACCCTAAAACTTTAAAAAAAAAATTCTCTACGTGTGGATGCGTGTGTGGGTAGCCCTAAATGTGTTTCATAGCACACTGCGGTATTTTCGTTGTCCCTCGAATTTTGTAGACCCTAGACACAGTGCCCACTGTGCCGATTGGTTAATCAAGGCCTGACAACACCGTTTGATTTGAGTGAACACATTAATTGAACAGGTTTTTTTTAATGTATTTGCAAAGTTTGAAACACCAAGGGACACCCAAGTTTCAATAGTAATTTAGTCATAAGCAAGTTTCATACAGCTTTTGTTAGTAAGGTGCCTATCACCTTTCCAAATTTCCGAAAAAGCAGACTACATGTACTGTAAAAACGCATATAATGCATATGGACTTAATTTATTGCGTTGTAAAAGTCTGAAGTTGGAAGTCAACATTTGACCTGTAAGGAAATTACGTTACCTGTGTACCATAAAAAAAATGTACCGGACAAAAACAATCGTTCATAGATAAAAATGTGTTGTAAAACTAATGTGAACACATGTTTATTTATTTCTCATTAGCAAGGACAGTTCAAGTGAGCCGTGGTGAAACTTTTTGATACTCAGATGATCAAAAAGTTTCACACGGCTTACTTGAACTTTCGTTGCTTTTACGAAAGTTTCAACCCCCCCCCAAAAAAAAACCACAACATACACAATAAACCAACACAGATAATAAAAAAACGTAACGGTTTGATAAAACATTAAAACCATTTAAAATGTGATATCAAGATTGCAGGTCAAATTTAGACAGGGCGATCCAGGAATTTTTGCGGGGGGGGGGGGGGTTCGTCAAAAAGTCTTTGCTGAAATATGGACATTGTTTTTCTTCCGAATACTTGGCTCCGCAAATTCAATAGGTTGGGGTGGGGGCTATCAAACTTTTAATGGAGGCGCTGTTCAAATCCGATGATTATTAAAACTATTTTACAGAATAGTGTAAATATACCCCCTAGACCAGTCGGCTCTCTCCGTATTTTATTCACATACATACATTAATACCAGTATAATTTGTTTGGGGCGTCAGAGCCGGGGGGGGGGGGGGTTGCATTATTTTCTTATGAGTTTCTATGAAAAAAACACCCACATATTTTTGAAAGAGGTGGGAGGAGGAGGTTGACACCCCCCCCTCCCCCATCCCCGGATCCACGCCTGATAGATTATTTGATCTTAGGCCCAAAAAAGGGTCTCCGGTTTCTGGTAAGGAGCTTGCCCAAAAAGTGGTGCGGCGAAGCGGCTTCTTTTTTTGTTTACCTGATTTTGTTTTGCTTCAAATTTCGGCCGGTGACTGTAAATGGTGCCCGACTAAACTTAGTGCAAATGTATGAGAGTCCAGAGAGGCCTCATCAAGCTTATTCTCTATCATAACTCCATCTAAAACACGTTAAAATTGTGCAGCAGTTGGATTCCAGTCAAACCAGTGAGTTTGGCGATTTTGAGACATCATCTTTCATTGCATGGCTACGGCGACGCGCGCGCATACCAGAAACCAGAGACTTTTTTGGGGGGGGGGGGGGCCTTAACAAATGCATTCCCGTGCTATTTTCGAGTTTCACCTGGACATATTATTTTTTTTTTCAAATTACTATCTTTAGGCAATACACAGGTTCTTGACTTCTCAGAACTTGGGGAAGGTTGTTACAACTGAAAATGTAGTAACCAACCGATAATGTTACACAAATTGACCGATGTGTATCAATAACCGATAATGTAACATACATTGACCGATTTTGTAGTAAAACCCTCTGCATCACGTGTACAAACACATTTTAAAAATTCCAATTTTCTTTTTTTGCCGATATTAGCAGTTTGTATCATGAAGTTTAACATGACGAAGTTAATATTGCTGAAATCATCTAAAAAAAAGCAAACTTTACTAATGAATTTTCAAGAAATTGGTCAATTCCGGTGTTTTTTGTTACCACGAAGTGACCCTGCACAGGGTGTCAGTTCGTGAAAACAAAAATTGACGTGTTTTTTTGGAGAGTGCGCGCACGCAAGCGCAGTGTGTGCGTGCACTCTCCCCAAAACACGTCAGTTTTTGTTTTCACGAACTGACAGTCACTAACGCTATTGTATGCAAGAACTCTCCAAAAACACATACAGTTTCGTTTTCACGAACTGACACCCGTCTTAATCATTTAATTGCTAATTAACTAAGGAAATTTTCACAATATAACGTTTATATTTGAGTATAGTTAAAGCATTTTTACGTTAAGTGATACTAAAACCTCTTAGATAGATGGATTATTTTACTGAGTATTTTCGTGTCAAACCTTTAACAGCGTTTTTCTCCGATTTGTATTTCTGCAACGCTGACCACCGGATGTCAGTTCGTGGTGTCGGTGACGATTTATTAAGACCGATAATGTCACAGCAATCGACTGATAGTTTGGTACATTTCTACTACACTATCGGTCAATGTTTGTTACATTATCGGTTAGTGATACAGTATCGGTCAACTTGTGTAACACTATCGGTTGTAACAAAGGTGAGCAATGATGTGTTGATTGTTCAAATTGCAAGGAGTGATGACCTCATTGGACACAATTTCGTCAACATTCACATGTAAAAAGCACATTTGTAATCTGAAAACGAGGCGTACCTGAAATTGCTTCAAGGGGTTGCAATCGCTGGCTCTCTATGTATGGATCACCATTGACTTCAGTAAACAATATGTCCGTCACATGTGGTGCATGCAGGTCGGTACTTGACAAGCTCACACCTAACGAAACAATTGAGTTTCGATTTGAAACCGACTCACGCACACATGCCACTGAACCACAAGCATTGCTACGTTTGTTTAAGGATAACCGCAGCAGGGTTGGTGAAACACGGGCTGGGGTTAACCTTTGCAGTCAATAAGGCCTACTATCGGTGGGAACGTGTGACGTATTGTGAAACTGTGTACTGCCTCAGGCTAATTACATATCCTAACCTGGAAAACCCTCTCGCCTAGCTCGTTATATGGATAACTTGTACTAGGGCATATGATTAGTGACCAGGGACGTAGCTAAAAATGTCCCATTAAATAGGCGTAACTTCATGGGTTAGGCTTTACAGACACCATCTGACAGGTTAACTACTAAGAGAATCACACACTCACTGCATGCACCACTTTCACGTGGTGTCCTTATTTTCCCCAGAAATTGGCACAACAAATTTTGGTTTTGAAATAACCGAAACATTGTCGCCAGTAAAAAGGCTCAATTCATGTTTTTTTTGTTTGTTTTTGATTAAAAGCCTTTAAACTTTACCATATTGAGTATTGACCTTACTCAGTCAATCTACAAAAAAGGGAAATGTTCATTATGTAAATAATCAAGGGTGATGGACGGAAGGCAGGGCGGGAAGGGGGGGGGGCAGAGCTGGTTAGCCACCCCAACCACCCACCCATGCTAACAAAATATTCCAGACTGGTGGTGGGGGGTTTTTAACTCTAAAAAAATACATAAACATATGAATTTCACAAACAAATTGTCACCGACACCACGAAGCAACACTCATGTGCATACCAGTAAAAACTAGCAATCGGAGAAAACGGCATCTGAAGTTGAACGCCTTCTGAAACAACACTTTGCGTCAAAACTGCAGAGTATTTTTATTTGGGTTTCTCGTTGTGGACACTTGATGTATTGATGTCATTTAATGTGCTGTTGTTGACCAGTTTGTGTATTAAAACAACAAGAAATAAGAGAAAAAAGATGAGTGCTAGTACGTAAAACAAAAAAAGCTGCGAAACTGTAAATTTTCGTTGTCACGAAGTAGCACGTTTCAATGTATTACAACACTAGAAGAGTGTTACATTGTGGAAACGGAGGTCAGCGCGCGCGCGATCAAATAAGAAGTGTGTTACTTCGTGACTAATTTTTTGCTCGCATTTGAGAAGAGTGCACGCCATGTATTACAAAGGTAAATGGAACTTGAGTGTTACTTCGTGAAAACGAAAATTGTCACTTTCGCGCAAAAGAAGTCATGGATACTTAGCGTAATTATTAAAGTAAAGCTCTTGAAGCTGTGAAACCTCGTGCAATGGTAGGCCTTGATGAATAATGTTTAAAAATGTAAAAAAATTGAAAACCGAAACAAATATGGTTTAACATGTGGAGTGTTACTTCGTGGTGTCGGTGACGAAATGATGAACAATAAAACAGAACAATGAATTAATTATACCCCCCAAACTATTAACCACATTCATGAGGCAATTTTTGTTTCAAACATTGTGCACAATGAAAATTTGTCCACAATGAGTGTTTTCATCTTGTGAAAGATGACCTTTAGACAGAAACGCACCAAAGAAATCTGGAAAGTCCCAGGCTGTAACTTGACAAAGGCTAAATGTTTGCACACTGACAGAAACGAGCTCAGCTCATAAGCGTAGATCCCTTTGGAAGGTGATCCATGCTTTTTCAGTCAATGGCAAAATTCTACGTGTGAGTCTTAAGAGAGATGACAGAAACCAAAAACGAAACACACATGAATTTAGGTACCTACACTGAATTTTGGTCGTTTGTCATCTTCTCCAGATGTCAAACATAATAATTGAGACTCATGGTTTCTGAGGTTAAAAGGCATTGTATTGCCTCAAAGAAAAACAGTTTGAAAACACCGAACTGGACATGAATCTTATATATTGCCCGACTGGGGGCCATTTCCTAAAAACATTGTAGACAATGTTTACTGATGTTACTGCGTAAACAGATTGTGGAAAAATCTTAAATTCATACTGGTACAAAAAGTTATTGATTTTGCTAGTAGTTTGATGCGAACACGTTACGATACAGACACAACGCATTATATCTTACTAGTGCTTGCATTCTATTGGAAATGTGGGTTTTTCCCACAATGAGTTATCATAGTAATGAGCTCCATGGTGATTGGTATCCATAGTGACGACCTGTTGGAGCGCACCAGGAATTGGTATTGTAATTCTTAAAATGTGAAGTGAATAAAGTACAGACAGTCGCAGGCACTGCTTATATTCAATTCATTTCCATATTTTATTTAATCACAATTGAATCACTTTTAAAGTGAAATTCATTTCCCAATGTGCACATAAAAAAACAGATACATATACAGTGTGTATAAAAAATGCAAACAAAATACAACGGAATGCCAAGCGTAGAATTTGTAACCAACATGGATAATATAGGTGTGGTTTGAAAGATACGGTTTTTCATTTTAAAGTGAGACATCAAACGTCCAAATCTGATAATTTTTCACATTCACATAGTTATGAGTAATTTTGCAAAAGAGGTCAATTTGACCATGTGACCAAGTTTTTAATTTTAGGCAAATAGGACACTCTGTGTAAACATTTGCCTGGCAAATCAACACTTTCTTGTTATCACCTGATAGCAATGTCTGTTTAGATTTGTGTTTGCTCGCTTAACAAATTTTTTTGTCGGCCAAGCAAATTATCCATACAGAGGCAATTAAGCTTTCACACCATACCTATAATATTCATGTTGGTTACACATTGTAAGTCTGACATTCCGTTAAATTTTATTTGCATTTAAAAAAAAAATGATACACATTCTATATCTTGGAAAAATAAACAGCTTTGAAAACAAAATGAAAGAATCTATTAACAAGCTTTTTATTGTAAAAAAAGTTGAGATTGCATACTGATATGCTATAAAACTTATTAAAAAAAATTCAGCTCTGATTATAAAAAAAAAATGCAAACGGTAATTATCTGATAAACTTAGAATTATATAGATGAATGGAACTAGGTACAAATAAAATCTGAACCGGTTTGTGTGAGTGGGGAGAGAACGAAATCTTCAGTGTTGTAGTCGAGTACTCTTTTCCGAGTACGGCCGAGTACTTAAGTTGCCGAGTATGAGTACAATTACGAGTACTTGTACTTCCGAGTACAGGAACGGGTCTCCCAGTGCTTCCAAGTACGAGTACGAGTACTTACGAGTACGAGTACGAGTACGAGCATTTCCGAATACGGCAATACGCGCGCCAAATGGTTCATTGTGCGTAATTGGCCCAGGCCGAGTCAAACCGATATACAGACCCACTCACTAGCTGTTACATGTGTTTGTCCAAACTTGCACAGAGGAAAATCAGGAAATCTCGATTTCTCCACAAGCCAATCAACCATTTCAAACTGAAAGTATCGATAAAATAAGGTCATGGTAATTGAAGCTATAACATTTTCCCCGGCCGAGTACTACTATTCGAGTACGAGTGCTTTCATGATGGAGTACAATTTCGACATGTCGAGTACGAGTACTTTGCTGACCGAGTACGAGTTATTGGTTAATTCTTCTCATGTGACCAGTCACTCTCCTAATTATCATACTTACGCATGCGTGGTATTACCAATGGATCTGAATTTCATGGAAACCTAAATTTACGCTACACCGTCATTTCGAGTACGAGTACATTGACATTCGAGTACGAGTACGAGTACTCCCAAAAAGTACTCGGGTAGTACTCAAGTACGAGTACCGAGTACGAGTACTACAACACTGGAAATCTTCCTGATGGGAGTATGTGTATAGATGAATGGAGAGGATGAGTTGGGTCCTGAGTTATAGTCTGTAGTTTCGTGAGATGGTTTGTTGCAACAATTCCATTCACCTGTTTTACTTCAAAATCAATAACTTTTCTTAACAGTTTTGGTGATTTGTTCAATTTTCTTCCGGTTATTTTTTACAGTTAGGTTATTTTACCATACAATGCAACTTAAAGAAATGATTGAGAGGACAACATTCTGGTAAAAAAGATGCCAAATTGCATCACGGACAATAATATAATTTAACTTACTAAGAAAATAATCTGGTTGGCCTGCGCATACACACTATGAGTGTTTTTTTCCCCTCCAATTTTAAAGAGCCTGTAAAGGGACAACATGCATCGAACTTGACGCACTTGTTTTTTTGCAGCTTCATCACATCCCTTCTGAGCAATTTGTGTTTACACGTTCACACATACAATAAGTGGACCTAAGGTTTACGATTGGGCGAACTTCTACCCGTGTAGAGGTCAGTGACTCGTGTAGAGGTCAGTGACTCGCACTCAGTTATCTCGTGCATAAATCCATGCATGTGTACATCAGGTTGCAGACCATCCAAATTACACTGCCATAGACTTCTGTGATTAATACCCTAATATCTCAACAAAGGAAAAGTACACTTATCAAAGGCGTTTGACACATCCGTCAAATTAAAGCTTATTTTATCATCCTTCCAGGCGCGGTTCTAGAGCAAATATTTTTGGGGGTCGAGCAGGGTGGATCCAGAGTTTTTTCAGACCGGTTATTTTCTCCGGACACTTAGGCCTCCGAAAATCAATAGGTGGAGGGGGGGGGGGTGGGGGGCTCGTGCCATATTTTCAATGGGCAGCGCCGATAAAATCCTACCATCAGGCACACTATATTAACTAAAAGTGTACGAATGCGCCCTTCTCACCACTATTTGTTGAGGGGGAGACCGTCCGCATGTACGTCACATTCTTACATTTTGCTAGTGCAATTTGTTTAATGGAATTTTGTTGGGAGAGCTAGACAATATTTTGGGGGACTGCAGCCAAAGTCCCCTGCTTGTAGATATTGGAGGCGCCGACAGACAAAACACGACGTCGTTTTCTAGTGACATTTCAACACGTTTGTGGTATAGACCATACTCAGCAGAAACATTGTTTGAATCCTGAGAACAAAAGTACTTCCGGGAAACTATAAGCAAGGTAAAAACTAGCTGATTACAAGTGGATAATTAGCTAGATCTTCTCATCATAATACTCTTCATATAGCTGTCACTCTACAAATGTGATTAACAAATGACATTCCATTTTTTCTTTAATTATACATAACGTAATCGATCCAAGGGCTGTATATAAAACCACATTTCCTAAGTAGAAATACAAATCAAAAGCAGTGGTTTAGATTGTCCAAAGCTAGGGTTTTTATGAGTTACAACTGGGAAAACCCTAATACCTTTATATCCAGAAACGCGTCAATGAAGTCCGGAAAAAACTCATGTTATACAATTGGAGCAAATATTTGACTATATTCCAAAGGTCGACGGTGTACACTGGTGTACACGTCGCAGACTAGGTATCTCTGGCTATGCCAGGCTCAGCCAAAAGAAAAGTTATCGTCTTGCACTTCAATAATAGTACGCCAAAACAGCGTTATCTCCCTGCGTCTGCAGCATACACTGGCTTTTGTACGCCCTGTCATATAGGCCCCAATGTATACATTTGCATCCGAAAAGTATGGCGTGCCTAAGCACGGGGTGACAAAATACGTTTTGATGATTTTCAAATTATTCTGAATCGCCACAATTTCCCTGCTTTAAGGATCAGTCGCCCTGGAACGATCCATAAGTGAAAAAAAAATAAATAAAAAAAAATAAAAAAAATCTTTTTTTTCCGGAGCAGTTTTGTACTAAATAAGTCAAAAAGGGTAACCACATATTACTCTTTATATTTAATCCTCTTGCATGCATACACACATTTAAAGTATGACTAAAATATGTGAATCTCCCACAATATTCCTGCTGTTGGAATTCCTATTCCAAATTTTACCCAACACAAACTGGTTCCATTTCAGTAACTGATACACTTGTCAAGAGCAAACACTGCAGATAAACTCTACATAAAAGGTAATCAGTGTGATGATGTTTATGACAACAGGATGATTATCCATATCTAATTATCACATCCCGTAGTTGATAAATATATTTGCCCATTCAACTCGCAGTCAGGTGGCATCAATCGGCCAGGTATTTTGGATAGTTAATCCTTCTCTGAGGATAGAGACGTACCTCTGGGTGGTGGTACGCAAGGTCACGATTGAGCGACATATTAAACCTTCGGGCTCGATGGTTGAATGTTTCCACCGTAACTTGGTTGCGTTCTGTTAATGTATGACCTTTGGATTACCGAAAAGAATACCACTTGCTGCGGATGGATGTTATGGTTCTCCAATTCCCAGAGGAATCTAAGAATTTTCTCAACTACAACTGTTGGTGTGGAATCCTTATCACAGAGATCATTCGTACCCATATCTACACAGAGTAAACTGATTCTCTCCATGCTCTTCATTCCACCAAGATAGTGAGCCAGATTGACAAAGATTCGGGAGTAGGTAAGCCCCGGGTGTCCCTCAATCTGAACTGCTCGGTTACTCCGAGTAGAGATGCAATAGACCGTCCACGCTGCTGTGCGAGTCGAGTTAGACGTGCGGGAAACGAAACGAGTGTCCAAATATATATACTTCTCGCATAGCTGTTATCTTCGAAAACTGTAATAAAGCCGAAAATGACGCTATATCGTCTCAGAGACAAAAAAAAAAGTTACTAGTATAAATTTCCGAAGGTGAACAATAAAGTAACCTACAGTTGAACCTAGAGTAGGCCTATAGGGCATGCAAAAACAGTTTTGAAAAAAAGCAGCTCTTTTCCGTTCCGGGATGGCACCGAATCCAAATCATGTTATTTAAGTTTTCTTAATAACAGGCAATCCGCTGTCAATAAGAATGCAATTGCTACGTAATGGGGTTAGGCCACCGACCGCGACACTTCTCCTGAAGTCGTTTGGAGCGTCGTAGGTTTTCGCCTAGGGGATCTAGTTCAGGAGCTTTTGCTTGCTCTGTTCGTGACTGCGGTGTTTCACGATTAACAGTCGAGTTACAACTGGGAAAACCCTAATATCTTTATATCCAGAAACGCGTCAATGAAGTCTGGAAAAACTCATGTTATACAATTGGAGCAAATATTTGACTATATTCCAAAGGTCGATGGTGTTCATATGTTAATACGAATTCAGACTCAAAGAGGGATGTAAACACTTAAGGGATATTTTTAATGGGCGGTTTGTCGCCAGCCCAGGTTGTCAGGCTCAGATATGCCTGACCCGGGGTCACACATTAAAGGTGACTGCATATATCCGTAGAGTGTGTCTCTGGCTAGGATTAGATGGAAGATCACCAGAATTGGTTCGAATTTTTTTTGTATTAAGGTAATTAACAAAACTGGGTCGGGGGGGGGGGGCTAGAAACTGCATGGCAGGGTTAATACCACGACCCAATATTCGAATATAGAACCATAAAGTGCGCAAATTGAAAATAACAATTAGAAATCAAAATATCTATGTTGATTTATTTCAAATAAATCACAAAGGGAACCTGACTTGGTGAATTCTGATATTTAAAAATTCAACAGCGAAATTGACTGGACTTCCGGATAACCGTTCCGGTTCTCGTACTAACTGAGCTATCCAGCCCTATGTTGGCGGTTCCCGTATTAGTCAATATCTTTGTTCAAGGGGCGCTTGAATAAATAAAGTTAAATGTATGTCTTTAACAATAGTGCATATTATTTACGAGGGAAATGTTCACGTTCAAGTAGACTTAATGCTGTATCGTGTCAAACATTTACATTTACGTCAAAGTGATAAACAGATACACGTAGCGGTGTTATGTAGTTACATTATTACGATTTAAATTAATGCAAATGAAGTGTTTGCAAATTTACGAAATGCCACTGTTTTGGAATGCTGAGTAGGGGTATTTTAGTATTAGATTACAGGTTGCAAAAAAAAACCTACTGGACACGACTATTTAAGTATTAATTCAAAATTCGACAGTTCAATTCCTAGAAACACTTTTAGTTTTGAAGAAAAGCCCGTTCTTCTCCATACATGTAAAAGATGGTCTATGTAGAAACGCGCTCTGAGTATAAATCTACGTTGTTGATGATATACATTTTGAGCATTTAATCAAGAGCTTATGTAGGTGAACTAACAATAATGTAAATCTTTCGTAAGTGTATAACACTCTTTTTTTGGTCAAGAAAGCTGTTTTCAATAAGATGTCTTTGAAGCCGTAATAGCTTATGGCTTACAATTCTTG
Organism: Patiria pectinifera; assembly: GCA_029964075.1. NCBI lineage: Eukaryota > Metazoa > Echinodermata > Asteroidea > Valvatida > Asterinidae > Patiria > Patiria pectinifera. Next base: position 20,936,021 of record CM057150.1, on the reverse strand, counting down.
TAATGGAGAAGTCGAAGTTATACCCTTTATATAAAGCTATTCAATGAATTTACTCAGAGCTTACATTGTATTTAAGCAGCAATAAGAAGAAATATGTAATTAGATTAGTTACTCAATAAGTATGTTTCGTTGTTTGTGATACTTTCGACGTTAGGACAGGTGTGGCTTTCAGAGGTCAAGTTGAATTTGAACAAGTTAATGTTGCACTGCATACTGCTGAATTGCTGTTAACGTACAAACAAAATGGTGTTTTGAGTGAGAACGGGCAAGAGGTATATTTGGGGGTGGATAATTAGATGATTGGACACAACCAAAATGTTGAGGTAATCCATGCACAAGATTTAAAACGAAATGCTAAAGCTGCTTAATGGGTGTGTTTGTATTGCAGATTGAAGACAGGAAATGGATTTGTAAATTGTGTTTGTTTGATAGGTTTCAACGAAACGACAGGCGCAGCCTGCGGGTTTTAGTGGATCAGAACATTTTGTCGGACTTTTTTACTTAATTTTAATAATTTCACAACTTGGAAAAGGTAAACATTAGAAGCGGTGATTAATCGGGGAAACATCAAACAAATCTCGTTGCATTACTTCATAATTTTCGTTCACGTTACAGTTGATGTGAAATTTGGAGGGAGAATGGGCCAAAGAGATACCGTGTCCTCCATCCCAACCGCAAAACTGCGCCCGTCAGTTATACATGTAGTAGCTGGTCAGCCACATATCAAGGGTCGCCTCGTCGGCAGGCCTCGCCGTTGTTTTATTCAACAAATGACATGACAAATGACAAGCTTCAGATCTATCTCTTATCTAGCTTTATTATCCCGAAGAAGACAAGACTTCTTTCAGTAGAAGTAAAAACCCTGAAAAATTACAATAAGTGAGGTGACAATTAAGTTTCTAACAAAGAAATCGGTCTGATTTATAAATATTATTAAATAATAAATTATACAGATAAACCTACCCCAGTGCCTTTGGCTTCCGTTATTTAAGGATACACAAAACAGCACAGCTCTCAGCTTGGAGAGAAAGCCCTCAAACTGGTGTACACGTCGCAGACTAGGTATCTCCGGCTATGCCAGGCTCAGCCAAAAGAAAAGTTATCGTCTTGCACTTCAATAATAGTACGCCAAAACAGCGTTATCTCCCTGCGTCTGCAGCATGCACTGGCTTTTGTGCGCCGTGTCATATAGGCCCCAATGTATACATTTGCCACGCAATGTATACATTTGCATCCAAAAAGTATGGCGTGCCTAAGCACGGGGTGACAAAATACGTTTTGATGATTTTCAAATTATTCTGAATCGCCACAATTTCCCTGCTTTAAGGATCAGTCGCCCTGGAACGATCCATAAGTGGAAAAAAAAAAAAAAATTCCGGAGCGGTTTTGTACTAAATAAGTCAAAAAAGGGTAACTACATATTACTCTATAATCCTCTTGCATGCATACACACATTTAAAGTATGACTAAAATATGTGAATCTCCCACAATATTCCTGCTGTTGGAATTTCTATTTCAAATTTTACCCAACACAAACTGGTTCCATTTCAGTAACTTTTAAACTACACGTGCAAACAAAGTGACTGAGTGCTTTTTCAAGACTCAATATATGACCATAGTCAAGCACAAATATAACATATTAAGGTAACGGTTTTTGTACTGAACTACTAATGGTGGGTACGATGTAATTCAACATTTTTCCTTTCTGGAAATAAAAGTTTAAATCAGCAGTAACTTTACAATACAAGTTTGGTCACACGCTATTCAACTCAGAATGTGTGTAGCGGTTTTCTGAAAAGGTAATCAATAATGTGAACTAGCTTTACTTAAGCTTCGACTTTGGTTCCCATAAATCATATACTGTATATGAACCATGGATATAAAAGTGTAAGTTAAACAATATAAAATAAAAGTTAAACAGTGCACCGGAATCTCTTGATACACTTGTTAAGATCAACCACTGCAGATAAACTCTACATAAAAGGTAATCAGTGTGATGATGTTTATGACAACAGGATGATTATCCATATCTAATTATCACATCCCGTAGTTGATAAATATATTTGTCCATTCCACTCACAGTCAGGTGGCATCAATCGGCCAGGTTTTTTGGATAGTTAATCCTTCTCTGAGGATAGAGACGTACCTCTGGGTGGTGGTACGCAAGGTCACGATTGAGCGACCTATTAAACCTTCGGGCTCGATGGTTGAATGTTTCCACCGAAACTTGGTTGCGTTCTGTTAATGTATGACCTTTGGATTACCGAAAAGAATACCACTTGCTGCGGATGGATGTTATGGTTCTCCAATTCCCAGAGGAATCTAAGAATTTTCTCAACTACAACTGTTGGTGTGGAATCCTTATCACAGAGATCATTCGTACCCATATCTACACAGAGTAAACTGGTTCTCTCCATGCTCTTCATTCCACCAAGATAGTGAGCCAGATTGCCAAAGATTCGAAAGTAGGTAAGCCCCGGGTGTCCCTCAATCTGAACTGCTCGGTTACTCCGAGCAGAGATGCAATAGACCGACCACACTGCTGTGCGAGTCGAGTTAGACGTGCGGGAAACGAGTGTCTAAATATATATACTTCTCGCATAGCTGTTATCTTCGAAAACTGTAATAAAGCCGAAAATGACGCTATATCGTCTCAGAGACAAAAAAAAGATACTAGTATAAATTTCCGAAGGTGAACAATAAAGTAACCTACAATTGAACCTAGAGTAGGCCTATTGGGTACGCAAAAGCAGTTTTGAAAATAAGCAGCTCCTTCCCGTTCAGGCATGGCACCGAATCCAAATCCTGTTATTTAAGTTTTCTTAATAACAGGCAATCCGCTGTCAATAAGAATGCAATTGCTACTAATGGGTTAGGCCACCGACCGCGACTTTTCTCCTGAAGTCGTTTGGAGCGTCGTAGGTTTTCACCTAAGGGATCTAGATCAGGAGCTTTTACTTGCTCTGTTCGTGACTGCGGTGTTTCACGATTAACGGAATCGGAAACACACGGCGGATTATGTGAAGAAATGTCCTTTTGCCAGGTCTCAGGCTGAATGGTTGGGGAGGTAGTTTTGGGGCAGTATAGGTCAAGACCAAATCGTCATCATCTGAAATATATAACAGCGGGTTTGCACCATCGGGCTCAGATGGGACTTTAGGTAGGCCCTGGAATAGGTCAGGAGACTCAGGTAAGTCAGGTTCTTTTCTTGGGTCCAAAACTAACAGTTGTCGGTTCACCCATTTAGCCTCACCACCACTAGCTGGTCTAACTAAGTAAAGGTCTTGATGTGAGTTGCGCTGTACAACCACAAATGACCTATCGCTGAACACATCTGCCAACTTATGTCTACCTTTATGAGCTATAGCTGCTTAATCAATACACGATCCCCAACATTAATCGGGCTGGCCTTGGCACACTTATCATAATTCTGTTTATTTGCTCTGGCAGCTTTAGTTAGTCGGTTCCTCACTATTTCATGTGCGTGTCTGATGATCTCTGCCTGTTTCTGAATGGCATGTTCATTCCAGTTTGTACGCGTATTATTCAGTAGTTGATCTAGCGGAACAACCGGATCTCGGCTGAACATTAGCGTAAAAGGCGGGTACCCCGTTACGCTGTGAGGAGTGGTGTTATAGATATGTACTAGATGGGGCAGAAAATCTGGCCAATTATGACGAATTTTATCATCAAGTGATCTGATAAGGCCACAAAGCGTGCGATTGAACCTTTCGGTTTGCCCGTTGCCTTGCAGATGGTAAGCAGTGGTTCTCGTTTTCTTTATCTATATATATAAGAGAGAAGTTTACTCGGCCTGCGAGACGATGTTTGCTCATGAAAGGATCCGAGACCGCGGGCTCACGCGGCGCCAAAATCGCTCCACGTCCGTGGAAAAATGCGGAGGGTGTCTTCCGCCGGGTCGGACGCTTCGGGTCGTCCTTATTTTCCCGTACGGACCGGCGATCCGTTTCGTCGATTTTTCGTGACTGCATTTTGCACAGGAATTTGCCGTCGTGTGCGCTTTCACGTTGACTGCCTGGCCGCCCCCCGTGCTGGCTTTTCTGCGTGTCTAGACAGTGCGAGGTCAGCGAGGCCAACGTAGGGGTTTTGTTTACGTGTTCTACTCGGCCGTTCGGCAAAAGCGTTCACCAAACGTTAGTATGGGGTGACCTTGGTAAAATATTTTTTGTCCATGGTGCGTGGCCACTAAGTGTCCCTATTCTTTCATATGCTTCGCTTGCTGCCCCTGCGCCGAGTGCAACGAATACTCAGAAGGACTACACATTAGTATGCCTAGCGCGGTCTGACCAATCAAAAGTCTACACTGCGTGGCACTTCCCGGCTATGCGTAAAACCGTCACTGGCAACGCGTACTGCAGCCTGCTCCACACCCTGGAACGAGGTTGAATCTACGGTGCTCGCTATTTGAAGCGCAAGCATGTGACGTCGCGTGATAGAGTGCTGTTGCTTCCATAATGTGTTTACAGCTCCATGCTTCCACCACCAAGGCTGAGCGTTGTGAGTTCGCTGCCCGCCCGGTATAATTCAGTGTCGCGTTATAATTTCGGGGGCCTGTTTGGGGTCAACGAAGGATCGATGCATTGCTTCAAATATCGCGATAAAGTTGAATCGACTTCTTCCTCGCAGACGGTGTCGCAAATTGTAAGGAGTCAAGTTTACGTTTGTTGAAGAGTCCAATACTGAAACTTAATTGTGATCGACCTTCCTCCATGATTCAAACCGAATTTTATGGTAACACTCAACATTTTCATTTCAAATGACACCTTCACGTTTTATTGCATTATGATTTATTGTCAAAATTGTACATACAATCAGCCTTCGCCTGTGCACTACAGTAACCTTTTCACTACGTTTTCCAAATGCGACTGCCTCACAAAATGCAAATTTAACAGACCAACGGGAACATTTACAGACAGTTGCCATGATGGTACATAATTATCATGTGTGTAAATCGACGGGGGATAGGGGGAACCCATGCACCCCACACACACACACATTTTAAAGCGGTGGACATTGTTTGGTCCCCCCCCCCCACACCACCACTTTTTTTTCCCCGAAAAAAAATCGTAGCCTACAATAATGATTATATTGCTCAGAATGCATGTGGCTGATTCAATTACTCCAAACTCAAAACTTTAAAAGATGACCTTTTGCTCAAATTGGTTTTAGTGGTCAGAAACTGCCTCAGATCACACCACAGAAATTGCTTTTCTGTAACTGCATGTCTCCCCAACTATATCCCCCATTTACATTATAACTCTCCACATTTTCATCCACAACACTACGCCCTACCCGATCTATGATCGGGTAAAATTAGCTTGTGCCATATAAATTACACAGCTCTCTGATCAAATGGCCCTCAAAATGTTGGCCTTGATCTGAATGAATTGGGGCTGGAGTGCCGTAGTGTGAGAACCACTGATCCCGCAAGTCACGAGCTACTGTAGGCGCTGTTTGATCCCTACATGGAATTGCTACATGGAATTTAGTGTAGGCATCGGTAAGTACGAGAACATTTTCAATCTTCCCCTTACCGACATCAAGTTTGACAAAATCGATAGCAAGGCGTTCAAGAGGTTGAAACGCCAGCAAATGCCGCATTGGCAAACGAATTGTTGGCGTTGGCACTTTCGTCAACGTACAACGAAAACACGTCTTAAGGTGATTTCGGACACAATTCGTCATTCCCGGCCAATAACAGCGCTGCTAAAGAAACGCTAACACGTTCACATGTGTACATGTCTGCTGAGGTGTACTCTGCGGTATGCAGGTCATCAACCAATACCGCGGTTTGCAACCAACGGAGTGCTAGATCCCAGTCTGGATCTAGCTGAACAGACCCAATTCTCTTCGAATTGGCTGCAATTCGCCTCAAAATATTACAGCCAAGTATCGCGGGGCAATAGTTTCTCTGGGAGACGTTAGTGGATGCTGCCATCTCTCTAGAAACTAAGAAAGTTTCATTATTATTATCATAATAACCATGACTAGGAAAAACATTAGTTCCTTCCACAAAGGGAATACTAAGATTTAAAGCCAAAAGATTTGCCCATTCATGTTCAAATCCCCATCGGCTGTCCCAAGCTAACCAACGGAAAGAAGTAGCCCACCAAATGAACAATTTATAACCAACCTCTCAAAGCTATCACTCTCCCCTACCGAGAAAATAGCTTGAAGTCAAAGATCCAACTTTGTTCCCAACTCGGCTATACCAACCCGTCTTCCACTTATCTGAGAACGACAATACCTTTGACATCCTGATTTCACTCTTGGATGAACCAATCTCATCCAAATGAAGTTGCAAGTGTCACATATCAGATAAATTTTGACGGAATATCTTTCTCCAAGTGAGTTCCTTTTAACTCACTGACCCATACCTACGGATTCTTTTGAATCTAGCGGCTGATGAGTCCCCGAAGGGACGAAAATGCATTCCCGCAATTGCCCTCAGGTAAAACCTAACCCACCCCACTGCCTGGGTAAACTTGGCTACGGTCAAAACTTCCATTGATTTCTCCCTCTTATTTCTCCCTCTTATTTCTACCCAATTTTTGAGACCCCCTCATGTGTCTCAATTGAAGAAATGAACCACACAATATCACACCATCGAATTACTCAATGTGTTGTTCTTACGCACATTCTTTATTCACAAGCCAATCTATAGGAGAGGCGTCTCTGAATGGGATAGAGCCATCATTTCTCTCATCTGTTCAGTTTTTACTCCTTGCACCTTTAGGGTGTACTGTGGGTTGATGGTATAAACAAGAATCCTGCCCGAGAATACCAATCGATTAGCGATAGCGGTATCTTCAGGTTTGCTTTCTCTCGAATTAGGATATTCGTATCCTCCAGATTGACACTGTATCTTTGTGTACGAAATCAATGCCTTAATTGCATCCCAGAACGCATGCAATCTCAGGTGAAATCTCCCTAGGATCCTGGCGCACACACACGCCAACTTTCCCGCCATCCGACACTGAACCCAGAGCTTCCACTGAGATACGCACCACTGAACACCGACCAGCTATTCATTCATACACCAGCAAAGGGACACTATCTTTTGTGGTCTAGCCCACGTCCGCTTCACAGGCAAGTATACTAAGCTAAGGGCGCTCTCTTGGTCATCCGACAACATCATGTCAACCCAAGATTCAAGCCCATCCAGTTCCCCGTTCTCATGTGCGCAGGTAATACCCGAAACTGACTTCTCTGATTCAGACGTGTCTGAAAACAGTGAATCTCTCTTTCATACTCTGGCCCAGGAAGCGCAAACTTCCATCAGTCAGATCTCATTAAGAGACCCAAAAAATAAGGATAAACCGGTACCCAGAACAAAATACCAACAGCAAACAAATAGGAATCATCGTCTAGAAAATAAGGACTACAGATTTGTCCGAAAACTAGCGGTGCCCCTCCAACAACTTGTTTCGCATCCAGTCGCCCTGATCAAGCAGATCACCCTACTGGAGAAAGCTGTCAAAACCAAGAACCCACCGAAATACCTCTACACCTAAGTCTCACTACCCACTCCACCCAAAGATCATCATCTCCAAACAAATTTGAAGACCGTGTGGAAACAAGTGGCCACAACCGCTGCCCTTGGGTTCGCCAGATTGAACCCACAGCAGTTACAGGACTGGAAAGAGGAAAATCAACGCTTCTTCCAAGAACAGCACCTCGAAGCTCTCGACCAAATCAAGAGCCAACTCCTCATCAAGGGAAACATCGCCACTGCTCGTTAACTGCTCAACCATTTCCTACGTGAGCAGTCGACCAAGCAACCAGCCAAGCGGCACCGCTAAACCACCTCCGGTCTCCATCAAACACAAACGGCTCTTTTCAGAGCCTCCACCTCTACCAAAAAGAGATTTGTTCATTGTGTTTACCATTTTATTATAAATAATAATTATCATTATTATTATCATAATAACCATGACTAGGAAAAACATTAGTTCCTTCCACAAAGGGAATACTAAGATTTAAAGCCAAAAGATTTGCCCATTCATGTTCAAATCCCCATCGGCTGTCCCAAGCTAACCAACGGAAAGAAGTAGCCCACCAAATGAACAATTTATAACCAACCTCTCAAAGCTATCACTCTCCCCTACCGAGAAAATAGCTTGAAGTAAAAGATCCAACTTTGTTCCCAACTCGGCTATACCAACCCGTCTTCCACTTATCTGAGAACGACAATACCTTTGACATCCTGATTTCACTCTTGGATGAACCAATCTCATCCAAATGAAGTTGCAAGTGTCACATATCAGATAAATTTTGACGGAATATCTTTCTCCAAGTGAGTTCCTTTTAACTCAATGACCCATACCTACGGATTCTTTTGAATCTAGCGGCTGATGAGTCCCCGAAGGGACGAAAATGCATTCCCGCAATTGCCCTCAGGTAAAACCTAACCCACCCCACTGCCTGGGTAAACTTGGCTACGGTCAAAACTTCCATTGATTTCTCCCTCTTATTTCTCCCTCTTATTTCTACCCAATTTTTGAGACCCCCTCATGTGTCTCAATTGAAGACATGAACCACACAATATCACACCATCGAATTACTCAATGTGTTGTTCTTGCGCACATTCTTTATTCACAAGCCAATCTATAGGAGAGGCGTCTCTGAATGGGATAGAGCCATCATTTCTCTCATCTAAAACTTTGGCCCAAAACTTCTAATGAGGTCTCTATGTAACCTTCTACTGGGATTTTGAGATCATTGGCGCCCATCAGTTTGATGAGCTTGACCACGGGCTGTAATTTCCCCAAGGTGTTTGCTACATGTTTTTGATAAGACTGGCTTGACTTAAAGAGACCTCAGCGCCTGTGTCGAGCAAACACTTTGTGGTGACCCCATTTACGATAACAGTTGCAGTAGGGCATTTACCGAGGAGCCTTTTACGAATCTCGGAAGCGGGAAGATTGACACTCCTGGCTAGTGGCTCATCGCATCATGAGATAACAGAATTAGAAACAACTGAAATATCGGGTACAAAATCCGTGGGCAAAAATACGGAATGAGCCTCCGTTACACTGCCCTCTGCGACGGAGGATCCACGTATCTCGAGGTATGGCCTTCTGCGTTCTTGCCAGCATGTTCTACAGGCTTTGTATTTTCGATTCGCTTTCGCTTGTAGCAATTTTTAGCAGTATGCCCCGGCCTGTTGCAGGATGAGCATTTGACCATAGGCTTTTTAGGCCACTGTGAAGTTAGCAAGTGCTTCACACCATCACAAATGACTTTGATGTCTGCATTCATCGAGGTCTGCTGCGCTTCTAATTGCTGTACAGAAGTAACAAGCTGTTTTTGGTTCTCTAGAAATTCAGAAAGCGCTTTGCTATCGGGTACTGCGGCGGCCCTATAAGCAGTTGCAGTTGCAACATCAGAGTCATCAGGCGCCGAATTATTGGGGTGTGACTGTTCCGTGGTAGGAAATAATTCCAACGCAAACTCACGCAGCTCACAAAACAAGATATCGGCCCGGCTATGACAGAGTTTTTGCAATTCTCGCTTGACAGATATCCTCCACACCTTTCATGATTGTTCTTTCAAAGTGCTTTCTCGAAGCTGAGCAAGTGCATGTTTCTCTTGCGCATTTACTGCAGCGGCTTCGATCCGATCATGCAACCGAATTAGTACACGACTGTAACCTGTAAGGCTTTCACCTTGCAACTGCATTCGGCCGTACAGGGTTCTTGTCAAGGATTGAACGGACTCTGGAGAACCGAACCGTTTTTTTTTTCAGCAGCGCGGTAAGCTTATTGAAATCGTCCCTTTGTTGGTTAGGCACAGCTGTTCATGCGCGAATCAATTACGCCCTCTTTCGTTCGAATCGCGCCAGGCGGAAACTGCTATATCATGACGTCATCGGCATTTAATTATTGGCCGGGCGAACGCGTTTCATGTCATAAATATTTAGCTTCGATTTATCTTCGGGTTGTCATTGGTAGATGACTGGGTCAAAGTTTAAATAACTTACTTTGTGTAATGTGTTATTTTTGCCTTATTTCCATATGTAGATCTCAGTTCATGAATATTGAATCATTGAAAACGACGTGGGGCATGTTCGTGGTTCAACCGTGCTGAATACTGCGCAACGTGACAAGTTTGTCACACTAAAAGACGTTTTTCTCCCCAGAAAGGGTTTTCCCGATGAAAAGTACACAACTGCTGTGTTATTGAGGAACGTGTTGTATATATATTTGGTTGCAAAGGTAAGGCCATCGGTAGGTTTTCTGATATTTAGATGCAAAAAGTGGCATATTTCCGCTGTGTGGCATGCAAAAATGCATGCAGGACACGTAAACCCTATGGAATGACGCAGTCGTACATACATGTACATGTACATGTATATATGTACGTGCACGATTGCTACTGCTAGTGCTACACAGACATGACAGACTAGTGCTAGTGCTAGTGCTAGTCATTTGTTTACAGTAGCCTGGGGGAGGGGGGGGGGAGTACAGGAACGATACATGCTCGATCTGATGAAAAGGGTAAACACTACGCCAATCTAGTAATAGGCTATAGGCCTAAATGACAACGGAAAAATCAGATTCAAAATTACAAGATAAGATTATGATTGATGTTGATTTTGACTAGACTAAATTTCTAGGTTCTTTTTTATTGTGCTTTAAATTTGTATGATATGAACCATAGGCCTACATGTACATGTCTGACGTAATTGTGTGCACCGAAACATTATTGTTTACATGGATATAAACCGAATTCGAACCGAAATCGATCCGACATTGTCTTAACTCCTAAACCAACTTACCCGACCCGACAAACTATTCAAGAAAAAAAGTACATGAATCAGTAGGCCTATTAAATAAAAGGACATGTTCACACAGTCTGAAAAAAGTGCCTATAGTGTAGCCTGGGGCCAGGCCTAGATACATGTACATGCTAGACAATGTAGATCTCATGAAAAGCGCAAACACTACATCTGATCTAATCTAGTATAAATTTTGACCACCGAAACATTATTATTTACATGGATATCAACTAAATTCGAACCGAAATCAATCCGACATTGTCTGAACTCAATAAACCAACCTTACCCGACCTGACAGTTCAGATAAAATATTCAAGAAAAACCCAACTGACCCAAGACCAAGCCGACCCGGGGAAAAAAAAAAAAAAAAAAAAAAAAAAACGATACTTACTTGGGCACCTCTGTCCGTTTTTTTTTTGGTGCCTGAACTTACCTGCGTGGCGTCTTTCAGTAAACTGAATCATACCATGCGGTACTCACAATAATGAAAAAAAGAAAGAAAAAGATCTATCATTTCTTCCGAAGACATGCACAATTTTTGTTTTTGCTTTCCCAGGAATTATGCAGCATCATTGCTCTGATGAGAAGAGGGTTCTCATACTCCTCTTGACCTCTGGAGTTGTGCTGAGATGGTAACGCTTGACTGTCGTGATGAGCCGCTGAAGGGAATCTTTCATCCCAGAAACCGCTCTGCCAGTACAATTAAACTCGGTATGTATGAGCTCACCTCCCTGTTCATTGAGCATACCGAACCCGACACCGAATCGCTGTAGTTGCTCAACTGTGTGGTCTTCAAGGAGGTGGAGTTTAGGAGTAATGGACGCAGATGGGAAGTTACCTCTGTAGTAGGCCATGAAGTCTTTTATACAGGCATCTGCAAGAACAAAGTGTATGCTTGAAATGTGTGTACAATCTTCAATGCCATTTATTAATGACATTAGACACATCATTAAATGCATCATGAACAGTTGCATATGGGTATGATTTTAACCACAACACAATAATTCTTGCGTGGCAAGTATACACGATAAGTTAATTCATTGTGCGACCACCGACACGTACTAGACAATGTACTTTTTATAATCATTTCTTACTGCATTGTACATACCAGGCTTTTTGAGGTCTTCTTGTGTGACCGGTCTGCTATGATTGATGCCATGATGCACATCTGCAAATTTCAGGAGCAGATCTTTGAAGATGATGCCGACCTTCGCTGCCTGTCGAATAAGCTGCTGATGTTGGACTACAGGAAGATCTCCACATTCCATCTCTTCAAGGACTTTCCTTGGTGCTGCTGTGAGGGCTTCAATGCCATTCATCTGAAAAGTATGATCATTAATGTAAGTTTCTATTGCTTTTATGTCATTGCTTTTATGTAAATTTTATCATCTGTAAACAGATGATAAAATTTACCAAGGGCATACATACTTGACAACACTTGTGCACATGGTTCCCCACAAAGGCTTTGCCATGGTAAGCTTGTCTTTCCACTTTGTGATCCTTCAGAGTGTCATCCAGGCTTCCAACGACTGGACCAGTGCCAACTGGCAGATGTACTGGAATGTTGTCCTGAATTTAAACAAAGCACTGCATCAGTCAATATTTTGTCTTTTGAAAGGTTAAGAGTTTAATATTGCAATTAAATATAGTGCGGTATGAAAAAGGTTTTTCTAAAAATTCAGTTTCTGAGAAATTGTTTTTTTTAAAGCTTGATTATTTTTTGTCTACATCTTCTGTTGGTTTTCACAGTGACAGCTGAAGGAAAATGATAAAAGAAAATTCACCATTTCCTGAAGTTCTCGGTGGAGTTTAAATGCCTTGCTGGCCAGGTCTTTGAAAACTCCATCAGCAGCATGCAGGTCCTTTTGAAGGAGGTAGAGTGGTAGCTCCTCTTCTATTTCGTCTAGTTCTGCTTGTTTGGCTACTTTGTCTTCCTTGGCTTTCTTTTGACGCATGTATTCTTCTCTTACACGCTGGTCAAAGTTGTTGTTCGATGGATCATCGTCATCTTCATTGTACTTCACACACAGCGTAAACAGTTGCACATCTATTTCATGGCACCTCTCCTCCAACATGTCATAAAGCTTTTTGAAAATGCCAAGAGACATGTGCAGAGTTGGCAGGACCACGTAAATTTACAAATAAAACATTTAGCTGAAAACAGTAGTGAACATTTATCATGCTTGTTCTTGATAATGATATTATTGGTGTGAAGTAATACCTTAACAAGACAATGGAAAACCCAATTCACAAATGTTATTGTCAAATACAACAGTACATAAGAATTAAGGTAACTAGTTTTATTTCAATGTACTACAGATTCATGTGTGGTGAAGAAACAAGGAAAGGAACTAACATGATCAACTGGCACAGAGAGGATGGGCTTGGCTATCACGCTGTGTGAGATCTCTTTCGCCCTTGCTTTTTTGGAGCCATCTGCCAGGTATGCGTCACAATCAGCTCGTAGAGAGTCCAGTGTTCGCTCTTGGAAATTTCCTCTCTCAGTCAGTGGCACTTTCATCTGCTCTCTCGAAGCTGTGCAATACAAGCAGCAATGTCGTGCTGCATGGGAAAGAGTGTGTCAATAATAAGCTTTTTTTTTGGGGGGGGGGGTGTTGAATTGAGGAATACATGTCCAATGAATAGAACTCACCATTGCATCTGCAGATTCCATATAGCTTGGTGAGTAGTTCGTAATCACCAAAAGCAAACAGTTTGATGGACTTTCCCCTGTGATAAGAACAAATAAAACAAACAGTTTAACATTATCAATGGGTCTCATTCATTGTACTATCTTGCTTGTTTTCTGATCAGTATCCCCCACTTTGTCTCCTGCAGGTTGGAAACAACCCTGGGATGATTGAGAAAACATGGCCAAAGGTATGTAGGCATAACATTAGTAATTGACTGTCCTTTGCATTTATTGACAAGTAGTAACATAACTACATGTACAAACATAAACTAGACATTCTAAATAAATTTTATTTAGAATAAAAAGTGCCTGCGTGTACCTCCACTTCAGTTTGGATAGCTCGGCAAGTTGGTTCATTGTAGGAGGCAGCACTCGCTGAAGATTTGCAGTGGAATCATGTGCCTCGAAACATGTGAATACCACAGTGTTTCTTGTGGAGTTTGGATGGATCGTGTTAACGATCTGGTAACACATCTTGAATGACGTACCGCCAAAGTCTCCACCAATCTTGACCCATATCTCATCCTGTGGTATAATGTTGTCGTGCCATGTCAAGGACCCATTTCTAAACGAAAAGGTTGACAAACAAAGTATTTATATAAGAGCACTTTAAAATTCATCCGTTTGATATGCGCGACATACGGTATTTCAAAAAGGGATCTGTACATACCAGCAAAATGTCAATTAAAGGCAACCAATTGCACTCGGAACTGTCTAGGGGGCTATGTAGGTTTGGTCTTGAAAAATAGGAATTTTTCAACTTTGTTGACCGTGAGCAAACAAAAACAGGAAGAGCTGACAGTTTTTTATTATTGTAGTCGGATATCTGAACTATATTTCCTCCAAGTTTGTTGACTCTCAGCCCTGCATTAATTAAGTTATGGTTTACCGCGTAAATGACTTCATTTCGTAATAGAGCTGATACGTGTTTTTCTTACGCCTATATCTCCGCAGTGAATGGTTGCATATCAAAGATTTATATTTCATCGTTTAGAGGAGATTAAATCCTTTCGTTTGATATGTAAGTCGACAGTAAACGATTTAGTTTAAGGGAATACACGAGGCTATAACTTTACACCAGAAACAACACAAATTTACTCCCCGGAAGTCACCTTTTTTGCTCAAAATTGTCGTTGCCCCGTACTCGGCCACCGTGTGATTATTTATCGAGCTACTCCACCGAGTGGTATCGTCTCAGGTGGGGATCAAATGGCCAAGATTTGAACTTAATTCGCCGACCCCCCACCTTGTCGAATTTTCAAGATTTTGCATGGTCTTCTCATAAACGCACACTTAAATATACAATACGAATCTACAGTAGAATTAATCAAGTGTTTGTGGTATTTTTGGAAGGTTACATTCTAGTCTATTCAAATTGGCTAGTCTGGCAGTGGGCCTTGAAATCTGAATCAAATACGTGACGTCACACAAGAAACTGAATAATATGTCTGTTGTTCAGCACAACAAAACTGCCCATGTTAAGGCCTAAGGATTATTTCCTTTGAATGAGCATACATTAATAAACGAACTTCAAGAAGAGATCTCCGAGTAATGATTGCAATAAGATATCTCACTTCCAGGACCACATGATCATTATAAGTAAGATGTTTGTTGCCTAACAACCGCATCATCCATAGCAACAACCCTTTACAACTTGATTAACTTACTTGAAATGAATCTACAAAAGAAATTACGAAATGTTTAGTTGGTATTTTTGTTTATAAAGTTTACACCTTGGGGAATTTGAATTTGCTAGTCTAATGATTACCTGTTGTGGACCTGGATACCAGGAGTAGATAAGTAATGTCGCAAAACCCAACTGTTGTGACTTTTACTCAAGTCCGTGGAAGACTATTATAACTGAAATGACCATTGTTCATAATATCGCAACAGTATTGCTGTTTTGTATTTGTTTCAATGCAAACGGTTGAGCATTGTATGTAAATCGTGAGGCAAAGATGATCTCGTTTCTATTACCTTACAAATAACACTTCAGTTCTCAGAACAAAGCATTTCGGGATAATTCCTTTTAGTTTTGTATTTGTTTTTATGTTTAATATTTTACCATCATAGGTGAACCATCATTTTTTACCATCATAAAGTATCTCAGTAAGGGGAATTCCGTTATATATTTCGGCTTACATTGCACCCTTATTCAACCGACGTAGATAAATACAAATGTTTACTTAAAAAGATGGCGTTGGAATTGTTTGCCTTTCCTGACAGACTGTAAATGTGTACTCTCTTTGTTGGCCCTCACCCTTAACATTTCGTTGCTGCGCGATTGACGGGAAGCGATTCATCATAACTTAGACAGTTTACCCTCTTTTTATCAGTCGAGAGCCCGTCATTTGGTATTATTAAAGCGACACTGCGTCCTAGAATAAGCCCACATTGAACTACAAAACGCGGTCTGACCAAAATGATGTTAGGCGGAACATTTAAATGTAGGATTTAAATAATCACACAACCATTCTTTAACTGGGCGCTTTTAAAGTATTCGTGTGATATTCGTGCGAGAAAGACTTTCGGGGTCCACATTTGCGATCCCAAGAGGTCGAGCTATTTGGGCGCTACGTTTTTTGTTTGTGGACGTGTAGCACAGTGTTCTCGAGCAAAGTGCTGTATAGACACATACGACGTATATTTCGGACATTGACTGAGAACGACAGTAGAAACGTCTTCATACGCCGTCGTGTCCGATGTAAATAACCGTTTTTCCCCCTGTTTTTTTTTCGCGGAAACAGTAAGACATTGGTTTGGTTTCCTTTCAGCCAGAGGTTTGAAATTGGATAAGTAAACAATCCAAAAACATGACTTTTGGGGGGATTTCAGGACCCAGTACCCCTTTAAGAAAAACCAAGCATACCCAGCAGGTCTGTCAATCACACGTATTTACAATGACATGCACCTTGTCACACGGTCCGCCATGATCGGGACGATGCGAGAGGATACAGTTAAGGAAAACCTCAGAAATGTACACCGACAAAGGAAAGCAAGACACGACCAAGTTATAACGAATTCAAAACATTTAATTCCAATAAACCGAACTTACAATTACACATCGAGAAATTAGAACAATATAAATCCCCATCACCAACTCCATCGCGGTAGCGGGACAGACAAGTGGAACGGGGACAGCAGCACACGGGAGCATCGGCGGCTTCCAGTGGGTGACGTCAGGTCCACTGATGCATGCTTGGACGGCGGTCGGCACAGCACTCCCGGCTTAGAATCGCGGTGTCCCGATCCCAACCCTGACATTTAATGTGTTTATGCTAATAAATACACTCGTTCGAATACAGTTCACTTTAGTGTCAGAAAACCGCAATTTTATAAATTATCTTAACACCAAGAAACCTCAAAATTCTAGCGAAAAGACATCTTTGACATAAAAACCAAATCAATAGGTTTTTATGTGCAGGCAGGCTATGTAAACCTGAAACAGTTCAGTTGTAACCAAGCAAAATTTCACAACTGTTCAATGATGATTTAAAATTAAATATATCACAACTTACAGATTAAATCTGGCTTTTAAGGCGTGTGACTTAGTGGCATTACGAGCTCACTCGGAAAACCCACAGCCCAACGGGTATCCTCAATCATCGGCATCGGCCGGCAACATAAACTTCCGTCGGCTTTCCCCAGAACTGGAGATCCAATTCAAAAATGGCCTCTGTGCCCTAAGAGACTTCGAGCTGAGTTGCTTGCCACTAAGTGACGTGCCACTCCCTAAACCTTGCTTTTATACACCCACAAATATTTAATTGGAATGTGCCGCACCCATGCATGGGTACTGGGCGACCAATCCCATACATCACAATACGTGCGTGGTAGTCTGGGTGACAATTTACGCTTCGACTATTTGCATATTTAACCCAAATACGAGACATGGGCACGACGGCCGTACTAGTATGTCTAAAACTCTGTCAGGTGTGAAAGTTTAACAAAATACTTATTATCCGAATACCCCTGGTTTAAAGTGGCAACTCATACCTTAAGTTTCGCGTTTCACTTAAACCAATTTTGGATTTCCGAATATTGCTAAATATACACCGGGATGTTTTATACAATCATAAACACCAGAATATTATAATTATCACAAATCGTCTTATACAATAATATTCCAAATACCACTTCAACTGAACTTAACACATAAGATTATTACAAACAAAATTCGTCATCTGTGACACGTCCCCCATCTAAATAAGATCCATTTAAAAAAAATATCTATCTTGTGCAAACTTAACAGACTTGTTGAATGTGAATTTATCATGTAGATTCGATTTGACATCTACTTAAGAAATCAGCCCCATGATTTTCTGAACCTTTGACAACTCTAACCGTATACCTGTATGGCTGTAGGGCTAGCGCCCATCTCATCACTCTGTCATTGTTCAACTTGGCTTTGGCGAGGTAGGCCAGTGGATGGTGGTCAGTTTCTAATATAAACTGTTTTCCAAACAAGTACACATAGAACTTTTTTACAGCCCAAACTAGTGCCCAAACTGTTAAGCCAACTTCACGCAAGCGTGCTAACACCAACTGAACATCTTTCAAGTGGTTTTTAAATGTGTCTGAAAATATCAAACAGTCATCTATGCAATTGATCACATTGTCAAAACCCTCTAACAAAGAACGCATCATACAGGTGAAAACCGCAGGAGCATTGATCATGCCAGAACTTTTTTACAGCCCAAACTAGTGCCCAAACTGTTAAGCCAACTTCACGCAAGCGTGCTAACACCAACTGAACATCTTTCTAGTGGTTTTTGAATGTGTCTGAAAATATCAAACAGTCATCTATGCAATTTATCACATTGTCAAAACCCTCTAACAAAGAACGCATCATACGGGTGAAAACCGCAGGAGCATTGATCATGCCAAACGGCAATACAGTGAATTGGAAAAGACCTCCTTCAGATGTAATAAATGCTGTCTTATCTCTATCACTCTCTTTTACTGGGATTTGCCAATACCCCTTTGACAGATCGAGTTTTGTGAACCATGTACCCTTCGATATCTCGATATCTTCGAAAAATAAATCCTCAATGTTCGGGATTGGCTCTGGGTCAAATATTGTGACAGAATTTAATTTTCTGTAATCTATGCAGAATCTCAATGATCCATCACTTTTTGGTACAAGAACAATAGGGGATGTATATGGTAAAGTGGATTTTTCAATCACTCTCGTTTGCAACATTTCATCAATTTCATGTTTCAATGAATCTCTTCTAGCATGAGATACAGCATATGGTTTGGATTGCACTGGGTCTGAAGTAGTAAGTTTCATACTGTAGTCTACAAGATTTGTTTTCCCTGGTACATCAGTTAATACATCATGGAATTCATCCGAAAGTTCTTTAACCTGACCTACTTCATTCTTATAACATTTGTCACTGATATGAACATCATGCACAGTTTCTTTGGTTTCACAGGGGGAAATTCAACTTCTTCTAATACCTCATAGTCATGAGTATTTAGTATACCTGCACCTACAAGTTCTAGGCAAGCACTTGCATGTGTTATTTCATCATTCTGTCTCTCTACATATTTCTTCAACAAATTCGCATGATAAATCTTGTCCTTTCCATGTTTGTCTATCACATAATCATTCTTGCCAACCTTTTTAGTCACTTCAAACAGGCCTTGCCATTGCACTAACAATTTGTTTGAATCAGTAGGCAAAAGCACTAGCACCTTATCACCTTCAGTGAACTTTCTGTCCCTAGTTCGCACATCGTAATACTTCTTGTATCTCTTGGCTGACTTAGCAAGTTCATCCTGGGCTAACTGACAAGTTCTTTCTAGCCTAATTCTAAACTCTACAACCTACTCATATGTGGTCTTAACTTCCTCTTCATCATTTTTTTTTTGACCAAAGTTCTCTCAGTATGGCAAGAGGACCCCTAACTGTACGTCCATGTAGTAATTCGAAAGGGGAAAACCCTAGGCTTTCTTGGGATGCTTCTCTATATGAGAACAAAAGTGCGGGAAGATACCTATCCCAGTCCTTTGGACGCTCTACACACATGCGGCGTAACACGCGTTTCAATGTACCATTAAATCTCTCACAAAGACCATTACATATTGGGTGATATAGAGTTGTGTGAAGCTGTTTCATGGAAATTAATCTACTAACTTCTTTCATTACTTCAGCTGTAAATTGTGTACCTAAGTCAGTCTGAACTTCTTGTGGTACCCCAACTCGAGAGAAAAGTGTAAGTAACGCCTCGGCTACACGTTCTGCTTCAAGTTTTGAAAGTGCAACTTCCTCTGGGTAACGTGTAGCATAGTCTACAACTGTTAAGATACATCGACTACCTTTATCTGTTACAGGTTGAATCGGCCCTACAATAACAACTGCTATTCTACGAAATGGCGTATCTATAAACGACATGTCGTCAAGTGGAACTCTAGCTACTTTTCCTTTTGCGATAGTTCGTTGACAAATGTCACAAGATGCACAATATCGTTTGATGTCATCAAGCAAACTTGGCCAATACAAATTAGCTAACACTCTATCACTTGTTTTCTGTGCACCTAAGTGTCCAGACATCACTGAATCATGAGCTACTTTCGTCACTTGTTCCCTATACTTACTAGGTACTACTAGTTGCTTAAAGAGTCTTCCACTCTCAACACTGGGTGATGTGAATTCTCTAACCAACATGTCCTCATTATTTACAAATTTGATCTCATTTGCAATTCCTGTCTTTCGGACTGAACCTTCATTAGCAAATTTCTAATGTTTTTCAAGTGAGACATCATCTTTCTGAGCCTTAGCAAACTCCTTACTACTTGCAATGTTTTGAATATCATGTACTTTAAGTGAGGAGAAAGGCTTATGTTTCTTTTCCTTTTGACTTCTCATTTCTACCGCACCAATTTCTGTTTCTTTGTCTTTTGCATGCCTTATGGCGTTATTTTTATCTAATGGGAACTGCCAATTTGGATCTGGATCTTCAGGTTTCCTGACACCTGAGATATTGCCTAACACTAAACCGTACAAGGGTTTATCTATGCACAAAGCTACAATGGTGCCTTGGTAGTAGGGTGTATCTATTTGTATCTCTGCTGCTGGACATTTTCTAACAGTCCCATCTTTTAAAACACAGTGTCTCTCTTCTGGCAAAAACTGACTTTTCTTAACTAAGCTGCGTTGTACCACAGCAGTACTACAACCAGTATCTCTCAATACTTCAACTCTCTGATCTCCTACCATTCCCTGAACTACTGCCATTTTTCCTCCTAATGAACATGCATCACTTACAATAGGAAGTTCACCTCCACAAGCTAATTTGACATGTTTTCCACCAGATGATGAAACATGTCGACAAGGGCTAACTTGGACACATGCACCTAACGGTTGACTTACAGTACCATTAGCATTTAGCATTTGCCTCACTAACCTCTACTCCAGCAGCTTTGTCTTTGTTAAACGCACCTTGCGTCTTATACCTATTCCGACAGAATCTTGCAATGTGTCCTTTTCCTCCACAAACAAAACATCTAACTGCATTGTATACAGTAGTCTTAGGGTCTACAGGCGTATGAGGATTGCTACCTTTTGTTTCTACCTGAGGTCTCCTATATGGCGTCTTCTGTCTTTCTACATTCCTATTACTATCATGAGCTGGGGCATACAGATCTGCATATCCAGTCATTTCTTTTACACTCGTGGGCTTTCTTTCTCTTAAGAAGACGACTAAGTCTTTTGGACAAGCTAACAACATTTGCTCTCTTACTAACAAATCCTTCAAGGTCTCGTAATCTTTAACCACAACTAATTCTGTCCATCTATCCAAATACCCAGCCATACGTTGAGCAAACTGACTGTATGTCTCTCCTTCCTCTCTGTTAGCCGTCCTAAACTTAAGGCGAAACCCTTCCTCAGTATAATAACCTATGAAGAAGTGCTTTCTTCAACTCTTGATAATCACTAGCCTTATCTGGAGGTAATCGTGAATACAACTCTAGTGCCCTACCAGTCAATAGTGTACTAAGAATTGTGGCCCATTGTTGTTCTGACCAATCAAACCTGAGCAATTTTTTTTAAAGCGCTTTATGTATGCATCTAAATCATCCTTTCGATCTTGAAAAGGAGGAAGTTTAGGTTTATTTACATGCCTAATCTGACATGTGCTCATTGTCACTGCAGTACCAGCTAAGTTACTTTGTTGTTCTGCAATTTGGAGTTCATACTCCTTCATTTGTCATCCCCCCATAAGGGATTTTTTTTACATGATTTTACATGTTTTGACAGGCAAGCATTCCGGTTATCTGTACTGAATGGAATTATCAAAAACCAAATCACCAAATCAAAATGATCGTTGCAGCTCGATTTTCTGTAAATGACATCAGCCCCCTGCTTTTATAAGGTGTTGCCTCACCCCTGAAGGTAAAATTCTGGATATTTGTTTATCGTGATGTAGCTCTTGAGTGAGCCGTCCAAATACGTAACAGAAAAGTGTTATTATCTGAATCATGTTTTGCCCACCACTTTTAAAGTCATGGCTCCGCCCATAAAAAGGTCAGAAAAAATGGCATCATGTGGTATTGAACTTCTTGAGGTATTTATAAGTGATCCTGAGAATTTCAAAGAATGTACCCGAAATTGCACACGGGAGGTCATTTTCGACTGTAAGCCCACTGAATAATAGCCATAAAATACAGTCACCTTTGAGTGACATATCGATGGAACTGGGAACAAACATAATATGCATAATTTATTGAATTATACCTTTCAAAACTAAGACTGCCAGACAATACATTTCCTCGTGTAGAGTGGGTTCCTCTCTGCGCAAAATTAAAGTTTTTTTTGTTTGCAAAGTTCTACAAATGTTTCGAATTGGAATAAATGAGTTGTTTAGTTAAAATAAAATTAGCAAACAAACAAACTGAGATACCGTTACAAAAAGGGGGTATACGGTACACCTTTAAGTGAATGGAAAGAATTAGGATACGGTTTTGAGCTTTGATAAACATTTTCAGTGAAATAAAATCACATTAACCGAAGTCAGATTTTTGTTTTTTGTTTTTAGGATACAAGCTGGAAATGGGAGGTATTTGTTTTTAAAACCTGCAGTTTTTTGGGTGAGTAACATTTGGGGGTAAAAGAAACATATTTAACCAGGAAATGCATTAAAGAAATCAGAAAAATGCCAGGCTATAAACGGAACCCGCACACCGTATCTAAATGTTCGGTCTAAAGGTCGACAGCATTCGTAACATATGTTAGGCAAAACAAAACCAACCAAACAAACAAAGTCGTGTGCCGGTATTATCTCAAAATCAACGACGGTTTGTACATTCTCACACCTACGTATCTGTGGGTAAACATGTTGGCGGACTAATGGAAAAGTAGACATAGGCCCCTACTTGTAAAAAAATGTTTTGGTTTCATGCTTACAACCATTCCAGACTGGTTTTTTTTGGGGGGGGGGTTGGAATTCTCAAAAAACATACAGAAATATGAATTGAACAAAAAAATATGAATAATAAAACAAAACAATTAATTAATATGCCCAAAAAATGAAACCACATTCACGGGGAAAGAATCCTGACTGTTTTAAACAATGTACACAATGAAAAATTGGTCAAATTAGTGTTTTCATCTTGTAAAGGCCTTACCATCTTTAGTCAGAAATGCATCAAATAAATCTGGAAATTCCCAGGCTATAAATTGAATCGCATATATGTCTGTATTGACAGAAAATTGTCATTTTCTCCAGATGTCAACATATTAATAGAGACCAATTTGGAACACTCAGCCTAACCACGAATTAATGGAGATATTTTCTAATCAATTCAAAAAGACTGATCCCACAATTGTTGAACGCAGTAGAAAACAAATAAATGTGGATCATGTTACTGCAGGCCTTTATTTAAACTTTGCTGTTTTTCCCCAATCATTTTCAGCAACTATAATAGTACTGCAGATAAGAAACGGAGTTTACCTTTGATGATACAAGCATGGATTTTGGCACACAGCCATAGTATTTCATTTAAACATATATCTGGCTACAGCTCCTTCAGAGATTAGTCGTTAGATACAAAAGGGCAGAATAACAGTCAAAAGCAGCCATTTTGAAAATTTAGAAAATTGCTCGTTATTCAAATGACACATCTGCGATGGCCCTATTGCCAAATTAGGACATGCATACATTCTTCATGTGCTCGCATTCCTTCCTTGAATGAGACCTTGGTTTAAATTAAGCGCCACTTTGCATTGGCGGGGGAAATGCGTAACTGCTACATAAATACTGCACATCAAATAGACAGTCTTTCCCTGAAAATGTGAACACCTTTAATACGTTCTGCAGGGGTAGGATTTGTGCGATACAAAATGCAACAAACATTTTTAAAACGATTCGAGTTAATATTTTTGTCGCAAGGAACAACGCAGGTGACGTCATTATACAACGCCATCACGTGGTATATTCTGAAAAATCATATTAAGACCCCACACAATAACCAGCGCTGTTTACCAAAAAGCACGAATAGCAATAATCATTCCGATAATACAGTGAGCGTTTGAGTTTGTGCACGGTGCATATACTAAACCACATCTTGGAATGATTACTTTTTCGTTTGATCTTCTGTTGTGTGGGGGCACGTAACCTCCATCCACACACAAATTCTTCCCGGATACAAAGTTATATTTAGATTGACCTATGTTGTTCTTTACGTGTGACCTATGCAAATGTGGCACTTGTTAACTCAATGGCTCTTCGCTCTTGAGACAAGTAGGTCCAAAGTTTTAGAAGGTTTTCATCCACATTTTCTTATTATAATTGTATAGGAATTACAATTATGTGTAAGTGGAAGTTTCTTTGAGCATATCATGTCATTTACGGGTGTAATTAATCCGTAACAGCATTTTGTTGAGGGTACAATAATATTGGTGGTGTGTCCACATCGTGCGGGAGCGCACGACACAGGCACTGCTTGTCTTCCATTTTTTGGACGGCAGTCACCTATTTTTGTAGCCGATAATTTCTCAGTGAGATTTCACCTTTCTTTTGATGTTTGCCAGCATAATCATGTGCTGAGAAGGAAGGTGGACGCCCTCTAGAACATGTGGTGAGTGTCAATGTTATCATAACTTTGCGGGAAACTTGCGTTTTTGCGACTCTTTCACTCACGAACTTTCCAATTTTGCAGCGTCGTCGTCATAGCTACATTCGTGCCAGTGGCGTACGCAGGATTTTTTCAAGGGGGGTGTTTCAAAATTGGATGTCATCATTTATGACGCTAGAAATGAAGATGGTAAATTGTATTGGCGCCAGAAATAAAAGATAGTATCATTGGGCTGAACTTAACGCTAAAATAAAAGTCGGGAGTTTGACGCCAGAAATAAAAGAGGTTATATTTGGACAGGTTAAACTCGAAGGGCCGGGAACCCACGACCATCAGTTATCTTTTTGAGCTAAAGCATAGTAAATCGAAAAAAATAATGTTGTGTGTCTTTAGAGTATATGATGAACATGTCAATGTGGGCAGTTCCAAAAGTAGAAAATTCAAAAAAAAAAAGTGACACGGGCTGCGGAAGTATAGGATCTGTTCTTGTAATATTGCTAAAATTACTCAGCTATGTCCCCTGGATCTCATGATTCTCATCCGTTGTGAATCCGTGTAAGCTGCCCCCACCCCTAAGGCCAAACTCCAGATACACGATACATATGCGCTCTGGTCACAGGGGCGGATCCGGACTGCCAATTGCTGGGGAGCTAGAATTGTAATGAAGGGTCCAGGACCTGCAAGCGCGCAGCGCGAAGCCCTTACGGCGTTAAAGCTTAAAGTTGAGAACATGCACATAATTTGTAATTGTTCCGTGCTCGGTCACATAACTGACAGGAATTTGAATATTTCATGCATAGTCTCCTGGACGTATGACGCGCTGAACGATACGCGAAATGAGACTCCACTAAAGTTTGTTTTACCTTGGTTTTATCCGCGTATAGTGCAGCCATCATAACCTGCGCATAAAGTCTTAGGAGGTGCGTGAAAATTGCCACGCATTTTGAATGATTGTTCTCCCTCAAACTCAAAACGCGTGGCCCGTCGGATCACCGTCCGTTTGTTACCGATACTATACAAACTTGCCGGGGGGGGGGGGGGGCGTGCGCCCCCTGCGGCCCCTGCGCCCCCCGCTGGATCCGCCAATGAGATAGCCCACGTCACGGACGTATACATATCCATACATGTACATATATGCATGGATATATGCACGTCAATATGTATTGACGATTGTTTTTTACTACACTTTGTAAATTATTCAATAAATTCCCCAAATTCGCCCGTTTTTACATACTTGGTATTTATTAGCTTTTTTCTTTTTAATTTGTTCCGTGGCAATTAAAAAAAAATCTCTCTCCCTTTCTTTATTTTCTTATTTTTTCACTCTCTTTTCTCTCCATATTTTTTTTTACATGGCAAAGGGGGGTGTTTAACAGCCAACACACCCCCCCCCCCTGCGTGCGCGCCTGATTCGTGCATATTCCCACACACACCCACGTTGTACTTAATGCACAGCGCATAGCGTATGGACGCCATTGTGTGTACACATTCACCATTATCTTGACCGCAGTGTTGTCTTATTTTTCTGTAGGCAGTATGTAGGTGCGGTCTACTGAGACCTTTATCATTTATTGCACCTGGGGATCTTTATCTTTACTAGATCTGTTGCCTGGGGATCTTTTTTTTCAGCCATCTTTACCATACTGGATCTTTTTCCTGATGATCTTTCTTTGCATCGTGACTGGGATCCGCACATCATATTAGCACATGACCATATTTGGAACACTCCTGCGTCAAAAGTGTACAATAATCCAAAGTTTTCTCACCAGATATGAAAGGACCAATGTTTGTCCTACTTGTAGCCAGGAGGAAATCATTCTGGGTGCCCTGGCAAGTTGGATTTTATGGGGACAAAAATGGGGTAAACAAAAATCAATTTTGAAAGTTTTAAATTCCACCTGTTTTGAAGGGTCTAAAATCTATAAAAGGAGGTGTACAAAAATTTATTTCGCAGCTGTTCAAGAAAGGGTAAGAACAGTGCTTTGCACTGATATAAGTGGTTAAGTGGAATTATTTTGCATTTCGGCTGGACAGCCGTTTAAGAAAACACCAAAATTCAATTTTTGCAGCCCCCAAAATGGCCCAAAATAGCCAAAAACACATAAACGCCTGTTACTGTGGCAACGTGCAAATATTTGATTTATAAAGTCTATTTTGGTTACTTACTCACCAAGTACTTTCATCCAACACAAAATTAAAAGAATTGATTTTTGACCGTGGACATATATGAAGTATTTACACGAAATGACTCTAATAATAAAGCCAAACTGGAAACAAAGCCGAGCTTTGAAAAGGAGCAATCATGTTTATTGTTTAGCCTGGTGGCGGCTTCCAGGCCTACAATATATTAACATCAAGGCGTCGGAACATTATCAGGAATAGGAACCAGAATGTACTTCACGTGGTACACTCTGACCAATCAGAGAACAGACAACGCCTTTATTGTTTAGCCCGGTGGCGGCTTCCAGACCTACAATATATTAACATCAAGACGTCGGAACATTATCAGGAATAGGAACCAGACTGTACTTCACGTGGTACACTCTGACCAATCAGAGAACAGACAACGCCTTATAACCATAGCTAATAACAAATAGCTGTGCAAAGTTTACTGGAATACTTAGCGGAAACATTGTAAAAAAAATGTGCCCATGAAACTGAAGGTGTTTTTACACAAATCTACAACCACCCTGCTGTATTCTGTGGTGTTTTCTCCCCTGTGGTTCATCGTGGCTTGGATAGCATCAAGATTGGTGGAATTCGAGGTGAGGAATTTCCAAAAACAGCCCGTATCGTGGGGCAATTTTTGTTTAGTGCTAACGTGCTGTTTCCGTATGAAGTTACGTTTGCTTCCGCCATGAAACTCTGCCCATGGCTGTAGGCCTTTTAAAACATTGCTCTTATACAGTTATAGGCCTAACATAATTATTGGTCTATGTTCAGTGTTTGTATATCATTCATTGAAAGGCGATAGGCATGTAGGCGTGGCGATCGTGAAGTGTAGGGCCCGGTTCCTATAAGGGAACAAACTCAACTTTAAAATTATTGGACCTACCAAACTAGTTGGCGACATTCTCAATAAACAGGTATGTCATAGATAGAGGGCAGGGTTTTGATTTTTTGAGGGAAATTTGGGGGTAAAATGACGATGACAGCGCGACGACAACACGTACAGCGACAACATTGACCGTGAGCACGCACAGCGCGCAGAATCGCAAGGCCTAAACCACGCAGGAAAATCGTGATTTCTACCCCAAGAATCTGTTAAAAATTGCAAAACGGGTGTCATTAGAATTGAGAAAAGTCTGCTTTTGATTGTAAAGGTGATGTTTGAGCAATAAAAAAATATTTGTGACTCTAATTGGATCAAAACAAAACAGGGGCCCTACACTTCACGATTGGAGTAGGCCTAGCCTGTTCAAAACCACATACACCTCTGATTACCCCTGACCCTCTGATTACCCCTGACCCTCTTAGTAATCTGTACTATTCAGTAATCTTTGCAAATTATTATGTCCCCTTAAACTTATTTCACCCCCCCCCCCTCCATTTTTAGCTCTAACAAAAATCGAACATTAGATGTTGCATGAATAAGCATACGCTCGGCACTATCTGTACACTGTTAATAATTTACTTCGTAGTCCACGTCCCGACGTTCATAATCACATAACCATCTCATCTGAATATGTTGTAGAGGAAATAATGCTGCAACCTGATGCCACTTCCGCGATTGTGTACAAATTCTATAATGTGATTATGAACATATTTCCTAACAAAATTGGAAATATTTCTCAGTCCCAGATGTCTTATCATCATTTTTCCTAAGAATTACCTTCTTTGAGATTATATATGAAGACAAAAGTTGCGTCAGGTTGCAGCATATTTTTTTTCCGAATTCACATCCACAATCCCACATGAAATCGAATTTTCTCGGTAACAACATACGGGGAGTGGGGCCGGGGGCCGCCATTTCCTTTAGCATCCGCATATAAAATACACGTGTAAATAGCCAAACAAATTTGCAAATATAAACAATCGTCCCGCTGTACCTTGTGTTTTCTCTACTCCAACAGAGAAACCATCATCTCTTCTCCAGGTTGCAATCTTGATTTCTTGAGGTAAAACTCATATTTGTCTCAAAACGAGTGATTTTTTGCCTTTCCCACAATCAACGTTTTACGGGTAACTATCCGCTCTGTTCACAAGTACCCCCTCATCGGCAAAAGAAACACAGTTGGGGGTGACCGATCAACGCCATATTGCCTGACTTCAATTTTGCCGCGCGGTCTCGTGACCTCCGCGTGATGTGCAATGTAACAAATTTGTAGCAGTAAAAAATAAAATAAAAAATACAATAACATATACAATATAAATACATGTACACATTAAAAGTGCATGTATACATGTACACAGATATATTATACTTAGACTCACATAAACATTTGAAACAGGACAAGTGATTTTATGTGTATGTGCCACAGTCAAAATTTTATTTCAAATGTGCCGGATACCGAATAACTGGCAAAGCTGGACACTGCATCAAATAAGTGGGTACACCTGACCCAAAACCAAGTTGGTACACCTGACCCAAAACCAAGTGGGTACACCTGACCCCAAAACTAAGTGGGTACACCTGACCCAAAACTAAGTGGGTACACCTGACCCCAAAACCAAGTGGGTACACCTGACCCTAAATCAAGAGGGTACACCTGACCCAGACCTGAGTGATACGTGTACATGTATAATAGACAAAATTGCAAGCTTAGATGAAATGCAATTGTGATCGAAGAAAGTATACAATGAATACAAGTCGGTGCAGATGTGTTCCCACCAATGGTGAACATTTGGTCAGGAGCATAGCCTTTTGACACATGAAGCACTATGACTACTGCACTTTACATGTACATTAAATTGCGTATTTGCCACTGTTAATTAAACAATTAAAAATCCTCAATGTTCGCAGCACTATTCATATTTTACAAAATTTTTAATGGCGAAACAGGGGGTTTACTGGCTGTCTGCCTGGATAAAGGGAAGTCATACTACCTTGAAGTGGAAATATAACCACCAATTACCAAAGAAGGACTCCAGGGGTGGCGGTGGGCGAAATTATATGCTGGAAAAAGAACATTGACAAACCCTCCGCCTCCTTCGGATGACTGTGATAGAATGAACAAAACCAGATATTCCCGCCGAGAAATAGCGTCCTTACGCGCAACAAACTTTTTTAATTGGCCCTTGTTCTTCCATCTGTCTTATTTGCAATTCAGCGCGCTCAATAACACCAAAACACCTGTTCTAATTGACTATCACACCTCTTTGCCTTATCTGCATATACCAGCGCGCTCATTTGCATACTATAAAAACACGCAGTCGGGTGATGGGTCATGATACGAACCCAGTGCTATAAGAGCATGTTCAGTGTCAAGGGTCAATTTGTTGTTTACCAGATGTACAAGTACGTGAAAACTGTTTAACTACTGTGCTTGCAGGACGCTGACGGTAAGTGTTTACCGAGTATAAGGACGTTTATCTACTACATGTATGTGATAAAAGGTGATAACTGAAAAGATGTACGTGGAACTATAATAATACGGCATGATAATCAGCGGCTCAACCGATTCGCTGTTGGGTCGTCATGTATAGCTTTTGTTCTCAAATCTGCATAATTTTGGTATGATCATGCTCATACTTTTCAACACATTCAAGTGTCTAGACTCACAGTACAGTTGACTCTTGTAAAGTACAACCACGGAGCACTCAGCCGGACCAATTGTAATAAGTTAAGTGCCTGCATGGCTCATTGATTGTGCACATTCGGACCAAGGACTTGTTTGCTATACTCCAGAATGTTGAACATGTATTCAACATTCAATAATGCGGTCTATTTTTAAACATTTACACACATGTACTTTTAGAGTGCGAGTTAACATGTCGTTTTATCATTTTGCGAGTACATGTATTGTCAAAATTATGTCAAAAAGACAACAAAAATAAATAAATACAATTTAGACCAAACATATCAGTTTAAACATTTTTTTTTTAAACAAACGTGCAATTTAAAAATAAGCGGCCGTACAGCACACCAAATTTGATAATAAGTGTGAATACTCAATCTAGCGATTCTAACTGAAAAAACCCATATACTACATTAAACCTAATTAGCAAACACATTATGATATTTAAAGTGTACATGTACATGTATGTCGACTTGAAGTCAAACACGATTCAAATGCATACGTTAATGGGCGCACCAAGCAACTTTTCTTCGAAATGGACGTATTTTTTTTTCCGGGGGGGGGGGAAGTATATGGGAGTTTGTTAACAATTATTAATGTACCAAAATAAAAGCCCCGTCTAACTGTTGAGCAAATGATGTACATGTAGATATAACGTAATTCTTAAGACCTAATTTGGCCAACTTTTTTGTATGCGTCTGATTTTCACATTTGGAGAACAATACAGAACAAAATAATGTGATGCGATCAAACTACACGAGTAGTTTGTCGCTCCTGGTAAAAAATATATATATTACAGATTTCAAAAAAGCACATTCTCAGCATTACTGCTGTAAAAACCGCATGCTGATACCATCATATGGAAGTCGGAACACCAAGAGATGTGATGAAGTGATGTGATGAAGTGGCCCTATTTTGGCCTGTATCTTCACATAAAAAAAATCCCGACAAACGACTCGTTTAGCTTGATCGCATTACAAATTGATTTGGTCTATGATAAAAGAACTTAAAAATACCCGTACAGTTTTGTATTAATCTGAAATGTTACTTCATTTCCGTGTTTGTAGGGATACTAGTGTACGATTAAATACATAGAAGCGAACACACACACACAAATAATGATAAAGAGGTTTGTGAACCAATAGTTACCTACAAAGTGATACTGTATGGACGTCACATGTTCATACTCTATGTCTTCATTTTGGTGTACATGTATTACTTGTATGAACAAGTCTCAGAGATACACAACCAACAAACCCAAATGCAATGTATTGAAAAGGATTCACTTTGTCTAGTGACATTCACATGGTATTTCACACACAAAAATATCGCGGTAAAAGTCTACAGAATAACAAATTGTATCAAAGAATATATATATATAGAAAATTCCATCTAGATACCATTTTGACGGAGAAACTATTGTGTACTTCGTTTTAAAGTCGACTTTCCGAGTCCTAGAAATATGAACCCCATTGACGTATTACATGCCTGGCGTATATATTGGAACAGTTTGTTAATATCCATAAGGTATGGTGTCGTAATTGTCCAAGGGTACACGTTTAGTGTAAACTATCTGGTGATGTTTCTTCGCTTCTTTGGTTTCAATGTTCATGGTTTACTTGTTTCGCGATATTTTGTACGGATCTGTCACCTGCACTCTCGTTGGACCCTCATTGCGTACCATTTGTGACACTGTGTCAAAATAACAAGGAACTGGTTCCTATAATTCAAGGTAGTTCCTCGCACCTTACAGTGAGTCAAGTAACCGCCTTTGTCTGGCCGGGCTAATTTGTAAGCATAATTTTTGAGCCCACCCGATACAAATGAAACAATGTGATTGTCCGATTCGAATTCGTTCGTTAGTTCCCCCAGAAAGTCACCAGTTTCGGGCTCCCATTCGCCATCACGACTGACGTATATAACACTATCGGTGTCATAATATAACACTCGCTGATCGAGTTTCTCCAACAGTTCGTACAGTTTAAGGCGAGCATGGCAGGTCGTGTATGCTGCCAATATAACACTGGTCCTTCCAGACGACTCCAAAAACTCTCCTGTGTTTTGCCACTGGACCTCCACCAGGCTATCTCGTCATAGACAAAGTTCACGCCCTGTATCTCAAGACCATCACGTGTCATCATGTCCAAGTATTAAAAGGTTTCCTTCACGTATGTAGTCTTGCTCATGTTGGGTCTCTGACCAAACTTCCCCCAGAAACTAGGACAATGGAGAGAAAATAAAATGAAATCGTTACTAAAATCTGATGATTTTGAGAAAAAAAAAATATTTTAAGTACATAATTATTGATATGTGATAACAAAAATTATAATGAGCATCTCTGTAGTATATACACACACATATACATTTTCATGTACATATATATTTTTGTTCGTTCGTGGGACGTGTGTTGACATCCTCATATGTATGAACATGTGACACGAACTTTGTTAAGATCCAGGAACAGCTACATGTAAATTGTACATTGTATTATGAACGTTCTCAATGGTTCAAAAGTTTTTCCAGAAATTCAAAAACTTCCTGAGGTCATAAGTTGCAGTTTAGTTGTTCGTTCGTGGGCTGTGTTTTGACATGTTTAAATCATGAACATTATTCAACAAAAAACTTCCTTAGATCATAAGTTATTGTTTAAAGAAACATTTCCGACAGATAAGAGAGACTTCACAAACAACGCTTTCTTTCCACTAGTTGTGCATTCTGTGTTATCTGTTTGAAGGGGAATATGTTTTCTTAGAGTACTTTGTGTAACGAATATTCAGTATTTTTCAGTAGAATGAGATGCATTTTCTTTATGACTGTTCCTGACTGACAAAAAATAATGATTGCATGGAGTATTGAAAAGGAGCGCCAATAAACATCTTGATGAGAACATGCATTAGAAAAATAAACATGTATATATATTTATATTTTCTCGTCTACCTGTTGAGCATGAGTTTTGCTATGGCCCTCAGTCCAGGGTTTTTCTTGATCTTGTCCCACTCCAGATGAACTCCTTCTTTGTCCAAATATTGCTGAATTGTCTGGTGCTTCTGTTTGTCGCTCTTACACCAGCTCGGCAAATCGCTGGCTTCTTGCTTTAGCTTTATAAAGGCGTTGACGTAGCCTGCAAAGAGCCCCACCCTCTTTGGTCTTGGGATCGTACACGGCGACTTCGTCAAAATGGCACACTTCGTAAATTTGCAACAACTTGTAACCCATCTCCAGAGCCTTTTGAAGTTCCATGGTTACCCAGGTGCCAATCAGTGCTCGTTCGTCATCACTGTGTTGACAGGGAGATTGCTGCAACGAGGAGGCTCATGTTGCACACGGGGGAAACATCAGCAGGCCCGAAGTCCTGTAGGGGAGAACTGGATGGTACAACCACTGTGGTGGAAGCACTTTGCATTTCACCAGCCCTTCGTACTCAGCGATGTCTCTAAAGTTTTCGGTGAAAATTAGCGGATTGCCTTTGATATATTTACCGCATTTATTAACATACGGGTACAGAAAGGTATAGTCCAGATACTTGATTTTTTTTCTCCCGGCCCTACCTCGTAATGGAGCCGGTTAGCGTTTGTTCGGCCTCTGCAGAAGGCTTCACGGGGGATGAGTGGCGTGAGAATCTCTAAAGAAGAAACAAAGGCCTTCGTTTCGGTGTTATGTTTAAGCTCGTCATCGAACTCGCATTCCCACTTTTTACGTATTTTTATCCCTGACTTTCGATGTACCGGCGCCTGTCCATGGTCTTCTGATACAACTCCTCCATGGTCAAGTTATTTAAGGGGTGCTTGGTATCTCGTGCCATACAGGTGTGACCTTGATGGAGACATCCCTGGAACTCCAGTACGGTTTTGGTTCCATCAGCCTCATAGTAACCGTCCACCCTGTAGTTACCGATGTGTCTTTCACTGTTGGCCGCGTGTTGGATGTAATGGCCTGTCTGATGAGTCAGCCATTTCAACCACTAGAGAGCTTTGGCTGACTGTCGGTCGTTAGGTGGGATTATAGCTATTGTGTCCGGATCCAAGTATTTGGTGCGGTACACCAAATTGCAGGCTGAGGCGCGGCTATGGTGATGCAATGCTGAAACGGGTCGATCCCTGGAGTTATCTCGTCGGCCGTCATTTCCATAAATAGGGACCTGAAGCTGAGGCATCACCGACGGAAAATGTCTACATCAGGTCGGCAGTATTTCACCATATCTTGCTGAAAATCAAAATTGTTGTTTCTGTGTACTACTTCACAAAGGTTTGTCTGTCTGCTGACTTCATCGAAACGGGATTATAGTAGTGCATCTCGGGAAGGTGGGGCAGTACGCAGCTCTGATTGGCCCAAGTGTTGAAAAGGTGGGGGAAGTAGCCGTTCGCCAATTCTTCAGACCGAAAGTACCGGGGAGCTTAGAGAGCGCCATGGGTAGAAAGTTGAATGAATCGATAAACTTCATGTCATTTGCAGGCACCGTGATGCTTATTACCTTTGCTCCGTTGAAGATGACTTCCGGCAAAACTGCATTGTCGTAAAGATACCGCAGGACA
This sequence comes from Patiria pectinifera, assembly GCA_029964075.1. NCBI lineage: Eukaryota > Metazoa > Echinodermata > Asteroidea > Valvatida > Asterinidae > Patiria > Patiria pectinifera. The sequence goes on along the minus strand of CM057150.1, from coordinate 20,901,176 downwards.
AAGTAGGAATCGTACCCGTTGAAGTTGTGACATAGGAAATTGGCACGCGCATTCTCTTCGCTTAACAGCCACTTGCAAAAGTCTTGCCTGGTGTTGGGCCCAGCAAAAATTTGTTCGCTCTTCCCGCATCGTTGACATGACGTCATGTTTTCTCCGTCTATGCATTGGCTGCATACTTTGTGTGCGATACATATATTCGGTTCGTGGATACCCGTTTCTTGTACGCATTCAAAATCGAAGAAGATGCAACTTGTGACGTCGTCCTCATCAAGCATGTTTTCGTCATCTTCAGGCTCTTCGTCAGTCACGTTGCAGTCATTGGGTTTGTCTTTACCCCCTACGACCGGTCGCATGTAGCAAAGATGATCGGAGAGTACAAACTCTCTGCAAACTTTACAGAACTGTTCCCCGCATCTGTGATCTTGAGCTCTAAGACGTCTTCGATTGAGGAAATGATCGCAGTCTGGGGATCGGAAGTGTGTTTTGCACATTGTAGTGCCACGAGTGTTTGGTTTCAGATGATTATCGAAGCACAGTGCGCTCTTAAAGTACCGATTACATTCGTGACAGAACACCCAGTCCCCGACCTTATGGCAGCTGGGCTGGAAACAGAGGTAGCACGAACCGCGACATCTATGGTCTTCAGTATGGTCGTAGCCTTTGAGACATTCTACGCAGAAATATCATCAGTTAAGGAAGGCAGGCATGCTGGTGATGACGTCATAATGATCGTCGTGGTGATATAGACAAATCTGTTTGCCGGCCAAGGTTCGCCTTTATATGACAGCATTAGCGTAGTCTTTAGAAGAGACAACAAGTTGATAAAGAGGAAGTACTTGCTGAAATTGCTTGATTTGGTCAATTCCACACTTTGCCAATGGCACCCCAGCCTGGCGATGCGGCTCTTCAGCAATCGTCTGTTGTAACTTGCAGCCGTAATGATGGCTCGTGCACAACATAGCTCGTCTTTATTCAAAATCTGGATAATGCACTTCTTTTCCTTGATGAACCTTTCTATATCTGCGTATCTTTTTTTCATGGCCTTACTTCCTTGCGGAATAGCTACCTGGGTAACGTGTATCTCGAGGGTTCAATCAATGGTGAACTCTTCGTACTACTGCAGCACTGTCTCCACCCTCGATAGGAACCGTTCTGCTGTCAAGTGTTGCTTAACGATGAAGGGCAATGCTATGGGTTAAACCAGCTCAGGATGCACAACTACCATACGAATACGATCTTGAGGCTCGGCACCCTCGGTCACCGTGTCGGTGATGTTTTGGAAAACTCTATGTTGGGTTTCCAAAATAGATGAACCGTCTTGGACTTCGACGTCATCGTTGAATTTCACGATATATTCCAGACCTTTCGTTTTAAACTTTTTCATGTTCACTTCTCTCATCCGAGTGACATGATACATATCGCGCACGTCATCGGATACTCTCTGGCGTTTTGGGGCTGGTTCGTCAGGTAAAGGTGCGCCATAACCTCTCTGTGCAACGGCCTCCCCTACATGCTGACTGTTGACGCGCATGTTTACCACCGTCGGGTGAGCCATTGAATTTGTTTTCGATCTTTGATTAGTTCGCAAGAAAAGCCCAAGTAGGAAATAAAGAAAAAGTTAAACCGCTTAAACGAAATGACCAAGACGCTAGTGCGAGTGGGCCCTCTGCTGTAGAAGGGGCACTATGCACTGTCCACTATCATTCACTAACGTCTTGAGCCAAGACTACTTTTCAGTTTGCTGGCCAGTTGACATGTAGTTGGCTAGCTATTGAAATGTACTTTTGATTGACTAGTATGTTTGCTAGGTTGGCATACTTGGCTGCCTTCTGGCTGCCTCGTTCACTCTCTTCTTAAGTGGTTTATTGTCAAATAGGTTTGCTTATTAACGCTGTACGTAATGCAGTTCTTATTTTCAATTGTCTGTTGCTTGGCCTGTGAGTTACCTCGACTAACAACTGTCCAGGCTCCTGGCAGTCAATACGTTATAGGAAACTGAAAAATGGTGCCTACTTTTATTGTTGCGCTTAAATTGTCATTGTGAAGTACACAACACAAGGGCGAATCCACAACACAATGTTTTAATTTTTTCGGGGGGGGGGGGTTGGCGGGCAAAATTAAACAAATTGGTCCAAAAACTACGGCGAGGAGTTCAGGGCCCTCTTAAAGCCACGAAATTGTTTTGGATTCTAGATGTTCTGTGTGCGATCTGAGGAAATTTCTCATCACATAAACAATTTCTTTGAGGAAAATGGTGGTGTAAGCAGTGCATGTCTTAAATGCAACGTCACTTGAAACAAGATGAAATTCTTTTTGGGGGAAGAATGGCTCCCGTTGCCCCCCCCCCCCTCCGGATCTGCCCTTGACACCGTATCCGCTCTCTATACCATATAACTGTTTAATAAATATATTTCTTATTTTCTTATTTTCTTTGCCATACAACAACATTAAAATCATTTCATTGGACAATTATGTAATAATAATTCATCTTGGAGCTTTTGTTAGCATTCTCAGCAAACTGAGACCAATGTCCTGGGAGAGGATATCGTTTGTTTTTAACATGTCGTCCAGAAATAAAACTCGGTGGTAATAATTCTCCAGGACTGGTGTTTGCGTGACTCATATCTGGAAAAACCCAACATCATATCAAAGAAATCTGGAAAATCCCGAACTATAAATTGAAACACGTATCTGACTGTATTGACAATGCTAAAGGTCAAGGATGTTCATTGTACTTGTATTTGAACTAATATTATACATGCTATAGTTTGTTAACCCGTAATTCTCAATAGCTCAAATGCTTACAACGGCATTCCACGGACAGCTAAAAAGTGGGTTCTTTTATGATGTCTCCCATCCGTGAAATTCACACCCGTCTTTCTTAATTTAAAGGGCATTGTAAAGAACTTTTTAGGAACACATTTTTGTTGCAACTTTTACTCCTGTTTAATGTATGACAACTATTTAAAATATTTTGTTAATCTTACTGCATAGTCCACTTTTTTAAAAACATTTCAGTGTCTATATTTACCTACAGTTTCTGTGACATCATTTCATTCTCAATTGTTTGTTCTTTGGTATGTATGTTACCTCGACTTATAACTGTCCAGATTATCGGCAGTCAGTGATTACGTAACATGAAATTAAAAAGCGTGTTTACTTTTTTATTATCGCGCTTTAATTGTTATTATGTGGTATACAACACAAGGGCGGATCCAGAGCACCTTTAAATAATTTTGGTCGCCCGAAAATGGGTCTCAAAAAAATTACGGCAAGGTTTTCAGGGCCCGCCTAAAGGCCTCGAAATTGTGTTGGATTCTAGATGTTCTGTGTTGCGATCTGGGGAAATTTCAGACCACTATTAACCATTTTTTTAAAAGGAAAACACAGTGGTATACACAGAGCCTACATTTATTTCAACGTCACTTAAACAAAAAACAACCACGTTTTTGGGGGTTGTGGGTGCCCCATGTTGCCCCCCCCCCCATCCGCCTTTGATACCACATAACTATTTAATATTTCTTTAACATGTAAACAAGTTTCGTTGACATACAACAGCATTAACAGCACTTCATTAGACAATTATTTTAAAAAAAAATTCATCTTGGAAATGGAACAAACTGAGGCCAATTTTCTGAGGCGAGGATCTCGTTTGTTTTTAAAATGCCGTCACAAGAAAAAAAATAGGGGGTAATAATTCTCCAGGATTGGTGTTTGCGTGACTTATATCTGGAAAACCCCGAGCTATAAATTGAAGCACGAATCTGACTGTATTGACAATACTAAGGGACCGTGACCATTCAGCCCTGGTATGAAAAGGGCCCCCCGGTACCCCGTCCGGTCCAAAGCCAGTCCGGTCTTCAGCCCAGTCTCGTCCGGTACATGGTCCTGTCTGACCAGAAGTTTTGAAGTCAGTCAGGCGCATCAATTTATTGCCCTTCAGAGAACGTCCAGAGCAGAACAATAGCAGACTTACCGGATTAAAGATAAAATCCTTCCATAATGCCTTGGTAATTTACGGTCCCATTGTGCGCGAAACCGCATGGCAGGGGTTTTGATCTGTGCCGACGAAAGTGTTCTATTGTTTCGCGCTGAGAGATGAAAACCACAAGCGGGTTTCTTCTGGGATATATTACATGTGTCAATACTTGCAAACAATAGACCCCAGGATAGAGGAGTTCCTGATTAGCAAGCGGACCAGCTCCTGGGCCGGTAGCTGGGACGGTATGAGAGGACTTCTTGGAAGGGGACGAGCTTACCGGGGGGCCCTTTTCATACCGGGGCTGAATGGTCACGAGCCCTAAAGGTCAATGATTGTCATTGTACATGTATTTGACAGCCTGTTTTTTTTATCTTGAATTGTCAATAAGCTCAATAGCTTACATTGACATTCCATGGACCATGGGCGTCGCCAGGATTTTTTTTCTAGAGGGGGAATTTTTGTTTGCCAAAAAATGCTTGTATTTCTCAACACATTCTCGATTTATCAGTTTTAGAGGGGGGCAGGGACATTCTGCCCCCCCCCTAAACTCATTAAATGTACACCACTTTGTCTTCGCGCCTCTTTTTATTTTGTTTTTTCTCTTGGTTTTTTTTTCCGCGGGAAGGGGGCAAGTGCCCCCCTTGCCCCCCCCCCCCCCTCGGACGACTATAAAATGGGGTTCTTTTCTGATGTCTTCAATCCATGAAATGCACACATGCCTCTCTTAATTGAAAGGGGCTTGCAAAGAATTTTCTGAGGAACACATTTTGCGCAACTTTGTACTCGTCTTAAATGTATGAGAATTATGGCCTGGTTGCCGGGCGCTTTTGGACAGATACTTTTGGACAGCAATCTGGACGCACAGACAAAACGTTTTAATACACAGTGTAATAGAACACGGACAGAATGATGCTGGAGGTGTGGACTGTATTTATTTGACCTGGACGAACTACGGCCTGGTTGCCGGGCTGGCAATGATTACCGTAGTTACGGTGGTTACGTTAACGGGTTAGCCGGGGTTCTCAATAAAGGATAAATATAAACACTCATAAATCTTCTAATCAAAACTATTTATGATAAACATAACACACATATTAAGTACATGTATTAGAAAACTAAATACATGTAAGTAAGAAAGAGTATACTAAAGTGTATGCGTTCTTTTAAAAGATGATAAGAATAATGAGGCAATGGTAAATATATTCTAATACTAAGGTGCATGGAGTACTAAAACATTAAAGAATAAGTGCAAACTATTAGGCAAAATAAGCCGTCTGTTTTCATTTAAATTAACTGCGCCTCTAAAGATACTATCAATTGAAAAGTACAGAATGTCTAAGGGGAACTTTCATTCCCAAAGGACGGCTAGAATTGAAGGATAAATTGGACAAATACAGGTATACCTCGAAGAAAATACCACGGACTGATCTTTACCTCGACTAATAACTGTCAAGACTCCTGGCAGTCAATACGACCCCCGTCACACTTATTCGGAATCAGCATGAATCAATCAAAACCAGCCGGAGTGAAGAATTTTCAAAATTCGTGCCACATTCGGGAGAGAATTTTTAAAATTCGAACCCGTTTGAATGATTCTTGCACATTCAGGGTGCATTAGCTCTCGAATGCAGCTCAAATGTAGTTCGAACACAATAGGAATATTTAGAATGCTGTAACAATGCAGTCAGAATATTTAGAATGCACTTCGATAGCTGCCCGAATACCGCTCGAAGTCTGGTTGGAAGGTGCATGCCTCGAATGCACCTCGAATGCAGTCAGAACGCTCCCGGAATGGCCACTGAATATGGTTGAAACCTCCAAGAATTCAAACAGAATGTAGCTCGAGATGCATTCGAGGTGCATTCCGGCTCATTCGGGACATTCTGGCAAGATTTGAAATGGCTGCGGCCTTTCGATTCTCCTTCGAATGCGATCACAATGTTTCGAATGCTGTTGGAATGCCGTAAGAATATTTAGAATGCTGTCAGATTGCAGTTAGAATACACTTCGAATGCCTTTCGATATTTCTCCTCTTCGAATGCCCCTCGAAAATTTTGAGCATGAGCAAAACATTCGGGCCGGCCACAAAAATGGGCCCAAATATTTGGAATGCATTCAGAATGCAGTCAGAAGTTTTAGAATGCACTTCGAACATCCAGGAATATACAAGGAATTTTCATCCCGACGGCATTTCGGCTCATTCCGCCTCTAGTGTGACTAAGGTTTTAGTTAAAAGGACTGAAAACGGTGTCTGTTCTTATTGTCGCCTGGAATTGTCATTAAAGGGTATACCACTCAACTGTTTTATAAGCATATTTTGAACATGTAAACGAGTTTCTTTGCCACGACAGCGAAACATGCATTTTATTGGACAATTTTCTGAGGCAAGAATCTCTTTTTTTTAACATTGCGTCACAAAATGAAACTCGGTGGTAATATTTATCTACGACTGGTGTTTGCGTGACTAATATCTTTATAGCTTGAAGGCGCCCAAGATTTGGCTCTGAACTTTTGTTTTTGTTTTGGGATATGATATTTTGTTGTTGTGCATTCGATACTAGATTTCAATATTCATTTTTTGAGCGTGCGCGCAGTCAAATTAGCGAACGATGCGAACATCAATTATCATTAGTATTATTTTGGTGTATTTAAACATTGTGTTTGTAGACATTTCTGCTCCCTCATAAAAAATTACTACTAGCAGCATGGATATGGATTTTTGGTTGGCTAGGAGTTGCATTAAATTCAATAATATGGCATTAAACTGTTATTACCGTACTGTGAATACTATTTGTAAAATGGGCCAATTTGGTTCTTATTCTTTTAATGGATTAATTTTAGATTTTTGCGCTCCAGGTATGACATGTGCACCTCTTATGTTATAAAGAAATGGAATGCATTGTGTTGTAGTAATGAAGCCTTGATTTTGGTTGCTGATCAGATTAGCGAAATTACAGCTATGAGAGAGAGCCACAGAAGAGGTTTCTTCAGTAGGGCCGAATATATTGATATATATTTTGTTAGAGTTCTTGTGTAATGCTTAAATGTGTATTTTTGCATTTGTATTTTTGTTTTTGTGTAGTTTGTAAAATGTTTATGTATACAATTTGCACTTCTTTTTATTGTGCGTTTTATGCGAATAAAGAATCTGAACTGAACTGAGAGTTTGATGATGTGTAAAGAAAAAAGGCAATGGAATAGGCTAAGGATTTTTCTGTTGTTGTTGACTGTTGATCATCTCTACTTGTTTAAGTTTGAAAAGTATTAGAGGCATGTTGATAAGTTAATTAATCTTTTAACCCTGTGTAATGTTCTTTCGTTCAGTTTTTGTCAGTTTGTTTTATTCAACGCTGATATTCACTCATTGATTTCTTGACGTGCGAGACATGGGGGCACGTATGTTTGGTAATGGTTGCTCCATTGCGGACACTTCTCTTGGGTTATTTCTCAAATGTTTTCTTGGGCCACTTCCATCAGGCGATCACATCTACTTTCTTGTAAGTTCATTTCTGCGTTCATGTAAGTTCATGTCTGTCTGAACACTTATTTACAGGGCAAAAGAGGTTTTTTTTTGTATGCAAACCTTAAAAATGCATCCCTGTGACCCATTTAGCCTTGTTTTCAAGTTTGTTTTCCAATTTTGGTGCCTTCTCGGTTGTTATGTTAATGCAAAGGTGCATTTTCATGAGCAAGTGAGATTGGCGCGCGCGTCGCGGGCATGGGCGATGTGCCGCAGAACGCAGCTGTGCTGGTGTTTTGTGAATTTAGGACTGTGAAATATTGACTCACTGATAGTACTGTGCATGCCTGCGTCAGGTTTGTGAACGTTCAACCAATAAAACGACAAAAGGCACCTTATTTCATAGACGTCCAAATATCATGTGACACTGAAAAGGTTGTTAAGACCAGCCAACCAGTCTTTATTAACCGTTAAAACCGGCCACGTAGCGGGTTTCGACCAATATGAATAGGTGAACTGTCTATATGTATCTACAAAGAGTATTTAAATAAAACCAGCTCAGTTTTAGAGCCATCAGAAGATTAAAATTAGTTGAATTGAAAGTTTGGTCATAGTAGTTATTCTTCTTCTTCTTTTTTTTTTTTAACGTTTTTGTTTTATTTTAAAGTTTGATCAATCTCTACAAATCCGTGTGTGGTAAAGTGTGAGTAGCCATAATAATATATGTTAACACTGCCTCATTGTATTTTTACAAATGACATTCCAGTCGCCACTACAAAGCATCCACTGATTCGTTGTAGATACGTTAATAGCTAATCTAAGCAAAAGGGAAACGAACTATGTTTGGCTTTAAACCATGGCCAAGTTCTATCCTATTTCCTATACCAAGGAAATATTTACTGGAATGAACACAGTTCAGACACTGCGGGGTTGGGTGATTGACAGTTGATGCAAATAGAGTTTCATGCTTTATTGTCGGCCGTGACGTTGCGATCGTTATCTAATCACAGGGCATTGAATGGTGGTCAATTAAATGTGTGGAATCTCTATATATTCCAGTGTATGCAGATCAGCTACCTCAGTTGGTGGCTGAATAGCACCCGTCGGTGAGCGAATGTAAACGGAGCCAGCAAGAAAAACGCTTAAGGTACGTCGATATTACTCCTGCTTAATTATTTCGATGCCGTATGGGCCCCTCTAAAAGTAAGAAAAAGCCACCATATTCAATTTCAATATTTACAAAAAGTCGTATAGGCTGGGGATGCACATTGTGCCTCGGCCCTTACTACGTTTTACCAAATCAAAATCCATGAGCTTAACCCTAAAAGGGCCTGGCTATTTCGACTCATCTCTTATGAAACTCAGTGCATGCATTGAACAACAGTATTCATGAACATACCCAAGATATTTCATGACAACAGCTCAAAGGATTTTTGAATTATGGCTCATTGATTATTGATATGCACGAATAGTAATTTTGCTCTGTGTACACTACGTATAATGGGGAAATTAAGGTTAACAGCTCGGAGCCCCAGAAAATTGTTTGCTTCGCGGCAACCCATGGTCCGAATTTAATGTATTTCGCATCAAAAGATGTGCAAGGCTCGAAGCTAAAGAGTCATTACAGCTCAGGTCGCGAAAAAAAAAACAAGGCTATCGCAGAAAAATTGAGTGGGATGGATTTTGCCATAGTTAAAGTTTCATGAAAAGAAAAGAAAACCTGCCAATTACAGGGAAACAACCTTGCCTTCAGAAAATAAAATTCAGCCCTCAAACTGGAAATGTTAAGATTACACATTTGACTTCTTTACGAATTTTGATACACTTTCTGCTCACCTATCAACCTGTAGAATGTAGCCCCCCCCAACCCCCCCCCCCAAAAAAAAAAACCCAAAAACTGTATCTCCCCGGCCTGCAATGCAATCATTAAAATAACACACATATATCCTATGCAGTAGTCTTCCAATGAAGTATCAAAAGCAAAGTGAGCAGTTAAAGGGAATGTACAACATTTGCAAACATCCAAAAAAAATATCCAAATTGCTATAAAATACATTAGTTGACTGTTGAAGGGCAGTCAAAAAACGTTTCCTGTAAAATCATTGCACCTAATGTGCTGTCATTTTAAAGAAAAGTGGTTATTTTTGTATCAAATTCCAACTCTGGTTGGCCGACAAGAAATTATATAGTCTTACCCCAATGGAGATAACCCAATGGTGTGTACGCTATGAGGTTTTGGTCCTCCAAAGAATTATTTTCGGCGTGAATTATACCCAATTCAACCCTGGACCAACCATAATGTTTACTGATACGAAAACTCTGCGAGAGTGGTTGCAAAACAATCTGTACTCTCCGCCCTTTTTTTGGATTACGGAACTAACTATTGATTGCCTCTGTCTTCAAATGAACGTAAATAACACTGCACGTTGTATGATAACTGGCCAACCTCGGCTGCCGTTGATGTAATCGTGACGGCTTAAATTAATATCTAGTAACTGTATAATGTTGAAAATCAGACAATAAAAATTATATTTGTTTTTATGTTAATGTTTGACCATTTTAAGTGAACTATATCTATGTGTTTCTATTTACAAATAGCACTTTAGTCGCCAGAACATAGCATTTCAGGACAATTCCTTTTAGATACGATAATAAAGTATCTTAGTGAGGGGAATTCCGTTAAGTATTTTCGGCTTACATTTTGCCCTGACTCAACCGCCGTAGACAAATAACATGTTTACTGAAAAAGATAACATTGGACTTGTTTTCCTTTCCTGACTGACATGTAACTTTGTACTCTATTTGTTGGCCCACACAAGAGTGCACTCTCCACCTTTTTGTTTACTGCAAATTTGGCTGAGAAGCGAATAATAATAACTCCGACAATTTACCCATGCTTATCTGTCGAGAGCCCGTCACTTGGTGGTATTATTCCGCTGATAAAACACTGGTTAATTGCCCATTAATTAGGAAAATAAGTTGGTATACTCGACAGAAAAATATTCTTCAACAGTTTGTAGGTGTTGAAGTAGGATTGAGAGTAGTTTTTCATAAAGCAAATAATTTTACATCAGTTCTACTCGAAGTCGTCGTAGAGGAAGGGTTAGTAAAGAGAAAATCTGTACATTTTCGTCCGCTCACTCCCGCTTGCTTGCAACACTGACCTCTATATTAACTTGACATGGATAGGCACCTGGACGTGGAAAGCAAATTTCATGAACAAAACGTCACCAGAACGTTGTCATTTTTCTATTCTTTTTCATTTTTTTTTATCAAAGGGTGTTTATGAATGGAAATTTAGTGTGTGAAGCAATTTTAAACGTCTGGTTTAAAACCGGCTAGAGGCCTCAGGCTGGTCGCGGATTATCGGCGATCAAGCCCTTAATACCCGGTTTTAAACCAGACATTTGAACTGTTCCACCGTACTGTTCATCATTTTATTTATTAAAGTATTTTACCGCAATCGAATGGCGACCGTGAAATCACGGTCACCGTCCAATCTGAGCGCATCTTATAAAAATCAAAACCAATTCGTGCTTAAAATATTGCTTAACCCTAAAGGGGCCGGGTTATTTTGACCATCTCTCAGCCGGGGGGGGGGATTCTGCCCCCCCCCCCCCCTCTAAGTTCTCGGCCATCGAGTGACGATTTTTTTTAAACTTGGCACATACATAGAACAACTCTTCCTAATCATACCCAAGAAATTTCATGACTATAGGTCAAAGGGTTTTGGAATTATGGCTAATTAATTATTCATATGTACGAATGGCAATTCGGCTCTGTGTACAAGACGTACATGTATATGCGAAAATTCAGTTTTCACGGCGCGTAGCGGCGGAAATTGTTTCGCTACGCGGCAACCCGTGGTCCGATTTTTATGTTTCTGGTACCAAACGATGCGTAAAGCTCGAGGCTAAAAAGTCATAACAGCTCGGGTTGCAAAAATCTTTTTTCTTAAGGCTATCGCGGAAAATGTTGAAGAAGGAGGGGGGGGGGGCTGATTCCGCCCCTCGGCCCCTTTAGGGTTAAGGTTGGCACAGTGTTTGCAACGGGCGATTTTGGAGGATTGAGGTTTTGTGCATGTTTATATATATATATATATATATATATATATATATATATATATATATATATATATATATATATATATATATATATATATATATATATATATATATATATATATATATATATATATATATATATATATATATATATATACACATTTATATACAAGGCTCGAAAATCCCGTCGAAGTTATTATTTTGTAAAAAAAAATTGAGACTTTGAATGAACGGCGGTTTGTTGGGAACGGCACAGTTCGAGAAAAAAAAGGAAAATCCACCGACGTTTATTGGTAGTGCAACAGTGTTTGGACTTTACTTCCCTAAAAAAGAACGTCAGAGCAAATATATAATGAGAAAAGAAAGAATTCGAACCTAAAGAAATTTGGACTTTATATCCCGTTAATTAAAACAAATCTTCCAAAGCCGCCAATTTGCAAGAACAAAATTGAAAAATGTGGTTTCGATCTCACACCCTCCCCCTATCTTAAAACCATGCAATTATCTAGAGGATCCATGAAAGGGCTCGACAGCAAATCGTAATTCATGGCATTAAATACCTGCGAACGTATAATGAAGGCATCGTAGAGGATACTCAACAACCATCTATACAGTGCTGTTTGGAGAAAAAAAATCGATGCCGGGCCAGTGCCCCCCAGTGGACGGCCCAACGAGGCCGTCCATGCACGCCGACATCGTTTTAGCGGGCACGTTGTTCGTACCGTTTGCCGTTTTCAACGATCTAATTTTCCTGGTTTCATTCAAACTTGATACCCCTTTTTTAAAGAACATTTGGCCTTGTTTGTCCACGTTCAGTCGAAGACTAAATTTTCACCAGCGCCTAGGGGGAACTCGAGGGAAATTCCAACCTATATTAACTATTAAGTTTACTGAACCAAAAACACTGCGAATGGGTGAAAACAATTTTAACAAGTAGAGTGTTGTGATTGGATGGCGACCATGACGTTACAATCTTTATTCAATCACAGCGCATCGACAACGGCTTAGAGATGTTCGTCTTTATTTCGAATGCTGTTTTATAGTGCCGACATTTGTAGAGTATTACTTGGGAATAAGGTATTCAAATTGAGTGAAATTCTCACAGTTATCAATGTATAAGATTATCCCAGACCCTAAGTTTTTTTCTTAACTATTCTTCAAATTCGGTCACTTTTGTTTAGGCTCACCCTGTATAAAGCTTTAAAGAAACTAATTTTTGTCATCAAAACAAATAATGGTATACATATTTAAAAGCACTCTAAAGAACTGACGAATTTTCCGTGCAGAACGCAAATTGAGATTTCGATAAGATGGAAAAAGCTGCAAAGACTTGAAATTTGCACAGAGCCGAACGACTTCGAGACATACATTGTTTTCATATAAAACATGTATAAACGCATAATCTATCTTCCTCGGGTTTTCATGAAAAACGACGCATTGTTTTGGAGCACAGCAATATTTGTTTTTCTGTTGTGTTCTGAAATGGTATGTTACCTTTGAACCGATAACTACATGGGGCGGATTTATTATTTTCGTATGATACCGGTAGTTCAGCAGCTTTATGAAACCATTCAAACCCGTTATCTTGGTACACCCACGGAGACTGGTCCGCAATAAGTTGATAAGAAGGTTAAGTGCCGCAAAAATTCCCTCCTTTAGCTTCGATTTTGAAATACACTTGAAATGCGTTCAACCAACAGCTGTCTGACATGTCATTTAACCAAATATCAACCTTAAAAGGTAACAGCGTTTCCTTTTTTTGTGTGTGCGAATGTGTCTGCTCTGCGAATTGCAACTCTACATCCTGTTACTCAGAAGATTCTTTATAATGTCTAGGAATTAAAATTATGTAAATAGTTGCTTATTTACTTTACTAACTTTGTCTAAGGCTATTTTTAAGCTCAAACAGGAGCTTCTGCATGTCAATTGGTGGTCGGTCTGTCTGTCAGTCTTGTCTGTCCCCGAAAATTGACCCAAAGTATGATGTTCCATATATGCCATCGCCGTTGCATTTTTCGGTGTCGCGTTTGTAAGCTCTGGCAGGGATCATTTTGATAGATTTAATTCAACACTTTCATGCAAGACGTCTTGCAACACGGCCAAAGCTTATTGTGCACTCGCCCTTGTATTGTTTGTATCTGCATTTTCATCCGTATCACCATTTCGTTATATAGAGAATTGTCTTAAATTTTCAACCGTATGTGGATCTACATAATATCTACATAGTCTTACAGCCATTACATTGGTTACCATCGATATCCAGAATCACTTTTTATACCCTAAGTTCTCACCCATAAATGGACTGGCCCCGACTTAGCTCCATGAAATGCAACTGAATACCGTCCATCATTGAATCTTCGCTCCAGCTTAAATTCTAAACTCTATATACAGTTCATACAAAATCCAGTGTCGTAGTACTCGTACTCGGTATCTTTTCTTTTTAAAAAGGTACTCGTACTCGTACTTGAAATGACGGTACTCGTACTCGGGCAGCCACGTTCTCGTACTCGACATGTCGAAATTGTACTCGATCATCAAACTACTCGTACTCGAATAGCAGTACTCGGGAAAAATGGTATAGCTTAACTAACACGGCCTTATTTTATCGATACTTTCAGTTTAAAATGGTTGATTGGTTTGCCGAGAAATCGAAGTTTCCTGATTTTCCTCTGTGCTCGTCCGGACGAACACATTTAACAGCTAGCCGTGAGTGGGTCTGTTTATCGGTCTGACTGGGCCTGGGCCAATTACGCACAATGAACTATTTTCCGAAAAGCCGTGTTCGGAAATAGAACTATTCATACTCGGAATACTTGCAGGGTTCGACTTAAGCAGTAGGCCGCTAGCCAAACGCTAGTCAAAACAGCGGCGGGCTACTCAAACTTTCCTTTTAGTAACCATGCTGGTGAGTCAAAATGCATGGTGCTACGGCAAAGATGAAAGGACAGGAAAAATAATTAATCATTAAATTCAGAAAGCAAACCTGTATCAATCTGTGTCTATTTTTAGGGCTAGTGAAAACGCCTGAGGGTTAGTTAAGAGTAGGTTTCAGTAGCCCGACTGGCTAGTGAAAAAAAAATCCATTGAGGTACTCGTACTCGGAAGAGCAAGTATTCGTACGCGGAGACCTGTACTTGTACTCGGAAGTGCAACTACTTGTACTCGGTAACTTAAGGACTCGGCAGTACTCGGTTCTCGGGGGAAAAAAGTACTCGACTACAACACTGACAAAATTGTGTGGCCAACGGTCATTTCAATATGAATGACTGTAAGAATGGAATACATAACTTAAAAAAATGCTGTTCTTGTAGTCACAGTGAAGTAAGGTATTTCAGCATTATTTGTTGGTTTCGATTTTTGTGTTGGCAAGATAATGTTGTAATACCGTTTAATTATCTTTTCCACTATTAATGACATTAAAATAATTAAATACGTGTTTAAATATCGCGCAGAAATGTGTTTAAAACCTAAGTATATATTCTAAGTATATATTCTAAGTTGTAAATTACGAACATCCGTCAGGTATTGTGCTGAAGCATGTACCCCTTATTATTCATTTGGAAAAAAAAATATGACCTCAGGCTAAAAATCTAGCAAATCCAAAACAATAAAACGTTAATACTTTTAAATTAGTAGCAAATATCCCCTAATTTTCATTGATAAAGATGCTAGGCAATGCCTAAAAATGCTAGTACATGCTAGTACATGTACTTATATATGCAGCCCAATATTTGAGTATAAACCCGGACCTGTAAAGAATTGAGTAGTTGTTTATCTGGAGTCTGCAGAACGAGGGCTTTCTTTATCAGGGATATTAATAGACTGTCAATGTAATTGAAAAAAATAGAGAAAATGACATTCCAGAATCGTGCTGACATGTTACTTTGAATAAACAGGGTTGAAAATAATGTTTTGAATAGGCCTATGTTTAAAAAATAAATGGAGAAAGACAAAGCAGAACTTATAAAAGTTCACATGAAAACAAACAAAAACGAACATCCCTTTTAGCTGTGCCCCACTGTTGTATTATGGTAGACATATTGTAACATTTGAGCAATTGACATAATTTGTTTTGACTTGGCGCGCCATATAAAGCGATAGACGCGCGATTAGTTTGTCGCCGCCAGCGGGCTAGTCAGTTGGTGAACGCTGCTCGTGCTGGAAGGACCAACCAAGCCTACCGGAGCGTCAATCCAAGGAGGCGAAAGGGCGTACTGCAGTAAGTATATGTGCCTACCTACCTTTAGCGTGGGGCATATAGCGGAGCCATAGACGCGCGACTGTTGGCCGGACGCCTCGAGGGACGACGTACGCTAGCGAGCGTACATCTACTGAGGCGTCGGTCCGAGCACTGAGGCGCAGGGCTGCTGTAGGTAGCGGTGGAGGCGTTAGGACTCATCGAGGAGTTACACGTTCCATATAAACCAGGCTCACGAGGAACCTACCCCTTTGAGGCCCGAGGAGACGAGAGGCGTTGCCGAGGGAACAACTGTGCGCGACCTTTAGAAGTTTATAAATGCGGCACTTGCGTTAGTGGATAAGTGCAAACTAGTGGCGGGAGGCGCTATACACTCACTAGAGGCGCTATACACTCAATAGAGGCGCCATAACACTCACTTGAGGCGTTATTTAGGGCTTATTCAACTAAATCACTTTAATCATAATAATTGATCTCATTAAATAAATCAGTAAAACCCTCTTCCTTTTGTCATTGCATCACAGTCATTTTTACATGTTTGTCAGTCTGTATTGTCTGTCTGGAAGTGAGCGATCCAGTGAGTAGACTGAGTATACGTGGTGGTATATTTCCAACCGAACGGACCTGCCACTCGGTGCTGTTAGGGTTACTCGCCTTACCCGCGAGTGTTCGCCGAGGACAACCGACCTGGCGATAGTAAAATCCGCCACAAATGGTGGCAGCGGTGGGATTTGTATACTCAGCTTATTACTGGACGTTTGTGTGCACTGACCTCTTTACGAGCGTACGTGTAAACAGACTGATAACTAATCTTGATTGCATAATCTTGATTGGACTTGGAGGGATAAATCTCAGGACGCTGACACTGAATGGCCAAGGCCAAGTGCTCGGACGAGATGAGCAGTAAACAGAGAGAAAGCACAGGTACCCTCACAGGCGAGCGTCCTGTGCCGATATTGCAGGAGGAAATTGACCTACTGGGTATGGAAGTCCAACTGAAAGAGGATCAGTTGGCAAACTCGATAAGAGAAAAGGAACGTGCCGAGACCCGGTTGGGGCAATTTCTGTCTCAATACCCGGGGTCTCTGGAAGAGGAACACCACCAACGTGGGTGGATACACAAAAGGCCCGAGAGGGATGACAAGGAAATCGAATTTAAGTATGACTTAACGCGTGACATGGAGACCTCTGGTTATGGTTCCATGTTTGGGCGCGTAAAACAGATGCAGCGAACCGGCACGGAGACAGGCCGGAACACATCTACACCGATGAGAACGATGATGAAGAATAAAACCTACTTGCCACAACCACAGTCGACGGCACAGACACATCCGACTACTGATCGTGGAGGAGCAATGACGCCTCCGGTGGAGGGCTCTCCAGAGAGTGGAGGCGCCACCCCCACAAACGACAAACACGGTGATGTGATGGAGGGCAGGCCAACCTCTCCTAGCACCCCGTGGCCATTGAAGAGAGAGGAGCGGATTCAATCGTCACAACAGTGGGAGGACCGATTTGGAGGAAAAGCTAAACGACCTAATATTGTTCCGGATCGATTCAGCGGAAAACAGCCCTGGATAGATTACAGGGAACACTTCGAGTCTTGTAGGCGAGTAAATAACTGGAATGATGAGGAAGCTGCAGCGTTCCTGGCCGCAAGTTTGCAAGGATCCGCTGTGAAAATTTTGACTAATCGCAAAGAGGAAGGACAAGCCCGGCGATACAAGTATACTGAACTAATTGGACTACTCGATACACGTTTTGGGCCGGGGCAGATGGCTGAGAACTTCCTTATGGAACTGAGAAACCGTCGCCAAGGCCCAAAGGAGACTTTACAGGAACTTGGAGAAGCAGTCCGCGAGTTGGCTACCCTATCATATCCGGAGTTAACGGAAGACAGTAGGGATAGATTGGCTCGTGGGCATTTTTCAGACGCAATCGCCAGCCAGAGCATTCGGGAGGGAGTTTTCCGGTCAAGGCCGTCTTCTCTGAATGACACCGTTCGTGCGGCGCTGGCGACGGAGAATTTTGAACGGATTGAGGAACAACGATGTGGAAAAAAGGACAAGAAATGCCGCATGGGGCGAGATGAGGAGGAGTACCGGGACACCATCATAGCTGATGTGGTCGACCATCTGAAGCAATACTACAAGAATGTGAGAGACGAGCAGGCAACTAAGGAAAAGTCACCTCAGCCTGAAAAGAGAAGAGACACACGCGTATACCACCCGAGACCGCGTAGGATAGCCAACCCAGATGACAGGTGTTACGGGTGCCAAGGAAAGGGACATTTTGCAAAGGATTGCACAAACCCAACTGCCCCTGCACGGAGACGCTCGGGAAACGGTCGCCAGCCGACTCTGCGACCCAAGAGGAGGCTGGGCGAACAGAAGGGTCAACCGACAATGGGCTCAGAAGTTCAACAGGACAAAACTCATCTCAACCCTGACGACAAAAGAGAAATATTTGCACCATTGGTTGTTCCAAAGCAGGGACTTTACGTACAAGGAGAGTTTCGGTCAGTCACTGTCCCGTTCCTAGTGGATACCGGGACGACGGACACAATAATCTCGGAGGAGGTTTACTATCAGATACCGACAGAGAGACGCCCACCGTTGGATCAGGATGGCATCCGAGTCGTGCAGGCAGATGGTAGTGTCATGGAAACAGTAGGTGTGGCAAACATGGACTTACGTATTGGAAGGACAGCGTGCCCAGTACGGGCAGTCATTGCCAAAGTCAAAACCAAAGGCATACTCGGGATGGACTTTCGCTTCACGGAGAACACATACGGTGCACAACTAGATGGGGAACTACCTTGCATGCCAGGGTGGTTATGGCAGAAACGACTGTCATTCCGCCCGGACACGAAGCTCTTGTTCAAGGAAGAGTGACCCGTGATTTCGAATCAGGTGACCTGGGGATTATAGAACCGATTGAAGGAGGTGGTGAGTTGGCGCAAAAAGGCTTGATTCTTGCAAGGACGTTGGTAGATCCTAAGGAGGGAGTACTTGCCTTGCGGTTGCTTAATCCGGGCAGCCGAGAGTGCATGGTTCGGTCGGGCACGACAGCCGGACGCCTCACACCGGTGGTAGAGAGAGATGTGCTGCAGGCACATGCAGTTGAACCCGGAGATGAAAACATGGATGTACATGTCCCCGGCCACCTTGAGGATCTCTGGAAACGCAGTGTGGAGAATCTGGATCCCTGTTATCACTACGCAGTGGCTCGACTGCTCACTGATTTCGCGGATGTATTTTCGGAGGGCGATCATGACAGCTTGTACAGCTGGAGGGTCATGCCCTTCGGCTTGTGCAATGCCCCTGCCACCTTCGAAAGGCTGATGGAAAGGGTCGTAGCCGGACTACAATGGGAGACTTTACTCGTATACCTCGATGACGTTATTGTGTACGGGAGAAGCGTCATGGAGGAGATACAGCGCCTACGCGAGGTGCTGCAGAGGTTTAGATTGGCTGGATTGAAGTTAAAGCCGAAAAAGTGCTTTCTCTTCAAGGAGACCGTGAAATATCTGGGACATGTGGTTTCACCAGCCGGAGTTTCCACTGACCCGGACAAAATCGAGGCTATTAAATCATGGCCTACCCCGACAGATGTGAAAGGAGTGCGAAGTTTCTTAGGACTGGCCTCCTACTATCGCAGATTTATTAAGGGATTTGCAGATGTGGCTCGCCCACTCCACCGGCTCACAGAGAAGTCAAGGGAATTCCTTTGGGATGATAGCTGTGAGGTGGCATTCGTGACTCTGAAGAATCACTTACAGGAGGCGCCCATCTTGGCATACCCGGACCCAACAGGTGACTTTGTACTGGACACGGACGCCAGCGGGGAAAGCATCGGAGCAGTCCTGTCGCAGATACAAGAAGGAGAAGAACGGGTAATCGCTTATGCGAGTAGGACTCTTTCCCGTCCTGAAAGAAACTACTGTGTGACTCGCCGAGAGCTTTTGGCGGTCGTCTTCTACCTCAAGCACTTTAAACAGTACTTGTATGGGAGAAAGATTACCATCCGTACTGATCATGCCGCATTACGCTGGCTGGTCAACTTCAAAGACCCGGAAGGACAGGTAGCCCGCTGGCTACAAGTTATGGGAGAGTACAACTACGAGATCATTCACCGCCCAGGCAAGAAACATGGCAATGCGGACAGTTTGTCGCGCAAGCCTTGTAGTCAGTGCGGCCTGGCGGATGATGTTAAGACAGAGGTTGGAGCCAAAGCTGAAGTAACTGACGTTCTGTCAGGTGAAGACAGTGTAGTACGAGAGGAGAAAATGGTGACCAGGTTGTTGCAAATGGAACCAACCATAACATTGAAGGATATCGCCGAGGCCCAGCTCCGGGACCCCACACTTTGCGGATCAGAAGAACGTCCGGACTGGAGCTATGCTCAAGCACGAGGCATAGTGGGCAAGATATACTGGGGGCAATGGGAACGGTTGGAAATAAGGGACTCAGTGCTGTGCCGACGTTGGGAGTCGCATGATGGGCGAGATATTGAGTGGAAGGTGATCTTGCCACGAGAATACAGGGAGGTTGTCCTGGAGGAGCTACACGCAGGTGTGACCAGTGGACACTTTGGGGTGGAGCGTACACTGGCGAAAGTGAGGACCAGATATTATTGGGCTGGGATGGCGGCGGACGTAAGGTCATTTTGCCGAAGATGCTTGAGGTGCGCCTAGCGGAAATCCCCGCCCAGGAAAGGGCGGGCACCTCTTCAACAACACCAGGTGGACATGCCCATGGACAGGGTTGCTTTGGACCTCGTTGGACCATTACCGGAGAGTGAAAGCGGAAACAAGTGGATCCTCGTAATAGGGGAATACTTCACAAAATGGATGGAGTCATATGCCCTTCCGGACAGCACTGCGGAGACAGTGGCAAAGGCCTTCGTGGAGAATGTTGTGTGCAGATTCGGAGTTCCGCGCGAACTACACTCAGACCAATGAAGGAATTTTGAATCAGAAGTATTTGCAGAGATGTGCAAGATCCTTGGAATTGAGAAAACCCGATCGGTGGCCTACAACCCGAAATCTGACGGGCTTGTGGAGCGATTTAATCGGACCTTACTAAACACTGTTTCAATGATGATAGACCCTACCAAGCACCAAAAGGATTGGGATAAATCCATGGAGAAAGCAGAACTATAGTGTTTATATTTGATTGCAACTTATATTGTGTTTTTGTGTGTTTTCCCCATTGCAGTCGAACAATGGAGAAGCCCAGACGGCAGGAGAAGAGAACCTTTGCCTGTGATGAGTGTGAAGAGAAGTTCAACCAGAGGAGGAGCCTCTACCGACACATGCAGATAGCGCATGGTCCAAAGTTGTATTGCTGGTGTTTGCAATGCGACTTCTATTGCAACAGGAAAGATAACATGAGGAGGCACTACCGTCAGGAACATCCAACTCAACTTACTGAAGTGGAATCAATCTTGCTGGAGACGGAAACAGAAAGGAAGGACCGCAAACGCAAAGAGACAACATCAGGAGGGACAACACATCACCGTAACCCACCAAAGAGGGTTAGCAGCGTACATACCGAACGCGATCTTGGAGATGCCACCAGTTGGGAAGAGGTGGGAGAGATGCTGCGAAAGGAGAAACGGGCGAGAGCACCGGCAGCTTGCAGCAAGTGCCCAGAGGAGCAACCGCACACGGAGGTGAAGCGAAGGAGAGTGGCTGACACGCCAGTGGAATCTCCTTGCACCGTCGAGGACTTAGGGCACGTCCAGGAGGCACCCTTGAATCTGACATGCCCCCAACCGTCCAGTGCCCCTGCCGAAATCTCGTTGTCACCTGCTTCTTTGTCGCTAGTGATAGAGGAAACAGCGACTCCTCGTGGGCCACCTAGGACAAGTAGCAAACCCCTGGCATTGTTAGAGAGGATGCGCCAGGAAAAAGCAGAGGATGAAGCCAGCAGCCATCCCGAGGACTCGTCGGAAACTGAGTCACGCCCCAACGCGGAACCAAGAGAACCGCAGTTCCGGCCGGTAGAACCAATGGCCCCACAAGATGTCCTCCGAGGTCACGTCACCAGAGTTACAGAAATTAGCACTCAAACAACCTTCCAGGATGGGACCAAAGTCAGCGAAACCCGGGTAGAGCGAATCTACGAAGTCAACTTTGACCAGCTATTCGAGAAGAAATAGTCTACAAGGCCAACCCCACCAGATGTTGCAGATCTTCGATTTCCACTTGTTTTGTTGAAGTTACTAGTTAAAAAGAAAAGAAATGTTTTTGTAGAATAGGTTGTTCCCTAAAAATTGTTGGTCAGAGACTTGCCTCGTTTATATAACGTTTTGATAAACTAAATTTATGAGGAAACAGTGTCCTAAGTTATGAGACACTATGAGGCGACATGGGGCACTTGATGTTAGTCCACTTAAATTATTGATGGCGCAAAAGTGAGATAATTTAGAGACGTCGCCATGTTGTGTTTAGAAGCCGATCATTTTAAATAAATAAGTTTTAAGTGTTACTAATTTTGCCCTGCTAATTTCCTTTGTGCATAATTAAGTAGCAATTGCTAATGTTTGTAGTGATTTGTGTCAGCTGATTCTGAACGGGACGTTCAGGCTTAGAAGGAAGCTGTGTTACATTTGAGCAATTGACATAATTTGTTTTGACTTGGCGCGCCATATAAAGCGATAGACGCGCGATTAGTTTGTCGCCGCCAGCGGGCTAGTCAGTTGGTGAAGGCTGCTCGTGCTGGAAGGACCAACCAAGCCTACCGGAGCGTCAATCCAAGGAGGCGAAAGGGCGTACTGCAGTAAGTATATGTGCCTACCTACCTTTAGCGTGGGGCATATAGCGGAGCCATAGACGCGCGACTGTTGGCCGGACGCCTCGAGGGACGACGTACGCTAGCGAGCGTACATCTACTGAGGCGTCGGTCCGAGCACTGAGGCGCAGGGCTGCTGTAGGTAGCGGTGGAGGCGTTAGGACTCATCGAGGAGTTACACGTTCCATATAAACCAGGCTCACGAGGAGCCTACCCCTTTGAGGCCCGAGGAGACGAGAGGCGTTGCCGAGGGAACAACTGTGCGCGACCTTTAGAAGTTTATAAATGCGGCACTTGCGTTAGTGGATAAGTGCAAACTAGTGGCGGGAGGCGCTATACACTCACTAGAGGCGCTATACACTCAATAGAGGCGCCATAACACTCACTTGAGGCGCTATTTAGGGCTTATTCAACTAAATCACTTTAACCATAATAATTGATCTAATTAAATAAATCAGTGAAACCCTCTTCCTTTTGTCATTGCATCACAGTCATTTTTACATGTTTGTCAGTCTGTATTGTCTGTCTGGAAGTGAGCGATCCAGTGAGTAGACTGAGTATACGTGGTGGTATATTTCCAACCGAACGGACCTGCACCTCGGCGCTGTTAGGGTAACTCGCCTTACCCGCGAGTGTTCGCCGAGGACAACCGACCTGGCAATAGTAAAATCCGCCACAATATTTAAAATAAATAACCAGTTGATGCGTGTGTTGAAATTAGCTGAATAATCAGCTTCATGCTAAGAACAAGCTAGGGGCAGAAAGATTGATGACATAACCAGGCCGGAAGTTACAATGAAATGTCCTTTAAACCTTAAGAAACTACTAAAAAATCTGAGCCATGTTTTGAATTGGGCCTGAATTAAGTGTCCGAGACACGTTCTCACTGAGCCGATTGCAGGTACGCGATGTCGCGCACATATCCGACGAATTATAGCACCCGCTCCGCCGCGGCTCCGCGTCCGTGTCAACGCTTGCGCGCGCTTTGCCAAATAAAAAAAAACCCAAACAACTAACGAGAATTTCCAACCAGCGGCTTTAGACGTATCGCTGGAAAGGCCTTCTTTCATTGATTTCTTCAAATAACAGAATGCCAGGAAGAATATTTTCATAGGACGTATAGACCTAGTCCCCTTATTATTTTTCAACCAAGTTTTTCAACAGTAATTACGTCAGTGACTTTTTGGATAACTGCAAATGATGGACTGTAGCTTTAATATAGTTATCGAGCTTTATGGTGATGACGTCACGATGACGTCATCAAGTATCAGTTGACAAGCAACCAAATATTTCTATATTTTATCATTAAAATTCGATATTAATTCGAATATTTCTATATTTTATCATTGAAATTCGATATTAATTCAACTTGTTTCTTGCCATCAGACCGATCATAGCACAGCTCTGTGTGTTTGTTCCTACAAACTCTTTTTTTTCTTTTTGCAGCGAGTATAATTTCTTTTCCACAGAAACGTACTCTTACAAAATAGTTTTCCATGAGCTCCTTGCCGCTTAATGTTTTACTACATTCATATTAATATTTTTTTAAGTGGTTTGTTGTTTGTTTTTTTGTTGATCAATAGATGTAATGTAAAATCGTGACATTCGTACCTGAAGCTCGAAGAAGTGAACGAGGATTATCTCAAGTATTGACGGTAAGTACATATTTGTTTAACTCAAAACAAATTGGTTGAATAAGTCAGAAATTGCCTCAGATTGCACCACACGTTTGTTCATGTCCCATACGGCCGACGGCCAAGTACTGTGTGCATGCGCACTGCATTACCCATCCAACCAATTACAACCGGTGGGAAAAACAAAACACATTTCATTTTCAAACTTTGATGGTAATTGTAAAGAAAAAAATAATTGTGAACAATAATAAAGTGGAATTACAATACACTTTTCGAACCGTTAAAAAAGTGGAAGCTGGCGATTTACCTCTTTCACTTTCATCAGATATTTTTATATCCAAATCATTTTTAATAAAAATCAAAATTTAATAAAATTTAAATCAAAATTTAATAAAAAAGTCAGAGGTCATACGAAACAGCAACAACACAAAAATATTTCTGCATACGTTTTAATCGAATGCATATGCAGTTTTTCAAGAAAAACGTCTTGCACGTATGTAGTTTAAACATTATTCGATTCTAGATATCGAATACCTACTCGGTCGCATGGGCGAATACCTATTTCATTATTACATGCAGTTTGTAATATAGCGCGATACTGATGAGTCGGTATCGATACTCGCTCAATTCGTCAGTACTGCGCCGAGTCCTGTTTTGGATATGCTTCTGCGGCGGATCGATGCACACGTCCATTCAGGTTGACGTTAGATTTTCAGTTTCATTTAAGTTCCTAGCAGAAAATAAGCCGGTTGTGTGGGAACAGAATCACACAAATCATAAGGTCGTCCATCAAACTGGCAAAAAAGGTCGCTGTCTATTCCAAAGAAGTAATGGAGGTTTTCAGCACAGATGTGACCGCCGACGATGCGCGTATCCATCCCCCAAATCTCTGCGAATCGTGCTACAGGAAACTTTTCCATAAGAAGAAACAAGACTTGGCAGTCAAGTGGGAGCAACACTCTGAGGAGTGCGGGGTTTGCATTATATGCTGAACGGAGCAAGCCAGGAAGGCCAGCGAAGGTGCAAAACAAAGGACCATTCCTTAAGCAGCGTTCTGAACAAAAAAACACTTTGCCTCACTCGAAGTCCAAAAGAATCACGGAAAATCAAGCAGCAATTTCAGACAAACATGTAAAGTATACACCTGCCCAATTTGCGAAAAGTTTCTATCCTCCCCAGTACAGACCCAGTGCTGCCATATATTTTGCCTTGAATGTATGAAAGAGTACACAGCACACACAGAACAGGAAAATGCAAACTGTCCCAAATGTCCCAAACCTCTAAATTTCAAGGACATCTCGGTAGTTTCCGACTATTTCCTTCAGACCATGGACTTTGCCTGTGTTACTTGCACTTAATGTCATGCCCCAATTCAAGTAAAAGACACCACCAACCACGTCTGCCAATGTCTTTCGATGAAGAGATTGCCACCAATGTACTCAAAAGAAAAATCACAAGACGGCATATCTACAACATTCAGAACAGGAAGAAAGGTATGTGAATTCTTTTTTAAATATTTTATGATAAAATCAAAATAAAATTCTTGGAAATAAACTTCAAATATGTTTTTCAAAAATCAGAGGGGGGGATTAGGAAACAATGTATAAATGATGAAACTTTCATTTGACAAAGGGGAAAATTAGTTTAAACAAATTTTAAGTTTAAATAATAAATCAAGGAGACTTCAACATTGTTTTTCTGTGCAAGCCCAATTAGTCAGGCATAAAATAACTAATATAAAATTCATCGGTGGATTCAGGACTTTTCTTATGATTTACAATCTGCATTTTAATATCGAATGTTGTTTAAGTTGCAAAATTCCTACAAACAATTATTATCATCAAAAGAGTTAAGAGTTACTTATAAACATTGCCTGCAAATGAGGGCATGCTTATAATGTCCAAGTGAACATTGATTAATTGTTAATCTTAAAAAAAGAAATTCTTAAATACATTTACTACTCATGGAAAGCATCATTTTTGTTTTGCTACCAAAGCTGCAGTATCTGATGAG
Source organism: Patiria pectinifera (assembly GCA_029964075.1). Lineage (NCBI taxonomy): Eukaryota > Metazoa > Echinodermata > Asteroidea > Valvatida > Asterinidae > Patiria > Patiria pectinifera. The sequence goes on along the minus strand of CM057150.1, from coordinate 20,875,028 downwards.
TGCCATCCCATGATTGAGATGATAACTGAAGCTGTAAATGACAGTGCTGCTGTATACACTGAGACGGTAAGGATTAACTGTGCTGATCAGCATACAAAACTACACGTGTAGAACATGTAAAACCACATACTGTTTTTTTTTTACATAACTGTGTAGAAAACGTTCCGAATTTGTAAGTACCTGGGCAACACTGATCTCTGAAGTGTACTGATGTATTGCAATCAATGTGTAATTATTTTTTGAAGTTCTGGAATGAGGTTGAGGTTCACATGAAAATGAGTCTCTGTATAACAGAGGTGATTCTGAAATCTTGTCAAAACAAAATAAGTTTATCAACTTTGATTATCACACAGAGCAATGCTGCAGCAGATGTGAGACAGCGATTGTCACTGAAAGTTGGTCTATGGCCAAAAGCAGGACAGCTAGACCAGACTCTCAAGGACCTAAGCGTTCATCGACAGGCCTATCATGGTAATTCCTTCTTTGGAAACCATGTGAACAGGTGTTGCAAGGTATGTCAAATGTAACTTCGAAAACTTCAAACATTAGTAAAACAAAATATGTTCGACACCATAAATGTGTTGAATGCACATTTTCACGCAGGAAGAAAGCATCAAGAAACTCACCCAGTCCATAGTGGAGAAAACCAAGCAGCTGTGCCCAACTTCTCCCGCGAGACTGCATGATGCTGAGACTGTGGCTGAGAAGTACAGGCAGCCGCTCACACTCTTTGACAGATGTCATCAGATAAACAACTGTGCCAGACAAATGGATGACAAAGACATACAAGAACTGGGTAGGTCATGTATCTTAATTCAAAGAAAAGAAATTCCTTGAGGAGCAACTGAAACACTGTATTCACTCTGCTTGCAAGAATATTAATAAGAATGCAAATTACGAACACAATTACAACTACAATCCTGTTCTATATTCCAATACAGAAAGCTGCATCACAGCGTACTTCAAGTTCTTTCGGGATAATTTCCTGGATGAATCAGTGACACCTAAAATGCACATTTAAGAAGAACATGTCATACCCTGGATCAGCCAATGGAAGGTGGGCCTGGGCTTTCACGGTGAGCAGGGTGGCGAGTCGGTCATGCCAAAATCCCTCAAGGGGGATCTGGCCATCCTTAAGGCCGTCATGAAGAGGCATTGGCTGCAGACCAGCACTGTGATCATTGCAAAGTAAACTGTAGGGAATGTAGCATCTCATTGACGAAAGTGGAAGTAAATGGAATGGCGTGATTAACTTCCTAAGTCACCTGTTACGTAAGAACGTTTAAGACACATAAAAAGTATAACATGATTATTGATGTTAACTGGTGTACATGAGGGTACAATTCACAAGCAGCTTTTTATTTTCATACCTTGATGTTTATCACGCAGGCTTGATGCAGTATATAGAACTCACTATATTTATTCGGTTTTAAGCATAATATTTCAAATGTTATAGTTATTATTGCAGGAGAATTTATATAACAGAGGTAGGGATAGTTTATTATCAGGAGTCACGTGCAGTAACTATTTATGAATGAAATTTCCATATAATGTCAAACATGTAATGCATTAAATTAAGACTTGAAATAATTATAATCGAAAACCAAATAATTTGGCAAGAAAAAAAAGAGGGGACAAACCATGTTGTCAATAAATTGCAATATTTCACAGTATTGAGATGAGTTGAGAGTTTTGTTTGGTTTTGTCAGTTCATTGTCATTCACTTAACTAAATACCCCCACAAAAACTTCCCAAAAAAATGACTAAATCGGAAGAGGAAAGACTGCATGAGGCTGCAAAAGCCAGTTTACAATACAAGCTGTAAATTTGAGTTGAACTAAACCTCAGCTGTCGTGGCGCTTCGTCTCTTCGCATGTACGTGCGTTTGTGCGTACATGTAATGTACGTGCACGGCAGGTTTGAACACAAACACACGTAGTACTAATGAAATACGTAAGTGGCGCCAAAAATTCCCTCAAAACGAAACTCACCTGTCATAAAAACCTCCAAATGCATTTCATCCATGGCATCAAAAATGGCTGCAACAGGTCCTCTACTCGTAATTAATGAAAGAACCACAACTTACATAAATGATTCTCGAGTAGAAAATGGAGTAAATCTACACCAACTTTTTCACGAAACTTGAACAAGTCATTGAAAGAAGTGAATCTAAATGCAACAGTTTCGAGCCGAATCGCTTAGAAATTCAAAGATAATCGTTACTACAGCCTGAATTTGCTGATTAATATGAAATGTGCACTGAATATTTCACAATACCTTCTTCACATTTCGTGCAATTTATCCAGCTAAAATTGTCAAAAATGTTTCACACAAATTGCGCGAAACCTAAGTTCACTGGTTGCTATGTGCAGCTAGGTAAATTTCACGCGCATGCGCACTGACCTATTGGCCGCCGTGGACATACGTGACCACAGAGCATAAAGAATAAAAAAATAATAAATCGGGGCCCTTTATCGGGCCCGCACCCCACGCCATAATTTTTCGGACCCCCTTTTGGGGAACCTACATTTTTTTGGCCCCCTAAACAAAATTGTAAGTTTTGGATCCGCCCTTGAAAGCGACATCATAACAAAACAGATAATATGGTTAATCCTCGACAATTCCTATAACAATATATCAAACTTCTGCAAATTGGTAGAGTTACAAGTTAAAGGGACGCTACGTCCTATAAAAAGCACCCAAAGAGGGCTAAAAACGCCTTTTAAACGAAATCTTTTTTTATGTAACCCTTGCGAGAACGAATTTCAAGGGTCAAAAGTTTGCCTCAAATACCGGCGGGTTCATTCCATCATCCATAAAGAGCTCGTTATTTACGGGTCACTGTCCACCTCAGCCCAGGTCAGAGGTTTATTCATGCGCACTGACCAACAGTAGTGAACAGAGAGTGCAGTTTACACATGCCCTAATCCCGGCTTATCTCTCTGCTAGACATACAATGGATGTATTCAGGTACAATTTGTACATGGTGCTTGACAAATGGTGTTTCAAAGGCGTTGGAGTAATGTAATCCGATAATCCTTCAACAATGGTGGCCCTTGGCGGAGCGTGGTTTCTTCGGACGTGCGAGAAACAATATAGTGTACATCGATGCGGTGTGTGGGTGGCAAGCCTATTTGGGATGAGATAGCTGTCCAACCGGCGGGTGTATTCAGGTACAGTTTGTACATGGTACGTGGCAAACGGTGCCGGCACTCTGGATGTAATCCCCTGGGCTAGTTGACTCATTCTCAATGAGCCCATGGGCCAGGCTGGATGACCTTTTGCCAATATACCAATATTCAATATTCATAACTTAGGATCATCCTTTTCAAAAAGCTCAGACACTTGAAACCTGCCAGGAACCGGCGGTTACAGGCAGTTACCCGCCGGTTGGATAGATATCTGATCCCTTATAAATCACACACATACACGACGTGTACCGTTATTTTCATCATTGAATCGTCTGTCTGCGTGCATATGGACACAGAAGCTGGAGGCATGGAAGACACTTATATTTGGGGTCCGCTCATAATCAATGAAGCGTCGGACCTATTAGCCGGAATGTATGCCTCATAGGTCCGACGCCTCATTAGTCCGAAATTTTGGACTTATGAGGCGTCGGACTTATGACACGGCCCCTTATATTTAAGGCTTGAAATATATGTATGCTTATGACACAAAATGTCAACCGCGTCAGAAATCGACAACCGTCTTTCAGTGGCGTACCCAGCTTTTGATGCAAGAGGGCAACCGCAATCCCAAGCCGAAATGAAGACATGTTTTGTTTTTCTCCGGACTCTTGGCCTCATTAAATTAAAACAAAGCGCAGGGGGGGGGGGGGGGTTGGTACCCATCTTGCAAATGGGGGGCGCTCTTGAAAACTGACCATTAATATGCATAATGGCAAATATATGCCGATTTTCAAGACGCATTGTAATGGTTTTGGAGCTTGGAGCTTGTTTTTTTTCACAAGTCAGAACTATGTAACCAAGTTGGGAAATTGTTACTGCAAAAAAATGTATTAAAAAAAACGCAGAGGGGTATCCCCCCCCCCATACGCAACTACCATATTTCTAAGGAAATGAGTAAAATTAGGTTAGTTTCCTTTCAACCCGATCTTTAAAATATCATGACTAAACAACTTAAAACATACAAATTTCGGCGATTTTAGGACGACGTGTCCATTAAAGATGTCTTACAGTCCGTAGTATTTTTGAGTTTTACCCGAAACACAGCAAAAAAGTACTTTACTTTTGAGGGATGCCTCTAACAATCACGTTTGGTTATGGAAACATTTCTTCAAAAATTTGAAATGTGCAGCCAGACAGTTATTTGTTTCTCGTAGGCCAGACTGATTCCCGACTTTTGTTAGGATAGGATAGATGATGTAATGACCGAAAACCAGACTACTTGAAGGGAGGATCAATTGTGTGCGAAAGCAAATCAAATTACAAGCTTATTTCAAAGGGTTGTGGAAGCCAAATATTGACAACAGAAATGTGTTAAAATGACAAATATTAACAAGGGCGGCGGAACGCTTTTCAAACTGGGGGCAACACAAAAAAGGGGCACTTATCCCAAAAGGACAATTTCCGTCTGTGAAAGCGAGAGCCCTTGGGCTCTGCAATGGGGATTCATTGCATTTTTTTTTCGGGGGGGGGGCCAAAAAAATATATTCAAAAGAATCCCTTTGGAGGCCCGTCCTTTTAAGACAAGTAGATTTTATAAATCATATTGTTTGCCTAACCATGGTTCTTAATAAAAATATTGTGTACCGCAGTAGTTGACAGTTCTTGAAACAAATATTCTGTGTCATTTTCTGTGTTGTTCCAAGCAGGCAAAACACACAATGAATGTGTTTAAATGGTGATAACCTTTTCATCTAAAATTAGCTTATGAAATTGGCTTTCCTGTCATTATTTTTTTTAGTGCTACACATGTTTTTAAGTATGAACTATATTTTATAGGGTTTGGGTTCCGCTTTTTTTGACTCACCTCAGTGTATGATATTTGTAAGGCTTGGAAAACGAAACCCAAACAAACAAAAATGGGACAACCTTATCCTAGATCAATTTAGTCAAAATGTTGTACTTAGTCATCTGAGGCTGTAAATTAGAAAAGAAGTATCCTCCAAGCGAGGTTCCTAGCTGTTGTTCACATTACAGACTATAAATGTGAATGGGATCGAGGGCTGGGAACCCTGCAAGAAACATTATTGTCTTGCAGAAAATTGTTTAACATTTGGAAGTATTCCCAAAAAATTAAGCTTAACATGAGACGATTTATGTCGCTGTCTCCTTCAAAAAATGACGACTTTTATATTGCTAGAGAAATGCCGTTAATCAAAGAAAATACAAACAAAATTTTTTGTGAAGATTGAAAATAGCGGGGACAGTTATCCTTTAACTTTGTGCCTTTCTTTTCGTTTCAGTTAGGCTGTACCTGAACGTGATATCCTGATTGGATTGAGCAGGACAGTTGTTCACCAAGAGCAATAACAGGTAAATTTGGGTTTTCTAATTCTTGAAATAAAAAAAATGAATACAAAAAGCTTAGGACTGAGTGGTAGGCAAAAACCGAGGTGAACATAGACTAACATTGTGGTATAAAACTGGGGAGTGGGGGTAAATGGGATGTCTGCAAATAGAGCTAAAAGTACTTGAAGGGCTGCCTAACGTGGGAGACATAAACAAGTTCCAGGATATTCCCAAAAGTTATTGAAAAGAAAACGTTTTGACGTTGACATAATTATTGTAAGCGACTATATTCTTTTATTTGGGGGGATTTCCTTGAGGTTGTTCAAGTCCCCCACGTTGCGCAACCATTCTCCTAATTTTTAGCCCAGTTTACGGACACCTCATTGTTTTCCCCTGTTTTCCTTCTTTGGCCTAAATATCAAGATCTTATCATTTTTCATTTAATGTCATATTTATTTTTGTTAGGGGAACTGTGCTAGAAGGTATAACTTTGTGAATTTGAAGCTCATCAATACTGACGTTTGGCGAGCCTGCTTGATGACATCTGGAGACAAGGTAAATGTGCGCAACTTAAAGGTGCACTGGTAGCCACTTTGGATTGTTACTATGCCCTAATCATTCAGTCACTTATATGCTTAAGAAAATGTTATTGAAGTCAGGAAGTGTAACTAGAATCACCGAAATAACTTATAAAAATAAAATAATAAAAACAATATACCCGAATATGGGAACAAACATATTACACGACAGGTATTACAGATTTATGCAAATAAGCCCTATCTCCTCTAAAACTCCAGCTTGGTAACCATCATTTTCGGATTCAGCACCTCATTCAGAAATATCGCCTAGTCTAATAAAATCACCGAGACAGTTTAATTTAAATTTGAAGAAGTACTTGGAAGTACGTCAAATGAGGAGAAAAGGCAGTATTTATTCTGGATCAACTCCATTAATAATAGTCTACAGTTCTATTGTTCAAAAGTCCTGAAACTTGAATGCTTTATATGTAACAGTAAGTTTTAATACGATTCCAATGATTTCCTTCTCATTTCAAGAAAGTCACATAGCTGTTTATGAATCACTTTTGACTTTTTTCTTTTACAGATTCAAATTCTACTGTGCAACACAGAATCGATTTTATACGCAGACATTATCGGGCCTCACTAAAACGCAAAGGGTCACGTGCTACACATTAGGTTGTTTTTTAGGTTGAATTTCCGAACGTAACTAGTAGTAGTTATTCGATTCTAATTAAACTGTTTGAATAGTTATGGAAGTTGTAGCTTCTGTAGGCACACTACCTAGAGGGGGCAGATTGCTTCTGGCTAAAGTCCTTGAAATGGCTGCAAAAGCACTCCGTATGTATGACACCGGACAAGAGTTCGTTCGACGTTTGAAGAACGCTGTTACGGCCCTCTTTATACGTGATCTAACAGACAACGGCGCGACTGTTACCGATATGGATGAAGTGCTCAATTGTGTGCGTCCGGTAGGATTGGCTATAGCAAATGCGTGTGACGATACTCATAATAGAGAGACAGAGAACGGCGACGGCGCAGCCGGGACGAGGGGAGATAATCGCGGTTCTTGGAGCAGACTAACAAACGTCATTGCTGATTTGATGCTGACTTTCTTTATGATGATTAAACGCTTGTTTAAACAAGGGCACATCAGATTCCGTGATGAAAAGAATACGTGAATTAAAAAAGCCGGAACACCTAAATTTCATGGACCACTTGCTGGTTCTATTTCGATGCACTTGTTGCAGTTGCTTTGCTCCTGAAATTCCTGCATACCTTCTGAAATCCCTGCAAACCTTCTAACTACTTGTAGCAAAGGCTGCGATTGCCACATCGAGTAAACTAAACGCCTAAATTCAAGCGGGCGATATTAACTATTGACATGAATGTTGTTAACTAAACCACATTCAAGAGAGATTGCATGCGAGGTAATAACATAAATATTTGAAATGTCTGTACGCCACTGAAATAGAAATAATTAACAAAGGTTTATTGAAAAATGTAAAGGCCTTGGTCTTTTAGCTAAAATGCCTTGTTGTCATACCTTTTGTGTGTGTTTTGTTTCGTTAGCGTGAATGTTATGGACAATTAATGCGAATAACGATAACACGATAATCATTTAAAATAGTTACGTCTAAAAATATGCAAAAGAGCTAGCAAAAAAATAATGTTGAACACACCCGTTGATTAAGCGAGTTGTATATTGTTTTTGTATGCGGGTGTCATGATGCCATCATATTTAATAAATTGAGGATACTCAAGGTTGAACTAATATGTTCTCGCACTTTACCAAAACGTTTCTGTCCTGTTTGTATTCCCAAAGGCCAGTTAATACAAGGGAAACCAATTGCAAAACGAAATTCATATCGCAAACAATGGTGGACGCAACCTTGTCCCCATTGCTAACTTTATTTCCAGCCTCGTTTCCAATAGTAAGCCCTGGATAGGAAACTTTCATCCTGTCTCCTGATTCGATACCGCAATTTGTTGGATGATTTGTTGGAATGAATGGATTCATATCGTGCAGTTGATGTTGTTATTTTCATATCCAATTTGCTCATATTAATATGAAATGTGATATTGCACATTGGCGGGATAAGATTGTAACATTTCAACTTCGAAAACAATCGCGTTTTCGTAACTCACGGCGCGACGAATTGATTGTGCTCTTACTCCAGACACCGCATACAAAAACAAAAGCTAGTGTAACGTACAGGCAGGCACCAGATAGACTATTCCTCATTTGCATGCTTGTCCAAAATATTTGCACATGCAAATGATCCAATACCAGGTTCAGAGAGCAGGTAGTGTTGGGTGCGTACTGCTCGACACCATGGGGACGAGGTTGTTGTTGACGCTCTTCGACCGTATTTTTGCGTCAAGAATTTAGTTTTGCTTTCGCTTTCACGTGAAGTATGAACCGCGCTTCAGTCAAGTAGTCCACTATTCTTGCATTTTTTGTGCATGTTGAAAGCACGTCCCGGTATTCGAACCTTGGATTTGAAAATGTATATTGTTAAAACAAATACACTATGTATATTTGTTTGATAATTGCACATCAGAGGATCATTTTAAAAGTCTTTAAAAACTCTGGTTAAAGTTGCATACTCCTCACACTATTAGTACATGTATATTTTTTCGGAATTTGAAATGATTTACTGAATTTAAATAATACATTTTTCAGTTTGTTTTAACGAAAAGAATAATCAATCCCGTTTTTGACGTCTGCAAGCTTAAAAATAACAAAGGCCTTCATAATTCATTGTATGTACAAATGAGCCAGCCTTTTCGAGAGCCGATTTATTGATGGATCATTTAATTCAAATTGTGTAAATACATGTAATTTAATAATAATTAAAAAAGTAATAGGAGATGTAACTTTTATAGCACGTCGATATGGTTGGGATAGTAATAATGCTGAAATAATATTTCTTAAAACTTATAATTACATAATGAATATTAAATGGCAACATTTCACTGTTTGCTCACAATGTAAGCATGCCTTTGGGACATTTTGTATCACGTATTGAATGCAACGAAAATTTTGGATTTGAGATAATGTCAGATTTTAACACAAAAGGTGCATAATCATTAATGGTGTCTGTATTGATGACGTCACCCTTGGTTTATATATGTGCTTACTCAAGGGTAGTCTGGTTCCCTGTCCTCATTGTCCTTTGGACTGAAAATGTGGGGACATGTAGCTAACAGTGAATCCTGCATACATCAGGAGGCATCCCTTCTGATGTATGCACATTATATGTATGACGTGCATATAATCCCGCCTCCTGAATTCAAAATCACAACCGTAATGTTTGCCCGCAACCAGCCAATAGACCTATATCATGTCACCACCATTTTAGTCACGTTCCCTGTGTCAAAGAACAGTATTGAATGATAATTATGTTGTGCAAAAAGGAACCAGACTAGTTTTCCCTCCAGCCTCACCATGGTTACATTGATTTGAATGGGAAAACATATCAAAGGGCTGCAATATCATAATGGTCTATTGCAAAATGGCAATGGGCCCTGCCATGAATGAGCAAATTTCGGATATTGTGAACTTTGATTTTGCTGAATTTAATAGTGTCTCTGGCTAATATCCATATTACAAACAGAGAACTTGCTTTTCAGTATTTACAACATATGCCGTTGAAATGACTGAATGTTGCCTTTATGGAGACACTGGCAATTTTGCCTACTTGTTGTGGTAGGCCTAGGGTCAGTTTTTAGATAACCATGTGTTTAAGTACCGTCAATGCACACGATAGTCTAGGCTTAAGACGTCAGTGATCAAGAGCGATAGTAACAATGATGTGTAGCGCCCTTGCAAATTTTTTCCCCCCTTTCTCTCACTAACGTCTTGGTCAAATCGGAGGAGTGGGGGCGTGGTCATTTTAATATGTAAATAGGACCGTCTGTATCCATTCGAACAAACCGGCAGTTACCATTTGCCGCAGTACTTAGTCGCACCCTCGCGCGGGGTATCACTGCGTTGCATAATCGGGGCCGTATCATAAGTCCGACGCCTCATAGGTCCGACGCCTCATAAGTCCGAAATTATTTCGGACTAATGAGGCGTCGGACTTATGAGGAAAACAATTTATTTATTCCGCCTCATAGGTCCGACGCCTAATAAGTCCGACAACGGAAAAGCGAGGCGTTTAATTTGTCGGACTTACGAGGCGACGGAGCTATGAGGCGTCGGAGCTATAAGGCGTCGGACTTATGAGGCGTCGGACCTATGAGGCGTAGGACTTATGAGCGGACCCCTCATAATCAGCAATCGATGCTTGATCACCACGCGTATAGGCCGTATGTTTACAACCGTTGGGCAAGCCGTTGAACCTTTCTCGATCGCTGATTGGTTCCCTAGGGTAAAATAAAGAAAACCGCTAATACGAAATGGCCAGCAAGACGTTAGTGCCAGTAGGCCCGCTGTTCCACTATCGATCTACTATCAATCATACTCATCTATTAAAGTGGCACTAGGTCCTGAAATCCCAAAAATGTTATGTTTTGGATTATTTACTTAGCCTAATTCAAGCATCTGGTTGAAAGAAAACCAACCTAATGTTTTACTGTTCCCGAGAAAAGACGAAAAAAAATACCTTTTTGTTTACATCGGACATGACGGAGTACGAATACGTTTTTCGTGTCGTTCCCAGTGTACGATATACACGTTGTGTCTCGGGAACAGCGTGCGGTGACCAATCACCGATGCAAAAAAAATGTGGTTTCTTCAACGTCCGCAAAAGGCGAACACTTAACGCGTACGAATGAAATCACAACTAGCATCCAAACAGCTCGAATTTATGGGGTCGCAAAAGTGGACCCTGAAATTCGTTCTCGCACGCATAATACAGGAATAACACAAAAACGCCCAGTTTTGAAAGGATAGTTGTGTGGATGTTTATATTCTACTTTTGAATGTTATTTCCGATTATCATCATCTCGTTCAAAGCGCGGTTTGTAGCCCAATTGGGCTGTTCCAGGACCCAGTGTCCCTTTAACATTTAGATAACGACATTCACTGTAATAAGCCATTTCGGAGTTACAAAAATGTACTACTGCACGTGCACACATCAGTGTCGGAAGATAAACAAAGCAGATAAATGCACACAAATCTATGGCGGACGTGGTAATCGAATCCACATTTTGCAATTTTGTTCTAGTAAAACAGAAGATGGCAATTTTTGTTCGCACAAAAGTTGGATCACACGAAACAACGTAAATCATGGTGCCGTTGAAAACAATCAACATTTTGCATTTACTTCAAAATAAGAACTTCTTTTTTAATTTCGTTGGTACCCCGCCATGATTTTGCACGCATATGGCGAACTGTTTATTCCAGACCCTAATCGGTGTCATGGGATGTGCGCATGCACAGTAGTACATTTTTGTAACTCCGAAATGGCTTATTACGTTGTGAATTGTGTTAAAAAAACAGGCTGCGTCGCGCAAACGGCGGCCTCAGACGATTATGTTGCGCGATGCTCGAATGTCATGTGGATTCGAATCACGCGCATACATGCACGTACGTAAGTGCGCAGCCGATGAATTTGGTTGCGTGGCGCGTACGGTACGAGTGGGATTTGGCTGAAATACGTCTATACGCGCAGATTTGTGCTCACAGACGCGAACGCAAATGTCGTGTCTAGGTTTTATTATAAATATGTTTATATAACCGACATATAGATCCTTGTCATTTAATGGTGGAACTCACTTTACGTGACATTCGATATTGCTCCCATTCACGCTGCGGCTCAAAAAGTACTATCCGCCCATGGGGAATGGGAAATACTATTCAACAGTTAGGATACGTTTTGTTCCATATTTGAATACTATGCTATCGATCACTCGCGTCTTTGGCCAAGTCGATGCACAAACTTGAATAGTGATGCAAAAGTAAGCAATCATGCTGCAGACGCAGAGGTGATCCAATCAAGGGGGGGGGGGTCCCCATATGTTTACGGGAGCCTGCGGGGACAAAGATTTCGTAGCACCATAGAACATCACACAAGTAAACAGTATGACGTCATCAGTGAAGAGCAGTTGCTCTTTCCTGCTATTTTGTGTCATAATTTTATGTATACTTTCATGCTTAATTAATACATAAGGTGGTGGTATGCAGTTACTTGATTGTATACAATGAGATTGTATACAATGAGATTGTATACAATGAGATTGAAAAAACCGTTAGAAGTTAGTTTTGTTTTAATTGGCGAAGCGCGCGCAAGCGTTGGCAAGACGCACACGCGTGCGCGGTTGCTATAATTTGTCGGATCACTGCGCGACAAGGCGTAACTGTAATTGGCTCAGTGAGAACGTGTCTCGGACGCTCAATTCAGGCCCAATTCAAAACATGATTCTGCAACTTTTGATTTGAAATCGAGATCCTAGAATGCTGTTTTTCTCGGAATAAACTGAGCTGAAACTTCATCAGGTTAGTTGTTCAGCACCCTTCTTTAGATTTTGAGCACGTTTGTTGCTTCAAACGAACAAAATGCACAAATTACAAATGATGGACTGTACCTTTAATGAATAACTGTTTAAATAAGATAAACTTTCAGAGCTTTTTTCAAATAAGGAAAAACACAAAAAATGCTCCCAAACAAGGCAACATAATTTGTTCTCTTCTCATCTTATGCCAGCTGACAACCCGAATGGTTGCTACAACTAAAATTTCAAACCAACAGGAAAACATTGGTCCCCCTACTAGAAATTTAAATCATTAAACAGTCACCGTTATATGTCATATCTATAAAGCTATTCGAATAATGTACTCAGAGCTTACATTGTATTAATGCTACAATAAGTAAAATTGTGTTATCAGTTTGTAAAGAGTTACTCGGTAATTACGTTTGTTGTTTGATATGTTTCAATGGAAAGACCGGCGCGGATGTGGGTTTTAGTGGATACTAAACTTTTATTTCGACTAAATAATCACTAAGTACACTTAGACTACCTGAACAATTTCAAAAAGAGCAGCGGAGGATTATTGGATGAAAATTGATGCACTGAGCAAAAATTTATATGCATTACCATATTAGTATTGTTCATGTATAACATGGAGAACTGGAGGAAGCATGGGCAAAAATACCCCCCCCTAAAAAAAACCTAAAAAAACAAAAACAAACAAAACAAAGTCAAACCAAATAACCCAACAACAACAACAACAAAACCAAAAACGCTCTTGTCAGTTTCTTTTCCTTCTTACATGTTAGTCAACATCAGCAAGCGTTTGATATATTTCCCCTACTGTGTTTAAAAATGAAATTACTCGTAAAATTGATGGGAAAGAGTTGATTTGTTACTTTCTTTGTAAGTAAGTTCAATAACAAGTTTATAGAGTAGATTGTTACCTAAAAATAGCTGTAATCATGAATACAGCAATCTATGCATCACAAGAATTGTGCCAGTGTCATTATTTTTGTCAAGAAATGTCAAGGACAGTATTACATGGGCTTTTTCGTGATCCCAAATTCACTCCGAACTTTGACAGCAATACATTTGTTCAACTTAAACATATCCTCATACGACAGGTACAAAGCCTGCTTCACAGAATATAGGCATACAAGAAGTGTACAAAACGTGGAAACTCGCGACTCGACAATACAGACACCTTGGTAGCAAACGCTGCCTGATCTAGCCGCACATTGAACGGCCTTTAAAACTCAGCCGCACATGCAATGTTATGTGGAGGTCCACTTGCTTTACCTAGCACCCCCTCTCCCCCCTCCTCAATTTCACAATCGATAATACCCCCAGTCTGAAAATTGATATTTAGAGGGTGCCGCAGAAGACGTAACCCCGGATGTGTCTGGCACGGTGTTGGGTTTTTCGAATTTAAAATTTTCTTTTCCGAATCGAAACGGATAACAAAATATTCTGATTGGTCCATTTATAAATAGCATGAATAATCTAAAGTTTGTTCTTGACAATAATTATAAAATCAAGCAAAAGCTGATATTATGTAATCAAGATATAATCAGAAGTGACAAAGAGGCCAAAATTGGGATGTAAACTCCGATCAACTGAGAATAAGCAGTGGCGTAGAAACGGGGGGGGGGGCGACGTTGTTGCCCCCCAGTCGCCCCCCCCCCCTGAGATTTGGAGTCTCTAAAAAAAATCATTGATCTACATGACACCCCCCCCATGAAATGTTCCAGCCCCCACTGAAAAATTCCTGGCTACGCCACTGAGAATAAGACATTTTACTTCCAACCATTCTACGTATCTGTTTCTTGTTACCCCTCAGCCGAGAGGCTGGATGGATATTGTCATTGCCTACGGCGTCTGTCCGTCCGCCCTTACAGGGACCACTTGTGGGGTACCTGTCCTTTGTTTGAGGTACACAAACAATGAAATGTTTAGGGAAAAAAAGGGACCAAGAAACGAAATCTTTAGAAATAGGGACAATAGGACAACAATGGAGGTACCCCGGAAGTCCATCTGGCTGGAATGTCCGTTCGTTCGTCCGTCCGAGAAGCTCAGTTTCCGGATATAACTTCAGTAACAAATGTTGTTTGAGATTGTAAATCTCAAATATGATTATATTCAATACATGGCGCGGAGAGGGCGCTCTTGTGATCCTGCAGAAAATGAGAAATAATTTCAGGCTTGGGCTTGTTTTTGGGTTGTTGTTTTTGGCTGTGAGGTCCTACAAGATTGGGGGCTGTAACACCATTACAAATCACATTCGAATATAATAATATTCGAGCATACAATTTGTTGGCGTAGTCATCATACAGATCTTTCAAACACATCTTGTTATAATTGAAAACAATGCAACTTAAAAGAAAAAATACTGCAGCATTTAGACGGTTACAAGGAGGGGTTAAATAGTTTAACGATCATTGATTTCCGGGAAGGGGGGGGGGGTGGTATTACCCAGTCTATATTGTTCAAGCCAGTCCCCCTTTTCCAAGCAGGAATTGTGCGCTGTAAAAGGAGCAGTGACTGTGTTGATTTAACTTAGTGGTATGGTATGATACGCGATAACCCGCCTACGCGATAACCCGCCGCCGCGAGAGGGCGCTATCAAAACCAAACAATCAGAGTTGTGGCATGAGGATCGCACATTTGGAAACAAAATGGCTGATTATTCATCAGTGTACATATATAATTCATACACAATAATCGCACGCTGCACTGTACACATAAAGAACGGCCATTATGGTTCAATAGTCTGAAGTTGTCGCACCTCTCTCTATATACGGCTCTGCAACCAATATCACCCACGAACCCCTCGGACGATATTGGTTGGTAGTGATAGCACCCTCTTGTGACGGCCGGTTATCGCGGCGGCGGGTTATCGCGTATCTAACCAACGTCTATCCCCTACACTACTGCAACTCTGAACGCGGACCCCAAATTGCGGGTCATTTAAGTCCAATACCGGCCAGCCAGTTCACTGTCAGGTTGACCTACATCTATGACGTAGGGGTCAGCCTAATAAAGTATCTACCTCTATTTAAATATCTAGTTTATAAAGCTGATTATAAGCACGGGGCCGTTGCCTGTCCTCTTATACACGTGTGTTACAGGGTCTGCTCTCCTGTGTATTGTAGAAAACGGAGGTAGATTTCCAAAAATGTTAACCCATCTCAGCTAATTCCCGTAATTACATGTCTCAAGAAGACAACTCATTGTTATC
This sequence comes from Patiria pectinifera, assembly GCA_029964075.1. Lineage (NCBI taxonomy): Eukaryota > Metazoa > Echinodermata > Asteroidea > Valvatida > Asterinidae > Patiria > Patiria pectinifera. The sequence goes on along the minus strand of CM057150.1, from coordinate 20,859,372 downwards.
GCAGCATAGCAAAGGAAACAAAGAAATCTTGCAAGCTTTTCCGGCCCTCCCCAATTCCTTGGACTCGCGAGTAGAGTCCGCTTGCAAAAAAAACAGAGACTTGCGGCAGACGTCCAACATAATGATGAGCAAACCCGACCCGAAACCGAAACCGACCCGAAACCAACTTCGGGTCGGGTCGGGTCGGTTTGTCCATCTTTTCAGTCGGGCTGGGTCGGTTTCGGTTTAGTCATCTTTTGAAAACAAACCCAAAAATAAACCAAAATAAACCGAAACAGTTGAGAAATTCAGGTGATGCAATATTACTGACAGTTACTGTGACCGCAGCCCATTGTGGTGTGGCCACCGGGCGCACTATCAAGTTCCCACGGTATTAATTTCTCCAGCCGGATCGGGACTGACAGTGAAATAAATATAGACTGAAAGCTTGAGAGTGTTTAATCAAAATTTTGGAAACAAATCCCCCGTTTGTCTTAAAGCATAGTATCATCGACCCTGATCACAGAATGGCCAGTCCTAAGTTTCGTTAGATCAGACACAGGCCAATTGGCGCCATCCCAAATGTGGCCAATTTTGCATTTAATCAACATTTTGAGAACAAAAACAAAACCAGTATCATTTGATAGCCTGGAACTCGTACATTATGGAAATATAACGATTTGGAAAGAGCGATTTTAGATCAGACCAATTAACTTAAGAGCGGCCCGAAAAGCGCGGAGGGTGGGCGTGGCCGTCAGTCCCTCTTTTTCCTTTTCGCTGATACCGTTGCAACGCAACGGTAAAGGAGAAAATGAAATCAGTTTATATTGATGCCTTGGGAGAAAATGAAATCAGTTTGTATTGATGCCTTTGCACTTGTGGAGCATGAAAATATTACTTAAGATGGCTTTTAGGTCAGACTAATTACCGTAAGACCGGCGGGAAAAGTCAGAAAGGGGCGCGGCCTCAACCCCCTCCGTGTACATTTTGGCTCCTATCGTCGCAAAGCGTTTCTTAAATCCTGGCAAGTTTCTTTGACAGTTTTTTCCAGATGCCTTGCGGTTATTTTGACACCAGGTTTATGAAAATGTGGCATACCTTCATCACAAAATGCCCAAATGTCAATTGTTCCCATGCACATGAAAGCGTGCAGCTGAGTGCCGACTAACAGATCGAATAGAAGCTGTGCAAAAGTACTTCAAATTAAAAATGGGAAAATGAAACAATTTTTTTTGATGCTTTGGCACATGTGGAACACGAAAATATAATTGAGAGTGATATTTGGTCAGAATAATTAACTTAAGAGCTGTACGAAGAGCGCGGAGGGGGCGGGGCTGCAACACCTCCCATGTACATTTTGGCTCCTATTGACGCAATTCATTTTTTTGTTTTACATCCTACCAAATTTTCTCTGACAGCTGTTCAGATGCCTTGCAATTATTTTGACACCATGTATATGGCAATAGGGCATACCTTCGTCACAAAATGCAGAAAAACAATTAGTAACGAACAGGTGAAGAAACACTTTTGTTATTCACATTATAAAGTTTTTTTTTCATTATTTGTTACACTCTCCAAAACATCATCAAAATACATATCTTTTGGAATTGCAAACCTCAATGAAGTTTGATTTGAACAGGTGCCATGTCTTGTCATGTCATTATAGGCCTAACACTGTAGAAAGTGGCACAAATTGATTTTTGAGTGTTTGTGTTCAACGAACCATATCTCTGGTTTGGCAAAAACAAAATTACTAAAACAATAAAAGCATTTGAAAGCTGAATATTCAAGGTTTAACATTATACAAGCATCATGAAATATATTTTAATATTCCAAGGACACAGAGCCCGTTTCTGCTTGCAGCCTTTTGGGGGGGGGGGGGACAGGCTGTATTTAGTTATTTTAATTTAGTACCATTGAATGCACGAACGAATTCTGACGTCATTCTGAACAATATAGAAACATTGTGTGCTAAGTCTATAGGAGACTGTGATATAACAGGGACAAAGGGAAACGCAAAGCATTGTCCTCAGGCATATAACAAATCACGACTGTTTAATGGGGATCAAATAACATGCAAAAGACGCTTATTGAGGTTGCCCGGCGGTGGCCTGTCGGCATGAAATCACAGGGCACATGGTCCATAGTCATTTATGAATGCAGAGAAACGAACAGCACAAAGATCTCACACACATGCTTGGCAGTTCAGAGGAGTCAAAATTATTGGAATCAACTTTATCCGACACTTGTCTGCTTGTCAGCAACGAATTAGAATGGCAAGGCATTCAACAAATGACAACAAAACAGCGACTTTGCCTTTTCAATATAACACAAATCCCCACAGGAGACAAATTTGTCAAAACGTTCATGAATGCTACATCCATGAAAAACACTGCACACGAAATGAAATATATTAGTGAAACTTTGAAATTGCAACCAACAATGGACCAAACTATTTAGTGGAACGAAATTGAAGTATCTTTCTATCGCATTTACATAATGATTTATACAACATAAGGTAAAACCAGTATTATCCCGCTCTAGAAACCCCCATGATCCTAAAAATCCGTCCTGATGTTCCAATCAACATGAAAATAGACCAGGCACAAATTTGTTTCTCTCTCAAATTGAAGAAGATTCAATGTGGGGTGGGAGCTTCTCGGCTCCACAGTCTGAAAACAAGATACTACAAAGCAAGTTTTTTTTTAAAAAAGACACATGTTCTTCCAAAACACAATGATCGGATGCGACGATGGGACACTTCACTTAGCATAGTTGCATCATTATATTAGTGGGGAAGAAAAGATTAAATATCTCGGGAATTGTGCCTTTGGTGATACAAGCGTATTAATTGGCACACATTCAGAGTACGTCTACTATAATCAGACACATATTGGGCTTAAAGGCCATGGCAGATGTGTCCTTTGAAAAAAAAAAAATAGGCTGAATAAGGCCAAAAAAAAATTCTCGGCCTCTAATCAGACCAAAGTTTCGGAATTGATGCGGCGACGCGGCTGTTTTTTTTTCAAGCTTGGATTGTACAGACAAGGTGGGGTACTATTTTGTTTTTTTCGGGTGTCCTCATGTACATTTGTGTCCTCCACAATTTGCCTTGGTGCAATTTCCCATTCCTTGGTGCTCTTTGGTAAAAAGAAATTGAGGAGGTGCGGCAATAGAGGGCGCTGTTGGAGCTACCGCTGAACATTTTGGGGAAAAAAGGTTGACGCGCATGATTAAAATCGACGCGCGCGCTGACCAGAGACCGACCATTTTTTTGGCCTAACAGACAATATTTAAAGGTGTCAAAATGGCTGCCATTGCTTGTTACACCTATATTTCTTTTTCAAAGGTCAAATCTGCGATGGCATGCTTGTATCATCAAAGGTACATCCCATCACCTATCTGCCGCAATATATATGCCTATACAGACACACAAGGTATATCGGTAATAAAATCGAATCTTCTCAAACTGTAAGGGCAAGTGGTGCCAATGATCATCTGCACTGAACAGCGCGTCCCAATAAGGAAATGGCGTCCAGCACCTAGCCCTTCCAGAAGCCCCCCCCCCAAAAAAAACCCCTAAATGACAAAGAAAACTGTAGAACAGTCTGCGCATATCAACAATGTGCCCTTTTTGTTACGTCCAACTCCCCCCCCAGCCTCCCCCCCCCCAAAAAAAAAAACCCAACACATTGCTATAAACGCCTATGAACTCTAAGTTTTGTAGTTTTCCTACCCACCACATTGTAGTAAGTGGTACAATTCTAACATACTTTACATTACCTCACTTGGGTTTCACTAGGTGTTCCTCCATCAATACAAATTACAGAAAGCAGTGCACAAAATACCATTTCCACCATATATTTCAATGTGTATTAATATATGTTAAATGCAGGAAAATACCTTTGACTTACACTTTTGAATTATAGCATGAGGAAACAAATCCACACTAGCTGCATAGTGCCCATCACGGTTTACAACTGCAGTTAACTGGATCTTGTGTCACGACAGACTACCACATTAATTGGATCACCATGGAACCAAACGTTTTGAAGTTTAAAAACTAAGCACAGTCGTTGTGAAACCTCAAACTGTACTATTACAATATGTTTTTCTAACCTCATGTCACATGACAATAACTGTTAATGTTCGATTAATTGTATATTTTTTCAAGCGTACCTGAAACATAATGAGCAGGTGTCTGTTATTGGAGGAAGGGATATGTGCAGAGGATATTAAGAGAAGAGCCAGAACCCTTGAGTTTCTCCAACAGACTAAGTTATCCAAATTTTATCTGTTATAGAAATAATGTAACTATGTACCTGCGCATTTGATGAATACGGTCGAGGTTGGGGAGTGCGCACAGCCGTTGTACTGTCCTGGCTGTTCGCCGCCGTTCACCGAAGTTCTTGAAGGCTGAAGCCGGTAGAGCCTGCTTTGGCAGCAATATCGGCAGTGCTTGCAGGTTTGCAGTTGCAGGGGAACACCTTCGTTGCTCATTATGCTGGGTAGTGACCTCCTTCCACTCACTTGTCGGCAGACAAAAAAAAATTGCCCACAGTAAGATTTGTTTCAGCCGACGATGTGAAGACTGCAGACGAATGTACACTTGAACAATGTTTTTTATGACCAGTCTTATTCCTAATTGTTTCAAACCATCGTCGTCGCTTTTTAGGGTATTCGGGGAGCTTGAACAACTTTAGCTCTGGCGTTCACCCTGTGCGTGAATGAAACACATATTGGCACACAACAATGAACGAGAACAATTTTTTCATTTGAAAAAAAAAAAAAAAATCCTCTTTGTTCGCGATTTTCTTCTTAGCTCCTACACAAGTCATGTACATTGGAGATATCGCGCGTTGTCGTCCCCACTTTTTACCCACAGTCCATACGATAACAACATGTGACGTAATTATGTCTGATGTCTTCTGACATCTATGATCTGAAACATATCTATTTTTTTAAGAGCGTAATCGTTTTTCCATGACGATTGTGAGTACGATATTTCACTAAGAACTTGCATTTAAACTGCCAAATCAATCATCCACGTGTTTATCGGGGTCTTTTCCCTGTTCTTTCCATTCAGCGGCTTTTTTATCTACATATTTGCCTGCATATTCTAAAGTCGGAGCCAATATTCCTGAATATGGTGTCAAACTACCGACGACTCGGCCTGCTGTTTCAAACTTGCCAATTTCCGACGCCATCACAGTCCCTTGTTTAACAATATTGCGTACTGTATCCCAGCGTCCTGCAGTTTCTTTCGAAGTTGCAGTTTCTATTGCGTTTGCCATTCTGTGTTTTGCTGGCACTGTTCTGGATGAATCACCCGCTGCTGTAACCGGTCGTGATGTGATTCCCCCCACCCTTGAATTCGTTACTGGGGCAGATTCGTCCACAGAGGTGGTCACTGCTTGTGTACGTCTTCTGGTTGATTCACCGTCACTGGCTATGGACTTTTGTTTAGCTTGCGTCGCCGAATGCCTTGATTCAGCAGTTTTCAAATCACGCCTTGTTGATGTTGTACATTTATCGCATTGACTCGAATTTGCTAGCAAAGTACGGTGGTGGTGCCTCCTGGATTTTGTTTGCGACTTTGATGCGTCCATGGTCGCAGTAGCAGTAAAGGTTACGTAAGGCGTCGTTGTAACACTTTCCTCTGGAGATGCGGGTTTTACTTTTACTTTAGCAGTCAGTGTTAGTGTTTGATTTGCAGCTTCTTTACAGTTGCCATTCTTTGCTTGTGTGGGTTTTATAGTGGTTTCTACATTCAGCGACAGTGTAAATCCAGTCGATCCAGCACCTGATGTAGGATGCATTGTTGCCGTCACTGCTAGTTTGGGATTCGAGTCAGATCTAGTCTTCGGTCTCAGTTGCACTGTTTCCCACACACTCTTGGTCGATGTGCTTGTCTCAGTTTCACCTGAGCTCGTTGCACTGGCACTCGTTGAGGAAGACCCTTTTCTAGACATCTTCCCGTCTCTACTATATTTTTTCTTTGATCTTCCTTTCAACTGCAGCCGTGCTTGAGATGTTTGCAGCACTTCGGTCAAGCCGGTCACTGCAGGTGCAAGCCCAGACTTTATCATAGCTTTTCTGGCTTCTTCGTAGCTGGATCCATCCCGTTTCTGGGCTTTATGATAGGATTTTAGCCCTGAATCTATTGATGATTGTGCGACCTCCTCCAGGTCATTCTTGAGATCCTCCGGTACCAATTCAAGTACCAACCCTCTGTCTACCAGACCATACATCACAGCATTTAGCCATGCCTTTGTCACACCAGATTTCCAAGATGTGTCCTCGTTGCTTTCGCACCCCACGATGTTCGGCTGCAACTTGATGTGTTTCATGGCCTGTGCCGCTGCCTCCATTCCTTTCCTGGCACAGCGTCGTATCTGATCGTTTCTGCTGGTATCCACCATGGTTCTTCCACTTATTAGGCCTATATCGCTCGATGTTCCTGAGAATTCCTTCTCAAAGGAAGTGTCACGTCTAGCCTTCATTCTGTGTAGGACAAAACAAAAACAGGATTTGGGTCTTTTTAGAGAGGGTATTTCGAGAAGGACTTCGAGGATTGCAGATTTATGAGGTTATTTCAAAACGGATTAGGAATCCGCAGCTGGATGTGGCATTCGTGACACAATTTGAAATCCTGGGACAAGACTTTGCCAGAAATTAACAATACCCAGGCCCGGATTACGTGTTTCATAGGCCCTAGGCACCAGTGTTCCGTAGGCCCTACTCCGCCTTAGGCACCGGCATCACATTCAGAATACAGAGCACCATACAATTCAAGCCAGGCCAAACTGGTGTATGCCCCTACTTTAAAAGCCGGTTGTCACTAAGGGCGTCAATCGCTTCTCAAAAGTGGGTGGGGGTGGTACATACATTTGTATCCTGATCAGAAAAAAAAAATGATTCTAGACGCTTTTTTTGTGCGATCTGAGGCAATTTCTGACAACTGGCAAGGTTTTAGCAAAAGATCACCATTTAAACATCGTTTTCGGGTCTGGAGTCATTGAATAAGGCGTACACGACCTGTATGCCTATACACACTTTACAGCGTCAGTTGGTGAAATCAAAAATTCCGAGAGAGACCCTAAAACTTTTTAAAAAAATTCTCTACGTGTGGATGCGTGTGTGGGTAGCCCTAAATGTGTTTCATAGCACACTGCGGTATTTTCGTTGTCCCTCGAATTTTGTAGACCCTAGACACAGTGCCCACTGTGCCGATTGGTTAATCAAGGCCTGACAACATCGTTTGATTTGAGTGAACACATTAATTGAACAGGTTCTTTTTAATGTATTTGCAAAGTTTGAAACACCAAGGGACACCCAAGTTTCAATAGTAATTTAGTCATAAGCAAGTTTCATACAGCTTTTGTTAGTAAGGTGCCTATCACCTTTCCAAATTTCCGAAAAAGCAGACTACATGTACTGTAAAAACGCATATAATGCATATGGACTTAATTTATTGCGTTGTAAAAGTCTGAAGTTGGAAGTCAACATTTGACCTGTAAGGAAATTACGTTACCTGTGTACCATAAAAAAAATGTACCGGACAAAAACAATCGTTCATAGATAAAAATGTGTTGTAAAACTAATGTGAACACATGTTTATTTATTTCTCATTAGCAAAGACAGTTCAAGTGAGCCGTGGTGAAACTTTTTGATACTCAGATGATCAAAAAGTTTCACACGGCTTACTTGAACTTTCGTTGCTTTTACGAAAGTTTCAACCCCCCCCCCCCCAAAAAAAAACCACAACATACACAATAAACCAACACAGATAATAAAAAAACGTAACGGTTTGATAAAACATTAAAACCATTTAAAATGTAATATCAAGATTGCAGGTCAAATTTAGACAGGGCGATCTAGGAATTTTTGCGGGGGGGGGGGGGGTTCGTCAAAAAATCTTTGCTGAAATATGGACATTGTTTTTCTTCCGAATACTTGGCTCCGCAAATTCAATAGGTTGGGGTGGGGGGTATCAAACTTTTAATGGAGGCGCTGTTCAAATCCGATGATTATTAAAACTATTTTACAGAATAGTGTAAATATACCCCCTAGACCAGTCGGCTCTCTCCGTATTTTATTCACATACATACATTAATACCAGTATAATTTGTTTGGGGCGTCAGAGCCGGGGGGGGGGGTTGCATTATTTTCTTATGAGTTTCTATGAAAAAAAACACCCACATATTTTTGAAAGAGGTGGGAGGAGGAGGTTGACACCCCCCCCCCCCCCATCCCCGGATCCACGCCTGATAGATTAGTTGATCTTAGGCCCAAAAAAAGGGTCTCCGGTTTCTGGTAAGGAGCTTGCCCAAAAAGTGGTGCGGCGAAGCGGCTTCTTTTTTTGTTTACCTGATTTTGTTTTGCTTCAAATTTCGGCCGATGACTGTAAATGGTGCCCGACTAAACTTAGTGCAAATGTATGAGAGTCCAGAGAGGCCTCATCAAGCTTATTCTCTATCATAACTCCATCTTAAACACGGTAAAATTGTGCAGCAGTAGGATTCCAGTCAAACCAGTGAGTTTGGCGATTTTGAGACATCATCTTTCATTGCATGGCTACGGCGACGCGCGCGCATACCAGAAACCAGAGACTTTTTTGGGGGGGGGGGGGACCTTAACAAATGCATTCCCGTGCTATTTTCGAGTTTCACCTGGACATATTATTTTTTTTTTCAAATTACTATCTTTAGGCAATACACAGGTTCTTGACTTCTCAGAACTTGGGGAAGGTTGTTACAACTGAAAATGTAGTAACCAACCGATAATGTTACACAAATTGACCGATGTGTATCAATAACCGATAATGTAACATACATTGACCGATTTTGTAGTAAATGTTACCACACTATCGGTCAATATTTGTTACAATATTTCGTCACCGACCCCACGAACTGAAACCCTCTGCATCACGTGTACAAACACATTTTAAAAATTCCAATTTTCTTTTTTTGCCGATATTAGCAGTTTGTATCATGAAGTTTAACATGACGAAGTTAATATTGCTGAAATCATCTAAAAAAAAGCAAACTTTACTAATGAATTTTCAAGAAATTGGTCAATTCCGGTGTTTTTTGTTACCACGAAGTGACCCTGCACAGGGTGTCAGTTCGTGAAAACAAAAATTGACGTGTTTTTTTGGAGAGTGCGCGCACGCAAGCGCAGTGTGTGCGTGCACTCTCCCCAAAACACGTCAGTTTTTGTTTTCACGAACTGACAGTCACTAACGCTATTGTATGCAAGAACTCTCCAAAAACACATACAGTTTCGTTTTCACGAACTGACACCCGTCTTAATCATTTAATTGCTAATTAACTAAGGAAATTTTCACAATATAACGTTTATATTTGAGTATAGTTAAAGCATTTTTACGTTAAGTGATACTAAAACCTCTCAGATAGATGGATTATTTTACTGAGTATTTTCGTGTCAAACCTTTAACAGCGTTTTTCTCCGATTTGTATTTCTGCAACGCTGACCACCGGATGTCAGTTCGTGGTGTCGGTGACGATTTATTAAGACCGATAATGTCACAGCAATCGACTGATAGTTTGGTACATTTCTACTACACTATCAAACTATGTTTGTTACATTATCGGTTAGTGATACAGTATCGGTCAACTTGTGTAACACTATCGGTTGTAACAAAGGTGAGCAATGATGTGTTGATTGTTCGAATTGCAAGGAGTGATGACCTCATTGGACACAATTTCGTCAACATTCACATGTAAAAAGCACATTTGTAATCTGAAAACGAGGCGTACCTGAAATTGCTTCAAGGGGTTGCAATCGCTGGCTCTCTATGTATGGATCACCATTGACTTCAGTAAACAATATGTCCGTCACATGTGGTGCATGCAGGTCGGTACTTGACAAGCTCACATCTAACGACAGAATTGAGTTTCGATTTGAAACCGACTCACGCACACATGCCGCTGAACCACAAGCATTGCTACGTTTGTTTAAGGATAACCGCAGCAGGGTTGGTGAAACACGGGCTGGGGTTAACCTTTGCAGTCAATAAGGCCTACTATCGGTGGGAACGTGTGACGTATTGTGAAACTGTTTACTGCCTCAGGCTAATTACATATCCTAACCTGGAAAACCCTCTCGCCTAGCTCGTTATATGGATAACTTGTACTAGGGCATATGATTAGTGACCAGGGACGTAGCTGAACATGTCCCAGTAAATAGGCGTAACTTCATGGGTTCGGCTTCACAGACACCATCTGACAGGTTAACTACTAAGAGTATCACACACTCACTGCATGCACCACTTTCACGTGGTGTCCTTATTTTCCCCAGAAATTGGCACAACAAATTTTGGTTTTGAAATAACCGAAACATTGTCGCCAGTAAAAAGGCTCAATTCATGGTTTTTTTTGTTTTTGTTTGATTAAAAACCTTTAAACTTTACCATATTGAGTAATGACCTTACTCAGTCAATCTACAAAAAAGGGAAATGTTCATTATGTAAATAATCAAGGGTGATGGACGGAAGGCAGGGCGGGAAGGGGGGGGGGGCAGAGCTGGTTAGTCACCCCAACCACCCACCCTTGCTAACAAAATATTCCAGACTGGTGGTGGGGGGTTTTTAACTCTAAAAAATACATAAACATATGAATTTCACAAACAAATTGTCACCGACACCACGAAGCAACACTCATGTGCATACCAGTAAAAACTAGCAATCGGAGAAAACGGCATCTGAAGTTGAACGCCTTCTGAAACAACACTTTGCGTCAAAACTGCAGAGTATTTTTATTTGGGTTTCTCGTTGTGGACACTTGATGTATTGATGTCATTTAATGTGCTGTTGTTGACCAGTTTGTGTATTAAAACAACAAGAAATAAGAGAAAAAAGATGAGTGCTAGTACGTAAAACAAAAAAAAGCTGCGAAACTGTAAATTTTCGTTGTCACGAAGTAGCACGTTTCAATGTATTACAACACTAGAAGAGTGTTACATCGTGGAAACGGAGGTCAGCGCGCGCGCGCTCAAATAAGAAGAGTGTTACTTCGTGACAACGTTTTTGCTCGCATTTGAGAAGAGTGCACGCCATGTATTACAAAGGTAAATGGAACTTGAGTGTTACTTCGTGAAAACGAAAATCGTCACTTTCGCGCAAAAGTAGTCATGGATACTTAGCGTAATTATTAAAGTAAAGCTCTTGAAGCTTTGAAACCTCGTGCAATGGTAGGCCTTGATGAATAATGTTTAAAAATGTAAAAAATTGAAAACCGAAACAAATATGGTTTAACATGTGGAGTGTTACTTCGTGGTGTCGGTGACGAAATGATGATCAATAAAACAGAACAATGAATTAATTATACCCCCCAAACTATTAACCACATTCATGAGGCAATTTTTGTTTCAAACATTGTGCACAATGAAAATTTGTCCACAATGAGTGTTTTCATCTTGTGAAAGATGACCTTTAGACAGAAACGCAACAAAGAAATCTGGAAAGTCCCAGGCTATAACTTGAATCGCATGTTTGTCTGTATTGACAAAGGCTAAATGTTTGCACACTGACAGAAACGAGCTCAGCACATAAGCGTAGATCCTTTTTGAAGGTGATCCATGCTTTTTCAATCAATGGCACAATTCTTTGTGTGAGTCTTAAGAGAGATGACAGAAACCAAAAACGAAACACACATGAATTTAGGTACCTATACTGAATTTTGGTCGTTTTGTCATTTTCTCCAGATGTCAAACATAACAATTGAGACTCTCGGTTTCTGAGGTTAAAAGGCATTGTATTGCCTCAAAGAAAAACAGTTTGAAAACACATGTAACTCCGAACTGGACATGAATCTTATATATTGCCCGATTGGGGGCCATTTCCTAAAAACATTGTAGACAATGTTTACTGATGTTACTGCGTAAACGGATTGAGGGAAAATCTTAAATTCATATTGGTACAAAAAGTTATTGATTTTGCTATCAATTTGATGCGAACACGTTACGATACAGACACAACGCATTATATCTTACTAGTGCTTGCATTCGATTGGAAATGTGGGTTTTTCCCACAATGAGTTATCATAGTAATGAGCTCCATGGTGATTGGTATCCATAGTGACGACCTGTTGGAGCGCACCAGGACTTGGTATTGTAATTCTTAAAATGTGAAGTGAATAAAGTACAGACAGTCGCAGGCACTGCTTATATTCAATTCATTTCCATATTTTATTTAATCACAATTGAATCACTTTAAAAGTGAAATTCGTTTTCCAATGTGCACATAAAAAAACAGATACATATACAGTGTGTATAAAAAATGCAAACAAAATACAACGGAATGCCAAGCGTAGAATTTGTAACCAACATGGATAATATAGGTGTGGTTTGAAAGATACGGTTTTTCATTTTAAAGTGAGACATTAAACGTCCAAATCTGATAATTTTTCACATTCACATAGTTATGAGTAATTTTGCAAAAGAGGTCAATTTGACCATGTGACCAAGTTTTCAATTTTAGGCAAATAGGACACTCTGTGTAAACATTTGCCTGGCAAATCAACACTTTCTTGTTATCACCTGATAGCAATGTCTGTTTAGATTTCTGTTTGCTCGCTTAACATTTTTTTTTGTCGGCCAAGCAAATTATCCATACAGAGGCAATTAAGCCACCTTCATTCCAATGCGTAAAATTGAAAACTTGGTCTCATGGTCAATTTGACCTCTCTTTGAAAAATTACTCATAACTCTGTCAAACATTATCAAATTTGGACGTTAGATGTCTCAGTTTAAAGCGTAAAAGCGTATCTTTCACACCATACCTATAATATTTATGTTGGTTACACATTGTAAGTCTGACATTCCGTTATATTTTATTTGCATTTAAAACAAAAAAAGATACACATTCTATATCTTGAAAAAATAAACAGCTTTGAAAACAAAATGAAAGAATCTATTAACAAGCTTTTTATTGTAAAAAAAGTTGAGATTGCATACTGATATGCTAAGTAAAATGCAAACGGTATTTATCTGATAAACTTAGAATTATATAGATGAATGGAACTAGGTACAAATAAAATCTCAACCGGTTTGTGTGAGTGGGGAGTGACCGAAATCTTCAGTGTTGTAGTCGAGTACTCTTTTCAGAGTACCGAGTACGGCCGAGTACTTAAGTTGCCGAGTATGAGTACAATTACGAGTACTTGTACTTCCGAGTACAGGAACGGGTCTCCCAGAGCTTCCAAGTACGAGTACGAGTACTTACGAGTACGAGTACGAGCATTTCCGAATACGGCAATACGCGCGCCAAATGGTTCATTGTGCGTAATTGGCCCAGGCCGAGTCAAACCGATATACAGACCCACTCACTAGCTGTTAAATGTGTTTGTCCAAACTTGCACAGAGGAAAATCAGGAAATCTCGATTTCTCCACAAGCCAATCAACCATTTCAAACTGAAAGTATCGATAAAATAAGGTCATAGTAATTGAAGCTATAACATTTTCCCCAGCCGAGTACTGCTATTCGAGTACGAGTGCTTTAATGATAGAGTACAATTTCGACATGTCGAGTACGAGTACTTTGCTGCCCGAGTACGAGTTATTGGTTTATTCTTCTCATGTGACCGGTCACTCTCCTAATTATCATACTTACGCATGCGTGGTATTACCAATGAATCTGAATTTCATAGAAACCTAAATTTACGCTACACCGTCATTTCCAGTACGAGTACATTGACATTCGAGTACGAGTACGAGTACTCCCAAAAAGTACTCGGGTAGTACTCAAGTACGAGTACCGAGTACGAGTACTACAACACTGGAAATCTTCCTGATGGGAGTATGTGTATAGATGAATGGAGAGGATGAGTTGGGTCCTGAGTTATAGTCTGTAGTTTCGTGAGATGGTTTGTTGCAGCAATTTCATTCACCTGTTTTACTTCAAAATCAAAACTTTTCTTAACAGTTTTGGTGATTTGTTCAATTTTCTTCCGGTTATTTTTTACAGTTAGGTTATTTTACCATACAATGCAACTTAAAGAAATGATTGAGAGGACAACATTCTGGTAAAAAAGATGCCAAATTGCATCACGGACAATAATATAATTTAACTTAATAAGAAAATAATCTGGTTGGCCTGCGCATACACACTATGAGTGTTTTTTTCACCTCCAATTTTAAAGAGCCTGTAAAGGGACAACATGCATCGAACTTGACGCATTTGGTTGTTTGCAGCTTCATCACATCCCTTCTGAACAATTTGTGTTTACACGTTCACACATACAATAAGTGGACCTAAGGTTTACGATTGGGCGAACTTCTACCCGTGTAGAGGTCAGTGACTCGTGTAGAGGTCAGTGACTCGCACTCAGTTATCTCGTGCATAAATCCATGCATGTGTACATCAGGTTGCAGACCATCCAGATTACACTGCCATAGACTTCTGTGATTAATACCCTAATATCTCAACAAAGGAAAAGTACACTTATCAAAGGCGTTTGACACATCCGTCAAATTAAAGCTTATTTTATCATCCTTCCAGGCGCGGTTCTAGAGCAAATATTTTTGGGGGTCGAGCAGGGTGGATCCAGAGTTTTTTTCAGACCGGTTATTTTCTCCGGACACTTAGGCCTCCGAAAATCAATAGGTGGAGGGGGGGGGGGTGGGGGGCTCGTGCCATATTTTCAATGGGCAGCGCCGATAAAATCCTACCATCAGGCACACTATATTAACTAAAAGTGTACGAATGCGCCCTTCTCACCACTATTTGTTGAGGGGGAGACCGTCCGCATGTACGTCACATTCTTACATTTTGCTAGTGCAATTTGTTTAATGGAATTTTTTTGGGAGAGCTAGACAATATTTTGGGGGACTGCAGCCAAAGTCCCCTGCTTGTAGATATTGGAGGCGCCGACAGACAAAACACGACGTCGTTTTCTAGTGACATTTCAACACGTTTGTGGTATAGACCATACTCAGCAGAAACATTGTTTGAATCCTGAGAACAAAAGTACTTCCGGGAAACTATAAGCAAGGTAAAAACTAGCTGATTACAAGTGGATAATTAGCTAGATCTTCTCATCATAATACTCTTCATGTAGCTGTCACTCTACAGTTGTGATTAACAAATGACATTCCATTTTTTTTTTAAATTATACATAACGTAATCGATCCAAGGGCTGTATATAAAACCACATTTCCTAAGTAGAAATACAAATCAAAAGCAGTGGTTTAGATTGTCCAAAGCTAGGGTTTTTATGAGTTACAACTGGGAAAACCCTAATATCTTTATATCCAGAAACGCGTCAATGAAGTCCAGAAAAACTCATGTTATACAATTGGAGCAAATATTTGACTATATTCCAAAGGTCGACGGTGTACACTGGTGTACACGTCGCAGACTAGGTATCTCCGGCAATGCCAGGCTCAGCCAAAAGAAAAGTTATCGTATTGCACTTCAATAATAGTACGCCAAAACAGCGTTATCTCCCTGCGTCTGCAGCATACACTGGCTTTTGTTCGCCCTGTCATATAGGCCCCAATGTATACATTTGCATCCGAAAAGTATGGCGTGCCTAAGCACGGGGTGACAAAATACGTTTTGATGATTTTCAAATTATTCTGAATCGCCACAATTTCCCTGCTTTAAGGATCAGTCGCCCTGGAACGATCCATAAGTAGTAAAAAAAAAAAAAAAAAAAAAATAAAATTTTTTTTTTTTTTTTCCGGAGCAGTTTTGTACTAAATAAGTCAAAAAGGGTAACCACATATTACTCTTTATATATAATCCTCTTGCATGCATACACACATTTAAAGTATGACTAAAATATGTGAATCTCCCACAATATTCCTGCTGTTGGAATTCCTATTCCAAATTTTACCCAACACAAACTGGTTCCATTTCAGTAACTGATACACTTGTCAAGAGCAACCACTGCAGATAAACTCTACATAAAAGGTAATCAGTGTGATGATGTTTATGACAACAGGATGATTATCCATATCTAATTATCACATCCCGTAGTTGATAAATATATTTGTCCATTCCACTCGCAGTCAGGTGGCATCAATCGGCCAGTTTTTTTGGATAGTTAATCCTTCTCTGAGGATAGAGACGTACCTCTGGGTGGTGGTACGCAAGGTCACGATTGAGCGACCTATTAAACCTTCGGGCTCGATGGTTGAATGTTTCCACCGTAACTTGGTTGCGTCTGTTAATGTATGACCTTTGGATTACCAAAAAGAATACCACTTGCTGCGGATGGATGTTATGGTTCTCCAATTCCCAGAGGAATCTAAGAATTTTCTCAACTACAACTGTTGGTGTGGAATCCTTATCACAGAGGTCATTCGTACCTATATCTACACAGAGTAAACTGATTCTCTCCATGCTCTTAATTCCACCAAGATAGTGAGCCAGATTGCCAAAGATTCGGGAGTAGGTAAGCCCCGGGTGTCCCTCAATCTGAACTGCTCGGTTACTCCGAGTAGAGATGCTATTTAATAGACCGACCACGCTGCTGTGCGAGTCGAGTTAGACGTGCGGGAAACGAGTGTCCAAATATATATACTTCTCGCATAGCTGTTATCTTCGAAAACTGTAATAAAGCCGAAAATGACGCTATATCGTCTCAGAGACAAAAAAAAAGATACTAGTATAAATTTCCGAAGGTGAACAATAAAGTAACCTACAGTTGAACCTAGAGTAGGCCTATTGGGCACGCAAAAGCAGTTTTGAAAATAAGCAGCTCCTTCTCGTTCAGGGATGGCACCGAATCCAAATCCTGTTATTTAAGTTTTCTTAATAACAGGCAATCCGCTGTCAATAAGAATGCAATTGCTACGTAATGGGGTTAGGCCACCGACCGCGACATTTCTCCTGAAGTCGTTTGGAGCGTCGTAGGTTTTCGCCTAGGAGATCTAGATCAGGAGCTTTTGCTTGCTCTGTTCGTGACTGCGGTGTTTCACGATTAACGGAATCGGAAACACACGGCGGATTATGTGAAGAAAATAATGTCCTTTTGCCAGGTCTCAGGCTGAATGGTTGGGGGAGGTAGTTTTGGGGCAGTATAGGTCAAGACCAAATCGTCATCATCTGAAATATATAACAGCGGGTTTGCACCATCGGGCTCAGATGGGACTTCAGGTAGGCCCTGGAATAGGTCAGGAGACTCAGGTAAGTCAGGTTCTTTTCTAGGGTCCAAAACTAACAGTTGTCGGTTCACCCATTTAGCCTCACCACCACTAGCTGGTCTAACTAAGTAAAGGTCTTGATGTGAGTTGCGCTGTACAACCACAAATGACCTATCGCTGAACACATCTGCCAACTTATGTCTACCTTTATGAGCTATAGCTGCTTAATCAATACACGATCCCCAACATTAATCGGGCTGGCCTTGGCACGCTTATCATAATTCTGTTTATTTGCTCTGGCAGCTTTAGTTAGTCGGTTCCTCACTATTTCATGTGCTTGTCTGTTGATCTCTGCCTGTTTCTGAATGGCATGTTCATTCCAGTTTGTACGCATATTATTCAGTAGTTGATCTAGCGGAACAACCGGATCTCGGCTGAACATTAGCGTAAAAGGCGGGTACCCCGTTACGCTGGGAGGAGTGGTGTTATAGATATGTACTAGATGGGGCAGAAAATCTGGCCAATTATGACGAATTTTACCATCAAGTGATCTGATAAGGCCACAAAGCGTGCGATTTAACCTTTTGGTTTGCCCGTTGCCTTGCGGGTGGTCTGAATGAATTTGGGCTGGAGTGCCGTAATGTGAGAACCACTGATCCCGCAAGTCACGAGCTACTGTAGGCGCTGTTTGATCCCTACATGGAATTGCTAGGGAGAATTTAGTGTAGGCATCGGTAAGTACGAGAACATTTTCAATCTTCCCCTTACCGACATCAAGTTTGACAAAATCGATAGCAAGGCGTTCAAGAGGTTGAAACGCCAGCAAATGCCGCATTGGCAAACGAATTGTTGGCGTTGGCACTTTCGTCAACGTACAACGAAAACACGTCTGAACGTGATTTCGGACACAATTCGTCATTCCCGGCCAATAGCAGCGCTGCTAAAGAAACGCCAACACGTTCACACGTGTACATGTCTCCTGAGGTGTACTCTGCGGTATGCAGGTCATCAACCAATACCGCGGTTTGCAACCAACGGAGTGCTAGATCCCAGTCTGGATCAAGCTGAACAGACCCAATTCTCTTCGAATTGCCTGCGATTCGCCTCAAAATATTACAGCCAAGTATCACGGGGCAATAGTTTCTCTGGGAGACGTTAGCGGATGCTGCCATCTCTCTAGAAACTAAGAAAGTAGCCTTAAAACTTTGGCCCAAAACTTCTAATGAGGTCTCTAAGTAACCTTCTACTGGGATTTCGAGATCATTGACCCCCATCAGTTTGATGAGCTTGACCACGGGCTGTAATTTCCCAAAGGTGTTTGCTACATGTTTTTGATAAGACTGGCTTGACATTAAAGAGACCTCAGCGCCTGTGTCGCGCAAACACTTTGTGGTGACCCCATTTACGATAACAGTTGCAGTAGGGCATTTACCGAGGAGCCTTTTACGAATCTCGGAAGCGGGAAGATTGACACTCCTGGCTAGTGGCTCATCCCATCATGAGATAACGGAATTAGAAACAACTGAAATATCGGGTACACAATCCGTGGGCAAAAATACGGAATGAGCCTCCGTTACACTGCCCTCTGCGACGGAGGATCCACGTATCTCGAGGTATGGCCTTCTGCGTTCTTGCCAGCATGTTCTACAGGCTTTGTATTTTCGATTCGCTTTCGCTTGTAGCAATTTTTAGCAGTATGCCCCGGCCTGTTGCAGGATGAGCATTTGACCATAGGCTTTTTAGGCCACTGTGAAGTTAGCAAGTGCTTCACACCATCACAAATGACTTTGATGTCTGCATTCATCGAGGTCTGCTGCGCTTCTAATTGCTGTACAGAAGTAACAAGCTGTTTTTGGTTCTCTAGAAATTCAGAAAGCGCTTTGCTATCGGGTACTGCGGCGGCCCTATAAGCAGTTGCAGTTGCAACATCAGAGTCATCGGGCGCCGAATTATTGGGGTGTGACTGTTCCGTGGTAGGAAATAATTCCAACGCACTCACGCAGCTAGCTCACAAAACAAGATATCGGCCCGGCTATGACAGAGTTTTTGCAATTCTCGCTTGACAGATATCCTCCACACCTTTCATGATTGTTCTTTCAAAGTGCTTTCTCGAAGCTGAGCAAGTGCATGTTTCTCTTGCGCATTTACTGCAGCGGCTTCGATCCGATCATGCAACCGAATAAGTACACGACTGTAATCTGTAAGGCTTTCCCCTTGCAACTGCATTCGGCCGTACAGGGTTCTTGTCAAGGATTGAACGGACTCTGGAGAACCGAACCGTTTTTTTTTTCAGCAGCGCGGTAAGCTTATTGAAATCGTCCCTTTGTTGGTTAGGCACAGCTGTTCATGCGCGAATCAATTACGCCCTCTTTCGTTCGAATCGCGCCAGGCGGAAACTGCTATATCATGACGTCATCGGCATTTAATTATTGGCCGGGCGAACGCGTTTCATGTCATAAATATTTAGCTTCGATTTATCTTCGGGTTGTCATTGGTAGATGACTGGGTCAAAGTTTAAATAACTTACTTTGTGTAATGTGTTATTTTTGCCTTATTTCCATATGTAGATCTCAGTTCATGAATATTGAATCATTGAAAACGACGTGGGGCATGTTCGTGGTTCAACCGTGCTGAATACTGCGCAACGTGACAAGTTTGTCACACTAAAAGACGTTTTTCTCCCCAAAAAAGGTTTTCCCGATGAAAAGTACACAACTGCTGTGTTATTGAGGAACGTGTTGTAATATATTTGGTTGCAAAGGTAAGGCCATCGGTAGGTTTTCTGATATTTAGATGCAAAAAGTGGCATATTTCCGCTGTGTGGCATGCAAAAATGCATGCAGGACACGTAAACCCTATGGAATGACGCAGTCGTACATACATGTACATGTACATGTATATATGTACGTGCACGATTGCTACTGCTAGTACTAGCTAGTGCTACACAGACATGACAGACTAGTGCTAGTGCTAGTCATTTGTTTACAGTAGCCTGGGGGAGGGGGGGGGGGGGAGTACAGGAACGATACATGCTCGATCTGATGAAAAGGGTAAACACTACGCCAATCTAGTAATAGGCTATAGGCCTAAATGACAACGGAAAAATCAGATTCAAAATTACAAGATAAGATTATGATTGATGTTGATTTTGACTAGACTAAATTTCTAGGTTCTTTTTTATTGTGCTTTAAATTTTTATGATATGAACCATAGGCCTACATGTACATGTCTGACGTAATTTTGTACACCGAAACATTATTGTTTACATGGATATAAACCGAATTCGAACCGAAATCGATCCGACATTGTCTTAACTCCTAAATCAACCTTACCCGACCCGACAAACTATTCAAGAAAAAAAGTACATGAATCAGTAGGCCTATTAAATAAAAGGACATGTTCACACAGTCTGAAAAAAGTGCCTATAGTGTAGCCTGGGGCCAGGCCTAGATACATGTACATGCTAGACAATGTAGATCTCATGAAAAGCGCAAACACTACATCTGATCTAATCTAGTATAAATTTTGAGCACCGAAACATTATTATTTACATGGATATCAACCAAATTCGAACCGAAATCAATCCGACATTGTCTGAACTCAATAAACCAACCTTACCCGACCTGACAGTTCAGATAAAATATTCAAGAAAAACCCAACTGACCCAAGACCAAGCCGACCCGAAAAAAAAAAGAAAAAAAAAAAAAAAAAGATACTTACTTGGGCACCTCTGTCCGTTTTTTTTTTTTTGGTGCCTGAACTTACCCGCGTGGCGTCTTTCAGTAAACTGAATCATACCATGCGGTACTCACAAAAATGAAAAGAAAAAAAAAAGATCTATCATTTCTTCCAAAGACATGCACATTTTTTTTTTTTTGCTTTCCCAGGAATTATGCAGCATCATTGCTCTGATGAGAAGAGGGTTCTCATACTCCTCTTGACCTCTGGAGTTGTGCTCAGATGGTGACGCTTGACTGTCGTGATGAGCCGCTGAAGGGAATCTTTCATCCCAGAAACCGCTCTGCCAGTACAATTAAACTCGGTATGTATGAGCTCACCTCCCTGTTCATTGAGCATACCGAACCCGACACCGAATCGCTGTAGTTGCTCAACTGTGTGGTCTTCAAGGAGGTGGAGTTTAGGAGTAATGGACGCAGATGGGAAGTTACCTCTGTAGTAGGCCATGAAGTCTTTTATACAGGCATCTGCAAGAACAAAGTGTATGCTTGAAATGTGTGTAAAATCTTCAATGCCATTTATTAATGACATTAGACACATCATTGGATGCATCATGAACAGTTGCATATGGGTATGATTTTAACCACAACACAATAATTCTTGTGTGGCAAGTATACACGATAAGTTAATTCATTGTGCGACCACCGACACGTACTAGACAATGTACTTTTTATAATCATTTCTTACTACATTGTACATACCAGGCTTTTTGAGGTCTTCTTGTGTGACCGGTCTGCTATGATTGATGCCATGATGCACATCTGCAAATTTCAGGAGCAGATCTTTGAAGATGATGCCGACCTTCGCTGCCTGACGAATAAGCTGCTGATGTTGGACTACAGGCAGATCTCCACATTCCATCTCTTCAAGGACTTTCCTTGGTGCTGCTGCGAGGGCTTCAATGCCATTCATCTGAAAAGTATGACCATTAATGTAAGTTTCTATTGCTTTTATGTCATATCTGTAAACAGATGATAAAATTTACCAAGGGCATACATACTTGACAACACTTGTGCTCATGGTTCCCCACAAAGGCTTTGCTATGGTAAGCTTGTCTTTCCACTTTGTGATCCTTCAGAGTGTCATCCAGGCTTCCAACGACTGTACCAGTGCCAACTGGCAGATGTACTGGAATGCTGTCCTGAATTTAAACAAAGCACTGCATCAGTCAATATGTTGTCTTTTGAAAGGTTAAGAGTTTAATATTGCAATTAAATACAGTGCGGTATGAAAAAAGTTATTCTAAAAATTCAGTTTCTGAGCAATTGTTTTTTTAAAGCTTGATTATTTTTTGGTCTACATTTTCTGTTGGTTTTCACAGTGACAGCTGAAGGAAAATGATAAAAGAAAATTCACCATTTCCTGAAGTTCTCGGTGGAGTGTAAATGCCTTGCTGGCCAGGTCTTTGAAAACTCCATCAGCAGCATGGAGGTCCTTTTGAAGGAGGTAGAGTGGTAGCTCCTCTTCTATTTCGTCTAGTTCTGCTTGTTTGGCTACTTTGTCTTCCTTGGCTTTCTTTTGACGCATGTATTCTTCTCTTACACGCTGGTCAAAGTTGTTGTTCGATGGATCATCGTCATCTTCATTGTACTTCACACACAGCGTAAACAGTTGCACATCTATTTCATGGCACCTCTCCTCCAACATGTCATAAAGCTTTTTAAAAATGCCAAGAGACATGTGCAGAGTTGGCAGGACCACGTAAATTTAAAAATAAAACATTTAGCTGAAAACAGTAGTGAACATTTATCATGGTTGTTCTTGATAATGATATTATTGGTGTGAAGTAATACATTAACAAGACAATGGAAAACCCAATTCACAAATGTTATTGTCAAAAACAACAGTACATAAGAATTAAGGTCACTAGTTTTATTTCAATGTACTACAGACTCATGTGTGGTGAAGAAACAAGGAAAGGAATTAACATGATCAACTGGCACAGAGAGGATGGGCTTGGCTATCACGCTGTGTGAGATCTCTTTCGCCCTTGCTTTTTGGAGCCATCTGCCAGGTATGCGTCACAATCAGCTCGTAGAGAGTCCAGTGTTCGCTCTTGAAAATTTCCTCTCTCAGTCAGTGGTACTTTCATCTGCTCTCTCGAAGCTGTGCAATACAAGCAGCAATGTCGTGCTGCATGGGAAAGTGTGTGTCAATAATTAGCTTTTTTTAGGGGGGGGGGGGGTTGTTAAATTGAGGAATACAATATTGGTGACAAGGAGAAAGCCGAGGCTCTAGCTAATCAATGCAGTAGCATCTTTACTAGAGAGGAAGCGTCGCAGTTACCATGCTTGCCTGACAGTAGTTACCCTGACATGCCTGACATCAAAGTGACTGTGGGAGGTGTTCTGAAACTGATTAAATCAATGGACGTTTCCAAGGCAGCTGGGCCAGACCAAGTATCAAATAGAGCCCTCAAACTTGCTGCGGATGAAATCGCCCCCATCCTTGCGCACATCTTCCAACAATCCTTAGACACAGGTGAGCTGCCGGCAGAGTGGAAAAAGGCCAACATAACCCCTTTGTTCAAGAAGGGTGCTACATCTGATCCAGCTAATTACAGACCAGTGTCCCTAACTTCAGTGTGTTGCAAGTTTCTGGAGCATATTGTTGACAGTCAGTTGATGAAGCACCTCGACCAGCATCAAATTCTATCTGAAAATCAGCGTGCCTTCCGTAGAGGACGTTCATGTGAGAGTCAACTCATCTTGACTTTCAATGACCTTGCCCGTAATCACAACAATGGTATCACCACTGATATAGCAGTGTTGGACTTTTTAAAGGCGTTCGACACAGTACCACACCAGAAACTCCTTCAGAAGATCGATCATTACGGCATCAGGGGAAAGATTAAAAACTGGATCTCTGCATTCCTAAACAACCGGCTACAGAGGGTTGTTGTCAACGGTGAATTGTCCAGCTGGCATAAAGTTCTCAGCGGTGTGCCACAGGGGACTGTGTTGGGACCGCACTTGTTCTTCCTTTTCATCAACGACATTCAATCAGCTGTGAGGGGCGTTACCAGGCTATTTGCCGACGACTGCCTCATATATCACCAGATCAACACAAATGAAGATGAGAAATTACTACAGGCTGACCTAGACAACCTCATTGGATGGGCAACTACGTGGGGTATGCGATTTAATACAAGCAAATGTAAATCGATGCGAGTCTCTCGGAAACGCAACCCTGGTGAACCTGCCTATGAGATGGATGGAGTGGGTCTTGAAGCAACCAAGGAATTCACGTACCTGGGCATAAAAATCCAACATGACTTGGGATGGGAAAATCAGACGCAGCATGCTGTTACCAAGGCAACGAGGGTCCTCAACTTCATTAAACGAAATTTCTACATGAGCTCCAAAAACGTTAAGGAAAGGTTATATTTCACACTTGTCCGGCCACTCTTAGAATATGGTGTAGCAGCATGGAACCCTTATAAAATCAGTCATCAGTCTGCGATTGAGAAAATTCAGCGCAGAGCTGCACGCTTCGTTCATGGAGATTACACCAGACAGAGTAGTGTCTCCCACATGTTATCGTCTCTTGGATGGGAGAAGTTAACTGATAGGAGGGAAACCCACCAGATGACTCAACTCTACAAGATCATCACTCACACCAGGAGTAGACTCACGATTCATGCCTGTCAAGATAATCAAGAACCATGCTGCAGACGTCCTTTACAATTACACAAGGAGTCTCCTTTATCTGCAAGCCATTGCTGCCATGTGCACTGCTGGATTTGAAGACAAGGGGCACCATTACGCCTGCGATGTTCTCCTTCAGAAGAGCAGTCTGCTTAGTCCTCATGGCACGCTCTGATGGAATAAAAACTCCCATGGATCCTAGGTAGCTGTATGGGCATTGAATTTTTTTTAATTATTTTTATCTGCATCACTGAGGTGACCATCCGAGTTTCATTCAAATATTTAAGATCGTATACATGTACATGTATTTATAGTTTTACATCATGTGCTCCAACCACACAATGTCATATTTAAAAGAAATTTCCCCTGCTGATTCTAGTAACTATTTGCCTTATGTTTAAAGTTTCAGCTGTCATGTAAATGAATTGTATCTATATATATAAGAGAGAGTTTAACTCGGCCTCCGAGACGATGTTTGCTCATGAAAGGATCCGAGACCGCGGGCTCCCACGGTGCCAAAATCGCTCCACGTCCGTGGAAAAATGCGGAGGGTGTCTTCCGCCGGGTCGGACACTTCGGGTCGTCCTGATTTTCCCGCACGGACCGGCGATCCGTTTCGTCTATTTTTCGTGACTGCATTTTGCGCAGGAATTTGCCGTCGTGTGCGCTTTCACGTTGACTGCCTGGCCGCCCCCTGTGCTGGCTTTTCTGCGTGTCTAGACTGTGCGAGGTCAGCGGCTTCAACGTAGGGGTTCCGTTTACGTGTTCTACTCGGCCGTTTTGCAAAAGCGTTCACCAAATTGTAGTATGGGGTGACCTTGGTAAAATATTTTTTCTCCATGGTGCGTGGCCACCAAGTGCCCCTATTGTTTCATATGCTTCGCTTGCCGCCCCTGCGCCGAGTGCAACGAATACTCAGAAGGACTACACATTAAGTATGCCTTGCGCGGTCTGACCAATCGAAAGTCTACACTGCGTAGTATTTCCGGGCTATGCAAAACTGTCGATGGCAACGCGTACTGCAGCCTGCTCCACACCCTGGAAACGAGGTTGGGTCTACGGTGCTCGCTATTTGAAGCGCAAGCGTGTGACGTCGCGTGATAGAGTGCTGTTGCTTCCATAATGTGTTTACAGCTCCATGCTTCCACCACCAAGGCTGAGCGTTGTGATGTGAGTTCGCTGCACGCCACGTATAATTCAGTGTCGTGTTATAATTTCGGGGGCCTGTTTGGGGTCAACCAGGATCGATGCATTGCTTCAAATATCGCGATCTTAAACGCAGTCACAAAAAAATCGACGGGAAAAAGTGTCCGACCCGGCGGAAGACACCCACATTTTTCCACGGCCGTGAAGCCGCGGTCTCGGATCCTTTCACTATTTTCAGGAGCAAACATTTCTCGGAGGCCGAGTAAAACTTGCTGTTATATAGATGGTTGAACCAACTTCAATAAAAGTTACCGACTTTTTGCTTCCACCACCACGGCTGAGCGTTGTGAGTTCGCTGCCCGCCACGTATAATTCAGTGTCGCGTTATAATTTCGGGGGCCTGTTTGGGGTCAACGAAGGATCGATGCATTGCTTCAAATATCGCGATCTTAAAACGGAGTCACAAAAAAATCGACGAAAAAGTGTCCGACCCGGCGGAAGACACCCACATCATCCACGGACGTGAAGCCGCGGTCTCAATCTTTGAACTACGTTGGGTTGGAATAACGAAGGGTGCATAAATAATAATATCCATTGGCGGTTGTTGGCTGTTTGGTCTTGCTTTATTAATTAGTGTTGAACCAACTTGAATAAAAGTTTAATCGACTTTTTCCTCGCAGGTCTTGCAAATTGTATATAAGAAGATCAAGTTTACGTCCAATAGTGACCTTCCTCCATGATTCAGACTTTGTAATTGTATGGAAAACCCTCAACATTTTCACTGCAAATGACACCTTCACGTTCTCATTGTTATGATTTAATGTCAAAACTGTATAATCAGCCTTCGCCTGTGTACTACGGTAAGCCTTTCAAGTACGTTTTCTCACAAATGCCACTGCCTCACAAAATGCCAATTTAACAGACCAACGGGAATATTTACAGACTGTTGCCATGGTACATAATTATCATGGGCGTCAATCGGTGGGGGACGGGACCCCCATTTTAAAGCGGTGGACACTGTTTTGGTCCCCCCCCCCACTTTTCTACCCCGAATAAAAATTGTAGCTACTACATGTATAATGATTCTGTTACTCAGAATAGCTGATTCAATGACACCAAACTCGAAAATGATGTTTAAAAGATGATCTTTTGCTAAAAAAAATGTTTTAGTGGTCAGAAATTGCCTCAGATCGCACCACAGAAATTGCTTTTCTATAACTGCATGTCTTCTCAACTAATTCCCCATGTCACATTCAACTCCCCACATTTTCATCCCCAACTCTACGCCCTACCCGATCTCATCGGGTAAATCAACGAAGGATCGATGCATTGTTTCAAATACTGTGATCTTTGAATTATGTTGGGTTGGAATAACGAAGAGTGCATAAATAACAATATCCATTGGCGGTTGTTGGCTGTTTGGCCTTGCTTATATTATGGTTGAACCAACTTGAATAAAATAGTTATATCGACTTTTTCCTCGCAGGTCTCGCAAATTGTAAGAAGTTCAAGTTTACGTTTGAAATCATTGTGTGATACTGCAAAAACACTCAGGCATTAGGAATCAGGAATCCTAAGGAACGGCTATCAAAAATCTGGAAAACCAGAAACATCTGAAAAACTCTTCAAGTGTAATACACACTGGCATTTTTGCATCTTATGGAGTCATCATTAAGTAAGCTGCAGTTGCAATTTCTTCTACAAGGAGGTTTGTACAAACATCTGAACACCAAGTTCTATGAGTTTTCGACGATTTTCCAGGACTAAAATATGGCAATGGCATTTAACAAAATTTTGTGGGAAACAGTTGTTTGGTATATTGATATTGTTGGACTTACTATTTGTTAACTTTTCAAAAGGAACTGTAATTAATTATCGTTATTCCGTCGTTTCATCCAAAGCAGCCTATTCAAAACAACTTTACATGATGTGGATTTCCTTGCCTTTTCCATAACTGTTAATATTTTCCAACTTTCACGACTAAATAGCGAGCACCGTAGACCCAACCAAACGCGAATATTTCATTACCTATATACGAGAATTGTTTGACATGTGAGATCAGTAGCTCTTTGTAGCGGAAATGAACGAATATCCAAACTTTGGTATGGGACCACCTTGGCATTACAAAACGATTTTTTTTAATTTGAATGCTTTCTTTTATATCCTTATCCCATTTATTTTTTTAGAATGACGGCATACAAAATGTAATAACTTCACATACTTTTTTGGGGTCACATTATAATTGTTTAAATGTGCAGGTATTTGGAAACTAATTGTGTCGGGTAATAATTTTTCGGATTATGACTAAAATATTGTCGCTTCAACTACGTACATTCGAGAAGCGAATGCAAAACTGATAATATTTTGACATCATGGGCACACGAACCATTATCATAATCGACTACCAGCAGATTCTAACGGAAATCGTTTTCGCCAGTTTACTTTTCAGTAATTGATAAATTTAACGCCCAGGAAGTAATTTCGTATATCAACATGGGTCTACGGTGCTCGCTATTTGAAGCACAAGCATGTGACGTGATATAGTGCTCTGTTGCTTCCATCATGTGTTTATAGCTCCATGCTTCCACCAAGGCTGAGCGTTGTGAGTTCGCTGCCCGCCACGTATAATTCAGTGTCGCGTTGATAATTTCGGGGGTCTATTTGGGATCAACGAAGGATCGATGCATTGCTTCAAATATCGCGATCTTAAACGCAGTCACAAACAAATCGACGAAAAAGTGTCATCCGACCCGGCGGAAGACACCCTCCGCATTTTTCCACGGACGTGGAGCCATTTTCGCGTCGCGGGAGACCGCGGTCTCGGATCCTTTCAGGAGCAAACATTTCTCGGAGGCCGAGTAAACTTGACTTGCTCTTATATAGATGGTTGAACCAACTTGAATAAAAGTTGAATCGACATTTCCTCGCAGACGGTCTCGCAAATTGTAAGAAGTTCAAGTTTACGTTTGTTGAAGAGTCCAATACTGAAAATTAATTATGACCTTCCTCCATATGATTCAGACCGTTTGTAATTTTATGGTAAACACTCAACATTTTCATTTCAAAATGACACTTTCACATTTTATTGCATTATGATTTATTGTCAAAACTGTACAATCAGCCTTTGCATGTGTACTACAGTAACCTTTCACTACGTTTCCCAAATGCGACTGCCCCACAAAATGCCAATTTAACAGACCAACGGGAACATTTACTGACAGTTGCCATGTACATAATTATCATGTGCGTAAATCGACGGGGGACAGAGGGAACCCCCCCCCCCCCACACACACACACATTTTAAAGCGGGGGACATTGTTTGGTTCCCCCCCCCACTTTTTCTTCCCCGAATAAAAATTGTAGCCTACTATAATGATTCTATTGCTAAGAATACATGTAGCTGATTCAATTACTCCAAAATCAAAACTTTACAAGATGATCTTTTGCTCAAATTGGTTTTAGTGGTCAGAAATTGCCTCAGATCACACCACAGAAATTGCTTTTTCTATAACTGCATGTCTCCCCAACTTTATCCCCATTTACATTTAGCTCCCCACATTTTCATCCCCAACACTACGCCCTACCCGATCTATGATCGGGTAAATCAGCTTGTGTTATATAATTTAAAGTTGTTATGTTACAGCACATGTGCACATACCCACGGAGCTTTCTCAATTGCTGCCATGCAAATTGGCATTTACGCATCATTGCCAGTGATGTGTTGACATGCATGCCTTCATTTGTTGATGGGACTGCACTTTTGATCTCCTGGGCCGAATTTGAAGGTTTGACCAGTTGCACATACGCTGGCTGAAAAATAAATCACATACACAAGTAACTGAAGCAATTTAGGTAATTGAGGGAACTTCTACTAATGAAGCTGTTATATCGTCTGGTAGCCAAGTAGTTGCACAGATTTTCACCACACGTCATGATCACTTAAGAGTGGACAAATTATAAATTGAAGAAAACAATTGTGATGATAAATCTGTACATGTATATACATGTATCTTTACTAGAAATCAAAACTAAAATGTTATTACAGTAAACTTTTTGATAGAGGATATTTTAAAATGTAAATTAATATACTTCTAATACGAAAGCGGTCCTATTTTTCCATACTCCATATTTTTTTTAAATTTAATATATGTACATGTATTGTTCAATGTTTATTGTAGTTTTATATGGATTGTCTAAAGTTTTATTTAAGAAATAACTACATGTATATAAATATAATTACCCTGACAGGTTTCTTTAATCTAACATTTGGAGTCTGCCTCAGCTTGTGCCACATCCAACGGTCGGTTGCAGCCTCTATCTCTGGGGGAATGGGTGAACCTTCTATGTGCTCTGCAGCCATAGATTTCAGCAGCCTTGCAGCCTCGGTTGCCTTAGCCTTTTCGGAGGGTTCTGGACAGGGGAGGGTCTCGGTGCTTGGGTAACACACAAATGAAGTTGGTTTGGGACACTTTTGTGTACAGACATGGGTTTGCATTTGCTGAAGTTTTCCAACTGTGCCACAAGTCATGCAAACTGTTGGAACTGTTAAAAGTTGCACCCGTTGAATACGTGGACATGGTTTTATCTCATGAATGTTGACTTGTGATGCGCAGATAGGGCACGATACTGTTTCTTCCATGCAGTGTTTGAACCATCCAAGCAAACAATTTGCACGGTAATTGTGTTCGCAAGGGGTCTGAACGACAGGAGTTCCCAAAATACACTGCATATCGAACACATAAACAGAGATGCCTCACATGATTCACTATGCATGATGTCAAGGTTAGATGGTACTGGTTCATCTTGGCATTTGGGAATTGCGAAAGTGAGGCTTGATGACGCGTTTGATGCATCATCACATTTGGAAACATTGCCAAGGCCCTTGCCGCTTCGCTTCTGTTTTGAAGGACAACCCATAATTATTTGCTTGGAATGCAGTTTACATACTGAACAAATGCCAGTACGAGGATGTTTCCTGCAGGAATCATAAACTAATGTCTCTCTAAAGCCACTACGAAATCCAGATTGTTCATGTCTCAGGGAACGTTCACAGCGCCAACACAGTTTTTGTTGATGAACTAGAGCATCATCTTTCCAAACGTTGATGTTGAAAACACTCTCGAGTTGTTTCACGTATTTGCTGCAGTCATACGTATGCGAGCTGAATTTATCCGTGCTAGAGGCCTTTGTATTCAGTCGCCCACAAACTCTACATAATTTATTTAAGGCCTCTTGATGATGTAGAGAACTCATGCTGAATAACTATGGTGTTAATATCACACTATAAATTCTCATCATACTTGATCTGGAGTTCACTTTTGCTGAATTTCTCCCCACTAAAACACCGGCCTCCCAGCTCCAGCGCAGCGGGTGCGACAACGCATTGTGCCCGTGCAGTCCCGCGGCGCGCCGGCGGCAAAAGCCAGCTGTTCAGTTTTGCCCCGTGTGATGTGTGTGTAATATGAGCGTATAGCGGTCGTCTGCGAGAAATGACAGTACTTTATCGTTTCTTAAAAAAAAAAAAAAAAAAAAAAAAAAACTGGCCTTCGCATGATATTTCATGAGTCGTTTAACAAGGTCATAATTTACAAGAAATTACAAGGAATATTTAGGGAAAACCTGTTTTTAATAATAAAAGTGGATATTTATTCGGGGATTTTTAACAACCTTCCAAACAAACAGCGACGAAATACTTCACGCACAAAACGTAAGTAAATCCCATTTTTGCAGATATTTTTAACTTGGTGAACCAGCTCAATCAGCTAATATGTGGAAACGACTGTAATCTATTTCAATTTTTGTATTTCAATATACGTCGTTGTGCCATGCATGCTTAAGGGGCAAATTTACTTCATGTTTTTCGTGTTTTGTTTTCCTGAACATTTAGAACGCCATATTGGATTTCCCAATTTGAGTGACGTCACCATTTGGCCGCATTGGAGTAAATAAACGCCGTACGGACAAAACCGGTCGCGTTTATAACGTTAGGTCTATTATGAATAAAACAGCCGTGTAGGGGTACATAGCACTTCTTTCTTGGCAATCCCGCCCAAGTAATCTAAGGCAGTACTCAATTTTTCCCCATCTCCAAGTCCAACTTGCCTACAATATCTCCCGATATCGGCCAACCACTCATGTATGATCTGATCCCCAGCTCTAGTGGGAGGCCCACAAAATTTCACCAGTCGTACTGTGCTGACTCGCTGGTACTTTAAATTCTGAAATGCCCCTGCAAGAGTGTCTGCGAGAGCTTGGTTCGATTGCAATATGGCATCAGCCACATCTGCAGGTAAGGCCATGGTGCAAATATCAAATTGTCAGGACAATACGGTAAGCAAGTGAAGAGATTTAAGTCACACAGAACAGTAATAAAAAGACTAAAACATGTGTGGCATCTTCATTGTGTACAAAAACATGTACGATCGCCAATCAATCACTACAGTGTATCATTAATTTTCCATAAATACCGACGTGAATCGTGTAAATAAAATATCAATGGGACCAAAAACACAAATTACACGACCAGCTATTCTACATGTAACTCCAAACCATGTGCCAAGTTGCACGGCGGGCTGAAATTGAAACTTGAATAAAGCTTAAAGCTTCTTCAAATAATCGCAAGTTTGTTTAAACTCTTAAAACAAATTTTATAATAAAGAAATCCTTGATACAGCCCTATAATGATAAGTTCGAACTAAATTTGACACTGGGGTCTTGTCTGGAAGTGGAAAACGGCATGTCATCCCATCCTCGTCGCCATTCTGTAGTAGCTGGTCAGCCACATGTCAAAGGTCGCCTCGTCGGCAGGCCTCGCCGTTGTTTTATTCAACAGATGACACGACAAATTACAAGCTTCAGAGCTATCTCTTACCTAGCTTTATTATCCCGAAGAAGACAGGACTTCTTTCAGTAGAAGTAAAAACCCTGAAAAATTACAAATAGTTTGGTGACAATTACGTTTCTAACAAAAAAAATTGGTCTGATTTATAAATATTATTAAATACTAAATTATACAGATAAACCTACCCCAGTGCCTTTGGCTTCCGTTATTTAAGGATACACAAAACAGCACAGCTCCGAGCTTGGAGAGAAAGCCCTCGAACTGGTCTACACGTCGCAGACTAGGTATGTCTGGCTATGCCAGGCTCAGCCAAAAGAAAAGTTATCGTCTTGCTCTTCAATAATAGTACGCCAAAACAGCGTTATCTTCCTGCGTCTGCAGCATGCACTGGCTTTTGTGCGCTGTGTCATATAGGCCCCAATGTATACATTTGCCACGCAATGTATACATTTGCATCCAAACAGTATGGCGTGCCTAAGCACGGGGTGACAAAATACGTTTTGATGATTTTCAAATTATTCTGAATCGTCACATACATATTTTTTTTTTGTTACTTGCATGTTAGTAAACACATGTGTGAGAAATATATCCGTCAATTTGTTTGAAAATAAAACTGCTGGTAAAATTGTTGAGAAGTTAGTTGTTTTGTTACTCTCTTTGCACGAAAGCTCGAGAATAAACCTGAAAAGTCGATTTAACCAACAAAGAGTTGTAATCAGCTAGCGTCATCTTTTTGTGCAAGAAAATATCAAGGAAAGTGTCACATGGGCTGATTTGTTAAATTATGACAACTTATTTAATTAAAAACCGTCGCCCGAGCCAACGCTACTTACATTTCCTCACACTTTTGTTTTATATTTTCCAGCCAAATAGTAAACATGCCCGGGGTCATCTATCAACAAATCCTTGTATGGACCCTGGTACATCCACCAGAGGGGGTGTCACTTGTAAGACCTGCAAATCGACTCTCTTACGCGTAGGCTACTTCCGAAAAAGACACCACACATTTAAAATACTTACAGCTTTCTAATGTGTTTGAGACACCCAGCGGTTGTTGGATGTTGAGGCACAACCATTAGATTGTGCACAACTCAACGATGCACAACACTGAGAAGAATACGAGCCATATTTAGGTTCCATTTTCTTTTTAAATGAGTTCATATCAATAGGCGAGCATTTCGAGGAGATGTCTGAGTACTATGAACAGCTGCATATTTGAACATTTTGTCACGAAAATTTAGGTGTTTGCCTAGTAACAGCATCCTCCTTAGCAACAAACCTTAATTAGAGCCTGAATAACTCGCTTAAATATACAATACGAATCTACAGTAGAATTAATCACGTGTTTGTGGTATTTTTGGAAGGTTACATTCTAGTCTATTCAAATTGGCTAGTCCGGCAGTGGGTCTTGATACCTGAATCAAATACGTGACGTCACACAAGAAAATGAAAAATATGTCTGTTGTTCAGCACCAACAAAACTGCCAATGTTAAGGCCTAAGGATTATTTCCTTTTAAATGAGCTCACATATATAACCGAACTTCAGGAAGAGATCTCTGAGTAATCATTGCAATAAGATATCTCACCTCCAGGACCACATGATCATTATAATTGAGATGTTTGTTGCCTAACAACCGCATCATCCATAGCAACAACCGTTTACAACTTGATTAACTTACTTGAAATGAATCTACAAGAGAAATTACAAAATGTTTAGTTAGTATTTTTTTTATTAAGTTTACACCTTGTGGAATTTGAATTTGCTAGTCTAATGGTTACCTGGCGTGGACCTGGATACCAGGAGTAGATAAGTGATGTCACATAAGGAGATAAAAAGTACGGCCGATGCTCAGGACTGAAAAGAATACGGGACACGTTTAAGAATTATTTTCTTTCAAACTCAATAGATGAACAGAAAAAAAAATATTGGGGTCACATGAATAGGATATCTCACCTCCGGGCTCATTATTATCAGTATAACTTCAGTTTGTATGTTGTCTAGCAGCGGCTGCCGCATAATCCATAGCAAAGCTCTTCAGAACCTGAACTTTGATACTTGACACGAATCTACACGAGCTAAGTCAAACATCATTATTTCAATAATGACACTAGCTTTGCGATAATCCTTAACCTGCGTAGTAATTTGTCAGGTAAGCAAAACAAAAGGTCCTTAACAAACGACCAATGACATGAGTAAACAACATTCCACGAATGCTTTTCTGAACTTTTTGCTTAATATTGTTTCCTTAATGTTATGTTCTGTAAAGATTTCAACTTATGGTACGCTTTGCCACAAACAAGGGCGGATCCAGAACACAATTTTTCCGGGGGGGGGGGGCAAATAACAAATAATTTGGTCACCTTAAAACTGGGTCGAGTTGCGGAATGAGGTTCAGGGCCGCCCCGATTTGTTTTGGCACTCTCGATGTTCTGTAGTGCGATCGGAGACAATACTTTTCTGACAGCTTCAACCAAATTATTTTGCATCCCCAGGTCCGCCCTTCATACAAAATGAGGCCACCTTGAGCTCAGCTGAACATTCGCTCCATTTAAGTATGTAATATTTTGGGCATATATAGAATTTAGGGCAAAACAAGAAACACTCCATACATGTAAAACCCAGATGGATTTATTATAATGTTCCATAAAACACAATACAGCCACCGTGCACACTTGTAATCTAGACAATAATAGTTTCTGATTGTACGTAAATCTTTCACCCCACGAGTGCCACCTGTGCTCAAAGTGGCAAGTAGTATCTTTACCAATGTGATGCTTTTGTCCCACGATTTCAATACCCTCTGGTTGCTAAGAGCTCCAAATGGCATACGGCAATCACACCTGCGACTAAAATATCTATCCAGCAGATGCATAAAAATAAATAACGCCCTCACTTTTGGACATTGGCCTCTATTTGACGATAAACCCCAAGCGCGTTGGTTAGAAAAACCAATACACCACGCATGGCCGACGCTTCGGAAATTCCCGAGGAAATTTTCGCGGATAGCGGTGCAGAAATATCCTAATCCTGTTTTTTTGTCATCCTCTACACCTGAATGCGATGACATGTTTGTGGCAACCTCATTGAATTCATCAGACAAGCCGAACTTCAGGTAAACTACATTTTAGGTTCATAAACTGTTGCAACTAGGCTCTAACTTTGTTAACACGGTTCAGGAAGCCTCCAATGTTTTGCATTCCCACAGGCTAGTCATGTACTTTTCCCAGAGAAAGTGATCATGGCGTCTGTCAGTTTCACTTGATCCTATTCGCAAGGAAAATAAATGATAAAAAATAGGAATATTTAGCCCCTCAAGTGTATGGTATCAATGCATAGTAAACTGTGATTATTACCCACCCAAATCAAAATGCATGATGTAACGTAAATGTTGACAATCATCACGATGGTTACAAGCACCTGGTGTACTCATCAGGCTGTCATTTTCACGAAATATGGAACTTTATATGAATTTACAATGATCTGGTTGGCCAACCATTAAAAGAACACCCTCAACCGCCTTGTCATTGGAAGCAGAACCCTCTTGTTGGGCTAAATGTTAGCGTGGATATTATGTAGTACGATTAAGAGAATTCATCGCAGAGTTGACATACCGACGAAAAAGCGAAAACCTTGTAATTCGCGTTTGAAGTTGGACATGTTTCTGGGCGCCGTATTTTACCCTTAAATTTTCGATAAAAACCCTTTTAGTATACATTCGGAATAAAATAGGAAACTAAGTATCCATCAGGTCACTTATTTAATCAGAGAAGTTGGGCGATATGATTTTATTTGATCGTAAACGTATTTGTAAATTTGTCAAATTACATTAATCTCCAATAGCCGTTTGTTCTTCACACTGTTTGTATGCTATCCGTCAGTTTGTCGGATCGCGCGTGGACGCGCAAGCAATCCGACAAACTGACGAATAACCTTTGTTCGAACGCACACCTTACATTAGGTGGTTAACAGCGAATTGTTTGTAGCTATTCGACATTTTGTCGGATCGCGCGCGCACGCGCGCGCAAATCGGAAACATGGACGAATACCATTCGTTGGTACTTTGAACGCACACCTTAACATAAGCTGGTTACCATCGACATTCCGTATTCGTCATTATGTCAAATTATGGATTTGTTTTTGTGAGTGATTGGCCACAAGGGGGGGGGGGCTCTGAATCTCAAAATCCAGACAAAAAAATAAGAATTTTGGCATAAATACTTGAAAGAGCAACCTTCATAAACCCTAAAAATAACAAAATCTCGAAATCGCCAAAATGGTCGATTCGCCGGTATGTTATATACGATTAAGAATATGTGCCTCGAATAAGTATAGCGCTCTCACTGTTTCGTAATACTCTTTTAATACTTCAGGTCTTGATGGCAAAAAGCAAGTTCCGCCTTTAGCTTGCTTGCAGAACTATCTTTCAAATTACATGGGCTTCTCGGCATGCACCAACACTAAAGCCTATATTGGAATAATTTGACTAATTACCGAGCGATATCGTGACATACTCGAGAAAGACTGGCACAAGGCTGTATTTGAATGATATTCCCCTTATGCATGCTGCGCTTAGGTCTCTAAGCTACAGGTTGAGGACGCAATAAGTATTGAACGATATTGTCTGGGAAACCTGGACATGACGCCATCACCATTTAAACATGACATTGTTTTCAATAATACTCTTGGTGGGTCCTGTTGACAAAGTCATGATACCACATAGACGGTGCCACAGACTGTGAAGAGAAAATTGTTCAGTTTGTACCCCGGCGCCGTTAGTCAGGAGGCATATGGTCGGAATCGTGACCGACTGGTCCAAAGCACCAAACTTGGCAGATAGATGTTTATAGCCCTAGAGAAGATATTAAGAAGGGGTGACACCTGAAATTCTTTTGGAAAGGGTGACTAATTTGCATAAATCGTTAATCCCAGCCGTGTAATATATTTATTCCCGTATTTGGGTATATATATATTTTTTTATTTGTTAGAAAAGTGTATTTTGGTGATTCTTCTTGCATATTCTTACTTCAATAACATTTTGTAAAACATATAAGTGACTGAATAATTAGGAGGACATAGTAAAGAACCAATATTGCTACTATTTTACCCTAAAGTTACGCGCATTTACCTTTTCCTCAGATATCATCAACGTGGGTATTGATGAGCTTCAAATTCACGAAGTCACTTACTGGCATAGTTACCCTAACAAAAATAAGTGGGAAATCAAGTTAAAATTAATAACATCTTGATGTTTACCCCAAAAGACCAAAAAAGGGGAGAAAATGTGGTGTCCGTAAATTGGGCTAATACGGGAAGGGTAACGTGGAGACTTGAACAAGTTCAACGAAATCCCCCTAAATAAGAGATTATTGTTGTTTACAATAATTTTGTTTACGCCAAAACGTTTTCTCAACAATAATGTTGGGAATTTCCTTGAACTTGTTCCAGTGTTCAATGTTAGGCAACCCTTCACCTACTTGTTAGCCTAATTTATGGACACCTCGTTTTTTCCCAGTTTTTGTTTTCTGGGTTAAATATCACAATGTTATCATTGCTCACATGATTTCGCATAAGGTGTTAATAGGGTAACTGTACCAGTAAGCTACTTGGTGAATTTGAAGTTCATCAATGCTGATGTTTGGCAAGACTAATTGATGATATCTGAAGACAAAGTAAATGCGCGCAATTTTAGGGTATAATAGTAGCCATTTTGGATCGTTACTATGTCCTCAAAATTATTCGGTCACGTTTATGCTTTGGAAAATGTTACTTAAGTAAAGATATGTAAGTAGAATCCCCAAAATAAACTTTTCAAAAAAATATAAAACAATAGAAATATACCCAAATATGGGAATAAATATATTACACGACAGGGATAAACGATTTATGCAAATTAGGCACCCTTCCCAAAAGAATTTCAGGTGTCACCCCTTCTAAATATCTTTTCTAGGTCTATAAGAATGCATCTGCCAAGTTTGGTGCTTTAGACCAGTCGGTCACGATCTTGACGAAAATTAGATCTAAGCCACCTGACTACGTCCCTTCATTCTGGAAACGTGCCTCGAAGTGAATATGACGCACGCCCAGGGTGACCGTAAGGTCATGGCCAGATTCTGCTAAATGCACTTTAAAAATTTGAAAGATTCATAAAAATCTACCAAACTGCCCAAAAGTCCATGAAATACACCATAAACACTTAAAAATCACATGCAGATGTTGTAATATTGCCTTAATTAAGGTTCAAATTACATTATAAATTGATGTATGGTTACATAATGGCGTAAATTTCAGGTTAAGTTAAAATTTCGTTGCTGCGAGATTGACGGGAAGCGATTCATCATAACTTAGACAGTTTACTTTTTTGTATTAGTTGAGAGTCCGTTATTTGGTAATCCACGCTTTTAAAGGAGTATGTAGGTCCGGAACATTTAAACATATGAACATCAGGTTGCACACCAGCAAATAAAGTACCACAGACTTCTTCGATAAATACCCCCCCCCCCCCATTCTCAGAATTGGAAAAATACTCACAACTCTCCTAGGTGTCTAAGACACACATCAAATTAAAAACTCATTTTATCTCGTTTCATTTTCTGTAACATTTTTGGGGGTTATCCGATTACCTTTGTGGGAAACAAGTCATGAAAGCGCTTTCTTGCAGACATCGGAGCGCTGACAGACAAAACAAAACTGTTGTGACTTTTACTCAAGTACGTTGAAGACTATTATAACTGAAATGAATTTGAGTCCTGAGCGGGAAGGTACTTCTTCGATACCGGAAGGGTAAAGTTAGTTGAATTCAAGTGGGTATCCTCATACTTTTTTTTTGCTTTGGGCCTATTCCCTGATTTGACCATTTGTCATAATATTGCAACAGTACTGCTGTTTTGTATTTGTTTCAATGTTAACGGTTGAGCATTGTATGTAAATCGTGAGGCAAAGATGATCTCGTTTCTATTACCTTACAAATAACACTTCAGTTCTCAGAACAAAGCATTTCAGGATAATTCCTTTTAGTTTTTTATTTGTTTTTATGTTTAATATTTTACCATCATATGTGAACTCGTGAGGCCAAGATCATCTCGTTTTGACGATAAAGTATCTCAGTAAGGGGAATTCCGTTATATACTTCGGCTTACATTGCACCCTTATTCAACCGCCGTAGATAAATAGAAATGTTTACTTAAAAATATGGCGTTGGATTGTTTGCCTTTCCTGACAGACTGTAAATTTGTTCTCTCTTTGTTGGCCCTCACCCTTAACATTTCGTTGCTGCGCGATTGACGGGAAGCGATTCATCATAACTTAGACAGTTTACCCCCTTTTTATCAGTCGAGAGCCCGTCATTTGGTAATTTTAAAGCGACACAGCGTCCTAGAATAAGCCCATATTGGACTACAAAACGCGGTCTGACCAAAATGATGTTAGGCGGAACATTTAAATGAAGGATTTAAATAATCACACAACCATTCTTTAACTGGCGGTTTTAAAGTATTCGAGTGATATTCGTGCGAGAAAGACTTACGGGGTCCACATTTGCGATCCCAAGAGGTCGAGCTATTTGGGCGCTACGTTTTTTGTTTGTGGACGTGTAGCACAGTGTTCTCGAGCAAAGTGCTGTATAGACACATACGACGTATATTTCGGACATTGACTGAGAACGACAGTAGAAACGTCTCCGTACGCCGTCGTGTCCGATGTAAATAACCGTTTTTCCCCCAGTTTTTTTCGCGGAAACGGTAAGACATTGGTTTGGTTTCCTTTCAGCCAGAGGTTTGAAATTGGATAAGTAAACAATCCAAAAACATGACTTTTGGGGGGATTTCAGGACCCATTACCCCTTTAAGAAAAACCAAGCATACCCAGCAAGTCTGTCAATCACACGTATCGGGAATTTACAATGCCATGCACCCTGTCACACGGTCCGCCATGATCGGGACGATGCGAGAGGATACAGTTAAGGAAAACCTCAGAAATGTACACCGACAAAGGAAAGCAAGACACGACCAAGTTATAACGAATTCAAAACATTTAATTCCAATAAACCGAACTTACAATTAACTTAATACAGTTTCAATTTACATTACACATCGAGAAATTAATACAATATAAATCCCCATCACCTACTCCATCGCGGTACCGGGACAGACAAATGGAACGGGGACAGCAGCACACGGGAGCATCGGCGGCTTCCAGCGGGTGACGTCAGGTCCACTGATGCATGCTTGGACGGCGGTCGGCACAGCACTCCCGGCTTAGAATCGCGGTGTCCCGATCCCAACCGAAAAAAGCCCTAAAGCCCTGACATTTAATGTGTTTATGCTAATAAATACACTCGTTCGAATACAGTTCACTTTAGTGTCAGAAAACCGCAATCTTATAAATTATCTTAACACCAAGAAACCTCAAAATTCTAGCGAAAAGACATCTTTGACATAAAAACCAAATCAATAGGTTTTTATGTGCAGGCAGGCTATGTAAACCTGAAACAGTTCAGTTGTAACCAAGCAAAATTTTACAAGTGTTCAATGATGATTTTAAATTAAATATATCACAACTTACAGAATAAATCTGGCTTTTAAGGCGTGTGACTTAGTGGCATTACGAGCTCACTCGGAAAACCCACAGCCCAACGGGTATCCTCAATCATCGGCATCGGCCGGCAACATAAACTTCTGTCGGCTTTCCCCAGAACTGGAGATCCAA
This sequence comes from Patiria pectinifera, assembly GCA_029964075.1. Taxonomy (NCBI): domain Eukaryota; kingdom Metazoa; phylum Echinodermata; class Asteroidea; order Valvatida; family Asterinidae; genus Patiria; species Patiria pectinifera. The sequence goes on along the minus strand of CM057150.1, from coordinate 20,818,203 downwards.
TTCAAAAAGGGCCTCTGTGCCCTAAGAGACTTCGAGCTGAGTTGCTTGCCACTAAGTGACGTGCCACTCCCTAAACCTTGCTTTTTTACACCCACAAATATTTAATTGAAATGTGCCGCACCCATGCATGGGTACTGGGCGACCAATCCCATACATCACAATACGTGCGTGGTAGTCTGCGTGACAATTTACGCTTCGACTATTTGCATATTTAACCCAAATACGGGACATGGGCACGACGGCCGTACTAGTATGTCTAAAACTCTGTCAGGTGTGAAAGTTTAACAAAATACTTTTTATCCGAATACCCCTGGTTTAAAGTGGCAACTCATACCTTAAGTTTCGCGTTTCACTTAAACCAATTTAGGATTTCCGAATATTGCTCAATATACACCGGGATGTTTTATACAATCATAAACACCAGAATATTACAATTATCACAAATCGTCTTATACAATAATAATTTCCAAATACCACTTCAACTGAACTTAACCCATAAGATTATTACAAAAAAAAATTCGTCATCTGTGACACTTCCCCCATCTAAATAAGATCCATTTAAAAAAATAGCTATCTTGTGCAAACTTAACAGACTTGTTGAATGTGAATTTATCATGTAGATTCATTACACTTCGATTTGACATCTACTTAAGAAATCAGCCCCATGATTTTCTGAACCTTTGACAACTCTAACCATATACCTGTATGGCTGTAGGGCTAGCGCCCATCTCATCACTCTGTCATTGTTCAACTTGGCTTTGGCGAGGTAGGCCAGTGGATGGTGGTCAGTTTCTAATAAAAACTGTTTTCCAAACAAGTACACATAACACTTTTTTACAGCCCAAACTAGTGCCCAAACTGTTAAGCCAACTTCACGCAAGCGTGCTAACACCAACTGAACATCTTTCAAGTGGTTTTTGAATGTGTCTGAAAATATCAAACAGTCATCTATGCAATTGATCACATTGTCAAAACCCTCTAACAAAGAACGCATCATACGGGTGAAAACCGCAGGAGCATTGATCATGCCAAACGGCAATACAGTGAATTGAAAAAGACCTCCTTTAGATGTAATAAATGTTGTCTTATCTCTATCACTCTCTTTTACTGGGATTTGCCAATACCCCTTTGACAGATCTAGTTTTGTGAACCATGTACCCTTCGATATCTCGATATCTTCGAAAATAAATCCTCAATGTTTGGGATTGGCTCTGGGTCAAATATTGTGACAGAATTTAATTTTCTGTAATGTATGCAGAATCTCAATGATCCATCACTTTTTGGTACAAGAACAATAGGGGATGTATATGGTGAAGTGGATTTTTCAATCACTCTCATTTGCAACATTTCATCTATTTCATGTTTCAATGAATCTCTTCTAGCATGAGATACAGCATATGGTTTGGATTGCACTGGGTCTGAAGTAGTAAGTCTCATACTGTACTCTACAAGATTCGTTTTCCCTGGTACATCAGTTAATACATCATGGAATTCATCCGAAAGTTCTTTAACCTGACCTACTTCATTCTTATAACATTTGTCACTGATATGAACATCATGCACAGTTTCTTTTGGTTTCACAGGGGGAAATTCAACTTCCTCTAATACCACATAGTCATGAGCATTTAGTATACCTGCACCTACAGTTTCTAGGCAAGCACTTGCATGTGTTATTTCATCATTATGTCTCTCTACATATTTTTTTCAACAAATTCGCATGATAAATCTTGTCCTTTCCATGTTTGTCTATCACATAATCATTCTTGCCAACCTTTTTAGTCACTTCAAACAGGCCTTGCCATTGCACTAACAATTTGTTTGAATCAGTAGGCAAAAGCACTAGCACCTTATCACCTTCAGTGAACTTTCTGTCCCTAGTTCGCACATCGTAATACTTCTTGTATCTCTTGGCTGACTTAGCAAGTTCATCCTGGGCTAACTGACCAGTTCTTTCTAGCCTATTTCTTAACTCTACAAATATGTGGTCTTAACTTCCTCTTCATCATTTTTTTTTGACCGAAGTTCTCTCAGTATGGCAAGAGAACCCCTAACTGTACGTCCATGTAGTAATTCGAAAGGGGAAAACCCTAGGCTTTCTTGGGATGCTTCTCTATATGAGAACAAAAGTGCGGGAAGATACCTATCCCAGTCCTTTGGACGCTCTACACACATGCGGCGTAACACGCGTTTCAATGTACCATTAAATCTCTCACAAAGACCATTACATATTGGGTGATATAGAGTTGTGTGAAGCTGTTTCATGGAAATTAATCTACTAACTTCTTTCATTAATTCAGCTGTAAATTGTGTACCTAAGTCAGTCTGAACTTCTTGTGGTACCCCAACTCGAGAGAAAATTGTAAGTAACACCTCGGCTACACGTTCTGCTTCAAGTTTTGAAAGTGCAACTTCCTCTGGGTAACGTGTAGCATAGTCTACAACTGTTAAGATACATCGACTACCTTTATCTGTTACAGGTTGAATCGGCCCTACAATATCAACTGCTATTCTACGAAATGGCGTATCTATCAACGGCATGTCGTCAAGCGGAACTCTAGCTACTTTTCCTTTTGCGATAGTTCGTTGACAAATGTCACAAGATGCACAATATCGTTTGATGTCATCAAGCAAACTTGGCCAATAGAAAATAGCTAACACTCTATTACTTGTTTTCTTTGCACCCAAGTGTCCAGACATCACTGAATCATGAGCTACTTTCATCACTTGTTCCCTATACTTACTAGGGTACTACTAGTTGCTTAACGAGTCTTCCATTCTCAACACTGGGTGATGTGAATTCTCTAACAAACATGTCCTCATTATTTACAAATTTGATCTCATTTGCAATTCCTGTCTTTCGGACTGAACCTACTTTAGCAAATTTCCAATGTTTTTTCAAGTGAGACATCATCTTTAGCAAACTCCTTACTACTTGCAATGTTTTGAATATCATGTACTTTAAGTGAGGAGAAAGGCTTATTTTTCTTTTCCTTTTGACTTCCCATCTCTACGACACCAATTTCTGTTTCTTTGTCTTTTGCATGGCGTTATCTTTATCTAATGGGAACTGCCAATTTGGATCTGGATCTTCAGGTTTCCTGAGATATTGCCTAACACTAAACCGTACAAGGGTTTATCTAAGCACAAAGCTACAATGGTGCCTTGGTAGTAGGGTGTATCTATTTGTATCTCTGCTGCTGGACATTTTCTAACAGTCCCATCTTTCAAAACACAGTGCCTCTCTTCTGGCAAAAACTGACTTTCCTTAACTAAGCTGCGTTGTACCACAGCAGTACTACACCCAGTATCTCGCAATACTTCAACTCTCTGAACTCCTACCATTCCCTGAACTACTGGCATTTTTCCTCCAAATGAACATGCAGCACTTACAATAGGAAGTTCACCTCCACAAGCTAATTTGACATGTTTTCCACCGGATGATGAAACATGTCGACAAGGGCTAACTTGGACACATGCACCTAACGGTTGACTTACAGTACCATTAGCATTTAGCATTTGCCTCACTAACCTGTACTCCAGCAGCTTTGTCTTTGTTAAACGCACCCTTGCGTCTTATACCTATTCCGACAGAATCTTGCAATGTGTCCTTTTCCTCCACAAACAAAACATCTAACTGCATTGTCTACAGTAGTCTTAGGGTCTACGGGTGTATGAGGATTGCTACCTTTTGTTTCTACCTGAGGTCTCCTATATGGCGTCTTCTGTCTTTCTACATTCCTATTACTATCATGAGCTGGGGCATACTGATCTGCATATCCAGTCATTTCTTTTACACTCGTGGGCTTTCTTTCTCTTAAGAAGACGACTAAGTCTTTTGGACAAGCTAACAACATTTGCTCTCTTACTAACAAATCCTTCAAGGTCTCGTAATCTTTAACCTCAACTAACTCTGTCCATCTATCCAAATAGCCAGCCATACGTTGAGCAAACTGACTGTATGTCTCTCCTTCCTCTCTTTTAGCCGTCCTAAACTTAAGGCGAAACCCTTCCTCAGTATAATAACCTATGAAGAAGTGCTTTCTTCAACTCTTGATAATCACTAGCCTTACCTGGAGGTAATCGTGAATACAACTCTAGTGCCCTACCAGTCAATAGTGTACTAAGAATTGTGGCCCATTGTTGTTCTGGCCAATCAACAACCTGAGCAAATCTTTCAAAGCGCTTTATGTATGCATCTAAATCATCATTTCGATCTTGAAAAGAAGGAAGTTTAGGTTTATTTACATTCCTAATCTGACCTGTGCTTATAGTCACTGCAGTACCAGCTAAGTTACTTTGTTGTTCTGCAATTTGGAGTTCATACTCCTTCATTTGTCATCCCCCCATAAGTGTTTTTTTTTTACATGATTTTACATGTTTTGACAGGCAAGCATTCCGGTTATCTGTACTGAATGGAATTATCAAAAACCAAATCACCAAATCAAAATGATCGTTGCAGCTCGATTTTCTGTAAATGACATCAGCCCCCTGCTTTTATAAGGTGTTGCCTCACCCCTGAAGGTAAAATTCTGGATATTTGTTTCTCGTGATGTAGCTCTTGGGTGAGCCGTCCAAATACGTAAAAGAAAAGTGTTATTATCTGAATCATGTTTTGCGCACGAAGGCCCCCCCCCCTTTTAAAGTCATGGCTCCGCCCATAAAAAGGCCAGAAAAAATGGCATCATGTGGTATTGAACTTCTTGAGGTATTTATAAGTGATCCTGAGAATTTCAAAGAGTGTACCCGAAATTGCACACGGGAGGTCATTTTCGACTGTAAGCCCACTGAATAATAGCCTTTGAGTGACATATCGATGGAACTGGAAACAAAGATAATATGGATAATTTATTGAATTATACCTTTCAAATCTTAGACTGCCAGACAATACATTTCCTCGCGTATAGTGGGTTCCTCTTTGCGCAAAATTAAGGCTTTTTGTTTGTTTGCGAAGTTCTACAAATGTTTCGAATTGGAATAAATGAGTTGTTTAGTTAAAATAAAATAAACAAACAAACAAACAAACTGAGATACCGTTACAAAAAGAGGGTATACGGTACACCTTTAAGTGAATGGAAAGAATATGATACGGTCTTGAGCTTTGATAAACATTTTCAGTGAAATAAAATCAAGTTAACCGAAGTCAGATTTTTATTTTTATTTTTAAGATACAAGCTGGAAATGGGAGGTATTTGTTTTTAAAACCTGCAGTTTTTTATGGGTGAGTAACATTTGGGGGTAAAAAAAAAACATATTTAACGAGGAAATGCATTAAAGAAATCAGGAAAATGCCAGGCTATAAAATGAACCCGCACACTGTATCTAAATGTTCGGGCTAAAGGTCGACAGCATTCGTAACAGGTGTTAAGGCCAAAAAACAAACGAACAAACAAAGTCGTGTTCCGGTATTTTCTCAAAATCAGCGACGCTTTGTACATTCGCACACATACGGATGTGTGGGTAAACATGTTGGCGGACTAATGGAAAAGTAGACATACTTGTAAACAATATTTTTGGTTTCATGCGTACAACCATTCCAGACTGGTTTTGGGGGTTTTGGAATTCTCAAAAACGTACAGAAATATGAATTGAACACAAAAATATGAATAATAAAACAATACAATTAATTACTCTGCCCACAAAATGAAACCACATTCACGGGGAAAGAATCCTGACTGTTTTAAACAGTGTGCAAAATGGAAATTTGTCAAATTAGTGTTTTCATCTTGTAAAGGCCTTACCATCTTTAGTCAGAAATGCATCAAATAAATCTCGAAATTCCCAGGCTATAAATTGAATCGCGTATATGTCTGTATTGACAAGGTCTAAATGTTTGCACACTGACAGAAAGGAGTTCAGCTCATTAGCGTAGATCCATTTTAAAGGTGATACATGCATTCATAATCAATGGCGAATCTATGTACGAGTATTTAGAGACATGACAAAACAAAAACAAAACACACATGAATTTGGGTACCGACACCGAATTTTGGTCGTTTGTCATTTTCTCCTGATGCAAACATAATAATAGAGACCAATTTGGAACACTCAGCCCAACCACGAATTAATGGAGATATTTTCTAATCAATTCAAAAAGACCGATCCCACAATTGTTGAACGCAGTGGAAAACGAATAAATGTGGATCATGTTACCCGAGGCCTTTATTTCAACTTTGCTGTTTTTCCCCAATCATTTTCAGCAACTATAATAGCATGGTATTTGGTACACAGCCAGAGTAATTCATTTAAAGATATATCTGGCTACAACTCCTTGAGAGATTAGTCGTTAGATATAAAAGGGCAGAATAACAGTCAAAGCAGCCATTTTGAAAATTTAGGAAATTGCTCATTATTCAAATGACACATCTGCAATGGCCCTATTGCCAAATTAGGACATGCATACATTCTTCATGTGCTCGCATTCCTTCCTTGAATGAGACCTTGGTTTAAATTAAGCGCCACTTTGAATTGGCGGGGGAAATGCATAACTACTACATAAATACTGCACATCAAATAGACAGTCTTTCCCTGAAAATGTGAACACCTTTAATACGTTCTGCAGGGGTAGGATTTGTGCGATACAAAATGCAACAAACATTTTTAAAACGATTCGAGTTAATATTTTTGTCGCAAGGAACAACGCAGGTGACGTCATTATACAACGCCATCACGTGGTACATTCTGAAAAATCATATTAAGACCCCACACAATAACCAGCGCTGTTTACCAAAAAGCACGAATAGCAATAATCATTCAGATAATACAGTGAGCGTTTGAGTTTGCGCACGGTGCATATACTAAACCACATCTTGGAATGATTACTTTTTCGTTTGATCTTCTGTTGTGTGGGGGCACGTAACCTCCATCCACACACAAATTCTTCCCGGATACAAAGTTATATTTAGATTGACCTATGTTGTTGTTTACGTGTGACCTATGCAAATGTGGCACTTGTTAACTCAATGTCTCTTCGCTCTTGAGACAAGTAGGTCCAAAGTTTTAGAAGGTTTTCATCCACATTTTCTTATTATAATTGTATAGGAATTACAATTATGTGTAAGTGGAAGTTTCTTTGAGCATATCATGTCATTTACGGGTGTAATTAATCCGTAACAGCATTTTGTTGAGGGTGCAATAATATTGGTGGTGTGTCCACATCGTGCGGGAGCGCACGACACAGGCCCTGCTTGTCTTCCATTTTTTGGACGGCAGTCACCTATTTTTGTAGCCGATAATTTCTCAGTGAGATTTCACCTTTCTTTTGATGTTTGCCAGCATAATCATGTGCTGAGAAGGAAGGTGGACGCCCTCTAGAACCTGTGGTGAGTGTCAATGTTATCATAACTTTGCGGGAAACTTGCGTTTTTGCGACTCTTTCACTCACGAACTTTCCAATTTTGCAGCGTCGTCGTCGTAGCTACATTCGTGCATATTCCCACACGCACCCACGTTGTACTTAATGCACAGCGCATAGCGTGTGGACGCCATTGTGTGTACACATTCACCATGTATCTTGACCGCAGTGTTGTCTTATTTTTCTGTAGGCAGTATGTAGGTGCGGTCTACTGAGACCTTTATCATTTATTGCACCTGGTGATCTTTATCTTTACTAGATCTTTTGCCTGGGGATCTTTTTTTCAGCCATCTTTACCATACTGGATCTTTTTCCTGATGATCTTTCTTTGCATCGTGACCGGGATCCGCACATCATATTAGCACATGACCATATTTGGAACACTCCTGCGTCAAAAGTTTACAATAATCCAAAGTTTTCTCACCAGATATGAAAAGACCAATGTTTGTCCTACTTGTAGCCAGGAGGAAATCATTCTGGGTGCCCTGGCAAGTTGGGTTTTATGGGGACAAAAATGGGGTAAACAAAAATCAATTTTGAAAGTTTTAAATTCCACCTGTTTTGAAGGGTCTAAAATCTATAAAAGGAAGTGTACAAAAATTTATTTCGCAGCTGTTCAAGAAAGGGTAAGAACAGTGCTTTGCACTGATATAAGTGGTTAAGTGTAATTATTTTGCATTTCGGCTGGACAGCCGTTTAAGAAAACACCAAAATTCAATTTTTGCAGCCCCCAAAATGGCCCGTTTAAATGTGCCAAAAATGGCCCGTTTAAATGGCCCAAAATAGCCAAAAACACATAAACGCCTGTTACTGTGGCAACGTGCAAAAATTTGATTTATAAAGTCTATTTTGGTTACTTACTCACCAAGTACTTTCATCCAACACAGAATTAAAAGAATTGATTTTTGACCGTGGACACATATGAAGTATTTACACGAAATGACTCTAATAATAAAGCCAAACTGGAAACAAAGCCGAGCTTTGAAAAGGAGCAATCATGTTTATTGTTTAGCCCGGTGGCGGCTTCCAGACCTACAATATATTAACATCAAGGCGTCGGAACATTATCAGGAATAGGAACCATACTGTACTTCACGTGGTACACTCTGACCAATCAGAGAACAGACAACGCCTTTATTGTTTAGCCCGGTGGCGGCTTCCAGACCTACAATATATTAACATCAAGACGTCGGAACATTATCAGGAATAGGAACCAGACTGTACTTCACGTGGTACACTCTGACCAATCAGAGAACAGACAACGCCTTATAACCATAGCTAATAACAAATAGCTGTGCAAAGTTTACTGAAATACTTAGGGGAAACATTGTAAAAAAATGTGCCCATGAAACTGAAGGTGTTTTTACACAAATCTACAACCACCCTGCTGTATTCTGTGGTGTTTTCTCCCCTGTGGTTCATCGTGGCTTGGATAGCATCAAGATTGGTGGAATTCGAGGTGAGGAATTTCCAAAAAAACAGCCCGTATCGTGGGGCAATTTTGGTTTAGTGCTAACGTGCTGTTTCCGTATGAAGTTACGTTTGCTTCCGCCATGAAACTCTGCCCATGGCTGTAGGCCTTTTAAAACATTGCTCTTATACAGTTATAGGCCTAATATAATTATTGGTCTATGTTCAGTGTTTGTATATCATTCATTGAAAGGCGATAGGCATGTAGGCGTGGCGATCGTGAAGTGTAGGGCCCGGTTCCTATAAGGGAACAAACTCAACTTTAAAATTATTGGACCTACCAAACTAGTTGGCGACATTCTCAATAAACATGTATGTCATAGATAGAGGGCAGGGTTTTGATTTTTTTGAGGGAAATGTGGGGGTAAAATGACGATGACAGCGCGGCGACAACACGCACAGCGACAACATTGACCGTGAGCACGCACAGCGCGCAGAATCGCAAGGCCTAAAACACGCAGGAAAATCGTGATTTCTACCCCAAGAATCTGTTAAAAATTGCAAAACGGGTGTCATTAGAATTGAGAAAAGTCTGCTTTTGATTGTAAAGGTGATTTTTGAGCAATAAAAAATATTATTGACTCTAATTGGATCAAAACAAAACAGGGGCCCTACACTTCACGATTGAAGTAGGCCTAGCCTGTTCAAAACCACATACAAAATTACAATAGAATATGATGGGAACCCCTGACCCTCTGATTACCCCTGACCCTCTTAGTAATCTGTACTATTCAGTAATCTTTGCAAATTATTATGTCCCCTTAAACTTATTTCACCCCCCCCCCCATCAGTTTTAGCTCTAACAAAAATCGAACATTAGATGTTGCATGAATAAGCATACGCTCGGCACTATCTGTACACTGTTAATAATTTACTTCGTAGTCCACGTCCCGACGTTCATAATCAGATAACCATTTCATCTGAATATGTTGTAGAGGAAATAATGCTGCAACCTGATGCCACTTCCGCGATTGTGTACAAATTCTATAATGTAATTATGAACATATTTTCTAACAAAATTGGAAATATTTCTCAGTCCCAGATGTCTTATCATCATTTTTCCTAAGAATTACCTTCTTTGAGATTATATATGAAGACAAAAGTTGCGTCAGGTTGCAGCATTTTTTTTCCCGAATTCATATCCACAATCCCACATGAAATCGAATTTTCTCGGCAACAACATACGGGGAGTGGGGCCGGGGGCCGCCATTTCCTTTAGCATCCGCATATAAAATACACGTGTAAATAGCCAAACAAATTTGCAAATATAAACAATCGTCCCGCTGTACCTTGTGTTTTCTCTACTCCAACAGAGAAACCATCATCTCTTCTCCAGGTTGCAATCTTGATTTCTTGAGGTAAAACTCATATTTGTCTCAAAACGAGTGATTTTTTGCCTTTCCCACAATCAACGTTTTACGGGTAACTATCCGCTCCGTTCACAAGTACCCCCTCATCGGCAAAAGAAACACAGTTGGGGTGACCGATCAACGCCATATTGCCTGACTTCAATTTTGCCGCGCGGTCTCGTGACCTCCGCGTGATGTGCAATGTAACACATTTGTAGCAGTAAAAAAGAAAAAAATACAATAACATATACAAATAAATACATGTACACATTAAAAGTGCATGTATACATATACACAGATATATTATACTTAGACTCATATAAACATTTGAAACAGGACAAGTGATTTTATGTGTATGTGCCACAGTCAAAATTTTATTTCAAATGTGCCGGATACCGAATAACTGGCAAAGCTGGACACTGCATCAAATAAGTGGGTACAACCTGACCCAAAACCAAGTTGGTACACCTGACCCAAAACCAAGTGGGTACACCTGACCCCAAAACTGAGTGGGTACACCTGACCCCCTAACCAAGTGGGTACACCTGACCCTAAATCAAGAGGGTACACCTGACCCAGACCTGAGTGATACGTGTATATGTATAATAGACAGAATTGCAAGCTTAGATGAAATGCAATTGTGATCGAAGAAAGTATACAATGAATACAAGTCGGTGCAGATGTGTTCCCACCAATGGTGAACATTTGGTCAGGAGCATAGCCTTTTGAAACATGAAGCACTATGACTACTGCACTTTACATGTACATAAAATTTCGTATTTGCCACTGTTAATTAAACAATTAAAAATCCTCAATGTTCGCAGCACTATTCATATTTTACAATATTTTAATGGCGAAACAGGGGGTTTACTGGCTGTCTGCCTGGATAAAAGGAAGTCATACTACCTTGAAGTGGAAATATAACCTCCAATTACCAAAGGAGGACTCCAGGGGTGGCGGTGGGCGAAATTATATGCTGGAAAAAGTATGAACATTGACAAACCCTCCGCCTCCTTCAGATGACTGTGATAGAATGAACAAAACCAGATATTCCCGCCGAGAAATAGCGTCCTTACGCGCAACAAACTTTTTAATTGGCCCTTGTTCTTCCATCTGTCTTATTTGCATTTCAGCGCGCTCAATAACACCAAAACACCTGTTCTAATTGACTATCACACCTCTTTGCCTTATCTGCATATACCAGCGCGCTTATTTGCATACTATAAAAACACGCAGTCGGGTGATGGGTCATGATACGAACCCAGTGCTATAAGAGCATGTTCAGTGTCAAGGGTCAATTTGTTGTTTACCAGATGTACAAGTACGTGAAAACTGTTTAACTACTGTGCTTGCAGGACGCTGACGGTAAGTGTTTACCGAGTATAAGGACGTTTATCTACTACATGTATGTGATAAAAGGTGATAACTGAAAAGATGTACGTGGAACTATAATAATACGGCATGATAATCAGCGGCTCAACCGATTTGTCTGTTGGGTCGTCATGTATAGCTTTTGTTCTCAAATCTGCATAATTTTGGTATGATCATGCTCATACTTTTCAACACATTCAAGTGTCTAGACTCACAGTACAGTTGACTCTTGTAAAGTACAACCACGGAGCACTCAGCCAGACCAATTGTAAGAAGTTAAGGGCCTGCATGGCTCATTGATTGTGCACATTCGGACCAAGGACTTGTTTGTTATACTCCAGAATGTTGAACATGTATTCAACATTCAATAATGCGGTCTATTTTTAAACATTTACACACATGTACTTTTAGAGTGCGAGTTAACATGTCGTTTTATCATTCTGCGAGTACATGTATTGTCAAAATTATGTCAAAAAGACAACAAAAATAAATAAATACAATTTAGACCAAACATATCAGTTTAAACATTTTTTTTTTAAACAAACGTGCAATTTAAAAATAAGCGGCCGTACAGCACACCAAATTTGATAATAAGTGTGAATACTCAATCTAGCGATTCTAACTGAAAAAAACCCATATACTACATTAAACCTAATTAGCAAACACATTATGATATTTAAAGTGTACATGTACATGTATGTCGACTTGAAGTCAAACACGATTCAAATGCATACGTTAATGGGCGCACCAAGCAACTTTTCTTCGAAATGGACGTATTTTTTTTCCAGGGGGGGGGGGGAAGTATATGGGAGTTTGTTAACAATTATTAATGTACCAAAATAAAAGCCCCATCTAACTGTTGAGCAAATGATGTACATGTAGAAATGACGTAATTCTTAAGACCTAATTTGGCCAACTTTTTTGTATGCGTCTGATTTTCACATTTGGAGAATAATACATAACAAAATAATGTGATGCGATCAAACTACACGAGTAGTTTGTCGCTCCTGGTAAAAAAAAAATATATATATTACAGATTTCAAAAAAGCACATTCTCAGCATGTACAAACTGCATGCTGATACCATCATATGGAAGTCGGAACACCAAGAGATGTGATGAAGTGATGTGATGAAGTGGCCCTATTTTGGCCTGTATCTTCACATAAAAAAATCCCGACAAACGACTCGTTTAGCTTGATTGCATAACAAATTGATTTGGTCTATGATAAAAGAACTTAAAAATACCCATACAGTTTTGTATTAATCTGAAATGTTACTTCATTTCCGTGTTTGTAGGGATACTAGTGTACGATTAAATACATAGAAGCGAACACACACACAAATAATGATAAAGAGGTTTGTGAACCAATAGTTACCTACAAAGTGATACTGTATGGACGTCACATTTTCATACTCTATGTCTGCATTTTGGTGTACATGTATTACTTGTATGAACAAGTCTCAGAGATACGCAACCAACAAACCCGAATGCAATGTATTGAAAAGGATTCACTCTGTCTAGTGACATTCACATGGTATTTCACACAAAAAAATATCGCGGTAAAAGTCTACAGAATAACAAATTGTATCAAAGAATATATATATAGAAAATTCCATCTAGATACCATTTTGACGGAGAAACTATTATGTACTTCGTTTTAAAGTCGACTTTCCGAGTCCTAGAAATATGAACCCCATTGACGTATTACATGCCTGGCGTATATATTGGAACAGTTTGTTAATATCCATAAGGTATGGTGTCGTAATTGTCCAAGGTTACACGTTTAGTGTAAACTATCTGGTGATGTTTCTTCGCTTCTTTGGTTTCAATGTTCATGGTTTTCTTGTTTCGCGATATTTTGTACGGATCTGTCACCTGCACTCTCGTTGGACCCTCATTGCGTACCATTTGTGACACTGTGTCAAAATAACAAGGAACTGGTTCCTATAATTCAAGGTAGTTCCTCGCACCTTACAGTGAGTCAAGTAACCGCCTTTGTCTGGCCGGGCTAATTTGTAAGCATAATTTTTGGGCCCACCCGATATAAATGAAACAATGTGATTGTCCGATTCGAATTCGTTCGTTAGTTCCCCCAGAAAGTCACCAGTTTCGGGCTCCCATTCGCCATCACGACTGACGTATATAACACTATCGGTGTCATAATATAACACTCGCTGATCGAGTTTCTCCAACAGTTCGTACAGTTTAAGGCGAGCATGGCAGGTCGTGTATGCTGCCAATATAACACTGGTCCTTCCAGACGACTCCACAAACTCTCCTGTGATTTGCCACTGGACCTCCACCAGGCTATCTCGTCATAGACAAAGTTCACGCCCTGTATCTCAAGACCATCACGTGTCATCATGTCCAAGTATTAAAAGGTATCCTTCACGTATGTAGTCTTGCTCATGTTGGGTCTCTGACCAAACTTCCCCCAGAAACTAGGACAATGGAGAGAAAATAAAATGAAATCGTTACTAAAATCTGATGATTTCGAGAAAAAAATATATATTTTAAGTACATAATTATTGATATGTGATAACAAAAATTATAATGAGCATCTCTGTAGTATATACACCCACATATACATTTTCATGTACATATATATTTTTGTTCGTTCGTGGGACGTGTGTTGACATCCTTATATGTATGAACATGTGACACGAACTTTGTTAAGATCCAGGAACAACTACATGTAAATTGTACATTGTATTATGAACGTTCTCAATGGTTCAAATGTTTTTCCAGAAATTCAAAAACTTCCTGAGGTCATAAGTTGCAGTTTAGTTGTTCGTTCGTGGGCTGTGTTTTGACATGTTTAAATCATGAACATTATTCAACAAAAAACTTCCTTAGATCATAAGTTATTGTTTAAAGAAACATTTCCGACTTCACAAACAACGCTTTCTTTCCACTAGTTGTGCATTCTGTGTTATCTGTTTGAAGGGGAATATGTTTTCTTAAAGTACTTCGTGTAACAAATATTCAGTATTTTTCAGTAGAATGAGATGCATTTTCTTTATGACTGTTCCTGACTGACAAAATATAATGATTGCATGGAGTATTGAAAAGGAGCGCCAATAAACATCTTGATGAGAACATGCATTAGAAAAATAAACATGTATATATATTTATATTTTCTCGTCTACCTGTTGAGCATGAGTTTTGCTATGGCCCTCAGTCCAGGGTTTTTCTTGATCTTGTCCCACTCCAGATGAACTCCTTCTTTGTCCAAATATTGCTGAACTGTCTGGTGCTTCTGTTTGTCGCTCTTACACCAGCTCGGCAAATTGCTGGCTTCTTGCTTTAGCTTTATAAAGGCGTTGACGCAGCCTGCAAAGAGCCCCACCCTCTTTGGTCTTGGGATCGTACACGGCGACTTCGTCAAAATGGAACACTTCGTAAATTTGCAACAACTTGTAACCCATCTCCAGAGCCTTTTGAAGTTCCATGGTTACCCAGGTGCCAATCAGTGCTCGTTCGTCATCACTGTGTTGACAGGGAGATTGCTGCAACGAGGAGGCTCATGTTGCACACGGGGGAAACATCAGCAGGCCCGAAGTCATGTAGGGGAGAACTGGATGGTACAACCACTGTGGTGGAAGCACTTTGCATTTCACCAGCCCTTCGTACTCAGCGATGTCTCTTAAGTTTTCGGTGAAAATTAGCGGATTGCCTTTGATATATTTACCGCATTTATTAACATACGGGTACAGAAAGGTATAGTCCAGGTACTTGATTTTTTTCTCCCGGCCCTACCTCGTAATGGAGCCGGTTAGCGTTTGTTCGGCCTCCGCAGAAGGCTTCGCGGGGGATGAGTGGCGTGAGAATCTCTAAAGAAGAAACAAAGGCCTTCGTTTCGGTGTTATGTTTAAGCTCGTCATCAAACTCGCATTCCCACTTTTTACGTATTTTTATCCCTGACTTTCGATGTACCGGCGCCTGTCCATGGTCTTCTGATACAACTCCTCCATGGTCAAGTTATTTTAGGGGTGCTTGGTATCTCGTGCCATGCAGGTGTGACCTTGATGGAGACATCCCTGGAACTCCAGTACGGTTTTGGTTCCATCAGCCTCATAGTAACCGTCCACCCTGTAGTTATCGATGTGTCTTTCACTGTTGGCCGCGTGTTGGATGTAATGGCCTGTCTGATGAGTCAGCCATTTCAACCACTAGAGAGCTTTGGCTGACTGTCGGTCGTTGGGTGGGATTATAGCTATTGTGTCCGGATCCAACTATTTGGTGCGGTACACCAAATTGCAGGCTGAGGCGCGGCTATGGTGATGCAATGCTGAAACGGGTCGATCCCTGGAGTTATCTCGTCGGCCGTCATTTCCATAAATAGGGACCTGAAGCTGAGGCATCACCGACTGAAAATGTCTACATCAGGTCGGCAGTATTTCACCATATCTTGCTGAAAATCAAAATTGTTGTTTCTGTGTACTACTTCACGAAGGTTTGTCTGTCTGCTGACTTCATCGAAACGGGATTATAGCAGTGCATCTCGGGAAGGTGGGGCAGTACGCAGCTCTGATTGGCCCAAGTGTTGAAAAGGTGGGGGAAGTAGCCGTTCGCCAATTCTTGAGACCGAAAGTACCGGGGAGCTTAGAGAGCGCCATGGGTAGAAAGTTGAATGAATCGATAAACTTCATGTCATTTGCAGGCACCGTGATGCTTATTACCTTTGCTCCGTTGAAGATGACTTCCGGCAAAACCGCATTGTCGTAAAGATTCCGCAGGACAAAGTAGGAATCGTACCCGTTGAAGTTGTGACATAGGAAATTGGCACGCGCATTCTCTTCGCTTAACAGCCACTTGCAAAAGTCTTGCCCGGTGTTGGGCCCAGCAAAAACTTGTTCGCTCTTCCCGCATCGTTGACATGACGTCATGTTTTCTCCGTCTATGCATTGGCTGCATACTTTGTGTGCGATACATAGATTCGGTTCGTGGATACCCGTTTCTTGTACGCATTCAAAATCGAAGAAGATGCAACTTGTGACGTCGTCCTCATCAAGCATGTTTTCGTCATCTTCAGGCTCTTCGTCAGTCACGTTGCAGTCATTGGGTTTGTCTTTACCCCCTACGACCGGTCGCATGTAGCAAAGATGATCGGAGAGTACAAACTCTCTGCAAACTTTACAGAACTGTTCCCCACATCTGTGATCTTGAGCTCTAAGACGTCTTCGACTGAGGAAATGATCGCAGTCTGGGGATCGGAAGTGTGTTTTGCATACTGTAGTGCCACGAGTGTTTGGTTTCAGATGATTATCGAAGCACAGTGCGCTCTTAAAGTACCGATTACATTCGTGACAGAACACCCAGTCCCCGACCTCATGGCAGCTGGGCTGGAAACAGAGGTAGCACGAGCCGCGACATCTATGGTCTTCAGTATGGTCGTAGCCTTTGAGACATTCTACGCAGAAATATCATCAGTTAAGGAAGGCAGGCATGCTGGTGATGACGTCATAATGATCGTCGTGGTGATATAGACAAATCTGTTTGCCGGCCAAGGTTCGCCTTTATATGACGGCATTAGCGTAGTCTTTAGAAGAGACAACAAGTTGATAAAGAGGAAGTACTTGCTGAAATTGCTTGATTTGGTCAATTCCACACTTTGCCAATGGCACCCCAGCCTGGCGATGCGGCTCTTCAGCAATCGTCTGTTGTAACTTGCAGCCGTAATGATGGCTCGTGCACAACATAGCTCGTCTTTATTCAAAATCTGGATAATGCACTTCTTTTCCTTGAAGAACCTTTCTATATCTGCGTATCTTTTTTTCATGGCCTTACTTCCTTGCGGAATAGCTACCTGGGTAACGTGTATCTCGAGGGTTCAATCAATGGTGAACTCTTCGTACTACTGCAGCACCGTCTCCACCCTCGATAGGAACCGTTCTGCTGTCAAGTGTAGCTTAACGATGAAGGGCAATGTTATGGGTTAAACCAGCTCAGGATGCACAACTACGAATAAGATCTTGAGGCTCGGCACCTTCGGTCACCGTGTCGGTGATGTTTTGGAAAACTCTATGTTGGGTTTCCAAAATAGATGAACCGTCTTGGACTTCGACGTCATCGTTGAATTTCACGATATATTCCAGACCTTTCGTTTTAAACTTTTTCATGTTCACTTCCCTCATCCGAGTGACATGATACATATCGCGCACGTCATCGGATACTCTCTGGCGTTTTGGGGCTGGTTCGTCAGGTAAAGGTGCGCCATAACCTCTTTGTGCAACGGCCTCCCCTACATGCTGACTGTTGAGGTGACGAATGTAGTTGTCTCGTCGTGCAAACACCTTGCCGCATTCGTTGCACTGATGTTGGTTAACATCTTTGTGGCGGGCCACATGACGATTGTAGTTGCCACGCGTATTGAAAATCTTGTGGCAAAAGTCGCACGTAAACATCTGTAAAATATCAAAAGTCGAGTTAGGATTAATGAGAATTATTAAAAACACATTGCAACAGTACACTTTTGACAACACGCTGAGCGTTTACGAATTCTGAGTCAAAATGCAATGTATTCCCAAATGTTTACAACACACTTTCGGTCATTAATTATATTTTGTTGCGCAGGCCCACACAAACGCCGTGTGACCAATTCTATCGAACATAATCCTACAGAATGATCTCGTATCAGTAAACTTACAACACTGTTGTTTACAATTACACCATCAAGATGTTTTTAGTCACAATATTAATAGCAAGCACACCTTTTTTCTCTTCCTGTTTTCTTTCACTGGACTTGAGCTTGAAACTGGTGTTGTGTGTCGTGCGTCCCCACTTGCTATCTGCACTGAAAAAAATGAGAGAAAAGACACAATTATTTGGAGATTACACAAATGTACATTGAACAGGAGGACGTTAATATGTAATATACACACACTTGAATGAGAGATGAATTTAACGACGTGAAAACGGTGACGGTTAGAAACAAACTGATGCTGCGCTGATGGTTTCCACATTTGTATTATTATATTGCGGACGTCGTACTTTGTGGTGATGTAAAGCATCTCATTCTAACCTGATTGGCTAACAATTTCAATCCGTAATTCTTCTTCTGCAGAATGAGTTAACATTAGTGAAGTGATATTTTCTGACATGTAATTGTCTCTATTAGGATTGTGTATTTTATCATAATATTATGTCCATAAATAGTACGTTGTTGAGTAAGAAGGGGAAAAAGGTCAAATTCATGTACAGTTAGGGTAATGAAATTCAAGATTTAGGGATATGATGCAAGTTTGTGTCACTAAATGTAATTGACATCAGTTACTCCTCCCGATGTTTTCCCGTATATTTTACAAAAAACAATGAGTAGAAGTAAGTCAACCGTTTTATTGACCCGAATTCTTTATTGAGTTAGAGGTGAACGATATACGATTGCACCAATTACATGTAGTAGGTCGATCTGTCGTGCAGTACACTTAGTACATTATGACGAATTTCATCTTTTTAACAGTTTTTAACATACGTAACCAAATGTACAAATAACCAAATGCAATCGCGACGTTGAGGTTAGAACGACAACCTTTCATATCACACAATTCGAATGCATGATGCCATATTTAGTTTGTTCCATCATCGCGCTATATAGCTCCATAGTTACACAAAAACAATCATTTGAGGCTTTTATTCCGTGGATTAGGGAGGTAATCGTATTGAATAGTGCATGGAAGAAAGTATGGTGCCTGAGGATTGCCACTTCTCCGGTGTACAAAACAACTTGAAGGGGTCTATAAGCCAAACAGAAGTGTTTGTGTGTGTGTGCACAATGGATGTCAATAAGTTATACGCATGTACAGTACAGTGTTGTCGCAATAACTCGAAATTGGCTTCTTGAGTACTTGTGCCTGGTTTCGAGAACCCTTAGTTACACATTAGTTGGTCTATTTTTTTTCTTTTCATATGAAGTGTTATTTGCGCAAAGATCACCTGCGACAAATATTCAAATTACAAATTTATATGAACAGCCCCATACTCTTCACCCTAATTTATATAGTCGTTGTACTACATTGTTGAATTATTATTTATTCAATCTACTACAGTTAATTTTTTTTATTTGAAAATTTAGTTTGACTTTTTGTGCAATTATGGAAATTAATGTTGCCTTTGAATTGAATATTGATGAACGTTAATTCAAAAATACGATACCACATGCGACATGTAGTCATCAGGTCATACGACCGTCATCTTGGAGGTTTTTTTTTTCCTTCCTGGTATTATACATTTTATTTCTTCAATAGGACCACTTCATAGGTACGTGATAATGTCTACTTAAACTACTTACATTGGTCACAATATATATAACGCATTTCCAAACTAACATAATTTACTGTCACAGCAGCTATTATTTTGTACGTCATGACTGTACTGGTTTCAATTTAATAATATTGTAAATACACGGCAATAACATTTTTGTTACCTACTTTGTACAAACCCAGGTACATTGTACTTTTTTTATCTTCAGCACGCCGTCAAACTCGCTTTGCCTCTCTAACCACATCAATATACCAAGGAGCTTTTGGTCTGAGTGAGACAAGTGTGGATCTCTCTGGTGCATGTCTGTCTAGCAGTTATTGTAGAACAATATTGTACTGATCTGCTAGCTCAGAAGCATTCTTGGCTGTTGGCAGTGCTAGCGGCGAGTTCTGTATGTCATTCCTGAATTGAACCATATCAATTTCACGCAGCTTCCGACATGTAATCAACTTCTTGGAGGATGCAGGACGAGCAAAATTGAGGGTAGGTAGCACTGCCAAGTGGTCAGAAGGTAGTCCGGGTAAGACGCCGGTGTCCATAATGGGATGATCGATCTTTCTGGAAATCAAGAGATCTAGTGTATGACCAGCTTGATGGGTTGGTTCTCCAACATGTTGCTGGAGATCAGCTGCATATAAGATGTCAAGGAAGGTCTTGGCATCTCTATTATTATTATTATTATTATTATTATTATTATTATTATTATTATTATTATTTATTCGGCTTTAAAAACACAAACAACAAACATTCACATATACAATGTAGAGAAAACCAAAAAGCAAGAAAACAAAAACGAACATGACGAAAGCCAGGGGATATGCCCGGAATTAAAAAAGTTTACCTAAAAACTGTGGCCCGAAGGCCTTCAATTCCAATACCTCTGGCTACACAAAGAATATATATAAATCTATAAAAATCTATACAAATGTGTTAACAATAAAAGCATATATTAAAAATGGCAGAGGTATAAATGCTAAAAGTTATCGTCCCCTAAAATTAACATCAAAATACCACGTTGAGAAAAAAAGAAAGATAAATAGCAAAATAAAATAAAAATAAAACAAAAATAGTCCAACAAAATGAACGTGTCAAAAATGTCCCCCCCCCCATTATAGTTCAAAGACCCAATTATTGTGGATGTCCACATTATACATTAAAAAAGGTTCAATACACGCAATAAAAAAACCCCAAATATTAGAAAAAATAAGGAAAATAATTCAACAAAACATGAGAAAAATGCCACCCCCCCAGTAAAAAAAAGTTTCGTTGCAAATAAAAACACGTAATATTACCCCGTAGAAAAAAAAGTTGAGAATTAGCACCAAAAAAAAAAAAACAAGCACGACAAGTTCTTTTCAGAACTAAACATCTGCGGCTGAGCAGCAGGTATCACCACATGGTGTTACTACAAACCGAAATGATGCAAAAAAAAACCTATTAAACCAACGATATACGCCTTGAAGCTATGCATGGCAGCTGGCATTAAAGTGGGCAGAAATACGGGCAATGCCATGTGGAAAGAAATCTCTTCCTGGAAGAAGTATGGTTCTAAAAAGAAGCGGTTTTCAAGAAGAGATCTCCCTCCACACGGCGCCATCCGAAACCCTTTTCACTTTTAAGCAAGAGATGAGAAAAAATTTCAACCCCCCCAGTTAAAAATACACATATCAGTTATCAGTTCCGTCAACAACATGGATGTTAAAATTCCCAATCAGAAGAGGCTGCTGTTCAACAATTGTCACCGATTCCAGCAGATTAGAAAAATCATGGACAAACATATCATATTTGAGTTTGTATTTTGATGATGGGGCTGGTCTGTAGATGGCATATATTCAAAAATTTGTAAACGAATTTTATTATCCTTCCAGGCGCGGTTATCATCCTTCCAGGCGCGGTTCTAGAGCCATTTGTGGGGCTAGCAGGGTGGCTCCAGATTTTTTTCAGACACTTAGGCCTCTGAAAAATCAATAGGTGTGGGTGTGTGTGGTACGTCACATTCTTACATTTTGCTAGTGCAATTTGTTTATAGATTTTTTTGAGAGGGCTAGACAAAATGATGGGGGCTACAGCCCCCCGCACAAAGCATCCTTCACTTTCTGGTAAAAAAAATGGGAATAATCAGATGATTTTTGTAAAAAAGAAATCCTTAAAGTCCCCTGCTAGTAGATATTGGAGGCGCCGACAGACAGAACACGACGTCGTTTTCTAGTGACATTTCAACAAGTTTGTGGTATATACCATAATTAGCAGAAACAGTCCCCAAAGGTACTTCGGGAAGACTTCTATAGAAGCAAGGTACAAACTAGCTGATTTCAAGTGAATTAGGTGGTTAAATCTTCTCATAATGCTTCCTATATTTCTATACAGCTATCACTCTACAGTTTGATTAACAAAGGACATTTCATTATTTTAAATTATAAATAACGTAATGGATCTTTGAGCTGTTATGATTTTTTTTCCATCAAAATGAAAACACATTTCCTGAAAAGAAAACAAAATCAAAACCAGTGGCTTAAGTTGTCTAAGGCTGGGGTGTTTATGACATCTGGGAAAACCCTATAACATCTTTAACCAGACACGCGTCAGCGAAATCTGGAAAACCCCATGCTATACAATTGCAGCAAATATTTGACTATATTCCAAAGGTCGACGGTGTCCATGTTAATATGAACGCTTACTCAAAGAGAAAAGGGGAATGACAGTTTTGTCAAAACTTGAGAAAAAAAAGACCGCCCGCCCCCATCCACGACCCACTCTCATCCTAATCCCCATCGCATCCCCCACCCACAAACAAAATACAAAATACAAAGAAGAAGAAGAAGATAAAAGTCTCAGTTTATTGCTGCAGTCGAACCCAAAATATACCGCCCCGTGAAGGACACTATTTAGAGATTTCAAAGCAATGGACGGATTTAAAATGTAAATTGTACAGCGGGTGATAAAGTCTCTCAAACGTACTATTGGAGCTGAACGTTTAGCTGTAAATTGTGATCCAGAGATGATTGGTGCCTTCAGGAGCGACTCCCTGTTTTTATCTCATTGCTTTAAAAAAATGTGATCGAAATATCAAAATCTTTTAATAATAAAGCCAAACTGGAAACAAAGCCAGGCTTTGAAAAGGAGCGATCATGTTTATTTTAAGCCCGGTGGCGGCTTCCAGACATTTAAAATAAAGAACAGGGCGTCGGGGAATTGTCAGGAATAGGAACCAGACAGTACTTGTAATTATAACGACGTCATGCGGTCCACGCTGGCCTATCAGAACAACTATAGACAACGCCCAATAACCACCGCTGCGTGCACGGATAGCAATAGCCACCTAGACAAAGCAGTCAGGCGCTTGCGAACGCGTATGTGCACAGTAAACTAAAATATTGAGAGGAAAAAATGCTTTTCTTTTACAAGGTATTAAAACGATATTTGCTATCACGACAGGATTGTAGTTTATAAAATAGCATCCACTGAAAATAATGTGGGAATGAAAACCTTTGTTATTTCTCTGTAGCCGAAGTACACCTTTTCTTGTCGGAGGTGCAAAACGTTCCATCTCGAGCACCACATCCCAACACCAACTGGACAATCGTGCTATACATCAACCTAAACAAAGGTAAGGATCATTAACGAGCAGAAGAGAAATATGACACTTTGAACGGCACATTTTTTTAATAGCTTGCATCCATGCTGGATCAATTCTTTGAGCCATAACAAACAGTAATATGTGAGTGGATGCCATCGTTCATTTTGACCCTAAATATACCTAATTTGCATAAATTGTTAATCCCTGCACGAAACTTTGGGTTGAATATAGCAGTCATTTTGGATCGTTATTGAAGTGAAGGGACGCATGTGCGTCGGTTCGGGTTTTACGTGTGCAATCAGCCCACGTGGTTTGAGGTTAGATACTTCGGTAAGGAAGACTGTACAAAATGTTGACGTTCACTGAGCTTTTATTCCCAAAACTCCAGCAAATAATCCTGGCGAATTAGTTCCAGCAAATTAATCCCAGCGAATTAAACCTAAATGAAAATGATAGTGTTTACAATAAACACAATGTTTTGAATTCACTTGACAATAAAGTTATTATAGCAACATGAATGTGTATACATGTGCATGCAGTCTCACTGTGCGATAAGCCACGGAGCTATACAGCTTAACAAGCACATCTATGTGCAGTTATTTATGTAAACGTCAGTTCGGGAGGCTACACAGCTTCTGTAATATAATGTTAAAATTATACAATATAAATGGCATATAAGGGGATGATATGATATTAAATAACCCACGAAGTACATCTGAAAAAGTACCCAAATGATTATTGTTATTGTTTTGTGAGCCCCTAAGATATACATGTAACAAGAGAATCATATGTACGCACGCCACAGTGATAAGCTGGGGTCAAGGGTCATGCAAATCGAAACAGTGCAATGCAGTATGTATGCAACTTACATGCCCTGTGGCGCTATGTGTACAGTGCACAGAGAAACGTATCACGAGAAGATCGTTTTCAGACTCTGTCCACGGAGAAGACCATCAGAAAATGTCCATTTGTGTCAATACTAAAATTGACATAACATAAAAATGAATATGAACATACCCAGTAGTTGATTATTGTTAGCCTGGTATGTGTGGGCTGTCTGGCTCGATTCTGGGCGCTTATAAAATGAGAGTTTTCGGCAATAAATCTAAAAGGGCAGCTCACGAAAACGCTTGTATAAGACGAGAAAGAGAGAAAAGTGGGCGGAGCGTCAGAAGACGCTTATCAATATTCATGATCCCTACATTACTGTGTCCTCATAATACTGTGTCCTCATAATAAGTTTTAGTCTTTTTTATGCTTCAAAAAAGTTATTAAAGTAAGGATGTGTAAATAGAATCACCAAAATATAATTTTCAAAAATTAAAACATGCAAAATATACTATATAATTAAAGCTATAGTTGGGGAGTAACGATCAGTAAAATTGACCCAAAAAGCGCTGAACAGTGTATTTTAAAAAAAAGAAAGATAGTACTTATAGTTAAGATTCCCGGCGATTCCTGCCAAAATTTATTTTGAACATTTCTACCCAAGCCTAAGCTTTTCGATGATGCCAAATGTGTTTGCTTGAGCTTGCTATGTAGCATATGCTGGGTGTAAGAGTGGTTTTACACTAACTCATCGGGGGCCGCCTGATATCAGAAAGTCAAGGCTCTTAAGTCGGTAGGTTAGATAGTCCGAACTTTCCATAAATAGGGATTCGTTACTCCGACAACGAAATAAGGTTAGTTAATCCAAACATTTGGTGCAATTGTCCGAACGTTAATTAATCTGAAGGTTCATTAGTCTGAAGATTCATTACTCCGAAGGTTCTTTATTCCGAAGTTCTATTTATCCGAGGTTCGGATTACTGAAAAAGCTCATAGACTAGGCCAGATTTCAAACTTTTTACATGAAGAGGCATTTTCGAGTAGAATATGGTTACATAGCTATTTTACCTAATTTCGGGTTGATGAGTCCGAAAATGATGGTTACCAAGCTGGATATTTAGTGGAAATATGCCTAATTTGCATAAATCTTTAAAACTCGCCGTGAAAAATATTTGTTCCTATATTTGGTTATATGTTTTATTGTATTTTTTGAAAAGTTTATTTTGGTGAGTCTACTTGCACTTCCTGACTTCAATAACATTTTCTAAAGCATATAAGTGACTGAATGATTATGAAGATATAGCAACAGTCCAAAATGGCTGTACTATGACACCCTAAAGTTGCGCGCATTTACCTTGTCTCCAGATATTATCAAGTAGTCTTGCCAAACCTAAGTATCGATGAACTTCAAATTCACCATGTCGCTTACTGGTACGATCATCCTATTAATAACCTTATGGGGAAATTATGTGAACAAATATAACATTGTGATATGATATGGGGGAAAACGGGGTGTCTGTAAATTGGGCTAGAATAGGCGAAAGGTTGCCTCACGTGGGAGACTTGAACAAATTCCAGGAAATTCCCCCAACAAAATTGGTAAGAAAAAGTTCGGTAAGAAAACGTTTTGGTAAGAAAACGTTTTGACGTTGACATTGTTATAAGTAAGCAATGATAATCTTTTATTTTAGGGGATTTCCTTGAAGTTATTCAGGTCTCCCACGTTAAGCAACCCTTCGCCTAATGTTTTGCCCAATTTACGGACATCTTATTTTCCCCCTGCTTTCCTTTTTGGCCTGAATATCAAGTTGTTATCATTTTTGACATAATGTCCCATAAATTTTTGTTAGGGTAACTGTGCCAATAAGTATATTTGTGAATTTGAAGCTCATCAATACTGACGTTTGTCGAGATGATATCTGAGGAAAAGTAAATGTGCGCAACTTTAGGGTATAATAGTAGCCATTTTTGATTGTTTCTGTCTTCATAATTATTCAGTCTCTTATTCGCTTTAGAAAATGTTATTGAAGTCAGGAAGTGTAAGTATAATCACCAGATTAAACTCTTCAAAAAAAGTTAATAACAAAAAGTTACCAAAATATGTAAAAAAAATATATATATATATTAAACGACGGGTATTTAAGATTTATGCAAATTAGGCATATTTGCACTTAGAATCCAGCTTGGCAACAATCATTTTCGGATTTAGCACCCCCAAGCTTGTTTACAGTTATTGTATTCTGTGTTCTTTATTTTGTTGTTTCAAACAGTCAGAATACACCATAAACTGTTTTGTACAAAACATTTTTAAGGGTCATTGCGTAAAATCGTGATATTCTTTGAACCGATTGAACGATTTCAGTATTTGTGGCGCTATATACTTTTGTACAAAGATAGGCCTATCGTAAATTCCTGTTAAGTAAAGTGGTCGTGTAAAATAATTGAGTACATTTTTAAATAATTATTGATTTAAACCCCTAAACATGTTTACCTGTGATACCCCAACACAACGTAAACCATGCTGAATAATGCGTGGACTCAAGGGCAGATACGGGGAGGAACAGAGGCAATGCCCACCCCCACCCCAAATCCCAACCCCCATCCCCCATCCCACCCCCGAAAAAAAGAAACCACACACGCGTGTGTACATGCCGGCAATCGTTGACGCCCCATTGTCCCTAATCCTCTTTCCTTTGTTTGTACTCTTAACTTTTTAGCGACAGCTCTCATTGGTTTTGTACATGATTTGAGATCGTGGACGTTCGTTCAATCGTGGACGTATTGTTTGCGCCCAAATTCTTTTGTCCTACGTCCACGATTGCCGGTGTTTACATACTCACACACACACACACCTCGTACGTCAGTGAAATATGACACCAGTGTCAACTCGGTCTGAGCCTGCGCACATAAATTATGATAATGGCCACCCGAAATCTTGCAGGTGCTGTACGCATACGTTTGTGACGTCACTCCGTAAAAACGCGCAGGAACTTTCCGCGCGTTAAAAACGAACCTCAAACTTCTGCTTTATCATTCCAAAAATGTTTGGAATGTTTATTGTAATTTTCCCATTTTATGAGAACTGAGCTAATATTTTTTGCACCCAACCAGAAGTCGATCTCGTTCGCGTATTTCACGCTTTTCATGAGAAGCTTGCGTGTAATTTTATGGGGAACTTACCTGCGTGCTAAAGCATAGGCAGATTCACGAGTGTTTAAGAGTAATTTCGTGTAAATACTTCATATAAGTGTCCACGCTCAAAAAATCGATTTTTTTTTTTTTAAACTTTGTGGGATGAAAGGACTTAGGGATCAAGTAACCAAAATAGACTTGTTAAACTTTTTTTTTTGCCCGTTGCCATGGTTACGGGCCATTATGTGTTTTGGCCAATTTGGGGCAATTTTGAGGCTGCACAAATTCTTTTTTCGCGTTATTTTCACAGGTCATCCAGCCAAACTGCAAAGTAATTTCACAAAAGTAACTATATCACGACAAAGTATAATCCTTATCCTTACAAGAAAAATAGAAACACTTCTGAAAAATCTCCTTTATATTATTTTTAGAACCTATAATACAGCATGTTTTTACAACTAGCAAAATTGCATTTTTTACCCCATTTTTATCCCTCCAAAATGGCACTTGCCAGGGCACTCAGAATAATTTCCCTTCGGCTATGGTTAGTTCAGACATTGGTCTTTTCATATCTGGTGAGCAAATGTCGGGTTATTGTATAGCCTTTGTGCAGTAGCGCTCCAAAAATGGTAAATTTCACAAAAACGTTAAAAAGTGAATTTTCAGTGTTTTCCTTTGTTTTGAGTAATAACTTGTATAATTGGTACTGTTAATGAATCTAGCACATTTTTACAAACAGAATTAGACTGTGTATCATTTTTAGACCATTAGATAGTAGGTCGTGTACTTCCCCTCCCCCCCCCCCACACACACACACCTGGCTAGGCCCCGCCCACTCTCCCTGTGCCACTGAATTTTGAACTTGTATGTTGCATAACGAAACAAATGTAAATCTGCAAGTGAACACTTTAGAATTAACATAGAGTTCCTTTTCACAGCCTCCCCTTCCCACACCCCGGGAGCATTGCTTGGGGTTGATGGTGGGGTGTGACCACCCACCAATAACTTGGCATTGTCGGTACAATCATTGTCACGTGGGCAAAACTCATGTGTTTGCAAGCCGTAATGAATAATGGCCATATCAATTGTTCTCTGATTGAAGTTCACCGTCATTCCAATGATGTCCAGTCCTCCCCTCCCAGCTAGGCCCCCAGTAGGTATTTATGGAGGATTCCAGACTTTGCCATGGGTCTGGGGGTAGTACAGGGTCAAGGGGGAGGCGGATACCAGACTTTATCCCGCCCCCTTTGATCTCTGCCCCCACCCCTCTCCCTTGATATCTACCCTCGCCCCTCCCTTGCCCCTCTCCTCTCCATGATCTCCCAAT
Organism: Patiria pectinifera; assembly: GCA_029964075.1. NCBI lineage: Eukaryota > Metazoa > Echinodermata > Asteroidea > Valvatida > Asterinidae > Patiria > Patiria pectinifera. The sequence continues at coordinate 20,789,535 of CM057150.1, read as the reverse complement.
ATCTCAGTCTCAACCCCCACCCTCTGACCCCTTCCCAATGATCTCCCTCTCCATCCCAATGATCTCCCTCCCAAATATATCTCTCAATATCTCCGTCTCGAAATAAGGCCAGGCCCTCTATATTTATATTTTTTATTTTTGATCTTGTGTTAAATAAATAAATCTGTATAAATACGACTCATACAAGTCTACTTCAACCTTGACACTCTACTTCTACAGTTTGGGTAAACACCTATTGAAATTCAATGGGCCGTGAATTGTTTTTATTAGTTGGGGCAGCCTGTATATGACCCAACGCATACGTCAGAAGCAAACAATGGTTGACTAATTTTAGATCCTATAAAAGGAATGTAGGGTGTGCATACGTTGGCTTACGTCAGAAGCAAACAATGGTTGCTAATTTTAGTTCCTATATAAGCTAGATGCCCTCATAGCGGACGGCCAGTCGGATTGACTTTATAAGGCGGAGTTCAGTGGGATCTGATCATATCAAGCCTCCAAGACGATAAAAAACAGCCACGTCACAGCACTGTGCATATCACACTGTATAGCTTCGTTTGCAAACACGGGACAGCTAAACTACCAACTTTTGCTCAGCATCCCAGGGAAACATCACACCAACTTTCAAAGGTAACTATAATACGCTTATAACGTGTATTTTTTTTATACATCAGGTACCTAATATGATAGGGTGGCTTGTGCGTAAAGCGCTCACAAGGTGACCACGGTTCGAATCCTAGCCGCGAAAGGCATGTGAGTAGAGTTGTGAGTTGGTTCTCTCCTATGCCACGAGGGTTTTTTTCTGGGCCCTCTGATTTTTCTCTCTCTACAAAAATCAAATAGTTTTGATCTGAGGCTGTGCTACGTGGTAATATGGGTCAATGTGGCCAGCAGCCATTATTATGTTATGTTATGTGTGTGACGAAATTTACTTACTAAGACCTATTCTCCTATTTTTTTCAGATGAACTTCCCATCTAGTGTTGTAGATGTCACATACGGGCAAGATTCCGTCACATTGGCAAACAGCATGGTCAACACTGTGGGTGAATGGATCATGGCTAAAATAGGAGAGCTGACTCAGCAGTTGAAGAATGCGAAGGCACTTTTGGACACTGGACGGCTTGATGAACTTAAACAGGTTTTATCACAAACGTCTGATTTAGTCAATCCACCTCCATTACCTATTTTAAAAATGTATATTGATGCCGAAGATGAGATTGACGAGATGGAGGTGGATCAGCCCGACATTCCTGTAATTAGAAAGACTGTTGATCCAAAAGAAATTTATCATGAAATTAAGGAAAATTATAACAGGCAGCAGGGAGGTAATGACAGGGTTGTCCCTAGCGTAACCGTAGTTGATATGGAAAGGAGTTTATCTGATTTGGAGGGGTGTGTAAAGTCATGTAATAAAATTTATAACATGTCTGAAAATGGGACTCTCAGAAATGCAGCTAATATGGGACACTGGTTGGAAATATCATTTGAAACCTTTCGGCGGGATAAGAAAAGAGGGAAGGTAATTTCAGCAAACTTCAACACTTGGGTGAAAAACAATTGTAAGATAAAAAAAACTTGGGCAAAAACACACAGAGACTTCTACGACCTCGCCAAGAAGTACCCGCAATTACTGCACTGTTGCCTACCCTTAACGTTCTTCAGAAAAAATAAAAAGCATATTGTAAACTATTTTACAAGTAATTTAGAAGTAGGATCAAAATGGACACATGCTGTGCTTTGCAACTGTGGCCAGTGTGGACCTTGAGTAAAAACCTGTTGATATATGACAAACCAAATGACAACGAAAAAGCCACTCAGGGTGGCTTTTACTGTATATATTAAGATGTATGAAAAGCTATTTAAATGAGCTAATTTGAATGACAACGAAAAAGCCACTCGGAGTGGCTTTTTACTGTATATATTAAGATGTATGAAAAGCTATTTAAATGAGCTAATTTGAATGACAACGAAAAAGCCACTCGGAGTGGCTTTTTACTGTATATATTAAGATGTATGAAAAGCTATTTAAATGAGCTAATTTGAATGACAACGAAAAAGCCACTCAGAGTGGCTTTTTACTGTATATATTAAGATGTATGAAAAGCTATTTAAATGAGCTAATTTGAATGACAACGAAAAAGCCACTCTGAGTGGCTTTTTACTGTATATATTAAGATGTATGAAAAGCTATTTAAATGAGCTAATTTGAATGACAACAAAAAGCCACTCAGGTGGCTTTTACTGTATATATTAAGATGTCATAAAAGCTATTTAAATGAGCTAATTTGAATGACAACGAAAAAGCCACTCGGAGTGGCTTTTTACTGTATATATTAAGATGTATGAAAAGCTATTTAAATGAGCTAATTTGAATGACAACAAAAAAGCCACTCAGAGTGGCTTTTTACTGTATATATTAAGATGTCATAAAAGCTATTTAAATGAGCTAATTTGAATGACAACGAAAAAGCCACTCAGAGTGGCTTTTTACTGTATAAATTATAATATATGAATATCAAATAAAGAGAACGTATGAATGATCGATTTATCGAGTCCAAGTGCAATTATAATAAAAGAAATCAACAGAGGGCGCTATTCATTGGTGGTGAGGATTATAAACAGAGGCGGCATTTAATTTTTATGATAAGGGTTAATGTATCGATAAAAAACAGAGGGCGCTATTTATAAGCGCTAAGAGATCTGATTTCAATTATATAAAGAAAGGTGCTGTTCAATAAAAAACAAGAGAGGGTGATATTTTATTTATTTAAAAATGCAATCATTTTTATTTAAAGTTTATTAAATAGATGGAATACTTTGAGGCGCCGCAACTTGGGGATAAGTGCGATCATCATATAATCATCGAGAATGGTTTTTTAATTTGTGAAACGTGCGGTGAAATAGTCTCACGTTACTTTGATTTTTCGGCAGAAAATGCGCAAGAAGATCGTATCAATTGGTCAACTTTAAAAGGAAACAAAAGAAAAACTGTGGAGAAACTTATTTTTTCTGTCTGTCCACAGCAAGACTTAGAAGATGTCCAAGAAACAATCAATAAATATAACGAGCTTGTTAATTACAAAACATTGAGGGGAAATGGTTGCGTTAAACGGTCGTTAATAGCGGCGTGTTATCATCACGTCGTTGGATGGACCAAAGAACGAATTAAAGATTTATTTAAAGTCACTCAACATCAATTAAATAAAGCACTAAAAGATACGATGACCACTACAATAAAGGCGGGGCCGAGGGTGTTGCCCTAAGAGGTGAAATAGAGGTATAACTCGGCGGATCGCTTTCATAATGTTTATTTACTGAGAATTTGAACTTGTAAGTTTTTCGATAAGAGATTTTTTTTCTTTTGCCAGCCGTTCGTCTACCCGTTTTTTAACTTCTTTTTCAAAGTCTCTATCGTTTTTAATTTTTTGAAGCTTTGTGCTGGTCTTTGTTCTAATTTTTTGCTTAAGCTCGTTAAATTTAGCGAGCTCTCTCGTAATCAATAAGAACTCTTCGTGCGATATATCTCCGTCGTTGATGGCTTGAGACACGTATTCTTCAATCGTGTTAAGTTTGGAGTCTGCTAATATTTTAATCTGGTCGTGCTTTTTCAGCTTGGCGGATAATCGCTTAGACGTGATTCTAAGCAAAATATCTACACCAAAAGCGCCTATAAACGTTCCTTCTAGCACCAATCCAACGGGAGCTGATATAACACCCAAGAGAGCGGGAATACTGACAGCCCCCGCTATAGCCCCCAATCCTTCTAATCCTATCTCCACGTAATGAATAGTGTCGATCACTCTTTTTATTTTTTTATAAGTGCGCTCTCGGTGGTCTCTCTCTTTCAAGATTAAAGATCGAATCTCTTCAATCTTTTTAAGTCTGAACACTTTTGTTTCTTCGTTACTACGTAATTGGAGTACATCTCCAGAAATATCGGGGTATAACGCCTTACTATCTATACTCATGTTTTAATATAAAAACATTTTAAAATTAAAAGATCTCCAACTCTATCATTATACTCACACCCTTGTTGTTGATGATCTGTCCCCTTTCACCTGTGATTGAAAATGTCAGTTTGTCGATTATACCGTTTTTAAGTTTCTTGAAATCTTCGACTCTATCAGGCTCGGGTTCGCGCGTAGCCACGGGTACGATTTTTAAGATGTCAGAAGGACGACCATCTAAAAAGTTTTCACTCGTACTTAATTGCGGGCAGCGAATAAACAAAAATTTAAACGGATTAACGTCGTAAGACCCCGTATACACCACTTTGGGTACCAGTCTTCCTTTGGGTAAATTAAGTAATCGAGAGACTTCTCTGTTTAAGCGCAATTTGAGATTGATGTCGGTTACCACCAACGTCACATTTTTAGATTCTCTAAATATTCTAAAACTTACCCGGGTATAGAATTTAAAATGAAATCGAACCAATCGACGTCGTACCACCCCGGTGGGATGGTGACCGAACCGGTGACTCCGGCTGGTAACGGCACTAAATGACTCGGAGAAATAAAATCTAAATCATCACCAGATATGATAAGACTCCCCCGTATTGTTATCCCAGCTTGCCTAATTTCTCTCGCTCTAGGTTTGCTTATTGTACCTTGGATATATTCTAGCGCTATCCTTTTACCTTCCTCGATGTGCCCCCATCTGTCATATAAAATGTTTGCCAAAAACTTAAGCGTATTGCGTTGTGCACCTGTAATTGGTCTTATTTGCAATTTATCGATTAAAAGTCTTTGTTTTATAGAAAGTTGTTGTTTTTCTTCTTTGAGTAATTCTAAAGCAGAGTCTAGTCTCTCTTCTCCATACGCTTCTATAAGATCGTTTATAACTCTATTGAAAGTATTTTCGTCGTTAATTAAATAGTCGTAGGGCAAATCACCTATCAACGATTCGATAAAATCTCTATCTTTTCTTATTATTGCGTCAGGGTCTAAACTATACCCATGCACTCCAACAGGAGGTTCTCTTTCAGCGGGTCTCCCGTCTATATGCGTATACCAATCAATCTCCGTGGCGCTAGAAATATTAAAATATCCGGAGTTAAAGATCACCCTTTTTACACGTACAGATTTTTGACCGTTTAAATTACTTACGACGTCTTCTAATTTAAACGTCTGCTCATTTTGAAACAAGTGAAACGAATGCATTTATTTTAAAGTCTTTTTATATTAAAACTGAAACTAAAATAATGAGTGATTTTAAGTCGTTAAAAAAGCAGATACAATCGATAGCCGATCAGGTAACGAGCCAAGTAAATCAAAATGTAGCCAAGGCAAACGAGCTAAAACATCAAGCTGCACCCCAAGCAAAGTTTTTAAACAGCACTAAACCCAGTGAACTGGAGGTCATAGTTAATAATACCAACGGGTTTTTAACCATGTTTCCCGACTTAACCTCGGACTACAAATTGCCTCACGTTGAGACGGACGAGGATGTAGATCGTTGGAAATCACACCCCATGTCGTTTTATCAAAATCAGTTAAATTTTGCAATCTACTGCGCTACTACGGGCTGCGGTGTTGGATTTGATCTTTTAAACGCGAGCAACCGTTACGTTTGGGCCATCTTTAACTTTCATTTATATTTTACGGTTAGAAAGATCCTGTACGACATTGCCGCTCCTTTACCGGGAGATGACGCATTTAACGCTCTAGACAACAGTTATAATCACAGAGCATTTACCGATACCTGTTTGTTGTTTGGCATAGATCAAAACAAGTCTTTTAAACAGACGAGAGACACAAAATCTAACGGTTTAGGTACCTCATATATCTTTAATAAAGGCAAGTTTGTGGCGGTTGGTGAATACGATAAAGCATTACCCAACAAACCCAACGTTCTTTACGGCGGCTATCACGGTCTAGACAGTCCTAAAAAGAGTGGAAGCAGTTACGTTCCTTGGACGGTTATTTACATCGAACAAAACGAATCGGTACAAAAGGCTTGGTTAGATTTTATACCCGACACGAGTTCGTTTACCCCCGCAGGAATCATAAAGATAAACGAATCGATCAGATCTTACGTGTACGCTTTACTCGGTGCGCAGGCTCAAACAAAAACGAGCGTATTATCACCGGGAACCGGATTAGACGCTCAGAGACAATTTAACGTCATCGTTGAAGATATTATCAATGCAGCAGACGACATGGAAACGAGTATCGATCAATTTCAAGACTCTTTGCAGTATGCCAGAACGCCTTTAAATTTTGTCGTGAAACCGGGGTTGTATTTAATTCCATCGGATATGAACTTGAGGTTGGAACGCACGACGGCTATAACAACAATCTTCAAATCGCTACCCAGAGTATGAACACTGGTTTGGTGCCAGATTTAAACTCACAACCTCAACCGGACGACTCTTTTGATGACGCGCCACCAACACCCCTAAAGCCTATGACGAACGATGTTGTATCACCTACACCAGCACCAGCACCAACACCAGCACCAACACCAGCACCAGCACCAACACCAGCACCAACACCAGCGCCAACACCAGCATCAACACCTACAGTTTTAACCCAAGAGCCCACTAAACTACAAACTCACCAAGACGAAAAATTATCGTTGACGGTAGGAATATTAGCTATCGTTGGTATGGGTATTTTAGCTTACGAGGCAACGCGGTAAGTCACACTCTAATCTCACAAGACAAAAAAAAAAGCCTTACCAACTTTGTGCTGGTAAGGCTTAATTTTTTTGGTTTAAACTTGATTACAACTATTACTACCATCGTTTTGCAGGTACGCAAATACCAAGGCTCCCACACCCAAAAACAAAGCCCACACGTGTTCGGCCAACCACGATACGGACTTACTCAGCGCGTTAAATATCCAACTGAGTACGCTGCCTATGATACCCGGCAGAGCACCCAACGCGCTCACTCCCAGTTTTTGAAGAGCAGATGCAAAATTAGCGAGTTGTTTTGAAATCCACTCTTTGATACCACCTTTTGGTGTTGGTGTTGGTGTTGGTGCAGGTGTTGGCGATGGCGCGGGTGGGGCACCTGCACCTCTCACGCTAGCGACGATGCTACTCACTATCGTGCTGATGGCTAAACTCAAAGCGGCTAAAATACTCACTACGGTCACACCTTGTTCTCTAAACAGAGTTCTGATCTTTTCCGCCAGAGTCGTGTCGTCGCCTAATATTTTATTAATCGTTTCTTTGATTCTAGCGATCTGACTTTTGAGCCCTCGTTCGTTGGCTTTTGCGGCTTCTAATCTGGCGGATCTTTCAGCGTCTAAGTCGCTCAATTTATCGTTTAACTCTCGTCGTTCTTCTTCGCTGATCCTATGATCACCTAATTCATGTTCGGCATCAAATATCTCTTGGTCTAGTTCTGCGAGACGCGCTAAATTAAGTTCTAGGTTACCTCTCAACGTCTGAAGACTTTTGTCTAAACCCTGGAGTTCTCTGTAATTTAATCCTTCCGTTTGAGCGCCAGTGTCGCGTTGTAAATCGTCTATAATTTCGGTTACCTCATCGGTGACGCTTGGTAGTTCTGTCATGGGGATACTCTGGTTGTACTTTTTAGAGTTTATCTTTTATTTTAGCAGCTAGTGTTAGTTTATAGTCAGCGATTTTGAGGGTGTCGCGAATAAATGCGGTATCATATCTACTTTGTAAGGTACTTAATTTGTAATATATTCTTTGACCACCTCGTCTATAAGATAATGGTTCTCGACCTTTATCTGTTTTAACGTATAGATTTCTGTCTTTACCAATTTCAAAATCGTTAGGGTCGATAAACACGGGGTCTATATTATTTTGTTTGTAAAATGAATCAACATCTTCTTTTATTAGTTCTATAGATAAACTGCTTATTGTACCCGTGCCGGGGACGCTTTCTGTGTCTACCGGTGGAAGTTGGGTATTATCAAAAGTATCGTCCCAATCCAGATTGGTCTCAGCTTCATCATCATCGTCGTAATCATCTGTTCTTTCATAGTCTGGATCGTCAAATCCTCCCTCAGCCATTTATTTAATACGCCTATTTAAATTATGCCGTTTTCATGATACTGCCCGGTAGTATACCCTGGGTCACCAACCAATTTTGCGTGGCCAGAGCTCCACTTATAATGCCCGTCAATTTAGCCGCATCTTCTACGCTTAGTTTGTTTAAATCCGGCGCTTTCATTTTGAGTAGTTTAGCTCCTACCATGGCGTATCCCATCGAAAGACCCGATATGACGGCTCCGTGATAAATCGTATTTGCTATTCCGTTTGTGTCAAAGTTACTCATCGTTTTTAATATAACAATTTTTAAATTGCTGGTTTATTCCATGTCTAGCGTTTTAGGGGCGGTGGGTGTAGTGGGTTGGGTGACTACCGGCACTGGCTGTTCTACCGGCGCAGTTGCCTTACTTTTTACTACCAGCAGCCCCACCCCTATTATAGACGCTACAGCCCCCCACATGACCCAAGAGTTGTAGTCTGGTGAGCTCGTAGCTTCGTCCGATGTTACGTTCATTTTTGCTAATTTTAATTTCATCTGTCTATTGTGCTCGGCTAAAGCTTTACCCTGCTGTATTCGTTTAGGATTTTTAGTCTTGGTCACTCTCGTTACCGTCGGTGACGACGTTGTTTTTATCGGTTGGGGCGTCTCTGTCTCTGCTGGTTGAGCTGCAGGCGTTGCTGTCGCTGCTTTCTGATCTTCCATTTATTATATTAGGTTTATTAAATTTCAAATGTTTTGTTGTGATAATCGTAGCAACTAGGGGTGATATAAAAGTTCCGTACTTGTAACAAACGTCGCTCAACATACCAGCCATACTCGCGCTTATAATAGGATCAGAACTCAAGTCGTTGGTGAGTTCTTCTTCAGAATCTATAGTGACGTTATATCCTAAAACTTGTACGGGTGTAACCACAGCTAACACTCTCGAAAAAAGACTTAAAGTGTATTTACCAACGGTTTTAACAATTTCATTTCCAAATTTAGTTTCGTACAGATGATACAGCTTTTCGAGTTCTTTACTGTCAAGAGCTTCGATATGTTTAACGGTGTATTCCTTTCCTAAGTACTTTCTAGAGTTTCCAGCTGCTACGACACCGCACAAACGATCTTTATGTTCTGCGTTGTGATCTTGTTCGTTCGTTAAAGTAAGTTTTAGGTCCTCCATTTAATTAGAAACGAATTTAATTTTGTTGTAGCTGTTGCAACTTTGTTACAAAAGCAAAGGTATTCGTAGGTGTAAAACGATAGATTAAGCGATATGATGATAATAGCCAAAAACTGCAAATACTCGAATATTGCTATCATTTACTAACAGCAAAATGTATTTTGTTGACGTTTGTTGATTAACAAATTGTAATACATGTGTAGTTTGTTGAATAGGTTGCTACTCAACTAGCTATTAATTGTTACTCACCTAGCTATTAATTGTTACTCACCTAGCTATTAATTGTTACTCACCTAGCTATTAATTGTTACTCAACTAGCTACTCAAGTAGCTCGTAACTAACTGGAGGTTCGGTGTATACGACCAATTTACTATATTTCACATCTCTCAAACGTCGTTTTATATAATCTCGTTCTTCAATGGGTACGACATCGTTTTCGTCTAACGCTTGATCAAACGATGTTTTATCTTTGCAGTAAAATAATGCCAACCAAGCCGTGTTTTCTCTATAATCTTTTAAAACGCTGTTGTACTTTTGGGTCAGTAACCAACAGCTGTGATTTACGTGTCTTCCGCTAAATGCCATCTTGCTTAGCGCGCATGTCTTTTTACGATATTTAATCTCTTGATCTGAAGAGCAATCGTCCACGATAAACAACGTGGCAACACCTTCAAATATTTTCCTGTAAAAATCGATCGCTTCGTTGAGCGTCATCTTGTACAATTCCGGATCGCAGAGGTATACCTCAGGATCTGCTTGAATCCACTTTCTTTCGATGTACGTTTTGTTTTTAAATATGGTAGGGCAAATGATGACTATCGCCTCAAATGTGTTTTTATAATCTGACTCTAACAGATCCAAAATCCATTTGGTTTTGCCCGAATTTGTTTTGCCGACGATTAAAGCGCAATGCGGTTGTGTCATTTAACTTAACAGAGATTTAAAATTTCCGTCTTCCAAGTTCAATTGAGCATCCATGACTAAAAATACGTACATCGTGAGGTCACCTTCACTTTCAGCTTCTCTGGTAAATTGAATGTTGATGCCTCCTCCGTCTCCGATTTTTCTACCAGATCCGTGAGCGGAATTGTCGTCGTTACTTCTAAAATCGAGCCACAGACCGTACTTGTTTTTTAGATAGTCTCCGAGGTCACAGCCCGTCATATGTAAGTCTTTAGCTACTCCGCGCCCGCTTTCGGTATCGCTGTCTCCAAAGAACTTGATAATTTCGTTCCAGTGTTGATACTGAGACATGCCTTGACTGTAGAGTTGATTGGGTTTACCTTCTACGGTCACCGATGTTTTGGTTAGTTTTGGATTATAAAACCGCTGCGGATTTTTCTCAGCGGGATCTTTAAACAAAAACAAAATACCCTTGAGACTCTGATGGGTTGATTGACGCTGACGTTCCAAAGCGTGTCCGATTTGTTGACGGATCTAACTTCTAGCGAGTGGATTTTATCAAACAGATATTGCATTAACCCCTTGTGTTTATTCCTGATGGTGATAGCTAGGTCTCTGTTGGTCACCACTTCGTATTCGAGAGATAAGTCTGAGATAGAATACATCGCCGCCGTATCTGAACTGTTGACTACTTTATCGTGATCGTTAAACTTTATCTCGTACGTCAGAGGTTGTTTTAAACCGCTGGGGTAAAAAGGGTGATGCGAAGTCAGTATGTCAATGTCTAGGGGAATGCAATATCTGTTACCATAGGCATCCGCGATAGCTTGATCTTTACCGCTGTTGGCGCCCGCGTTAGCATCTTGAGCTCCAGTTCTTAGTTTAGACACATTTTCTTTTTCTATGCCCGAGTACGCCATGTTTCGAGTCGTCGAGCTGTTGAGCCAATTGTCTTTAAATTGTGATACACGTCGGCGTGACGATAACTCACAATTTCGTGACCTTGAAGCCTGACGCTGATTTCGCTGACTAAATTTCTGGCCAAATTACCAAAAATGGTTCTATTGTTGTCACTTCCACTGTAGAGTTCTAAACTAAAAGCTAGTTTACAAGTGCCGGGTACGATCACGTCGTCTACACCCAATTGAGGAAACTTGACCCTCAGCGTTTGCCCCGCCGATATACTACTGGGATTGTGGGTAATGACCACCTCTTTTCTCTCACCCTTGATAGATCTGGGTATTTTTAATAGTCTGCTGGGATTGAGCTTTTTTCCATACGCATTCATTTTATTTATACGAGTTTTAAATTTAAAGGTATTTGTAAGCCAAGAAGCCCACCAATAGCGTTCCTCCTGCGATAAACGCCAGTTCTTTTTCTATTTGTTGGTCGCTAGGCTCGTAAAATCTTCGAGTTTGGGTTCGCGTTGCAGTCCTACGGGTAGTTTGGTAGATTGTCCACTCACCTCGTTATAGTAACGCAACGCTCGGTCTACGTTAGAAAATGTTTCTTTAGAAGCATTTTGTTTTCTGATACGTTCGTTTAGAAAATCTAGATATTTCGTTCGTTCTCGTTGCCACTTATCTTTGGCGGCTGACAGTTGTTCTATCGCTAAATCGTGTCTCTTACGCTCCTCGTCACTCTGTTTCAGATTTGAAAATAAAAAGTTTGAACCCGTAAAAGCTAAGGCGTTGACGATCGCGCCTCCTATCATCATAGCAACGCTAGCCATATTATTATAAACGTCTTTTATATTAAATAATATGCAAACATTATCTAAACTGTATTATAGCCCGAGAGGTTATTGGAGAGGATACAGTGCTGTCGCCCATTTACCCAATAAAACAAAAATCGATAAAAAGGTAATCAGAGATTGGCTTAAAAACAAGCGATATGGCAAATTTATCTACCGGGTCCTGCGTATGTACCCAGGCCTACGAGTACTTCGCGAGAGTTTGAAACACCAAACGACTTTCACCAAATGGATGTGCTATACCTACCCTGGGATAAAGTAAAACGCAAGACTTATAAATACGCTTTGACGGTTGTCGATGTTGCGAGTCGATACCACGAAGCAGAACCTTTGGTTTCTAAAACGGCAGATTCCACGCGAGATGCTATCGTCAAGATTTACGCGAGGTCGCCTTTGAGTTACCCTAAAACGTTGAGAGTAGACGCCGGTACCGAATTTAAAGGCGCTTTTAAAAATGGATGGCCTCAAAAACGTCGAGATTATCGTAGGCGAACCCGGAAACCACCGATCGCAGGGTATCGTAGAAAGATTTAATCGAACGATAGCCGAGAGACTGTTTGGTCATCAATACGCTCAAGAAATGTTAAATCCCGAGAGTAGAAACACGCAATGGGTCGAGCGATTACCCAGCGTGATCAAAGCTATAAACGATGAAACGACGAGATTAATAGCTAAAGCGCCGTCAGAGGCGGTTAAACTAAAACAGGTCCGGCAATCGCCGGCTAACCCCGTTAAAACAAAAGAGCAACAATTACCACAAGACGCTATGGTTAGATATTTATATTACCCGGGCGAGCAAGAGGGTGGAACTTCTAGAAGAGCCACAGATCCCATTTGGAGCGTAGACATCTTCAACGTGGAAAAAAGAACGAGTCAATTTAAAATGATTGAAGGTAAAAAAGTCACGACGGGTCCTACTCTTTATTACCTGCAAGACGGCCCAAAAGGAGTTTTGTGAGACAAGAGCTTCAAGTCGTACCCGAGGACACGCAATTACCGCCTAATTAATATCTAGATTACGGTGACCATAAGCGAGCGTGTGTATTCCATCCGGTAAAATGTACCTCTTTGTGTCCAACGGACTCAACGACAGTTTATTTTGAGATACGGTGTAAAGGATGTGATTTTCCGATCTAATGTGAGTCATGGTTTCGTAATGAGATTTCTTGTTTAAGATGCAGTCATAATAGTGTCGGTGTTTTAATTTCTTAGAGGTGACCGATTTTGTGACTCCCTTGGCTTTTTTCAGGTTCATGTCAGCGGTTAAAATCGAGTACATTTTAGGTCTTATGCAAACGACTTCTTTGACTATTTTACCTCCAAACTCGTCTTTAAATTTACCGATCACTTTCTTATTGGTTGGATCGTACAAAGGATGATCCGTCGGATAATTTGAAAGGTCGTATTGTTGTCCGTTTTGCTGCATATCTTTGTATACGTCGTCAGTGTGCACTACGAGTACCAAACTGTCTGTATCTGTGTACATCAACCTGATTTTCTCTTTGTACTTGTCTTTCAAATGGTTGTAATAAAAATCGTACATCAGCGTCTTTGAGAGATCCAAGATACTCACTCCGCAGTAGATCGGTTTGTTTAACACGGTTTTAGCCTTGTACTTTTCGACAAATGACAATTTGCATTCTGAAAATGACGTCGTCGTTTTGTAGCTCGGTTTCTGTATAATTTTTTGGTATTTATCTCGATCGTCATCATTACTGTCTCTGAGTAGGTAACCGTCGATTCGGTTTCTGACGTTTTCCATCGTCTTACCAAACACGCTGTTATTCATGAGCTTAAAAAAGTCTTTCTCAAAATCAGAGGTCGCTTTTGTTCGAAGTTGCGTGTTTTTGTCGATGTAAGATGCCATCCAAGGCGCTTGTTTAAATTGCAGCACTCGATGCACCTTTTTAAGTTTCAAGCCGAGTTTGAGATACAACTGCAACGTGACGTAGTGCAAAACATATTTTTGTTTAGGATTAAGGGTACACGTTAATTTTTGCACGTTGCTACTAGGTTCGGTATCCAATAACTCGTTTTGATAATCAGACATCCATTCTTTTGGTATGACGATGTTTTCTGGCGCTAGGGGGTAATCGTTGTGCAGGTCGTGGAGATTGTCCGGGTAATCGAGGTCTACTTCAAAGCAGTAACCGGTGTTTGACGTTTTCCTGAGAGATAATATCTTCGACTCGGTAAACGTTTTTGTAGACGCCCATTTAAAGTCTTTGTACGGCAGGTATTGACTCATGGCCCAGCCGTACAGATTGTTTGCATCGAGGTAGGTGATGTAACTCGACGGCTCGTTTGGATTATGGTCGCGTAGGTATTTGTTGTTGGCTTTGTAGTATCTCATACCACCCACGCTCGAGATACCACCTCTTTTTGCCTTTTCAAAAAATAAATGTTTGTCTACGTCTTGCAATAGTTCGAGTTTAACTTCCGAGTGTTTTAACAAGGCATCCCACGACAATCCTGGTGCTGTGTAGTAATTAGCAGGATCTAACGCGTAGTTTGTAATACACGTTTGCCTAAAGTTTTCAAATACGCAAGCCAGTAATAACGTATCGGTAGTGACGTACAAATCGTGATATTCCCCATGTTTTTAACTTTAAACTCGTTCCACGTCAGTTTAGCTCTGTCGTAGTCCTCTCGCGATATATTTTCGTCTTTTAGGCTGCTGTAAAATTGTTCGATGGGGGGTAGGCTTGTCTCTTGAAATCTGTCAAACGAGTCCATGTATTCATATGGATAAACTCCTTTTGTAACAACGAGTCGATGTTTTGACGATTAAAATGTTCTCTGAGTAGTTTAAACGACTCTCTCGGACAAGCTTTAGATAATCTATCCAACGAAGACGCCATAAAATTAAACGAGTCTATAAATCGCATATTTCCGATCGAAAACGAAATATACTTTTCCGAATTTCTAGCGATAACTTGTATTTCCTTTTTGTCATCGTACTCTGAAATACTCTGCATGATCAAGTGAGCGTCGTAATTTTGCAAATTGTGAAAGACGACCGGTATGGGGGTAAAACCTGGTTTAACTTGTAATTTTAGATTGCAGTAGGCGTGCGCGGCACCTCTATATCTACCCGTGACGTGGCAGTGATCTCTCACCTTTCTAAATTTGTTGATTTTCTTTTTGCATTCGAGACATTTAGACTCGGTAAACCCATTTTTGTTTTCGTACTGATGTTCTTTTATTTGTTTTTCTGTTTTTGGTTTTTTGGGTTTCTGGCACTGACAGTTGCTCGAGTAATTGGGATAAATTGGTTTCTCGCAAATCCAACACGTGCTTGTTTTATCATGATGTTCTTTAGCTCGCTCGTTAAATTTCATGGGTTGGGGTTTTTTAAATATGCAATTTATGTCGCTCTGTATTTTTAACATTTTATTGACAAACTTTGATGCGGCATCTTTACCTCTATAAGTCTCTTGATACGCATTGATGCCGTCGCATCGGACGACAACTAGCGAATAACCGCTTGCTTTGTGAATGTTTGTCTTTTGCGTGTTGTCCTTTTTATCGTCCGAGTTTTTTTCTAAGATCGATTCAAAGTCGGCGTAAACTACAAACGGTGCTTTTTGTTTAAACCTGTAGTTTTTAAATTCTAATATTGGCACATCATTTTCGTCGACTATCCACTCGTTATTTACATATTTTCGCTTAGCGGTAGGAAATACAATCTTTGACGGATGTGTATCTATACCGTTACAATCGGTCATGTGTCTATCTAATTTTACTTGCGTTCTATAATGACACAGACACCTTCGACAAAAATATTTCTTACTTTTATGTTTTGTAACGTTGTGAATCAATCTCGAAAAATTATTTATCCAGCAGTAGTGATGCTTGTCGCCGTCAGAAAACAAAAACAGATCGATAGGTCGTGACTCTGGTTTGTAGTTTTTAGACACGTATAACGGATATATTTCTTCCTCATAACCGTATACATTTATGGTTAAATTATTTTGTCTTTCTATCTTTGGTATCTGGTCGATCGGTGTTGGAAAGTCTACGCCTTTAAATTTGAGTCCGTCGTCTTTGGTGTATACAACAGGTTCTTCTTTATGAATTTTATATTTAGGATCGTTTTTATGTTATTTTTACTTTATCCGTATACAAGCCAAGAGCGGCTCTCAAACACCATCTCAAACACTCGTCGTCTTTGTTTTTAATGTTAATCATCGCCGTTTTCTGTTTGATATATTTTGGTAGGTCAATATAAGAACTACCCCTCACGGGGTTAAACCTGTTGATGTTGATATACAACGCCATTATCTTTTTTAAAACCCAACCCGATCCCTGATTCGTATACCTTTCATCCTTTTTAAATAGCTGGTCGATGTCTTCTTTTAAAACCTGTTTTATTTGACTTTGATTTAAAACGACTCTCTGATCGGTATAATGTATAGCTTCGATCGTTTCTATCGTACCATCCGGTTTGGTTTTTTCGTATTTTATTTTGATTGTGAGCTCCATTTTTAAACCTCTCAGCTCTCTCAATTCTGACTTGATTTTATTTACTATTTGATCTTTGTGCGTATCAAAAAATCTGACTAAATCGTCGTTAAAAAGTCTAGGAATCAGTTCCCAGTTTCTAAAGTTGTTTCTAAATCTTCTCGTCGCTCTGAACTCAGCCTCTTGAAAACCCTCGGGTTGCCTAGAGTTTTGAATCGCCGAGAGTAAATCTTTTTTCAAAACTCGACCTTTATAACCCGACGGGTTATATTCTAGATCATAATCGTCTACAATCTGTTTGAGCTCATGTAGCTTCTTTTTCCTCAAGTTTCTAAATTGAGCTTCGTATTTTTTTATCCCGTTGATGTAGACTTTACGCGTAAGAGCAACATTTTGATTGTACGGTACATTATATCGCTGGACGTAATCGCGCAGCGTGGCTTTATTCCATCTAGAAAATCCCTTTACGATTGGCCTGATCATATTCATCATTTATATATATCAATATAATTTTTTTAATTTTTTTTAAGAGGTCAGACTTTTGGATTTATAAGCAATCAGACTCGCCGACTGTACAGAGAGAGATCTTCAAGACGAGAGATATTGAGCCCGGTTTTGGCCTGGGGCTGAGACTGAGATATTGGGAGATCATGGGGAGGGGCGGAGCAGATATCATAGAAGAGAGGGGGTAGATATCAAGGGAGAGGGGTGGGGGCAGAGATCAAAGGGGGCGGGATAAAGTCTGGTATCCGCCTCCCCCTTGACCCTGTACTACCCCCAGACCCATGGCAAAGTCTGGAATCCTCCATAAATACCTACTCCCCCCCCCCTTCCCTTGCCACCAAATTCAGATTTTGATTTCTGCATGTATTTGCCTAAATTAATATTGTAAATAGATGTCAATTTGCAAGTGAAGCTTTCATAATCTACACCAACAGGCGTACCCGTCTCACAGCCCACCCCCTGCCATCCCTCTTCCTACTCCAGTGCTCATTATGAGCAACTACCCCTCCCCTCCCAAAGAATTGTACAGAATGTGTATTATTGATACGGTTACATATTGCCTTGCAGAAATTCCACATTATTTACATACACTATGTAGGTTTCACTATTTTTTGTCAACGTGGGAGTGGTTTGGAATATCTGGAAAGCGCCGCGGGGGGGGGGGGGGTGTAATATGGATACATGTACATGGTACATGTACATGTACATAATGTTGCATTTTTTTAACACAAAATTGTTGCATTTATTTTATTATTTTCAATACAGAGAAGTGGTATGGCGATTACGAGAGCAAATAACTCATATTTTTATATTAAAATACATTTACTATCACTGTAGTGAAAACTCAAAATGGCCTCTATATTGATTGATTGAATTGAATGTGTAAATATGGTCAGATCAAGCACATATAAAGTCGAAGATAGTACCGTTATGGGTGGTGCTATGCCCTCCAAAATCGTAATTTCGTAATCAGCATAACATTCTGAGTCTCTTCCAAACTGTCATCAGCAGTCAACATGGCCACACTTCTGTGGTGCATCCATTGTTACATGGCAAGCAATCTAAAGTATTGGTGCTTATAAATTACAGGGTTTTTTTGCATACAAGCAGGGAATGTTTTGTTAATGTGTTAATTAAAAAACAGATCAACGTCCCCACCGAACCACAAGTGCTTACAGATTTTATCCCTTTCTGGCGGGTATTTGGGGTTTTTTTTCTGAAAGGGGGGGGGGTACAGCACACTGTGATCCCATGTTGATTTGCATATACTTTGACCGATTTTCCTACAACCGATTTGGCAGGAAAATATTGGTTGACAATTACTCTATATTATGACATTCTTGGTTCTATTGCTGTTACCATTAGAGGTGTTTTTTATATATTTTTCCAAACTCTTGTCTAGATAACATTTTGGGCATAATTTCTGTATTTCTGTGTAAAAAATCATCCCAGTCAAGCAATTAATTGTATGCATCCATTGTCACTGCCATAGGGACTTATAATTACTGATTTTATTCCAAAAATGTGTGGGTTTTCAACCCGAATTGGCAAAACTAAAGTAAATATACACAATTGTGGTGATGTTATTTAATGCTCTGCAATTGATTCATGTTATAACTATAAGAAAGATATACATCAAAACAAACAAAATGGTACAGATTGAGAGGTGAAAATAACATGCGCTTCTCGCACCAATGGCGGCCACGTTACATACTGAGCGTGTATTGTTGTTAATTATATAGCCATGAATTTCAGTCATAGGATAATACTTCCGTGATAGGCTTTGAAAATGGAAGTATTTTTGACTTTAGTTTATGAGCACCGATGTCTTTACAACGGTTGCCATGGTAATAATAAGCACACTACCGAAGTGTATTTGGTGCCACAAAACTTCATGTTGATCAGGTTATACAAATTGGGAGGACACGTCCACTAAAAAAATACTTCAGACCCTAACTACATGTATATAGCCAAGTCAAGTCAGAGTGAAATTCATGCAATCAAATTGATGCTGTTTTCTCTCGGAGCTTTCACTGGAGTGATCATTGTTTTAAAGTACATGTATTTCAATATAAACACATAAGAGTTAGTTGCTCTCTAAATCGACAGATCTTTTCCGTTTTGAAAATAATAAAATGCGCAACACATGTCTTACGATACACACTTACGACACAGCATCCTCCATAATCGAATACCATAGCATTGCAAGGTATAACACTCGTACCAGCAATTACTCACATGGCGCAGAACATTAAAAAAATGTTGGCTGATTAAATAGGAAACATTCAACAATTAAAGGGCTTATATCTCTGCCAATAGGTTACTGATCAGGACCACATTCTGGTCAATAACATGTTCATATGCTGCCAAAGGAGGTGCAAAGTTACAAATGATTTGCTGAAGGAATGTAGTATTTGTGAAAACTTGATATCTTGTATGAAAAATGTTGCCAAACTGTAAACTTCTTTTGGCAAAATCTGTAAAGCATAAATTAGCTTTAACATGCATGATCAGACGCAATTACTCTATTTAATAGAATCATTTTTAAATAGACTATTGACCAATATTTGGTCCTGCAAAGTTCCCTATTGGCAGCAAAGTTAGGGATTTTTTTATGGATCACCATTACAGCAGAAACAAAACTACAAAACTATAAAATAAACAAAAATAAATAAAAAAATAAACAGTTACTTATATTAAAATAAATTATCTGTAAAAAATCAAAGTGCAGGATACAGGGTCCCAATGTCTATGGCCTGAGCAAACAATTCACAACGAGTCTTCTACTGATCTGTACGCCAGACTACCTCAAATTCCAGTGTAGGATACAGGGTACAAATGTCCTGAGCAGACAGCAACAAGTCTTCTACTGATCTGTATGCCAGTCCGACTCGAATTCCATCATCCCGCGAAGGAGAGCCACAATCTTGGGAGCGACGGTAGATTTCTGTTTCTTTTTGCCTCCATTCTTTGCACGTACTGGCCCCTCTGGGTTGATGCCAATCAGTTCCCTGAAAATACGAGAACAGAAAATGTATCTTGCATAAGAATATGCACGTTTCTAAGTATAGCAGAACTCCAAGGTTTAGCTGCCATAAAGGGTACTACACCACCACAAAGTTGGGGGGGGGGGTGGGGACTCGTCATTTTTTCAGATACTGTCCCGGGATTGATTACCTTAATTGGCGAGAAGAATTTTGACAAATCATTATGGTAACCAGAGGTGATCGTCTACTAACAAAATTAACAACAACAAAGGGTACAGCGATATGGAACAAATTATGATAGTTTTACAATGTCCGTGTGTGTCCCCGACAGGCCTAACGATTTCATCAAGTCCTCGCGACACAATGTCACATCACTGCATCATCGCCTGGACAGAGACCGACGTGCCGTTACAAAATATGACGTCACGTCTTATCGTCTGCCAGTGGCCACCCTTATAGCGTCACGTCACGATGTCACCAGGGTAATGACACTGTGACGTCACTTGGTACTTGGGGAATGTGTAGCGCGATGCCATGGCATCACCGACGTCACCACTGGTCATGTTGTGCATCAGTCATCAGGCTCTTTCAAGCGTGAACATGTTTTGTAGCAATAACATTGAAACCTAAGAAAAGTTAGTAAAAAATCTCACCTTTGGATAAACTCCATCGTGACCCCAGCCTCTGGTGGGTACTCCAAAGAAAGAGCGTAAAAGCATGAAAAGAGGCTTCTGACAGCTTCATTGAAGGTGGCAATCTGATCGTTGACAACGGACCCCTCTATTACAAGGTAGAATATGTTCCGGCCCTTGAAGATGTCTTCCCTTGATCCTGAAACAAAAGGAAACAAGTAGTACATGTAAGCGACTTGTGATGAGGGCCAGACAGATGACATCGGATGCAATGCTGCTGGTAAGGCTCATCCAAAACATCCTGGTTGAGGAAGCTGAAATCTAGTCCCAGAACACAGATAGCAGCCATTTTAGTCCAGGAATCAGAGGCAAATTTCAGAATGTTTGATGACAATATATCCTGAGAGTGACATTCCGTGGATGATGATCCGCGGACATCTCACATGATGCTGATGGCCACTGGACATGCGCCATCCGAAAGTCTTTCTCTATAGATTCACTCTGGATGTCATGTAAGATGTCCCTGGCCAAATGTCCGCTAGATATCAATATCTCTGGATGGTCTGTGGGCATCCAGAAATTACCTATGGACAGAGTGCATCTGAAGCCAAAAACCTGAAACTGGGGACAAGAACCTGAAACAATGTGAAAAGCACAGACCCCTAATCGCTAAAATTTCTCAATGATTCAAACCAAATCCAACATGTCCAATAACTTCTGGTTTTTAATCTTTCCATCCAAAACCTGAATTCATGCAATTCAAAACTCTCATGCCTCTTGGCGTTAGTCACAAAACTCACCAATGATTGCAATGAATGGAGTTTGAGGCTTCAGTTTGTCACCGTCAATCTTCTGCTTATTACCATCAACCTGAAATAATGACATTTAGATGAATAGAACATAACAGATGCAGATAACTGCTGAGTTTGGGAGAGGTGGGCATGACCCACCGGCCAGAGCAATTCCCCATGTCAGTTTATCATATGGTTGACACCCTTTTCACTGCAATAACAGGACAGGTGTTGTCACTACGAACACTATCTCTAACCCGGTTTTCCCATTCACTACTACCAGGACATTGTAAAAGAACAGTATCCTATCTACAGTGGTGCATACGTTTGTCCACCTGACTAGAGTAAAAAAAAATGCCTTTTTGGATCACATTCTTGATTGAGCAACAAATACACTGAATTTTTGAGGTTTTAAGATACTAGTTCTGCTTCCAAATAACATAATTGCCAGCACCATTCGGTATCTTCATGGACTGCTCAGTGACCACCACAGTGGGGTGGATAATAGCTTTCACTGGATGGGCCATGACCATTCACTAAGAAGGGGTGGTCCAAGGGCTGGCCAGCAAACATCAAAATTGTGCCAGCATGTCTGTTATTTGGGAGCAGAATCAGTGATAATTTGCCCAGTAGTCATTATGATCCAAGGCAAATCATGGAAAGGGGCATCCATTTAGTATGTATGCCTTGGAAGAAGGGGGGGGGGGCATGAAAATCAATGCCATTTTGCGTACTAAAATGCATTTGCTGTACATTATTTTGTATGTGACATGCGTACAGTTGGAGGGGGAGGGGTCCAAATCCTTGTTAAAATGTGCGTACATAGTAAATGGATGGCCCCTATTAAGTGACTACTTACTCCATAGAAGCGAAACAGCCTATCTTCTTCATCTTCGAAGTACTTCAGGAGCAGGAAGAAAACACCTTGGCATTGAGGGTCGGTTGATTTGGTCTCCTCCACCTCGGCCTTTGGAACTGGTTGACAAGACACTTGTAGGTTAAGAGAAAAGGCCACTCCTTATTGAGTTCAACAATAGGCATGCCACTGCAAATATCTTTGCGCTGGAGATGGTACGTGTCAGTCATTAGCTTTGTCACTTCCTCAACATCAGCGTCTGGTAGCTCTTTCAGATTCTGCAGCTGTTTTTTCTTCTTTATCTGGGCATTGACCTTGTCTTCATTTGGACAGTCTGGAAACCACATGCCCTGTTTGCAGCCATACATATCAAAGTCAGCAGTACCCTCCGGGCTGTCATCTGAAGCTTTGGACAACAGCACCTCAGCTTTCCGTTTGCGAATCTTACGAGTCTCATTGTAAACGCGATTCTCTATTCCAGAGAAGAGAGACTGGTACCCATTGCCCAGTTTGGTTCCTCCAATACCCCTGTCTTCAAAGGAGCAAGGGTATCTGTCACAAATGGCTTTGGCAGCCTTGCGAATGGCTCCACGTTTAGTAACTCCCACTCCCATCATTTCGTCACTGACAATTCACGTGTCTCTGAGGCAGTAAGGCACTTCCGACTGGCACACTTTTTTGTCCCAGTGCGGGGGAATTTATGCCATGGGATGCTGAAATCCGATTTGACTGAATCAGGAGTAGAGCACCTGCTGGTTTCTTCAGGATCAGTATCGGGAATGGTGCTTGGTGAGGACATCGAACCTTCCAACAGAATTCTTTCATCGAGATCTGTGCTAGAGGTAGCGGGACTAGCGGCCAATTCTGAAAAAAAATAGTGACAAATCTATAAAATGAAAAAAAAAAATATATTAATAAACCCATGGGCCTAGCGCTTCGCTGACTGTTAGCTGTGGTGGGTAGGATCCATGAGGAATCTAAAGTTAACATTTAGATATAGGATCTTCAGGTGATGAATGAAATCCACAAAAAAGACTTCCCACAAACCTGGCATCAACATAAATGAGCCTTCAACAAACTCCAAGGAAATTTTACGCAGAAATCTTTAAATCTGGCAGACTGACCACCTAGCTAACTAGAAACCTACCAACAACATGTACCCACCACAAGCCCCATAGCTGATAACTTAACCCCCTCCACCGCAACCACCTTGCCACCCACTGTCCCCTTATGATTTTCTAGCTCAGTAAAATTTGATCCGTGAAAGACTGCATGCGTTGAGTTGTCCCCAACTTACCACAGACCATCTTATTGTAAAGCCCCTTTACCACATTTACTGATAGTAGGACTGAAGAAGCCATGCCATGCTTACTTTCAGAAATATCAGCCAAAAGTTTCCTTCTTCGTAACGGTTTTAGGAAGTGCAGGTCATCCTCTGTAGCATGCTGCAGATATTTGACTTCGTCACATCCAAGTTTGTCAACAAGTTCAATCCTGATCTCTCGAAGATTTTCATCGTCCAAAGTAGGGAAAACCTGTGACAGGAACTGTGTTAACTCCGCTGCCTCCTTGCCCATTTTGCTTTCTGAAACAGCAGAAAGAAGGCTAATCATCATCAGGATTAAAATGTACTTTTGAACCTGAAGCAGGCATCGAAATAGAGTTTGAAATCATCACAATTTACGAATGGGAAAAAAACAACATGGCAGACTAGGAAATAAAAAAAATCAGTGTTTTCCACGGCCTTAAATTTTGGCAGGGCAGCCCGCCCTGCTAAACCCCCGTGAAGAACACTGACAAAATGGTGGAAAGAGTTCCATAAGAAGTTCACTTGACACCCTGTGTACAAACCCTGTGAGATTGGTCTGAAAAATTGTAAGAGTTTTCTAAGAAAATGCTTAAATTTTCTCACTGATATAATTGACTTTTATGACATGTAATTACTTTCTGGGGGCTTATAAGTCACTACAGGGGACAGTTATTGAACTTCTTATATGGAACTGTTGTCGAATTTTGACTAACAGTATTGACTTCATTTCAAACAAATTCACCTCACACATCTAAGTTCAATGTTCTTCATCAATGAAACAGATGGAGTGCTTCAGGGCAATGTACTTTCTGTGATGAACAGTGTAGGCATGGAGAGGCTGGGTATCTGAAAGTTGCCGTCTGTCAAGGCATTTTAATTTGGATTCAGGTGCTCCATGACCTTCAAGTAACTCATACAACCCAAGTGCAGGGTTGTAACTGCTTATTATGACCGAGACAAGAAAATGGCACGTACCAGAATCGTCACTGCCCAATATGAATGATTGAATGAGACCAAAGCTGAGATGGAATCGATCCACACCAGTCTGATTGATGATGATATACTCCCCTTTGTAATAATGAATGCCATCAATATCAACTGAGTCAGAGATGTGAACATCACCACCAATATGCACCCCACGTTTCTCCACAGCAGACTTCAAAGAAAGACCATGGATGGGAATAGACTGGAATAGATCTTTCAGCCAATATGCCAATACTGAAATACTGGCCATGACTACAAAAAGCTTGCAGAAGCTGATGCTTTTCAGCTAATGATTTGGTAATATTGATAAAATTGGCACAGTGGCGAGCATGAGATTTTAAGTAAGAATGCTTACTTTCAAACCTCATTGTCCATGCTCTGATCAATGGACCACACTTCTGGATCAGCTCAGGATAGTGTCGCAAGTAGTGGTGTTTTGGTCTAAGTTTGACCAAAGGAAATGCCTCTTTTCTATCCAGCAAATACTCATCAATCAAAGACTGAAGAGACAAGACTTGCCCACGTGAGATTCTTTGGGAACAAACAAACTGAACGATCTCTCTAAGGCGCAGTATCAGTTGCCAGGACTGATCTTCTGGCTCCTCAACAACAGCGTGTAGAAAGAATGGAAGATTTCTCAAAAGGCACCAGTTCTCAACTGCAAGGCCTGATATTTTTTCCCCTGGGCCCTTAATTTCTTGGAGTTTATCATTTGCATCCAAACCTTTCAACTGAGTCCTTTTCATGGTCCTATTCAGATATTCATATGAGAACCATTTTTTTCTTCACTAGGTCCTTAATGAATTGTGCCAAATCATATCTAACAATGCCTTCAAAGAGATCATGGCCCAAGCCCCAGATTACATACATGAAAATACCTCAGGCTATTGAAGACAGAAGCCTTGTTAATTCCCTTGAATGGCCCTTCATGGTTTTCAAGGTGGGTGATGGCTGCCTCATAACTGTCAACTGTTCTAAGTTTCGCGTTATTGAGAGGGTTTTCTCGGAACTCAGCTTGCGTGATCAGGCAAAATCGGCACATGTAAAGATGTGAAGAGAAGTTCTCACACAACCCCCCAATACAATGGCTACCCAAATTATCCCCAAGAATAAAAAGAACAGAAGCGGGTACATTTTGCTTGCCTTCAATTTTCAATCCATTTTCGTCTATATCCTGCAAGTCAGACCAGCCTCTGAAAAACCATGTCCATGCCAAAGTATTTGCAGTCCTTCTCTCTGCAGAGAAGCACCAACTGCATGGATTCAATTTTAGATAGATTCTGAGGGAGTAAATTCCCAAAAGTTGCATAGACTGCCAGAATTTTGTGCTTATTTTTGGCTGATCCGAGAGGATTGACAATCTCAAAACCATCCTGGTAAAGAACAATAGGCATTGCATCAGGATGTTTTCCAAACAGTTTATGTTTTTGGAAAACCTCTCCACTATGAAAATCTTCATAAATGTCACTACCAATATTTCTTTTCATTTTGTATTGCTTCTGCACTGATGAATCTTGAAAGAAGGACTCAGCTGTCTCTCTTATGGGAACATAGAGATAATGCCTTTCTAAATTCTTTCCATCTCTACCTAAACGTACTGATACTGGGGAAATATAATTCAGATTTTCATGGTAGAATTTTTTTCTGCAGTAATTTGACCTGAAAGTGCCATCATGGCTGTTGTGCACTAAGTAAAAGAGATCACTGCTGAAAACCTCGTTGACTGCAAGGGGTATTCGGTCAAGAGCTATGCCCTCTTCTTTAAGGGTTTCTTTCAATTGCAACTGCAACTATCATGATATCATGGAAATTGCAAACACCTGTAACAATTTTCTGTAAAGTGGACTGGGGTATATGCTGCTTGGATTCAAGCCCCAAATAAAACAAAGCTACACCTTCAAGAAACACATCATCAGACAAACTTTCATCAGAAGTTTCATCTTCCTCAACTGCAGGAAGTTGCTGCTGTTCTTCCAAGTTGTTGCCTTCAGTGTCTATGCTGCAATCATTAGCTGTGCACTCCACAGAGGGAGACATGACAGAAGAACCACTTTCTGTGGCCACATTTGACAGTGGTTCGCATGGCAAAGTGGGATGAATACGAGACAAATGTGAAGTCAAGGAAGATATGACCCTATACTCTAAAGTGCAACCTTTGTAAGGGCAGGTAACTACAGCTCCATTCTGGAATGTGCTTCTTTAGGTGAGCCAGCAACACACTGTATTGGCCACATCATCTTACAGTGAGTGCAGGTTAAATTCATCAATTCATCATCCAAGCCCACCTGCACAGGTTGACCATGGGGACATTGACTAGAACTGCAGGCATCTGACGTTTTCTCAGTCATACTGTGCGAAACCCTATAGTTAGAGTGATCTCGTGAGAGATGCGAAGTGAAGCTTTCATAAATCTTAAATTCCCTGGTACAGCCAGGCACACCACAGGGAAAACTGGTGTTATTAATGTACCTATGAATAGCATAATGGTGAGAATATTTTTTTTGGTGAGTTCGATCTGTAATGGCAGCGACGACACTTGTACATACTTACAAAGTCAAGAAACAGCCACTGATTGAAATGTTATGAAGCATGCAGGAACCCAAGGATGCACACAAATCCTGAAAGTGAAAGAAAAAGAAAATATGTCAAGTTTCAATAAGGGATTTTGCAGAAGGCCACCCCCATCCCTTACCCTTGGCCTCCACCTTCGAGTGATGCTACCACCCAACCCCCGGAAGCTACATCAACACTTCTATAAACACTGGCCGAAGGCATCAATCACATCAGTGGCCATTGATGAGATGCTAGCGATTTCTAATACAAGTCACTGACCGACAACGACAATTGCTCAGCCAGTACTGGTAAACAGCATAAATTTGACAAGGTGAAGTGAAAAATTGAAACTTTTTTAGTGTTTCTCATTTCAACTTGACATCAATTGGTGCCCCCGTCATAACACATTCTACATTATGATTTTTGCATACAATAGGACCGGTTGCTTAGCGCCGCATTCATGCTTCTGATTTTGGTCGCCGGTGGTGCAGGTCCAAGTATTGACTAGGCATAGAGGTTATGTGTTAAGGTGGAGTCAGAGGGGGTGCTTTTGTACTGCAGGAACAGGCATGGGTAGACCCCTTTGTACATTCATTGTTACAAGATTAAAATAACAAAGAATGCACCCACTGTCACTTTCTGATTTGTAAGGATCAATAATTGATTTGGATCAATACAATTTGATCCCAGTCAGACTGCATGCATTTAAGGAAGCAACACTTTTACAAATACAAACACCCATAACAGCGGCACAGAAATGGTCACAAAGAGTTGGGGACCATTATACATTACTTAAAATGTGACTGGGTACATAACTTAAAGAAAAACGACAAATAACTCAACCAGTAACTGCCAACTTGTAAACGAATAGTTCCCTTCCGCACTTCCTAATCATCGATCTGTTGTTCACACGTGATCACACTGCCCAATCAACGTTAAGCAGTCACGGAGCAACGACTGTTTGCCGATTTGGAATAATGCCAGTGCTGCGCATGTGATTGTTGTCGTTGTGTCGTTGATGTGGGAATGTTTGACAATGGCCGATTTGTCAAAATCCCCTCGCCGTCCATGTGCTCTGTGTTTCTTGAGCCCAGTGGGAAGGTTCCGACCGGTTTCGCCGATGTAGACTTTGCCGCATTCACATGGAATGCGGTAGACTCCCGCCTTGGAAGAGGAGTCCTGCTTGTCCTTGTGAGTGTGGAGGCTGCCTTGGAGCTTGTTGCCAGATGAGTGGTACACCTTAAGCCCGCTTGTCGGAGGATGCGTTGCAGATGATGAGAAGCTGGACCTATGTAAGGAAGAGTGACTGAAGGAGGTACAGTGGAAGGACCTTGGGTATAGGAGACCCGTTGGTCAGGTTTGCTGATCGTGATGCGGTTGGGTTTGTAGCCGTTCCGTTGTAGTGACGCCTGGATGTGCTTGAGTTCACGCTTGATGTTGTCTTGGTCGCAGACCTCAAAGGCTCTCTGTACTAGGGTGCGGTTGACCGATGACTTGATGCTTGATAATTTCTCAACTAAGAGAATGGTTCTGAAGAGAACCAGAGGTATAAACTCGACGTTCTGGTCAGTATGCTCTGACTGTCTTCAGGAGAGTGCCTAAACTCTAAGAAAGTGAATACTTAAGTAGCAAAAGGCGGAGTCAATGAAGTGCAAAGTTGCATCCTGATGGGTCTGCTATACCCTAGGTCCTCAGCTACCACTCTAGACTGATGGGTCTCCTATACCCTAGGTCCTCTCTCTACTGACACAGCAACCCTACTGTTCCACCTCAGTGGGCACCAAGCTTGTTCCAGGATCCTGTCCACTTAGCATCCTCACAGGATGCAACTTCGCACTTCATTGACTCCGCCTTTTGCTACTTAAGTATTCACTTTCTTAGAGTTTAGGCACTCTCCTGAAGACGGTCAGAGCATACTGACCGGAACGTCGAGTTTATACCTCTGGTTCTCTTCAGAACCATTCTCTTAGTTGAGAAATTATTCGCACATGGTGTTTCCGCAAACCCTTCATTATTTAGTATCTCCACCATGCAAAGCCTCAAATCTTGCTTATTCTAACACTTGTTATTTTTTACCCTTTTGTGGGCGTGACCTTAATGTGAAAAGGGGGCCGCACATTAAAGCAGCTTCATTCAAACAAGGGAAAATGAGCACTTTTGCTGGTAAAACACAAATTCTGCATTGGTTAACTATGTCTGCCATACACTGTAAAGGTCAGTTTAAAATGGTTGCAAGGATTTTGCCTTTTTAGGACTGGAGCTACAATTTAAAGTAGGGGGTTGAATATTCTAGAAGATTAAATATTTAATATTTAAATTAGTGTGATTGGCTACAAGTAACATAGGTTACAGCAGCTGCGGCATTTCCTTGTTTGTAAACACTAATGGCATCACGGGGGGGGGGGGGGGTTGGCCCAACGGTGGACTTCACCTATTCTTGCAAGCGCTTTTCATGTATATATGGGCATGTATACATGAAAATAATAAAAAATATGCGCAGAGTATACGTCAATTCCTTGCAGTGTGTACTGCTGGATTTATATCATATGGATGTTTGGACTTGGAAAGTAATATCTTGAGGTTTGAAAAGGTGGGATTAATATTTTGAGAAATTATGTAGCTTCTTAAAAATGTGCTTGCACTTTGATAAACATTTCCAAAATAAACAAACTTCATGCAGGAATGAATAAATGTATGTAATGAAAGCACATTCTGTTTACGTCACAATGGAGCTGATAACATTATTTGTGCCATTATTTGTGCCACGAACATTGCCACTTGATAGGAATTAATACAAGACTTATATCTGTGGATCGCATGTGTCACCTATATATTTTGTGTTCTTAAAAAAATGTTCTTGACATTTTGTGCATTTTTAAACAACGACCTCAATTGACCCCTACATGACTTTTAACCTCCAATTTTGGAAGAGTTGTGATGAACCCCAACCAAAGGATCGCTCCATCCAACTCCTAAGTGACATTATAATCCATCAAATTCTGTACTAGACAAAAAAATGAAGCATATTTGAACAATGACCTCTAATGAGCCCTAGATGACCTTTGACCTCAGTAATTCCATGAAGAATTGTGTCTTCTCATGCACCCAAGGGTCACTGCATCTAAGTGTCATCAAAATCCATGAAAGCATGTAGAATGTTGTAAGCTTTCCCCCAAAACTGTTAATTACATCATGATTAACCTCAGTTGACCGTTGACCCATGACATTTGATCTAACATTATATTACACGTTGTCTTTGCTACCCAATGACCCTTGTGTCCAAGTTTTATGGAAATTTGGGCAAATATTTAGGAATCGAGAGAAATTCCAAAACTTTAACATACATGCGAGACTTTAAGGGTCTAAGGGTCTACGGGTCTAATCATTTTTTAATTCTCCCTATGACAACTTCCGGTTTGATGACGTCACGCTCCTAAAACCTCACAAATTCATAATTTTACGTTTTTTCCATAAAATATCTAAGGGTAAGTTTGGTAAAAGTTTGATGAATGGTTTTTAAATAGTCCAACTTCTAGGACGTGCCGCTGGGAGGAGGAGGGGCGCTCTTTCAGGCGATGACAATACCAATCACTTTTTTTGTAAGCCCCGTATTAAAGTAAAGGTCAAGTGACTTTACGTAATTGACAAAATATTGTTTGTCAATTAATGGTCTATCTGATTACAAAATATCAACATGGGTTTTATTTTGTTCAAGACTTCGTTCAAGCGATGGCCACTTTTGAAGATGTTGGATAAGGGTTAATTTTTGTTCAAAGTTTCATGTTACAAGGTACTGTTTAGAAGAAAAAACTTCGGAGCATCATCTAGAAAAAAAATAAGAGGAAACATAAGGGCAAAAGAAAAATTGTGACCATTTCAAAATTGTGATCGGGTTGTACCCACAGAGCTATATGAAATCACCAGAACGCTAACTCCTCACTTTTTTGCGCAGAAAAGCCCTGAAGGCGTTCTGGGCGCAGACGTTTTGAATTCATGTGGGTGTTTGTAAAACAAAATGGAATTAGATGGGGTGAATTTCGAAAGTGCACTCTAAATGTGGTATCTACCAAAATGACATCATATACAGTACTGGCCAACCAACATTCATGCCAAATATTAGGAAAATCACGCCAAAAAAATAAATAATAGGAATTACATTGGGGGAGTGAGGGGGAACAGCAATTCGGTCTTTAGCAGATCCAAAACACCCCAGTCCTGATAGTGATAGGGTTAACTTTCAATAAACTGTAGCCCTATCAATGAAGAGAGAATCCACGGCCATTGACTCTGACTTGGCAATTGCTTCAATATTTACACATAGGGCCAAGAAATAATTATTCTGCTTCCGGTTACCCCACCTACCCAATTTTGACAGCCCCTACCCTAATTTTGTTTTGGGAACAATGAAAAAATTAAACAAAAACCATAAATTACCACCTTTTACCATGGACTACACACAGACACCTACATATGATCAACACAAAAAGAATGCACTTACCTTCCTACCCTATTTTCAAATGCCATGTTATCGAAAGCAGAACTATTTTTTGGCCTAGGCTGTATGTACCAGTACATCTAAGGACATAAAACCACTTTGAGTGAGTATACCCAGTAGAAATATGACCACAGAAATATTACCACCTTTTACCTTTCTATGCGAATATTCAGCCCTCTACTTTAAAATGTAGCTCCACCCCTAAAAGGGCAAAATCCTTGCAACCTTTTAAACTTATCTTTACTTTAAAGTGTATGGCAAACATAGTTAACCAATGCAGAATTTGTGTTTTACCAGCAAAAGTGCTGCATTATCCCTCGTTTGAATGAAGCTGCTTTAATGTGTGGCCTCCTTTTCATATTTAGGCCACGCCCACAAAAGGGTAACAAATTACAAGTGTTAGAACGTTCCAAATTTTTATTATGTCTCTGTGTATTTAAAAGCATGAAGAACAAAGGAAAATGGATGTAAAATACAGTTTTTCTAAATTTTTATGTTTGCTCTCCCCTTTTTAACTGATCAAGCTCCGCCCCCAAAATGGGCAAGATCCAAGATGGGTCCATTCCTTAAAATGATTTTCAGCTCATTTCGACTAAACATGCCAATTTACAAGCTGTTACCACCAAACTGAATGGTATTTTCCATATTTGAACCAAACTGCTAATAAAAAAAACGCCTTTTTTACACATTTAGGACACGCCCACAAAATGGGTGGAAAATAACAGGTGTTAACAAGCTGGAATGTCTTATTTTATGTTTTAGCTTACTTCAACGCAAAGAAAAAAATGAGGGAAATGGATGTTAAATACAGTTTTTATTGTTTGCACCCCCTTTTCAAAAAATCAAGCTCCGCCCCCAAAATGGGCAAAATCCAGGATGGGTCCCGATCTTAAAATGATTTGTGGCCCATTTTGACCCCACATGCCAATGTTCATGCTTTTACCACAAAGTGCACGATTTTGGCCAAAAATTGACCTAAGCAGCTCCACTATAGGAAGTTACACTACACTACAGCCATACCCCAATACACATGCATAGACTTAATACGTACGTGCAGAGTGTAAGTACGCTAAACGGTTAGCCCAGTGGACTCCTCCGTTGTGTACAACGCGACGGAGTCCAGGATATAACATTTTCCTGTCAAAGCGAAAAATGGCTTGAAAGCATTTTCTCACATTTTTACCTTATAGAAGAAGCTCAACTGGTGTCCACATATTCCTTATATCCTTAATCACTCAAATTCAAGGTTGAGAAGTAATGAATATGTCCCAGGAATAATTTATTTAAGGAAATTATACGCTAATTCGTGCTTCCGTGCTTCCGATTGTAAACATCTCGCACCGACTGCTGAATTAAGTGTCCTGTTAAATAACAAAAATTACAACTGATTTTTCATTAAAAATGAAGATTACTTTAATTATACAAATCACTCTGTTAAATTAAAAAAAAAAATGATATACGGGGTCTGAAAGCATACTAATTTTCTGTAAAAAAAAATAATGTTTTAATTTAAAATCTGTTCTGGTAAATTGCAGAAAATTTCCCGTAAAAAAAATTACAGAATGATTCGGTAATTTTTTTTCTGTAAAATCTGCTCTTTTTTTTAACAGTGTACAAGATAATCCATTATTTATGAAAGGTAGCAATGATATTCATTGGACCTATTCCTTGTTGAAATTATTAGAATTATTTCATTTTTATTTTCTCTTTCCATCCCTTTCTTTTTGAAAGGCCAAGTTTCAATTTCAGTTTTAAAAACCGACCAGTTTGAGTGTTTTGCTTTTTGTTCTTTCAACAAAATAATTTGTAAATAAAAACACTTTTATTCGACCATCACTATAATGAAGAATTAAATTCTTGCTGCAATCCTAATTTCGAATCCAATATAACAGCCGATGTTTTTAGACCCAAGCATTTTTGTCTTGTAACCATACTGCAATTTTTGTTCGCTACATGTATAGTATACTGCAATATCACTTTAATCAGGAGATATTTTGTCTAAATAAACAATGAAAGTCTCTAGTTTTGCATTGGCTTGATGATACATGTACTTGGTTGTCAGCAGAAGCCATGTAATTATATTGTAAGTCGGTAAACTTACTTTTGATTTCTTCTGAGTACATTTGTAAATGGTTACATTTCTGTTTAATGCATTCAAGGCTTCATTATTACAATAATTATAAATCTTTAAAGTATATTAAATACAACGATTTTTTAAATTCAGTTCAAGTCTGGCCATAGTTTTATTCTTCACAGAGTTCTTCATCATGTCTCATATTGTAGATTTCAAGGTCTGCATCGTAAAACGACAATCAAAACATCTCCATTTACAGCTGCAAAAAAAAGGAGAAGGAAATGAAGCAAGATTTAAAAAAAAAATGCAAAACGCAACATTAAAATGTCTACAAATATGACACAAACATACATTGGAAGAAGGAATACCCCGAATAGCCAAGTCATAATAACAAAATTTAATTTGAAATTGAACCAGTTTTCACATTTACTGCACATAACCAAATCCCTGTTTACCCGCATATTACTGCCAAAACTCGACTCCAAAGCGGCGCCTGTCACAAGCGATGTTTGTGTTGGGGTTTCGAGCTCGAACTCCCGGCACGGCTGGCCGGCGACGACCGCGTGATGCCACCGAATGGTGTCAGATTACTCTCCACGGGCATGACGAGTGCCGGCATGCAATGCCTGCCATGTCCTTTATAACGTGGTGTGAATGGAGATCGGAGGTTTCTTGACTTCGACGAGACATAAGCAGTACATAATCTTCGTTTTTGCTGCAAGATTCAGCATTTTGAAACTCGTTTAGCAGCTTTCAAGTGTGCATTTCTTGATGCTCAACGCGTGTCACATGTATTTTCAACTCGAAATGTCGCCAAAAATGTGATATTCAAGGACAAAAATTTACACACAAAAATTAGCTCGGTTCCCACATAGAAAACAATGACGATTACACCCTCGTTCACTACTTTTCAGAAGTTAAAATTCCGTAAAAAAAAAACAATTTTAAAAATATGCCCTTTTTTAATGAGATATGAGGAAAAAAGTTAAATTTTCATGCAAAATCATCCCAAAATTCAAACTTGGATGAAATTTGTTTACAAAATGATATTTTCATAATTTAAAAAGTATTTATCATTTTGATGCGGCCTTCTTACCGCCCGGGAAGCTTAGAAACTGTCAGAGGCGATGTCATCGCTGATATGGGGTGGTTTAATTGTTGAGTTTTCGCGCTGATAATTAAATGAATATTCATGAACCGATAATTAGGAGCGCGTACGTCCGCCATTTAAAAAAAAAAATACCCGCACGCGCAAACCGTTTTGCGCGGAATGAGATACGTTAAACGCACGCTCACGCTTACCGAAAAAAATAAATAAAATAAAATCAGTGACGTCGCAATAAAGGCAGGCACTGCGTACTCCACAATATTTTCCTCAAAAACAAGTTAAAGTGGTCAGAAATTGCCTCAGATCGCAAAACAGAGCAAACATAATTCGAACTTTTTTCCGGGCCCTTAATCGGGCCCCAAACCCCAAGCTGTAATTTTTTCGGACCAACCTTTTGCGACACCAAACTTTTGTCGGCCCCAACAATTGCGTCCTGGATCTGCCCTTGCCTAGACTATCAATCTTACTTGTTGTTGTTGTTGTTGTTTACTTTGAGTTGGGCACAAGTTAAAACTTCACGAGATATATATGGCATTGTAGGCGAGCGCACGTTGTGCGGAAGACGGATGACGTATGCTAGACTTCTGACATCGCGGGATTGGCAGAACTCGTCCCCATTGTTGAAGGAACGTTTGAACTTTGAGAGCGTATATGATAGATGTTTAAAATGGCTGCCATTTAGACCTTCCATATGGCAACCCTAGGGCTTGGTGAAAATGGGACCAAGCGATTTGTTTGGACCTGTTGAGGTGCCCATAGGTGAACCTGAGAGTTTCAAAGAATGTATACCTGAAATGCGTATTGGCCCCCACAAGAAATATGCCCCCTTTAATGAAAAATAGCGTGACACACGCCCAAAAGGAAACATTCTTTTTATGATTTGACAGGTAGGCATTCTGTCCAAAATCCGTTAGAGATCGATTTTCGGTAAGTGACATTTGGCACCTGCTTTTATAAAAATGTAGCCTAACCCCCAAAGAGGCAAAATTCTGAATTTATATTTGCTCGTGATGTAATTCTTGCGGTGAGTTATCCAAATGCTAAAAACAGAATTTAAATTATCTAAATCATTTTTTTTTGTGCACGAAGCCCCCCACTTTTTACAGCCTTGGCCCCGCCAATAAAATAGTCGGAAAAATGGCATCAACAGTTGAACTTCTTGAGATATCTTGTAGTTGTCCCCAGAGTTTCAAAGAATATACCCTAAATTTCATGTGAGAGGTCATTTTGAACCGTAAGCCCACTGATTAGATACCCGAATGATGAATTGCATTTAATTATAATTATGAAACGTTCATAGTTGCTTCTCTTACATTCTTTTTCTCATCTCAGCCACATTTAGCAATGGTCACCTTGTGGTCAGTGCGAGTCAGTATTCAGACAAACCGTTAAATTGACAATGTAGGCTGATATGTGCTTCGGGAGCACATTAGCTAGTATTTCAGTCGTGTTTTTATTTTTACCTTAGTCGTCGATCAACTAAGGTACTGTATTCCAGTTGTTTCTTTCTTCTTCTTACCTTAGTCGTCGAACGACTAAATTATGTAGTTATAAGTCGTTTCTTTCTCCTTCTTCTTTCCATTTATCAGGTGACCAAATGTGGTCACATGATCAAATTTGTACAATGGCAATAACTCATAAACTATTCAGCCTATTTCAAACAAAAACTTGGTCAAATGAAATCTGGACACGTGCCCTTCCTAGCCACGTTAAAAACAAACCTGGCCAATGGTCATCTGATGGTCATTAGTGGTCATTTAATGAAAATCTACACAATGCTTCTTCTCCCACAGTTTTGAGCGAATTAATGTAAAACTTAACCATGCCTCATAAAAGGGTGTTCACAGAATTAAGCCAGTCGTCACCTGGCCGTCAATAAGGGTCATTTTATGAAAAAGTACAAAATGTTGTTTTCCATATACACTTTTGTGCGTACGCCGTCTCCATACACTTCGTACACATGGGCGGCTGCGCTGCAACTGCGTGAAGCTGTCCGAATATTCTGCAACAAAACCAGCCGTGTTTTCAAAAGTACGGAGGCGTATAAACAAAACTATTGCTGTAATTAAATGTTGAATGCGGTTTGCATACAATTTTAACAGTTTTGCTGCCATTTTTTCATACACCTTCGTCGGATATAGACGACTATGGTTCGTGCTGTCGGAGCACAATGCACCTCTAGTTCTTTCGTTCTTCGAGCAAACGGTCACGTGACCAATCAAAAAATGGCCATAACTCATCAACTATTAAGTCGATCTCAACAAACTTGGTCAAATTAAACTTTGATACATGCCCTCCTTAGCCATGTTCGTATAATCTGGTCAATGGTCATCCAGTGGTCAGTAGTAGTCATTTAATGAATATTTACAAAATGCTTCTTCTCACACAGTCTTGACCCAATTAATGTAAAACTTTGTCAGTCCTATCTTTGAACCATTCCTCATAAAAGTTGTTCGCAGAATTTGGCCAGTGGTCACTTATTGATCAGAAGGGGTCATTTAATGAAAACAAATTTTTGCAGCCCTGTTAAGTGTATTTTTTTATCTCTAATTCTCAAATTTCATATTCGTGACTTATTTTTTTGTCGAGTTATTTCAAGTTTATCATTTTCAAAATGTACGTAAAAACAATATGTATACATAGGAATTCTGGGAGGGTTTCAAACCAACACGCACGTAACTGTGGATGTTGTGTGGCATGCAAAAACGATATAACCCGTGTGCGCGCGGCCAACCACGTTGACAGGCAATTGCACGCTGTGCCGCACTCTCCATATACATTGCACACAACCGCTGGAGTGTCGTGTTGATACTGCATTCTTTCGGTTTGTTTTAGCGGTAGTGCCACCTGCGTAAAGCTGGCCGCGTATTCGGCCAGATACCTTGGCCCGTATTCAAAAGTACGGAGGTCAATAAACAACACTATTGATGTGACTAATTTTCTATGTTTAATGCGAATTCATCTACAGGCATTGTTTCATGAATTTTCTAGGCGGCTATTGTTTGTCATGTTTTGGCGGGCTTATTGTCAAATGTTCATAGTTGATTCTCTCACATTCTTTTGCCGATCTCAGCCAAATTGAGCAATTGTCACCTTGTGGTCAGTGCGAATCAGTATTCAAACAAACCGTGAAAACGGCCATTAAGGCTGATATCCGTGCTTCGGGTAGCACATTAGCTCTAGACTTCAGATTGTGTACGCACCGAAGCTTAGGTGAACCGTTCTGATCTTATTCAGGAGAAAAACAAAACTAGACAAAATTGAAGACAAGTTGTTGCAACCTTGTCCTCACGATCATAGCGCTGAGAACCACTAGCTTCTCCCACCCTGGCACTGGCTCGCATTATGATATACTATGAATGGTTCGATACTTTTACAACACTGCTGCAGTCACTGCAAGCAATGTTCGTGTTTGCACAATCTTCCGAACTGCAAGAAGACAATCGAACCTGTTCTACCTTCATTTTCAAATTAGTTTTATAATGAAAATGTGTCGCTGTTTTGGAATGAATTAGCAAGTGTTAACATGTTTACAGGAGTGTACTTTTGCCAGTAGAGCACCCCCGCCCATAGCCTCTCCGCTAGATACTTCTCTGAAGGTTGAGACCTAATAACACATTACTGTTGGACATAATCATTTGTCATAGATATAATCGCGTAGAGCTCATACCTAACTGTAACAAATGTCACTATACTTGATGTGCGTTGGAAATGTAATCTATAGGCCCGCCTTGCGATTCCCGATGCAAATTGTGAATTATCATAAACAACTACACACGCAGACCTTGTCCGTCGCGTCAAAGTAGTTTATCTTTCTGGCAAAATAAAAATAACTAGAAATGTGTTTGTGGACAAACACAAGCTGTTTCGGATATTTGAAATACTCTGAGCACGGGATGAACAATCAGTGACGTCACTATAAATGTCATCTAAAACAGCACATTATAATATGTACATGTCAAGTTACAACCAAATCGAACATTTTAGTTCTGTAGATATAGACCTATAAAAGAATAAAATATCCCTTTAAGGGACTTCACATGACATATGATGATGATGTACGTCACTTCAATTTCCATCTATAACACATCCATGTGGATATGCATACCGAGTTTTAACCCAATCAGACTTGTACTTCCGAAGTTCAGTTAGAAGAAAAACGTGTACAAAACCAATAGGGAAACAATCATCTTTAATGTGATGTAACCTAACACCTCATGACGCCACGATGACGAATTTCTTCTAGGACCATCTAGGGGTAGTGGTCTAAGTGTGTACCAAGTATAAAGTCGATCAAATTTACGAAAGTGCCAAAGTGGAGAGTTTTAAAACGTGTTCAAAACCTAAGGGAAAATGTGCATCTTTAATGTAAAGTAATGTGACACCCGATGACGTGAAGATCACGCATTTCTGCAAGGACCATCTGTGGGCGATTGTCTAAATGTGTACGAAGTGTAACGTCGATCGGATTTACGAAAGTGCCGAAATGGAGCGTTTTAAAACATGTACAAACCCTATGGGAAAAATTGCATCTTTAATGTGACGTAACCTGACATTTGATGACGTCACGATCACGAATTTCGTCTAGAACTATCTGTGGGTGCTGGTCTAAGTATGAATTAAGTCGATGGGATGTACGAAGATGCCAAACTGGAGTGTTTTAAAACGTGTACAAAACATATGGGGAAAAATGCATTTTTAATGTGACGTAACCTAATACCCGATGACGTCACGATCACAAATTTCTTTTAGGACCATCTGTGGGTGGTGGTCTAAGTATGTATCAAGTCTGAAATCAATCGGATTTACAAAAGTAGCAAAGTGGACTGGTGGAAGAAACGTGAGTTAAACCTATGGAGAAAAAGTCTGAAAAGGGAGAAAAAAGAAAAGAAACTAGAAATGTGTTTTGTGGACAAACACAAGCTGTTTCGGATATTTGAAATACTCTGTTCACGTGATGAACACTTCGAATGTCATCTGCCAAGTGAAAAGTCAATATAGTGCCGAAGTATGATTTGAAGAAATATGTTTCCAAAACCTATGGAGAAAAAATGCATCTTTAATGTGAAGTAACCTTACACCTGATGATGTCACGATCACGAATTTCTTCTAGGACCATCTGTGGGTGATAGTCTAAGTATGTGCCAAGTCTAAAGTACATCAAATTTACAAAAGTGCCAAAGTGGAGTGTTTTAAAACGTGTACAAACCCTATGGGGAAAATGCATTTTTAATGTGACGTAACCTGACACCTAATGATGTCACGATCACGAATTTCTTTTAGGACCATCTGTGGGTGATAGTCTAAGTATATACCAAGTCTGAAATCGATTGGATTTAAAAAACAAGGGTCAAAGTGGACTGGTGGAAGAAACGTGTGTTAAATCTTTGGAGAAAAAGGAGAGAAAAGAAAGGAAAAAAAAAGAAAAAGAAAAAAAATCTTAACGAAAACAAGAGCTGTTTCGATGTGTACAGCTAGAAAAACTAGAACAATATGTGTTTGTGGACAAACACAAGCTGTTTTGGATATTTGAAATACTATGTACACGTGATGAACAATCAGTGACGTCACTATATATGTCATCTATAACAGTACATTATAATACGTACATGTACATGCAACCTCATCGAAGATTATAGTTCTGTAGATATAGGCCTACAGAGAATAAAATGCCCCTTTAAGGGGCATCACTAGCCATTGGTCTTACTAGTGTCTGACAAATGTAAAGTCAGTCAGACATATAGAAGTGCAAAAGTGTACGGTTTGAAGAAAAACGTGTCCAAAACCAATGGGGAAAAATGCATCTTTAATGTGACGTAACCTCACACCTCATGACGTCGTGATCACAAATTTCTTCTAAGACCATCTGTGGGTGGTAGTCAGCATAGTCTAAGTGTGTACCAAGTGTAACAAAGTGATAAGATTTACAGAAGTACCAAAGTATTGTGATATAAAACGTGTACAAAGCCTATGGGACAAAATGCATCTTTAATGTGACGTAACATGACACCTGATAAGGTCATGATCATAATATTTTTCTAGGACCATCTGTGGTTGGTGTTGTATGTATCAAGTATAAGGTCGATCGGATTTACGAAGGTGCCAAACTGAAGTGTTTTAAAACGTGTATAAAACTTATGGGAAAAATCTTTAATGTGATGTAATCTGACACCTTATGACGTCACGATCATGATTTTTTTCTAGGTCCATCTGTTTGTGGCGATCTTAGTATGTACCAACTCTGAAGTCGATAAGATTTACGAATGAGCCCAAAGTGGAGTGTTTTTTAACATGTACGGAACCTATGGGAAAAATGCATCTTTAATGTGACGTAACCTAACACCTGAAGACGTCACGATCACGAATTTCTTCTAGGACCATCTGTAAGTGGTGGTCTAAGTATGTACCAAGTCTGAAATCGGATTTTAAAAAGTGCCGAAGTGGAATGGTGGAAGACATGTGTGCTAAA
Organism: Patiria pectinifera; assembly: GCA_029964075.1. Taxonomy (NCBI): domain Eukaryota; kingdom Metazoa; phylum Echinodermata; class Asteroidea; order Valvatida; family Asterinidae; genus Patiria; species Patiria pectinifera. The sequence goes on along the minus strand of CM057150.1, from coordinate 20,748,516 downwards.
CCTAGGGAGAACAAGTCTGAAAAAGGAGAAGAAAAAAAATAGGGCTTAGGGCTTAGAACATACGGCTTTTCCGCATTATGATTTTTTTGTAATCAATAATATGCCCTGAATATGCATGAATATAAAATCTGTCAAAGTTAGCCAAAAAAATCGGCTAAAACGGTCACTGTGGACAGTTAACGGGCTAAGAAAAATCCCACTGCAGAAAAATTAAACCTTTAAATTTATAACTTGCCTTTGAACTGAAACATTTTTTGAAATATTACTTGATATTCTGACCCTTAGAAATATGTTCAATCGAATGACAGCGCGAAATAAAAAAACGATTTCTCTTTCCTTCTCATAGTAATTCTCGGTTGAAGCTCAGAACTACTCAGTAAGATATCAGTGTTGTATAGGAAAAGACTTGTGTAAAATCCCACTGCAGAAAAACTGCTCATTTGAATACGTAACATAGGGCATTTCGGCATTACGATTGTTTTTTTTATTATACGTCCCTGACTATGCGCATGCATGAACATAAAATCTGTCAAAGTTAGCCGAAAATCGGCTAAAACGGTCACTGTGATGTGGACAGGATTTGACCTCGGCAACACGTGCTCTGCAGGCTGACATACATGTACGATGTATGTGCGTAACGAACGTGTATATACATATAGACGTTCTGTGCATGTTTTAGAGCAGAGGTATTGTCAACCTGAAGTTTTAAGCGTGCGTAGGGCATGTCCGAGTACGGTTATTGCCTCGAAGCTTTGAAATGTTTTAGACCTACCCTTAAATCGACAATTAAAGTAAAAACTAACATAAAAACTGCCATGGTTGATTTTTCAGGAATTTTCAAGTGAAAAAGGGTCTTTTTGTCTGATGACGTCATTCGCCTAAAACTTCGCACACGTCTCAAGTGGGTCAAGGTCATCATGTACACAATTTTTTAGGCGATTCCGACAAACATCGCCACAGACATCTCTACAAAATACATTTTTGCAAATTTTCAACCTGTCGCTAGAAGGCGCTCGAAGATTGCATGACGTCATTGGTAGATGATTTGAAGAATACTTTTAGCCAAGAGACTAACACCGTTGAAAGCAAGTTCATATATATATTACCATTTTCAAATAATAAGCAACTTTCGGTTTTGGCCTTAATCTATTCTACCACTTGTATGTGCGTGGGTACAAGGTCTTTGCTTGGACAAAGAGTGATCTCAAGGAATTACTGGCAAAGAGACGAAAATGCACTTTGAAAATCGACAATTTAAAAAACAAAAATTGATGACGTCATCGTGACGTTACTTCGGACTTTGCATACTAGTACGATTATCTGCCTACCCACCAAGTTTCATGACAATTGGACCTTTCCTTATATTAGTTTTGCAAAATCGCATTTTGATGACGTCATGATGACGTCACACATTTTTCAAGTTTTGAGCGAATACCTATTACATAACAGACCAAATGCAAAAAGAATTTTGAATTTTGCATGTTGCATTCGGGAGATATGGCTAAAAGGTTCAAAAATCAAATATTCATATAAAATCTCAGGATGACGTCACTATGACGTCAACCCAATTTTTATTTATATCACATCCTGGTATAGCCACATACCAAGTTTCAACCCAATCAGACTTACATTTCTGTAGATATAAGACTTGACAATATGCACGTACATTTTCAAAAATCTATACAAAATTAGGTGATGACGTTATCGTGACGTTATAGTCTTGGCATAATTTTTGTATGAGGGTCTCCCTTAGCTGTAACTTTGATGACGATTCCAGATCGCCAAGTTATAAAAATGGTGGCTTGAAATTGTGTACAAAGTCAATAGGTTAAAAAATCCCACAGCAGAAAAACTGCACCTTTAAATACGTGATTTGCCTTTTAACTGAAACATTTTTATAAAATATTACTTGCTAATCTAACTCTTGGGAATATTTTCAATCAAATGACAGGCGTAAAAAAATACGATTTCTTTTTCCTTCTCATAGTAATTCTCGGCCGAAGTTCCGAACTACCTAGTGTTGTATAGGGACAGAAAGCTGTGTACAAAGTCTACGAGAAAAAAATAATTATTCATAAATTCATAATAAATCACCATGACGTCACTCTCCGGGACACATCTTGGCTATAGGGACTATGCTTATGCCAACTTTCAATGATGTCTGACAAAGATTAATGCCAAAAGTGCTATAATACGTCCCTGTCTATGTGCATGCATGAACATAAAATCTGTCAAAGTTAGCCGAAAATCGGCTAAAACGGTCACTGTGGACAGGATTTGACCTCAGCAACACGTGCGCTGCAGGCTGACTGACATAACGATGTATGTGCCCATGTACAACGTACGTACAAGTACATGTACACTGTGGACGTCCTGTGCATGTTTTGAAGTAGAGATATTGTCAACCTGAGTTTTAAACGTGCGTAGGGTATGTTCGAGTTCGCTTATCGCCTCGAAACTTTGAAATGTTTCAGACCTACCCTTTAATCAACAATTAAAGTAAAAACAAGTATAAAAACTGCCATGGTTGATTTTTCAGGAATTTTCAAAGGAAAAACAGTTTTTTTCATTATAACTTCCGATCTGATGACGTCATACACCTAAAACTTCGCACACGTCTTAAGTGGGGCAAGGTCATCATATACAAGAATATTTAGGCGATTCCGACAAACTTCGCCACAGACATCTATTCAAAATGCATTTTTGCAAATGTTCAACCTGTCGCAAGAGGGCGCTCGAAGATTGCATGACGTCATCGGTAGATGATTTGAAAAATAATATCAGCCAAGTGACTAACACCGTTAAAAGCAAGTTCATATCTATTATTGCTTTTAAAATATAAGCCACTTCCGGTTTGGGCCTTTTTCGACCGGAAGCAAGGGTCACGTGATTTCAGGCCCACAAATGAAATAAAGACCTCAACCTACTCTACCATTTGCCGGCAACAGAATGCTGCGGACGCGTACGGTTGATTTCTTAATCTTAAAAGTGTCACAATTTAATTGCCTATAAATAAACACCTGATGACGTCATCATGACGTCATCATTACAAAATGTTCTTTTAATTAAGGTCTTTGCTGGGACAAAGAGTGATCTAAATGAATTACTGGAAAAGAGTCGAAAATGCCCTTTGAAAATCGACAATTTTTTTTTAATTTCTGTGTACGAAGTCTACGTGAAAAATTAAATATTCAAAATTCTATAATACATCGCGTGATGATTTCATCATTACGTAATGATTCGGCACACATCTGCAGGTGATGTTCTAAGTATGTGCCAGGTTTGAAGGAAATCAGAATTGTTTTAAGGCCAAAATTAGCGTGTAGAACAAACGTGTACAAAGTCTATGGGATTTTGTGCAAAAAAGAAGTGGAAGAAGAGGAAGAAGAAAGAAAAAAATCAGAACAAAAAGAAAGGCTTTTTCGCATGATTTGCGAAACAGCAAAAAAAAAATGCGGACAAGCCAAAAAAAGACAAAAGAAAAAAATCTTAACGAAAACAAGAGCTGTTTCGATGTGTACACCGAAACAGCTAAAAAAATCTTTACGAAACAAGAGCTGTTTCGATGTGTCACCGAAACAGCTTATAATAATAATGATGATGTACGGCTTAACAGTATGCTGTGACATCGTTATTATGGATACATTGTGCCTATTCCTGTACCTGAGCCGCCAATTTTTTTCAGTCCTGAAAATCACATCGAAACATTCGAAATTCCAGGGCCACCGTTTTGCTTATAGAGTCCTTAATCGTACTTGCAAGTATGCGTGTAGTTATTTTAATTCAGCACCACTGAATACACAAACAATTACTCAAGTCATGCTAATCGATACAAAACCTTTGCAGGTTCACAATTAATTGATGCTTGTGATGTTGTGTCTGATCAACTCAAAACGTATTAATGTAAACCTAATTCTAACCAATGACAATATACTTATCTGGGGTCCGAGATTATCGAACGATACATGAGAAAAACATAGGTGTGTCTAGAGCATGCAGACAGAGACAACAAAAATGTCCATGTTCTTATTTTTGATAATGTTGGGCTGCATTGAATTAAAAGCCGACCAAGCTCTGGGTTTGTCCAGAATGTTCATAGACATTGCCATAATGTTTACCTCAGTATATATGACGTGCATGCCACAGACTTGTACCGAAATTAGAGTACATAATTACCATGCGTACACAAAGATATTGTGACAGGGGTAGCGACTGGGAACAAGTCTGGTTCGTTGATTGACAGGTCTGCACTTGACCTTATTGTTTTGTCTTTCTTAATCACAAAATAACAGGTAGCCCACACTATGTTCTAGGGGCTTATTTGAATTCATTGTTTTCAGAGTAGAGACCGTGCAGACTGATAGCAAGTCTACGCAATAGTGACTAATCTGCTGTTGCGTACGCTGTCGATGGGCGGGACTTCTACCAAGCCTTGCCGTCGCGCCCAAGGTATAAAATGCTGTGCGCAGAGCAAAATAGTCTCTTTGGTTCATGTTTTTGGAGAAAGTTCAGAGCAAAGTTTCGAGACAGTATCATCAAATCACATTTATTTCCTCTTCATGACAGAAATGAAAAAGTAATATAAGTACTTAAACATATAAAGGCCACTAGAGGTGGCAAAACCTTAAAAGCATAGCTTGTATCAGGCATGCCATTACACAAAACAGACGAATAATAACAGGAAAAAAAAACAATTAAAAACAAAGACCAATTACACACATGTATAATTCTAAGCAGTTAGCAAAGTTGTGAAAAAGTTATAAAAATAATATTAACTAGAAATGTGTTTGTGGACAAACACAAGCTGTTTCAGATATTTGAAATACTCTGTCCACGTGACGAACAATCAGTAACGTCACTGTAAATGTCATCTATAACAGCACATTATAATACGTACATGTCAAGTTACAACCAAATCGAACATTATAGTTCTGTAGATATACGCGTATAAAAGAATAGCGATTCAAAGAAATGCTCATTTAATGTCATGTCACGTGACACATGATGACGTCATCGTTATGAACTCACTAGGGACCATCTTTGGCTGCGGTCTTACTAGTGTCTGGCAAGTGTAAAGTCAATCAGACATATAGAAGTGGAAAAGTGTTTGGTTTGAAGAAAAACGTGTAAAATAAAACCAATGGGGAAACAATGCATCTTTAATGTGACGTAACCTGACACATCATGATGCTATGATGACGACTTTCTTTTAGGACCATCTGTGGGTGGCAGTCTAATTATGTTCCAAGTGTAATATCGATCGGATTTACAAACGTGCCAAAGTAGAGTGTATTAATAAAACGTGTATAAACCCTATGGGGAAAATGTGCATCTTTAAAACCTTACCAGGATTCAGGATGGACTATTGTTTCTACACATTTTTTATGTTTTATATTGTCCTGGCCACGTGGTAAACACACCCGGGGCCATCTATCGCCAGATCCTAGTAAGGACCATAGTACGTCCTTCAGAGGGGGTGTCAGTCTTGTGATCCTACTGGAGGGGTTGAAAATTGGCGGGAAAACCCTGTGTGCTTGTGCACATTTACATAGGCTTGTGTACAAATGCACTTTAAACATTGGGATTATTTTGATCACCCCTGTGACCAAAATGGAATGTCAAATGGGGTTAAGTCTGTGGTTTTAACGGCTGTTTGGGGCCTGAGAGATACTCCAGACATGCCAGAGGTTAATCCGGGATGAATGGGCTGGTTTTGAGGGTCGGGTGGCTCAAATTACATGTTGTGAAGTGGACATTCCACACAGTCACTGGATAGTAAACATTAAAGGTGCTCGCTCCAAGTAACGTGACGCCTGATGACGTCACGATCACAAATTTCTTCAAGGACCATCTGTGGGTGATGGTTTAAGTGTGAACCAAGTGTAACATCGATCGGATTCACGAAAGTGCCGAAAATGGAGCGTTTTAAAACATGTACAAACCCTGTGGGGAAAAATACATCTTTAATGTGACGTAACCTGACACTTGATGACGTCACGATCACGAATTTGTGATCTGTGGGTGGTGGTCGAAGTACGAATTAAGTTTAAAGTTGATCGGATTTACGAAGATGCCGAACTGGAGTGTTTTAAAACGAGTACAAAACATATGGGGGAAAATGCATCTTTAATGTGACGTAACCTGACACCTGATGGCGTCAAGATCACAAATTTCTTTTAGGACCATCTGTGGGTGGTGGTCTAAGTATGTACCAAGTCTAAAATCAATCGGATTTATAAAAATGGCAAAGTGGACTGCCAGAAGAAACGTGTGTTAAACCTATGGAGAAAAATTCTGAAAAAGGAGAAGAAAAAAACTAGAAATGTGTTTGTGGACAAACACAAGCTGTTTCGGATATTTGAAATACTCTGTGCACGGGATGAACAATCAGTGACGTCACTATAAATGTCATCTATAACAGCACATTATAATATGTACATATCAAGTTACAACCAAATCGAACATTTTAGTTCTGCAGATAAAGACCTATAAAAGAATAAAATGCCCCTTTAAGGGACTTCACATGACATTTGATGATGATGCAACTTCAATTTCCATCTATAACACATCCATGTGAATATGCATACCAAGTTTTAACCCAATCAGACTTGTACTTCCGAAGTTCAGTTTGAAGAAAAACGTGTACAAAACCAATAGGGATACAAAGAAACTATAATGTGATGTAACCTGACACCTCATGACGCCACGATGACGAATTTCTTCTACGACCATCTATGGGTAGTGGTCTAAGTGTGTACCAAGTACAAAGTCGATCAAATTTACGAAAGTGCCAAGTGTATGGTTTGAAGAAAAACGTGTACAAAACCTATGGGGAAAATGTGCATCTTTAATGTGAAGTAACGTGACACCTGATGTCGTTACGATCACGAATTTCTGCAGGACCTTAAATGGGTGATGGTCTAAGTGTGTAAAAGTGTAACGTCGATCAGATTTACGAAAGTCCCGAAATTGAGCATTTTAATACATGTACAAACCCTATGGGGAAAATGCATCTTTAATGTGACGTAACCTGACTCTTGATGACGTCACGATCACGAATTTCGTCCAGGACCATCTGTGGGTTGTGGTTTAAGTATGAATTAAGTTTAAAGTCGATCGAATTTACGAAGATGCCAAACTGGAGTGTTTTAAAACGTGTACAAAACATATGGGGACAAATGCATCTTTAATGTGACGTAACCTGACACCTGATGACGTCACGATCACAAATTTCTTTTAGAACCATCTGTGGGTAGTGGTCTAAGTATTTACCAAGTCTGAAATCAATCAGATTTTAAAAAGTGGCAAAGTGGATTGGTGGAAGATACGTGTTTCTTTTAGGACCATCTGTGGGTGGTGGTCTAAGTATGTACCAAGTCTAAAATCAATCGGATTTATAAAAATGGCAGAGTGGACTGCCAAAAGACACGTGTGTTAAACCTATGGAGAAAAATTCTGAAAAAGGAGAAGAAAAAAACTAGAAATGTGTTTGTGGACAAACACAAGCTGTTTCGGTTATTTGAAATACTCTGTGCACGTGATGAACACTTGATGAAGTCACGTCAAATGTCATCTGCCAAGTCAGTCAATCAGATATATAGTGCCATTAAAATATATAGAAAACGTGTACAAAATCTATTGGGAAAATACATCTTTAATGTGAAGTAACCTTACACCTGATGATGTCACAATCACGAATTCTTCTAGGACCATCTGTGGGTGGTAGTCTAAGTGTGTACCAAGTTGAATGTCGATAGTATTTACGAAAGTGCCAAAGTAGAATGTTTAAAAACGTGTACAAACCCTATGGGGAAAATGCATCTTTAATGTGACGTAACCCAACACCTGATGACGTCACGGTCACGAATTTCTTCTAGGACCTTTTGTGGGTGGTGGTCTAATTATGTATTAAGTCTGAGGTCGATCGTATTTACAAAGAGCCCAAAGTGGAGTGTTTTAAAATGTGTACAAAACACATGGGGAAAAATGCATCTTTAATGTGACGTAACCCGACACCTGATGACGTCACGGTCACGAATTTCTCCTAGGACCTTCTGTGGGTGGTGGTCTAAGTATGTTTCAAGTCTGAGTTCGATCGGATTTACGAACAGGCCAAAGTAGAGTCTTTAAAACCTCCGGTATTTGTAGGCGGTAGAAGTTTTGGGATTAAATAATGCATGAGCACTGATTTAGGAATTAACCAATAGTAATCTTCCATGTATAAGGGTCACATGATGACTAGTCACATGATTTACTAAGAGTGCCTAGTGCAAGAGACTAGAACAGGTGTGCATTTACATAAGGGACAACATGGAGAGAGAAGTGTGCAAATACAGAGAGAGATGTGTGCAAACAGTGAGATCAGAATGCAAAAGTGTTTGCACAACATCTCGAGCAACCTTGATGGAGTGAGTGACAAGCTAAAAGGTTACTGTGTCACAGGTTATTTACATCACAGGATGTCTTACCACGCCCAGCTACGCGACCACGCAAGGGTACCATTCCATCCCCTCGAGCTAAGTACAGGACTGGAAAACTGGACCGTGAACTCCCGTTAGTGTTCATGGGTCATACACGAGGGAGAGAAACGCTCCGTGCCGCATGAGCAGTCTCTCGGAGAACGCCAAAGCACACATGCTAACTAAAGGGAAAGGAACTCAGCTCGCTGGGGCGAAGGGAGGTGTGGTCAGTCGCGCACATATACATCGCTGTTATGAATAATGCATGCAGTAGCGCGCGTGGCATCGCATCATGCGCGGTGCTTGGTAAGAGACCCTGGGAATAAAAGTGCAAGTTGGCAATTTACGATAAATGGGTAAAATACAGGAACAATACAAGACAACAAGAAGATTGTGTACTCCATGGACAGAGTGAATCCAGAGGGCGCAAGATTTCCATAATCAAGCATTATGGGTTCGTAAAAATATGAATAATTAATTAGCCATAATTTTAAAACCCTTTGACCTTCAGTCATGAAATTTCTTGGGTATGTTTATGAAGAGTAGCTTTATGCATGTATTGAGTTTCTCATGGCTGAGAGTTAGTAAAAAATATCCCAGCCCTTTTAACGTTAAATGCTGAATATGTTAAAACTGTTTGTGCAAAAGTTGGCACTCTCCATGGTAATTCAAAGTTATGAACATTCTTATGAAATCTATTATGATTTGAATAAGCCTTGATTGCATATATTGAGTAATCACAAATGGGACTGTTGCGGGTGGGAAAGTTTTCGAGCTCGTTAGTGACGTCATAGGCGTAGATTTTTCCTGGTCAACGAAGAGAGCGATATCAGCATTGTCACAAATATTCTCAAGTTTGGAGTAATCCGTCAAAAGGTTCCTTTGATTTTTGCATCATATTCGGTACGCCCAATTACACTTTTTTAAATGCACGTGACATGATGTTCACGTCAGTGTACATCAGTTTATATTAATTACTGTCACCCAGGTTAAATTTTGGAGACTTGAAGATTAAATGTAATGTAAACATTGCTGTTTTAGGGCACATATACAGAGGTAAAGGTTGAGATAGACACAAATTATAGTTATTTTAATGAGGAAATAATTCACACTGGACACATTCCTCGAGTTTGGGGATCAAATCAGTCCGTTTTATTAATTTAGTTAATATTGTAATTGATTCATGTATGTGCAGGAACATTTTGACATCCTAATTTTAGAGACTTATTGCATTTTTTTTTGTTTATATGAATTGTAGATTGAACCAACAAATATCTTGAGAGTACAGATGCAAGGGCATAGAGATGAAAATCGTAAATCATCATCCAATGAGTCCTTTTTGTTGTCATCCGTCACAGGGGTAGTTAAACATTTTGCAGTCCTCTTGATTTTTAAGTTAAGGAAAAGACAATATAAATAAGACATGTGAGACCTGCACTTAATGTATGCCTGTAGGCCACTTGAGGTACTTCAAAACGTATCCTTCAATTATCAAAGTCAATGATCAGGCAGGACTAGAATCCATGATGAAGGCCTAAGTAAGTACCCTGACAACTCACACTCGCAAAATTATCAATGATCTGGCAGACCATGGAGGAAGGAACACAAACTGTATACTCCAAGTGGGCTACTTGGACACTCGACTTTCCAAATGTCAGTGATCAGACAGGCCTAGTTTCGGCCTTTAACAAAACACCCATGCTCATCAACTATGCTCATTAAGCTTCAGTCGTAAACGCATCATGCCCTATTTCAAGTATTGTAGGACTATTGTTATTTGACTATGTACTAATAATAAAATTCAGCTACAACATGTACACTCCTGACACAGCAGGTCCATACTCCAAGTAGGCCTACCTACTCAGTCTACCATGTATTACTCGGACACTCGGGCGTAATTTGAATAATTCAATGATTAGAAAACAAAATGTACAACTTGAACAAGGCCTCGCCAGGCGTGTAGAAGAACTAGGGTGTAACGGTTAAACAGCCAGAGTAACACATCACGGTCAACTGATATCATTATCACCAGGACCGGCCGTCCATGATCCCTCATGTCGTGATCATCATAATTAGGTTCCTGGACTTTGTACCAATTTTGCTCTGTTAACCACGGACCATTTACACGCGTTGTATTCGTCGCTTAGGGTCTGCGCGCTGCTTGAACTTGGCAAGTTGACATTTATAGCTGGCTATCAGGCGCGAAATACGAAGACAACTAGCCAGGCCTATCACATACATTCACTAATACGCCATTAAAAAAAAACCACACAATTTTACGCCACAAAAAAAAAAAAAAATAGGGCTAATTCGTGCACTTGAATTGATATTGATAATATCACAGTTTCCGTCAACACAAGTCACTTTGCGACACGCGTATTTAACACAACTTATATGTATAACTATTTTTACAAAGGACAGTATACATAATTCTGTTAAGTTTGGTAGAAAACTAATGTTAACAACAAAGGTGATGTAAAAAACAAAACATTTTTAGTGTAGATCTGTTCAGGAGTCCATACAAAACGTCGGAGGCTGTAAAATTTAATGTCACTTAACGATGTATTTCAACTGAAGGTTTTACAACATTTTATAAAAAAATGTTCTCTTTTGTCACAGGTAAAACGAATTTATTGATAAAACATCGCAATTTCTATAAATTTAACGTCAAGCGACGAAAATTAACAAAATGTTCTACTATAAATTGCTATTTTTTTTTACAAAGTTACACTGTATAATACAAAATACCGTTAAAACACCGACATTTGGCGGAAAGTTGTAATTTCAACATTGAAAGTGTTGTAAAAAAAATTTGCAGTGTCTATCGGTTAAAATATTTGAATAATGCTCATTTTTCACACGTTAAACGAATATATTGATAAAACATCACATTTTCTGTAAATTTAACTTCAAGCGATGGAAATTGACAAAACGTTTATTTTGTATTACTATTTTTTACAAATTACACTGTATTTATACAAAAATCCGTTGAAACACGGAAATTGGTTAAAAATGTGTAATTTTAACATCAAAAGTGCTGTAAAAAACAATTAAAGTGCAGGTCTGTTAAACATTTTCTGTAAAATTACAGATTTTTTTTTACAGTGTAGGATAGATGTATAAAGCGGCTGCCATTTAGAAATTCAAAATGGCAACCCTATGGCGTTGGAAAAAAATGGGACCAAGCGATTTGTTTGGACCTGTTGAGGTGCCCATAGGTGATCCTGAGAGTTTCAAAGAATGTATACCTGAAATGCGTATTGGCCCCCACAAGAAATATGCCCCCTTAAATGAAAAAGTGTGCCACACCCCAAAAGAACGTTTTAAATGATTTAATAAGTAAGTATTCTGTCCACCCGGTTTACTGTAATATTGAATCGAAACAAAAACCAAAAACACCAAAAAATATCCGTTACAGATCGTTTTTCTGTTTATGACTTTGCCCTTTGCTCTTATAATGTGGCCTTACCCCAAAGAGGCACAATTCTGGATTGTTTTTTTTTTCTCCTGATGTAGTTCTTGGGGTGAGCTGTCTAAAAAAGAAAATTTGAAACTATCTGAATCATTTTGTTTGTGCCCGAAGGCTCCCTCCCACTACTTAAAGTCATGGCCCCGACTTTAAAAACTACACAACATTGAAGACACCTTGTTGGAACCTTGTGCTCACAATCGTAGCGCTGAAAATCACTAGCTGCTTCCGCCCTGGCACTGGCTCGGATTATGATATGCTCTGAATTGTTCGATACTTTTACAACACTGCTGCAGTCACTGCAAGCAATGTTCGTGTTTGCACAATCTTCCTAACCGCAAGAAGACAATCGAACCCGTTCGACCTCCATTTCAAATATTTGTCATAGATATATTAGCGTAGAGGTCATACCATTGACGTCATATAGTAATACATTAGTAAATGACTCCAGCCAGCTTGTGGCAGGCGCGGCCTTCCGCTAGTCCAATATAATAAAGAAGTATTGTTGCTTTGGACAAGTCTTGTGAAATATTGTCTGTTCAGGTACTAAACAATTATTTGGGACAACTTTTCCCACTATGCCTCACGCTGATATTTATCTTAAGCCTGAATACCGTCCGCGGTATCAAGTCAGTTTTAAATGCAAGAAAAACGTTAAAGAAATATTTTAATGGACATGAAAATCAAGGGGAAGATCGAAGTTACCCTTTACTGAAAGATAACGGCTCTTTAAGATTTAATATATAACATAACAAATGTTTATACCCCAACAGAATGCATAGCAAAACACGAAAAGTTGCTTATAGACCATACATTCCTCGACTAAAACAACCGACGTAGTGCTCCCCCAAATACATAAATGATAACCATGGTCACCAACTTTAAACTGTATGAAGATAGGTGCTTAAAAAGTTATTGCGTTTGCACACTGGCATAAATCACGTATTCTAAATAGAGGCAACCCTTTGAGGGTGTTCGATGAATTTGCAATTCATAGTGACATTCTGCGCAATTTAGAGAGATAATTAGAGATGTACAAAACACTCAGCTGGAGTTACCCAGCCCTGCATTTTATCATTGGGTTGTCATTTAGGGCTGGAGGAGGTTTTATCACCTGGACCAGCAGCATTGGCACTGCACGGGGCGTCGCGGCATGACGCTGAAGTGCGCACCTGACGACTATTTGAAGGCCAAAAGAAAATTCGAAAATGTGCAATTGTGTCCCCATAACACACTTATTTTAACCGGGACTCACCCAAACCTTGCCTGGCATAACCACTACAAAGGTCTACTATTGAAGTGAAAAAAGGAAGCATAGCCGACAGCCTTGCAGTCATGATGATGCCCGGAGCTAGTGAATGAATAAATAAAATCAGAGATATTCACTACTCACGTATATTTTAGCTGAAAAGGAGGATACCTTTTTTGCCAACATGTCAACAAAAAAATGTTTTTTCATTGACTCACTTTCTACCTGGCTTAAGCATCGCCACCATGCGGTCACTTCAAGATATTTGGATCGTGTCCCCAACCCCACAGTACCATCCAGATTGTATACGACTGTTTTATGTCATATTCTGATATATTTATTGTGGTCCCCTGCCTTGTGTTGAGATACTTATCTCAACTAATATTAACATGTAACAGTCGTCTGGTATACATATTCAAAATGAAAAATAACGGCGATGGAGCGCACCCGACGATTGCTGAGCGCTGGTAAACAACGCGTGCTACTTAATGCAAGGTACCTTGCATTTACCTGTTACATGTGTTTACAATCGATGGCCATTTTGAGTGTGCTTCAGTGTAAGTTGATTAAAGCAGACCTCCAAAAATTATCTGGAAAAACGTGAGTTGTCAGTATTTTACTATTCATCTTTTCACCATTTGATGCATTATAGGTCTGTACTTCATACTAGGACCATCCTAGAGCTAGATTTGTGCACAGACTGCAAAGCGCCGTCGATTACCTGTGCACACACAGCGAACCACTGGTCACACTTGCCAACTGCACAGCACGGCGCGGCATGGCGCTGAAGCGTACCCGACGACTGTTTGTCGGCCAACTTCAGCTGCCGTTCTACCTCTTCCGTGATGCGAGTGAAGCAGTGCAGCAGTAGTGCATCACTTAGCTTTGGTCAATGCTCTCGTCGTTATTCGTCCCGTACGCGGTCAATCGTCGGCATAAATCCTCACGCGCTATGCACATGCATGTAAAAATACAGCGCGAACAGCGACCTCACGCGGCCACAGTTTTTATATGCAAATCAGTTGGGGACAATCGAGAGCCTTGGTTCAATCGTCGGCAAAAGCTTATGTTTTTCTTTATTTTGGGCTGGATTTCCAGCGCACAACCTCGTGTGCGAATACAGATAAGTGTAGGCGGGGCTAATATGTGGAGTGTCCAATCACACCTTGGTAAATCCGGACGTCATCATTTATTTGCAGCTTTTCGCCTTTTGCGGACGTGACAGGAACCACATTTTTTTGTGCACTGGTGTCGTGTGCAGAGACACACAACGTGTACGTGTATGGATTTTGTACGGTGTCACGTTTCACTATAGTTTACTATAGTGAAACGTGGCACCGTACATAGATGCATAGAAGCAAGTTTCCACGCAACGATCGACCAATAAGAAAACGACATTTAAGGTCAGCTAAGGCTATTAACATAATAAGCACCACCCCCAAAACCTCACATGGACAATTGAACCAAGGCTCCCGATCGTCCCCAACTGATTTGCATAAAAAGATAGTGGCCGCATGAGGTCACCGTTCGCGCTGTATTTTTATATGCATGTGCATAGCGCGTGAGGACATATGCCGACGATTTACCGCGTACGAGACGAATAACGACGAGAGCATTGACCAAGGCTATGCATCACTGGGTCAATTTATAAACAGTAACGATGTTTAGGAATGGCAAAGGTCAAAGAGCAAACAAGGACTTGGGATTCAGTGACTGTTCAGGAGATAGAGCGTGGGATTGGTTGGCTAACTGCTCATGTAAAAATGGCTCAGAGAAAAACAAATCTGCCTGTTTCCTGGAAATTATGCTTTTATTGTGTCTCGAAAGTTTCCTTGGAAAACTCCGGCTAAGCCTTTGCCTCGTTGGCTTGGAAAATCCAGGCCCAGGTACTGCAGGGTAAGCCTGTAGGAATCCCTTGGTCGGTAAGCCTTGGTAAGCTTATTCTGCAAGACAGAAAACGAAAAACAAACGATCAGATATTAAAAGGAACACGTTTGCAAAATGTAATTACAAGTGCTAAACAGTATACAAGTAAAGCACGTGTATTTCCGACACTCATACATTTTCAGTAAGGGGAATTAACCAAAAATAATCATTCACTCTCATAATGCGTTGCCAATCATCTCAATTATACAAGAGAATATGCAGTAAATTCTAACCGAGAAAGAAATTAATGCTCTCACCTTCCGTATCCGGCCACTTTCTCGACCCCGTAATTAGGACTTGCCGACTGCTAATGTGACAAAAACACACCTTTCTGAATCTCGTCAAAATAACCCAAACAATTAACCCAGAATTTTAACCGTTAAATTGCAACCGTTCCCCATACTAATGGAATGATCTTTTGTCTTGCAGGACTTGCATCAAACATCGACTTCGTCGGATCTGAAGATCTAAAGCCTGCCAGCAAACTTCGTCTATCTTTATGTGGTAAGCGATAGCAGGGGTTACGTCGATGTGTACTTCGAAATACATTTGCGTTACTAACGCGCCATTTCGCAAACCAATGCCGTATTTCGCAATAATCTTTTTAATTCACCGTTTAAACCGGGCACGATTGGACTTCCGAAGGAAAGAGCGACTAAATCTTTTTTTGTCTGCTTTAAAAGCGTTGCCCGTTTGTTTTCGTCCATTGTATTGCCTCCTTTACTTTCGGTGGAGGATATTTGGTTGGATCGAGCTTTGGACCCCATCTTTTCATAAGATGTCATTTGCGTCGGGGTGATGTAAATTCATGATCGGCTTCGCCAGGATTTTTTCCTTGAGAGAGGCAAAGCCATTCCCCCCACAAAAAAAAGAAAGAAAGAAAGAAAGAAATACATAAAGAAATCCTTATATTTTCCAGCATTTTCCCGATTGATCATTTTTTTTTTCGAGGGTAGGCACGGACATTTGCCCTCCCCCAACCCAATAAATTAACAACAATGTGAATACGCGCCTCTTTTCCTTGTTCCCCTTTTTTTGCCCCCCCTCGCGACGCTCATGAAATTCATCACTCGGTTTTGCCATGCACCGACATATTTAGGGCTCGAGTCCCGCTGGCGATTGGTCTATACTCAGTATAATGTTCTTATAAAATTGAATCGAGTCCCACCCTGCGATTAGTTTGTGAAAACAATATATTACAAATACAACAAAACACAATGAACTAAATTAAAAACATATGAGATAACTGCATGATTGAAAGCAACTATCATAAATATTGTACACGGTTTAAAACGAGATCGCTAACAGACATTTCTAAACGCCCAATGTGACTTAAGTGAACACGAAGAATTTAGTCGTGTCTTGTGACATCAGGAATTTATATTTCTATACATTCGCTGATTACGGAAGGAGCGGAAAACTCGTGAAAATTCTTCTGGGAGAAAAACAGGAACATTCCCACCTGGATCATTTTTATGGCAGCCATGTTTGTTAACTCCGTAGGTAAGCGCAGATTAAGATTTGCCTAATCTTTGAAGACAGCGACGGCAGAAAATACTCACATAACGGCAGAAATATTACTAACTGAATGCTTTACGTAGTTCAGATTTGAATGCGGTTAAAGAAGTCATGGTTTTCAAGTGCATATGCAAATTATTCCATATGATGGTACTCATTTATGTAACTAATCTTTATCATGTACTTCGCATTGTATACGGTAACGACTATACAACTGATTTTCGTGTGTTCAAAGCAGAAGCAAGTAATGTACTAGCAATTCACAACGGCCAACGTTGTTAAATTGTTTCGTAGTGTCATTGCTGGTTTGTCAAGACTCAGCCTCGGAAATCTCCGAGCAACGACTTACAATTTCTTCATTGAACTTATTTTCGACAATTGCGATATGCCAAACGCCGATTAAGTATTAACAATTAGTACCGTTATCAGCAGTATCTCAAAAAGTGCACCACCATCTTTTCCTCCAAAACATTGCTTAAAGTCCCTTTTGTGAAAATGTCTTAGATTCATGAACAATACTTGAACAATACTAATTATACAAGTTATTACTCTAAACAAAGGGGAAAAACCTGAAAATACACTTTTAAGGTTTTGGTAGAAATTACCACTTTTGAAGCGCTACTGCACAAAGGATATACAATAAACCAAAAGTTTCTTACCAGATATAAAAAGACCAATGTCTAAACTAACCATAGCCGAAGGGAAATTATTCTGAGTGCCCTGGCAAGTGCCATTTTGCTAGTTGTAAAAACATGCTGTATTGTAGGGCCTAAAAATAATATATCTAGGTGATTTTCAGAAGTGTAATTATTTTTTTTCTTGTAAGAGTGCTGATGACACTTTGTCGTGATATAGCTACTTTTTGTGTCATTACTTCGCATTTAGGCTAGATGACCTATGAAAATGACGCAACGAAAGATTTTTTGCAGCCTCAAAATTGCCCCAAAATGGCCAAAACGTACTTGCTTCCCAAGTCCTTTCATCCCACAAAGTATAAAAAAGCGTGGACACTTATATGAAGTATTTACACGAAATAACTCTTATGAGCTCCTTGCCGCTCAATTTGTGACCACATTCAGATTAATATTTTGGTATAAATCTGTTTGTTTTATTTTTATGTTCTTGTTGATCAGTAGATGTACTTTAAAGTCGTGACATTCTTACCTGAAGCTCAAAGAAATGAACGAGGATTCTCTCCAGTATTGATTGTTGGCAGTAAAAAAGTCTTTTTTTTACCTGGTAATAATTATTAATGACAGCCGGTTTCTTTTTATCAGCATCGGAGGGGAAGTAAATGTGAATTAACGTTTTAGTTGTTTTAACACAGGCGTTGCATTTGAAAAATGACGCGCATGAGTGTATACCATGATTTAACGCGACATATAACAAAACACATGATTTGGTTAAACTTCGACAAATCCTATAACAGGAGGTCACACTTCTGCAAATTTGGAGAGTTACAAATTCAAGGGACACTTCGTCCTGAAAAGCGCACAAGAGGGCTAAGAAACCGCGTTTTAAACGAAAATGGTGTTAACTAGAAAGTAGGATATAGATGTGTACACAATCATTCTTTTTTTATTTGATTCTTTGGAGAACGATGGTCAAAAGTTTGCCTCAAATCTGGCTCTTTGAGTACGTCTCGTGATTCCAGTCGCACATTCTGCTGACGTTCGAGAAACAATAATAGTGTGTGTATTGATGCAGTGCATGTGAGTTTGTTTCTGCATTCAATAGGGGATGTTGATGAGTAGAAGACAATGGGGTCCCCAAATTCCCGAAGGTCCCTAATTTACGATCGTGTAAAAAATATATAAGAGGTATTCCTTAAAAGTTACAAACAAAAGAGGGACAATAGGGGGTCCCCGATTGCAGGCCAATACACACTTGTGTGTGTGAGCCATTATGTGTCACACACACACACAAATGACGTATACCGTATATTTAAAATAACACATTCTTTTATTTTGCAGGACCCCTATAAGAAAAAAAATCCGCACATGTTATAGATAAAATACTTCAGAAATTTCACATTTGCGTCCCGGCAGTTATTTATTTATCACAGTCCAGACTTATTCCCGCCTGCTAAAGGGATAGGATAGGTGATGTATTGATCGAAAACCAGACTACTTGCAGGTAGAATCTATTGTGCGCGAAAGCAAGTCAAAACTAGAGCTATGCCTGTTCGATGAACAGGACACAGGCTTTTCCGCATTTTTAAAAGAATACGCGTAAAGAAATACTTTTTTGAAAATACTTTGTCAGATACCTGTATAAGAAGAAAATGTAAAACAGTTGATAAATTAATAAAAGAAGGTGATGACTTCATCATGACGTCATTTCAGATTTCGCATACTATTAACACTATCCACCTACCCAACAAGTTTCAAGACAATCGGACTTACCCTTATTAGTGATTTTAAAGATTGCATTTTTGATGACGTCATCGTGACGTCACACATTTTTTTAAAAACTGCAGATACCTATTACATCAACAGACCTAATACAAAAATAAATTTGAATTTAGCATGTTGAAGCCAGTCGGATGACTAAACGTGTTAAATTTTGTAAGCAGAATAAAATTGTAAATATTTTAAAAAGTGTAAAAAAAATCTACCAATGACGTCATCGTTTCGTCATATCAGATTGTGTGTACCAGTACTATTATCTACTCACCCTTCAAGTTTCTTGACGATTAGACATTCCCTTATATGTGTTTAAAAAAAATAAAACAGTAAAAAAAGTCACACTTTTGAGGACGTCATAATGAGTCACACAATGTTCACAATTTTGTGAATATACCTGTTACCTAACAAACATAATACAAAAAGAATTTTGAATTAGCAAATTGCGTTTGTGAGATATGGCTTACAGGTCCAAAACTTCAAAAATCGATATAAAATCACACGATAACGTCATGATAACGTTATTTTAATTTTTACCTTTCACACATCACGGTCTTTCTACATACCGAGTTTCAACCCAATCAGACTTACAGTTCTTTAGATATAGGGTCTTAAAGTTTGCACATTTAAGATGACGTCACGTGATGCATGATGACGTAATCATGACGTCACTCTTCAGGCACAAACTCACCAAGGGGTATGTTAGGGTTCATTAGAATACGAGTTTGTTTTATAGTAGGGGGCCAATGTACAGATTTGGGTTCCCGTGGAAATTTCATGTTTATTTATGACAACCATTATAAATGTAAACTTATGAGTCCTGAGAACAAGAACATTGATGTTGCCATTTTATCCATTGACCCTTAGTGACCTTGACCTGAGGTCAATCACGGGTTATTTTCACCTAAAATTTGCCTTCCGGAAGGGTTTGTGAAGATTTAAGAGGTAAGTGAGCACATATTGTATTTGGTTGAGAGTTTCTTCATCATAATAAATGTTACTATTAATGTATTCATGGTATTTGCTGAAGAAAACATGAGCAAATGTCACTTTTACCCGAAAAGTGCCGGGTTGTTTTGACCATCTCACACGGATTCCGCCCCCCCCCCCACCTTGACCTCGGCCATCGAGTACATGTATAGAACAACTTGACATAAACATACCGAAAAATTTCATGAGTATAGGTTAAAGGGTTTTGGAATTATGGCTAATTAATCATTCATAAGCACGTATGGTAATTCAAATGTGTACACTACGTACCGGTATATGGCGAAATTCCGTTTTGACGGTGGGTAGCGCTGAAAAATTTTCACTGCGCGGCAACCTGTGGTCCAAATTTTATGTTTTTGGTATCAAAAGATGTGCAAGACTCGAGGCTAAAAAGTCAGGACAGCTCTGGCCGCGAAATAAATCATTTTTCAAGGGTATCGCGGAAAAAGTTAAGGGGGGGGGGTGAATCCGCTCCCCCCCCCCCTTTTTTAGGGCTAATGCTGATTTGAAGGACCTGTATTTATTTAAATGCAAAATATAACCAACCCTTTAGTGCCCGGCATCCAAACATGAAAATGTTGTTCAGTGTCCTCTGCAGAACCGCACTCACACAGGGTGTTTGTCGGTTGGGGAAAAGCCCCACTTCTTCGTTGTGCTTTTGGTGCGGGCCTTCCATCCTGCATTTGATCCTGTAGGTAAAGCTTCTGCAGGCTTGATGGGCATCTCATGTAGTGGGGGAGACGACAACAGCCTGGCCAGCCCAGGAGGCACACACTTGGGTCTTATTAGCAGGGTTGATCGCTTTCAGGTGACTCACAGTGTAGCACTGCTGTGACTTGTCAAGAGCATCGGTCAATGTCTTCTCTATCGCAATAAAGCATGTGTGTTGATATGCTATACACAGGTCGTCAGCATATGAAGCGCTTTGCGAGCGAGTCTGTCGGTTGGTAGCTCGTATTGATGTTGTACAGGAGAGATGCAAGCACATTCCCTTGGGGACACCATTCCTTTGAAGATGTTCTCTACTCTGCCATTGAATTATACAAAGGAATGATGGTTCTTTAGTAGAATACAAATAAACTGGGTAAGGGTCAGGTCTGCACTCATGTCCAGGATCTTCTGAAGGAGTCGGCAATGGTTAACAGAGTCATAAGCAGCTGTAAGATGAATAAAGACAGTGCTGGTGATCTATTTTTTTTCTGAGGGAAGCCGTCCTCAATGTACTGAGTGAGGTTTAGAAGCTGTCCAGTTGCAGATTTGCCGAGACGGAAGCCTGCCTGCCTATTCCTGTATCAGTTATTTCTCAATGAAGAGGCAAGACGGCTGAAAAGGAAATGTTCCAGCAACTTGAATGTGTGACCTAGAAGGGATTTGGGACGATACGTTTTGACCTGCAGTGGGTCTGTCCCATGTTTAAGGAGGGCGATGACCTTCGACTCTTGCCACACTTTAGGTATTGTTTGTGTGGCGAGGCAGGTGTTGAAGAGCTGGAGTAACCAATGTGAGGCGTTTGGTCAAAGTTGTTTAGTTCTTCGGTGAAAATGTTATCCAGTTTAATTGCTTTACTGTTCTTTATTTATGCCAGTCGCAAGTTCATTAGCAGATAAGGATGTGATGAAGCCAATGTCGAGGGCGGGGTCTTTCTGGCGAAGCTTGGGTTTCGGTCGCTTAGGAGAACGTGGCATTTTACCATTTAATAGCAGTTGCTGTGGGCTATTTGGTTGGTGGTGATGTTACAATGTTGTTCACTTGGCTCTGTGCGGTCATTGCTGAGCCTTTTTATTATACTCCACGCTTGGAGGCCATATTGGCTTCTTGGCCATATTGGTGGTTACCACAAGGGTTTGCCACAAGCTTTGAAGCTGTTCTGATATGGCTGTTATTAATTCCTCCCCAGCTGAGATCGTATCGACAGCAAGAGGTTCGTTTTCACTCAGGCGTTTGTATTTCTTGTAAAGTTCAGCACTACGGGATGCTAAGCCTGGGATGTAATCAGTGCGGCAGCCCCTAGGGATGTTCTTGCACCACCACATCAACAAACCGGTGTCATAGTTATCAGGGGTTGAATCAATCTCAGCTATAGATGGTGTTCGAGCTTATTGGTGAAGCCTTCCCAGTTGGCCTTACTAAGTTGAAATGGCGGCGGAATGGAATTGTTGTGGAGAGACGGCAGCCGTCTCTTTGATTCCAATAGGGCGATGTAGGGTCTTTGGAATGGGGTCAAGGACCATCTTGTTGCTAAGCGAGGCGATGTTGTGACTCACAAGGGCTAGAGCAGGGTTGAAACTTTATCTCCAGCCTCAACTGTGGAAAGACTTCGGCAGTTACGCATTGTGAATAAGGCTCAGTTGACTTGCTTCGGTCAGCGATTCAAAAGTGTCGCCGTCCGTGATGGAATGATAGCCAATGATGCTGCTGTGGCTATTAAATCCCCGATAATTATGCCCGGCTTGGACTGTTTTGTGGTTTGAGGCGGTGGCATTAGGAAGTGGCTTCCGGATGATTTGTAGACAGATGTTGCTACTCCACCTAAGCTCAGTATTCATGACTTTGATATTCTGGTCATCAGATATGAAGGTTGACTGGATGACAGTCCCAGTTTTGACCCCTCCCCCCAAAACGCACTCCTTTACTTCTTGTAGGGGCACTCATCATTGTCAGTGTCATACCGTGAATTGTTGGTCTGTTGTTGGGACCATGGTGCATTTCTTGCAGGCAAAGGACACCGCACCTGGTGTTCTTGCAGATATTGGCAAAAAAGGTAGTCTACGTTGGCCATATCCCCTCAAAGATAGCAGATATTACTGTCAGCGCCGGCCTTAACAAAGGCCCCACTGATGTGCCCTGCTGGGGGTGGCGATGACATCTGGAATTTGGAGAGACACCAGGAAATTTGGGGAATCATCTTCTTCCTCCGTCGATGTTAATCAGATGAACAGCTCGTTGGTTGATTTGTTTTTGTTTCTTTGGTTGGAGTGGCACTGTGACTAAGAAACAGGAAACACCATTGGCACCAATGATAGCCAATGCCCTCGGCGCCTCCACAAATGCAGGCTTCCGTGCTTTCACTGGAGCTGAGCAGACGGGCAAGTTTGCAGTGAAGGGAAAGCTCAATTGTTGGCAGGCACTAAATTAATGTTCTGCTGAGGTGTTATCTTCCTTTGCTGCGTTGGGAGCTGCCTGCACGCTGACAGCCGCAACAGAAGGAGGCATCAAGGCATTTGTATGCCAACCTGTCACGTTGCTCGAGTGATGACGATGATGAGGAGGATGATCCTTCAATTTAGTTCTGACACTGCAGCAGATTGTACTGCTGGTATGGTCGGCCATGGACACAATCCTTTATAAACATTAGACAGATGAACATGTGTTTGCTGTAAGATCTAAAAATGTTTGTATGTGATGTTCCAGCAAAAGACGTCATGTTAATAATTAGTCTAAAATACGTTGATATTTTACTGGAAATTTCAGCTGTTTATACTCCACACACTAACAGAACTTTGAAAACGCATGCAGAGCAGTTACTTAATATAAGAAGCATTATTAAAACCCAAAAGGGGTCAATAGATATTTAATCAATACTTAAGCTCCTATTTCTAACACCATAGTGTATGCATTTTAACCCATTTTGGGGTATATTATGGAAAAATAAGATTAATGTATCAAAAATGGTCAGAAAAAATGGCAACATCAATTTTTTGTAAGTTGAAACATCCCAGAAGATAGTCCAACCAGTTGCCAAAAATTACCGTTTCATGCCAACGGAAGTACATTGGCCCCTCCACTATTAGGTCCAAAGTGCCGCGGTCAATAAAACATGTACAAATAAATAAAAATAAAAAAATGCTGTTCCGCTTTCAAGCGAAAAAAAAAAACAATAAGAAAAAAGAAATTAGAACAAAAACGTCATCGTGACGTCACTTTAAACTTTGTATACTAGTACCATTATTTGAGATATAGCTTAAAGGTCCAAAACTTTAAAAATTCTTATAAAATCACGTGATGACGTCATCATGACGTCACCTCAATTTTTAGCTATACCACATCTCGGTCTACCTACATGCCAATTATGAACTTAATTGGACTTTACCAGTCTTGAGATATAGGGGCCTTAAGTATGCACATTTAAGATGACGTCACATGACCCATGATGACGTCATCATTGCGTCTATCTTCGCGAAAGACCTTTGCTAAATGTTCTTTGATTTTGTAAAGTTTCAATGTCATGTGAGTATGCTTTATGCCCAAAGTGCCCACGAGAAAAAAAAAACGTGCACAAAGTCTATGGCATTTTGGTTGGAATACCCAAGAGGAAGAAAAGAAAAAAAATCGTAAAGAAACAAAGGCTTTTCCGTAAAATTACGAAAAAGCAAAAAAGAAGAATTCCGTTTGAAATGACTTATACTCATAAAACATTTGTAAGGGTAAGAAAGTAACACAAAAAATACCAGAAAAGCCTGGTCCCAGACCAATTTAGCCAAAAGGTTGTACTTATTCGTCTGAGGCTATGATGTAGAAATGACATATCTTCCAAGCGTTCCCGTCCCCACATTATCGACTATAAAAACTAATAGGGTGAGACAGTGCATGAATTATTATTGTCTTGCAGCAAATTGTTCAACATTTGGAAAGTTTTCCCTGATAAATTAGGCTTGTTAACATGATTTAAAAATGTCAAAAAAATAATGACTTTTATATTGCTCGAGAAATGGCGATATTCAAACAAAATACATACTATATTTGTCGGTTTGAAGCTCGAAAATAGCGCGGACAGTCATCTTTAACAAAACATGAAGTATTAGTGCCTTTCGTTTCGTTTCATTTAGGTTATACCTGAAGGTGATATCCTGATCAGATCGCGTAGGACAGTTGGTTAGTTGGTTGAATTAGGGTTTTATAATTCTCTCTCTCTCTCTCTCTCTCTCTCTCTCTCTCTCTCTCTCTCTCTCTCTCTCTCTCTCTCTCTCTCTCTCTCTCTCTCTCTCTCTCTCTCTCTCTCTCTCTCTTTATATATATATCTCTTTAACTTTCTATGTATGTATTTGAGGACTTTTACTCGACAAATCACGAGAAAAACTAACGTACGACTGCATGGGCTGTTAAAATGACGCGATAGCCACATACATCACGTGATAATACGTAATAATTTCTCGCGCAATCGGTCAATTTTCCTGGTTTAGTTTTACCGGATTCCTACTTGTTTCGACCTTAACACCAATGCCTTTGTTTTTGTTTTTTTTATATAATTTTTATCTCTTTATCCACACTGTTATTTTTTTTTAGTCATTTAGGGTTTTTATCCGTCAAATGGAAGCAGTGAGAAAATAACAAGTACATATTTTGTTTTTGGAACAACACCATAAGGATACAGTTCTATTGTTCAAAAAGTTTAACATTGTATACTTTATATATGACATGTTTAACATTCGAGATCGAATTATTTCTTCCTCATAACAATAAAAGACACTTTCCTATTGCTTTTGTTAATGATATTTGATTTTTTTTTTTTTACAGATTCAAATTCTATTTTTCAGCACAGAATCATCGATTTCATACGCAGACTTTGTTGGGCCTTCTTGGACTAAAACACTAGGTGACGTGATAGACTTAAGGTTCGATTTTAGGTTGAATTTGCGAACGTAACCAGTACAGTAATCATTCTCTTTGGATTAAACGACTTAAATAATCATGGATTTGGTACCTAATCATGACACAATACCTATAAGTCCACAATTGGCGTTGGCTGAATGCTTTGAAGCGCTTGCAAGGGTACTCCGTAATTGTTTCAACCCCGAAGATTTACACCGACGTTTATCAAACGCAGCGTGCATTGCCCTGGCAAGATTTTGTACAAGCAATGGCGCAGTTGTACAGAAAATGCGTTTATTCGTGGAAGCTTTGCGTATGATAGGACGGAAAATATCATGGGTGGCTATCGATGCTCCTACAGAAACGAATGAGAACTGCGACGACGGAGCCGGGACGGCAGAAACGAATGAGAACTGCGACGACGGAGCCGGGACGGCAGAAACGGATGAGAACTGCGACGACGGAGCTGGGACGAGGGAGCAAAAGAAGCGCAACATTTGGAGTAGACTAAGAGACAACGTTGCAAATTTTTTACAGTTAATATTGACAACGCTTATTAAACTGGTTATCCAAAAGGCCATTGCATTCCTGACACAAGCTTTTTAGGCAGGCCCGTACTAAGTGTTTCGTAGGCCCTAGGCACCAGTGTTCCGTAGGCCCTAGTCCACTCTAGGCACCGCAATGTACAAGTTAAGCCAGTCCAAACAGGTATGGGTCCTAGCTCTAAAAGCTGGCACTGAGGGCGTCAATAGAGCTGATGCAAGTGCGAAGCCTAAACAGCGAGTGGTTCAAGGCCCACTATCGCCATCGTCCTCACAAACAGCCACATACTATATATTTTATGTTGATTTTGAAGAAAAGTGTTTGCGAGATAATCGCAAAAGAAGTTTCTCATAATTATTTCAAAACTGCAAGAAATACTACTTTGCAACAACTTTGTGTAGCAAGGAACCATCACACGATTCTACGACAGCTGAATGTTTACATGAACCCAGTAATAAGACTTAATACAGCAGTTAATTGGTGAAAATTCATTAGTAAAGATATGTGGCTCTTCGTGAAAACGCAAATTCATGTTTCCGAGATATTGGCCCTTTCTGTTCAACGTTTATTTCCATAGGCGCGAGTGAGTACGCGCGCGCAGCTGAAAATGAAGCAAAGACATGTGGCTCTTCGTGTAAACGGAAATCTCATTTGACCTACTTTTTCGTATTTCCGTGCAATGGGTTTTGTAGGCGTTCAAAGGGCCAAATTGTATGTGGCTCTTCGTGAAAACGCAAAATGCACTAATCGATATTTCTGCCCCTTGCAACATTAATGTAACTTGGAAATAAATAATGTATTGCTTACAGAAACATGTCAAAATGGGTTAGTACATTGTTTTAATGCACAATATTGAAAAAAATCAAAATCGAAAAAAATGGTAATTTTTAACATTTGTGGCTCTTCTTGAAAACGGTGATGTAATGGGCCCCGAAAACAAAAATGGATTCTAAAGACGCTTTTTGGTGCGATCTAAGGCAATTTTTGACCACTTTTAACCGAATTTGTTTTAGCAAAAGAGCATCATATAAACATCATTTTTGAATTATAGGCATAGAATATGCTATTTGGAGCTATAGAATCAAAATAATGTAGGCCACCATTTTTTGTTTACTAGGCGACGAAAATAGGGGGGGGGGGAGTGGGCCGGGGGGGGGGTCCCCTAGCGATCGACGTCCATGGTTAGCAACGTGTTTCAGAACGACATACTTTACACGTAAATGTTATATTTACTGTGATGGACGAACTTCAATCGGCCATCCGGGATTCAAGTTGACAATTTTAACTATGAAGGACTCGGTAAATTAAAGACGCCTCTGGAACACAGACAACCAGCGTGGGGCAAAGCCGTGGGTTTTATACAAAATTAATACGGCTGGGTTACATAATCAAATTCCAAGGGATACAGTGAATTCCGATTAAAGAGCACGTGTACTCGATCCGCAATTACGTAATTATTAAATAATCAGTTGAAGGCACTGTAAAATAATCACGTGCATCACAGTACAACCAACATGTATGCCTACATGCTGTACAGTGTCAGTTGGTGAAGTTGCACATTCTGAAAGAGACATTAAACCGTTTTGATAACTTTTCTCCACATGGCACACTGCGGTATTTTCGTAGGCTCCCAAATTGTTCGTAGGTCCCCGATTTATTCGTAGGCCTAATAGGTAATCCGGTCCTGTAAATAAGGAAGACCCTTTAAGGTCCCGGACCATTTGTTCGTTTTACTTTGGTACATTTTGTTGTAGTTTGTTTTTCTCCTATAATTCCAGCATGCAATTGCCACATCGAGTAAACCAAACGTCCACAATCAAGCAGGCGATATGCCTTTAAAATCACACTTATTAATAAAAACAATTATTACCAACTAAACAAGATTAAAAAAAGATTGATAAGATGAGCGATGAAACAAAATGTGAAATTTCTGTACGTAATTAACTTAAATATAATTTCTTAATCACAAGGGTTAGGTAATAAACAAGTGAAGGCCTTCATTCTTCTAGCCATTTTTTTTTTACGATCCTCGCATTTGTCAGCGTCACATGTTATGGAAAATGAATGCGAATAGCAGTAACAATATTACCATTTAGAATAATTGCGTCTAAAATGCATTAAAAGAAACCCCAAAATAGCAAACACAAAAATCTGTGGACACATGCGGATAAACCAATTTGTATATTTTTAGTTTGTGGGTGTCAAAATGCCATCACATTATACAAATCGACGATACTCAACGTTGGGCTGATATATTATTGTACTTTACCAAGTCTTTGATGACCAGCTTTTTTCCTAAGGCAAATAGTCGTATACTCTTACGATTTGTGCATGTTGAAAAACACATCCCTGAATTTAAACCTTACATTTGAAAATTTGAAAATTAAAATTGTCGAAACAAATAAACTATTAAAAAAGCTTTTCAGAAAATTGCACATTAATTAAGTGATACCCCTGTGAGAACCATGTGAAGGCTAAATGTGTTTACTCTTTGTACTATAAATGTAATATTTTCGAAGTTCTTTATTTATATGTTGCAATTTAACACAAACAATATTTAATTCCGATTTTAGCAGAAATTAGCCCGCCTTTTCGAGAGCCGCTTTATTGAAGGACCGCAGACAATCCCATTTGTTTAAACAAATAGTTAAATAACTGCAAGTTGCCTGATTCTTTTTATTTGCATTGAAGGTAAAATTACATTGATATTGGTAGGAAAATAATTGTAAATACCTCTTTACGTTTCGGGATAAAAACTTAAAAGTATGAGAAACGTATTAAAATATGAAATGTATTAAAAGTAATAAATGTACCCTCGATTAAAACATCTGACTACAGTGATGCGCTCAAGCTACATGAGTCGTTGTCAGGAATGTCCACTCGGAGATACAGGCCAAAATATGGCCTCTTCACCACATCACTGCATCGCATCTCTTGGTGTTCCCAAAGCATAAGTACAAATAATAAACAAACAATTACAATATACATACACATTCTATAAATTAAAAGTTCCTGTTGTTAAAATCCCACACAGCTGATGGTATGAAACTATTTCTAAAACGGTTGATGTATACACATTTTATATTTAAAAGGAATCCATTGTTAAAAATCAGCACGGCCGACGGTATGAAACTAGTTCTGAAACGATTGGTTTTTACGTCTATTGATCTCATCCCCCTTCCTAAGGCATCACGTGGTAGAACTCATTTGTTGGATGATTCATATCGTCAACAATATTTTCGACACGCTTCCTTATTCTCTTAACATAAATAGTCTTCATGTCATCCAACTTAACTCCAATTATATATGACGCGTTTTCAATTTCACACTTGACATTGAACCAGACAACGATAGAGCTGGTCAGGCCAGATTCAATTACACATCTATACAAATTAATCAAAATATGTCTGCTCACACCTAAAAATTTCAGTCCACGTAAAAAAAACGGCAATGTTAGCTCTTTTTCAAATTTTCAGATACTTGAGTTGACCAAGACAGGGTGTTCATTATGAACGTACGGAGAAATTTAAAACAATCTACAATTTCCACATTTCTTCCGTTAATGTCAATTGGTTTATTTCTACAAAAGTCAATTCTCTTTTCCTTAGTTTTGTCAATATTCAAGGCACGATTGTGTTCTTTTTAAATCTAAAAAAAAAATCGACTAGGGTCAAAAAACGACTTATTTAGCTTGATCGCATCACATTATTAATATTTGATATAATGTTTTAACTGCTGTTAATATTGAAAACAACAATCTACGAAAACAATAAGCTAGATATCAACAAAAGTTTTAGTTTTTAGATAATTTCAGCCTTTAATAAATAATGTGTATGTTGGTTTCATTAGTGCAGCGGATCCTTTCGCATAAATATGACACAATCTTATGTACACGCTTCATGTAGGAATGCATGTTCCTTAGATTATTAGTTGGACTATTGCATATTAAAATTTGGAGGTTTGCATGGTCAAAGGTAATAATAACTTAAGTTGTTGCGGTAGCACCATGTGGAAAAATACCTTTTGTGAGTATTTGTGGTTCTGAAAAGACCCGGAGGGTACTCAACGTTTCAGACAGTATGCTCTGCCCGTCGTCAGGAAACTAAGGGATTCCAACGGTAAAGAACCGGAGTTCCGCCGGTTCTTATTAGCACCACACATACTCACAAAAGAGATTTTGCCATATGATTATACAGCAACAACTTACCTGATTATTGCAGATTAAGTAATTGGCTGACAAAATGTTGAGGTAATATACGCCAAGGATTTACGACGAAAATTGTAATGCTGTGGAGTTCGTGAATGATAATCTGTGTGGCACATTGCAGATAGAAAACAAAGACACAGCATGTGGCTTAAGTGAAATCTTTATAGCTTTATTTTAGTAAAAAGCTTTTGCTTCTAGTATATTGTTTATGTAGGAACGCTTGCGCAGTGAAAGGCTATGATTCTGATGATCAATACTTTTATATAATTAATTGTTCAAGTATTTATTTTATTGAACATAACCAACAAGTGTCTAGAAAATAGCAACAAAAAACACCATTTTTTTTTAAGATTACATAACTTCACTTGAAGCAGTAATAAAGTATGGCTTATAATACTGGCCATTAAACAGTCGAAGTTATATCTTTCATATAAATCAAATCAAAGCTACAATAAGTAGAATGGTGTAACTTGTTTATGAAGAGTTACTGTAAATAAATATTCGCTGTTTGTGATAGTTGGAACATTAGGACGGGTGCGGTTTTTGGGGTTCAAGTATATACATCAAACTGTTTGTCAAATTTACTTGGAAAATGTAAAATGTGTTTATATATTACTACGAAGCACTCTCCCACCCACGCAAAACCGAGCTTGACGGATAGTTTGTTAATTTCTCTGATATGTTAATAAACAAGCTTAATATTTGTTTCCATTGCTTTGTAGAGTAGCTCTTAGCACTGACTGAACATATATTTAGACCTGCATAAGCCTATACGTTGAAGTGTTAAACAAATACATGTAGTCGCTTTTATGTCGTTACTTTCATTACAAAAAACCCATAGGATTAATGCAAATAAAGTTATTTGAAATTAAAGGAAAAAAATGAAGTACTTTACGCATGGGATTTATGGAAAAAATGCTTTAGCTGTGAGGTGGACGAGTTTGAATGGCTGATCGAAGATAGGGGAAAATATGCCTGTGTAATAGACATGCAGTATGAATGGGATTAATCAAAAAGTTTACAAGCAGTTCAGTTTCATTTAATGTTATTTTTTTAGTAATGGAAAAGTAATTATACAAAGAGTATTAAAATTCCTGCTTCTAAAAAGTAGATACTTTTGTAGAAACACTAGTAAAAGTTATAACTCATAGCTTGCATTGTATTTGAGCTACAATAAGTGGAATTGTGTTATTATTTTTAAAGAGTAGTAATGATGTATGTTGTTTGATAGGTTTTGACAGAAAGACAGGCGCTGGTTTTTGGTTTTAGTAAATTGTAAACTTAAGTTGATAATATTTAAGCAGCAATATATAATTGATCAGATGAATATTGATGCACTTGCAATGTAAACATTTCTACAATTGTTTGTCTAATGCAGGCAGTCGATAATTACAAAAATAAATCACTAAAAAAAAAAAATCCGAATAAAATTGATGTTTGGAGGAAGGGTGGGCTAGAGAGAGATACCAAGAGCCCCCCCCCCCCCGAAAAACTGCACCTTTCAGTTATTTGTTGTGTTTCTTATTATGTTATAATTCAAGCATGTAACACTATGTTTCCGCTATTTTGTTTAAAAGTACAGTTGCTGGTAAAATTAATTGGAAAATATGTTTCTCTTTTTGTGCGACCTAGCTTATTACAGGGTGACCCAAAGAAATGCAACACTAAGACAGTTGCCTTTTTTTCAAAAACGTGATCAGCAAATATTTATGTTTATGCATGAAATGCAGGTGACGTATTGTGTCCTAATCTTTACAAACAACACGGCGAATGAATTCATAAATATAACAAATTATTGAAATTGCACAAATGAAAGATGATTGCACAGTGGGCTTAATGTGCTGTTTTCATGATTTCATTCCCTAGTATTTGAAAGAAAAAGCTCTCAGCTTTTATCTGATATCCAAAACATAAACATTAACCAATCACGTGAAAAGGCAAATGTTTCAGGGTTACTTTTTTGGGTCACCCTGGGCCAATCAACAGTAGATCGTTATCCAAAATAAGAGATGTGTAATTATGAATACAGTAATCCCCGCAGACATAACATGAATTGTGTTTGCATCATTATTTCTTGCAAAAAATGGCAAGGACAGTATTACACAACAATTAAATTCGTCCAACTTCAATTTCCTCAAACACCAAAATAATACACAGAAGCCATTTTTATAGAAGTAATCAAGAAGTGTAAGGATGAAACTAGTGACTCCAATATAGACCTCTTGGTGTCAAAAATTGACTTATCTAACCACATGCAATAGCCTTTTAAACTGCAACCTGACGTGTAGCAATGTATGCGAACGAATATTCATAAATACCTAAGACAGTTTACGCATTCCTATTGGTCGGGAGCCCGTCACGTGGCCGGTCTTAAACGGATGATAAAGACATGGCTAGCTGGTCTTAAACACTTTTCCAGTGTCACAATAAAATGTGGACTCCTAAAAATCCAGTGCCTCTTATCGTTTCATTGGTTGAACGTTCACAATCCTCACGTAGGCATGCGCAACACTACCAGGGAGTCAGAATTGTATAGTTCTAAATTCAAAACGCAACGCGCCAGGTGCGTTCTGCGCGACATCGCGCAGAACATGATACGCGCGCGTCAATCTCCATAAAAGGGTTGTTTACATCTTACTCGCCAGCTGAACACTCCATTATTTTGCAAGAGGGATGTTTCAAAAAGCATAAAGTGAATTTGCTGAACAAAATCGGGATGTTTTGAACGAATTATATGATTTTTTTTACCGAAAAGGTATTTATGAATGGGAATAAGTATGTGCTCCGTCGGTATTTATCACTCTGTTTAAGACCACTTACAGTCTGGGTGCTGATAATTACCCTCGCCTCCGGCTCAGGTAATTATCAGCACCCAGACTCTAAGTGGTCTTAAACGGAGTGATAAAAACCTCCGCAGCACACATTTATTCCCTTAATTATAATTGGAGGTCCAGTTGCACCCCCCCCCAACGATAATATCCCCAGTGGGAATATTGGACTCTAGAGTTGGTCTCGAATTTGCTTTTCCAAAACGAATCAGAATATTTTGATTGGTCCATTTATTCATTGCATGGATAATCTTATGCTTGTTCTTGACAACATACAATCCAGTATAAGCTGATGTAATATAATGAAGTAATAATCAGAAGAAACGAAAAGGGTAAACTGTGATGAAAACTCCGATCAGCTGCAGGCGCTGATCCTGGAGGGGGGGGGGGGGGTTCAACGCCCCATCTCTGTTATTTTGTTTTTTTCCATAGAAATTCTCAACAACACAAAAAATTGCTAACCCCCCCCCCCCGCTCTGACACCAAAAAAAAAACAATTATATTGATATTATAGGTTTTCCCGGACAATTTCGGAAAATGTGCGTTTGAATTTGTAAAACATGAATTCAATTTGGCGCAGAGTTTGAGAACGACGTACATCCTGGTTTCATTTTCGCAATAACTTGCATTCGATTTCATTTTGCATCAATCAAATGAATGAATGTGCACGACGTTTCATTTAAGGGATTACAAATACGTGATTAGGCTTTCGGTTTGACGTATATGCGTTGCCGATTATTACGAATGTGCAATCCAATTCGCAGAAAATCGATTGTCTATTGTAACACAGGCTGAATTTCATTTGTTACAATTTAAATTCGCATTTGCTGCATTCAGTTTAAATAAATTATACAGGCCTATACAATTCATGATACAACTTTGATTCATTAATTAATTATTCATTAATTATTCAATGTATGCCTTATAGATCATTAATGTGTTTGTTCTTATATACGCAAAGACCTATGTGAAATGTTGGCAAATGAAGCGTGAAAATGATATATGATATGACCAATAGGAAATCACTCAAAATAATCTTGTAGCCATACTATTGAGACGGTAAAGGGGCACATCGCGTGTCATGTTACATGGGATCTGCATGGGGACTTTTTGAATATTCAAAAATTCAAACATTCAATCAACCATTCCTCAACTGTTACTTTAACACATAAATGATTTCCAATGCTTGACCAGGCAGACGTTAAATAACACTGCGAGGGAAATCGGCTGCACAATTAGCGAAAAAGATTGATGATCAATTAAAAGGAAAACAGGATTGCGGATGTGCCTTCGATTTCGCGCTAAAATGAAATGTCAATACACTAAATGCAGTGCACATTCGGGAAGTCGTACGCTGAATTTTTACGACTGAATGCACTTTCAAGGAAAAAGAATTATCATTTGTTAAATAGAAACAGAGATTTGGAACGTTCATTCTATTTCGCACGAAAACGAATGCTTCTTTTACAAATTCGTGTACGCATTGTCCGAAATTGTCCGGGAAAACCTATATTATACGCTTGTGCAGAAAATAAGGACATTGCCTGCTTGCATATGAGGGTATTTTGTACACTATCCTGTAGTTAAAAATTGTCGCATTTGAACAGCGCCCCCATTGAATTATGGTACGTGACACCCCCCCCCCCCTCCCTCCCATATTAATTTTACGGATTCAAGTGTCCGGACAAAAGTACCTGTCTACATTTCAGCATTGATTTGATGATGACATTGCGCTGCCCGCTCGAAGGACGAGCGGTACTAATTCGTGCAATACGTCGGTATTCGATTAGACTTGGCCAAGTCTGGGTTGCTCTCGGTCTGTGTCTATATAGTAAATCCACTCACAGCGCATATCGCATACTTATAGTACATAACGCGCGCCCTCATGCGTCGAATCCGGACCATCATGTTAAAAACGTACATGTACATGTTATTTTCAAGTGATGCAGCAACCCAGACTTGGTCAATCTGCCAAGCGTACGCGCTGGTTTGTTCCACGTTTGTACACAGTCTATGGAAATTAATTCTCGATGTGATTGGCTTCTACCGATTTCGGTAGAAGCCAATCATATCACAGTATTTCAGGTAATGAGCGTTTTTATTCAATATTCATAATCTTTTAGAACGTTGACACAGCATAAATATTCATGTTTCAAGCTGCTCCTCCCCGCCGCGCCAGAGAACATTATTTTAGCGTAGCGAATTAATTAGGCGTCATTGCTTGTACAGTACAAGTACCGTGTGAAGTATGTACGCATACGTCGTGTACGTAGGCCTAGCCCAGGGAGCCTATACATACTGTACATGTACATGACATATACGCACGTACATATTAAGCTGCATCGATCACGATCATGGAGGCAGCTGCCATTGCCCACGCCGAAGCTGTTCTTGGCATTGCAAGTGGCTTTAAGCCTAAGCAGTTAGAAGCCGTCAAATCTTTCCTAAGAGGAGAAGATACTTTTGTCTGTCTACCAACTGGGTATGGCAAATCGCTTATCTATCAAGCTGCCCCATTTTGTAGCAACATCCAACGACAATCGGTAAGTTTAAACTCGGCTAGGCAGTTAGGCCTAGCCTAGCTAGTGAGTAAAAGTAGTACTTGGCACGGTTGTTCATGTACATGGTTCATCACCATGGCATAAATGTTGGACTACCTAAATATAGGCCACACTTGGAACATGTTTTGATTTTCATATTCAGAGTTTACTTTAGTGATAGAAAATAAGTTTGGCATTTATCAGTCGTCCATTTTTGTGTGATTCCCATGTTCGTTTGCACATTCGTATAAATTTCAAAATGAAATAATTAACATACAAAATAGACGTCTGAAAAATGCCGAACTTCTTTTCTGTCGCCAAATTAAAATTATATGAAATGAAGAGGGTGGTTGTGCACTTAGGCCTGGGCCTAAGCCTAGGTCTACGTAATTTCCCAGCTCTGGGCCTACTCGTACTTGTCATTTGGGTGTCAGTCATTGTACGTAGTCAAACCTGAAACGTGGGCTAACTTGGTTCAACTTTAAGCCCAATTTTATTTTTAGTTTCACATATCATGCATTGTAGATAGTGGCCATTGTTACGGCAGCCGCAATACAACTTTCAACTGCTATCGTTTACGGAAATGTCCGGTTCCCTGACGTAGGCCTTCTATTTAACGCCATGGTCATGCTGGAAGGGCAAATGTAAATCTTATGTAGGATGATTTTTACAATGCCGTAGTATTTGAAAATTGCGACTATGTTTTAATTTATAATGGATAACGTCATTTACATAGTGTATGCATAACGTCATTACATAGGTCAAGGCCACTGAGGCATGATGTGAACTTACGTACGCCATGTTGTTGTCAGTCATGGCATAGGCCTACGTGCATTCTCGGCGACTGTTTTGTAGAACTAGTTGAGCAATGTACTCTAGCAATCGGTAGTCTTTAAGGGAATGTACAACATTTGCAAACATAAAAAAAAAAATTACCAAGTGAATGACAGTCTAAAGCACATGGGT
This sequence comes from Patiria pectinifera, assembly GCA_029964075.1. NCBI lineage: Eukaryota > Metazoa > Echinodermata > Asteroidea > Valvatida > Asterinidae > Patiria > Patiria pectinifera. The sequence goes on along the minus strand of CM057150.1, from coordinate 20,711,827 downwards.
GTCGCCAGGATTTTTTTCTAGAGGGAGGCAAAGCACATTTTCCCTCGAAATCCCCGTACTTTTCCAGCATATTCTTGGTTTATCATTTTTCGAGAGTGGCAGGGACATTTGCCCCGCGTAAAATGAACAGCAATAGGCCTATGACTTTGCACCTCTTTTTCTTCCTTTTGTTCCTCTCTTCTTCTTCTTCTTTTTTTTTTGGGGGGGGGGGGGGGCTTTTCACAGGGTATGGGAGTGCCCCCTTGCCCCCCCCCCCCTCACGACGCCCATGTTAAAGCATCCTTTAATTTAAAATCGTGGTACTATTGTGCTGTATTTTTCAAGAACAGTTGTATTATTGTATAAATTTTCAACGCTAAAATGGCAAAACACATTACAGAAGGACCTATTTTCACATATGCATAGGCCTACCGATACGTTATAACTTTATTTTAATTTGTTTGGTTTTATTTAATCTTCTTTGACAGGAAAAATCGATTGCCGTTGTGATTTCCCCTTTGGTCGCCCTGATGCGCGACCAAGTGAGATCATTAAATGACAAAGGCATCCATGCTGGTTACGTGGGAGACCTGATGAGACAGAATCGTGATAAAGCAAAACTTCTGAATGGCGAATTTTCCATCATTTTTGCCAGCCCGGAGACTCTTCTAGGCCCCCTCGGCAGAGAACTCCTCATAAGTGAAACATATCAGGAAAACATCTGTGGCCTATTTGTCGATGAGGGACATTGTGTGGCTAAATGGTTAGTACATTAAACATAATTGTATATGTGACCCGGATATTGGTTCTTTTTACAAGTTTATTTTAACAGCAACAAAGAAAAAGGGTTGATGGGTAAGTCTATAATGAATAACAGAAAGAAAACAATAATAAGTAAACATCAAACTATGTAAAGTATATAACTACAGTAAACTAGAGTCTAGGAATTAGGAAAATTAAATCAAAGTTAAATCAAAATTAAATCAAGGTTAAATCAAAATTAAATCAAACAAATTCGAAACTTCTTGAATTCTTTCTTCAAAGAATAAAGGTTCCTAGTTGAGGAAATTACGCTCTTAAGTAGAATTATCCATGAACAAGTACTGTTGTTTCTTTATCCACCTACTTAAATATTATAAGATGGAATATTCACAACAACTTTAGAGTCCAGGAAAGAACACTAAAACGTCTAGGCAGTGCTGCACTCAATAACAATTTAACACAAAAACTAATACATACTAATGAGCTAGGGAGTAGCAATAATACTAGCAACCTTTGTGGTTTTCCCTGTGCAGGCAGATGGTGCACTGATAACATAGCAATTACCAGCCAGGATTAAATATATCTCAACTACTCTGAACAAGTGAACAAATAAGAATAAACCAAAGATAAAAAGTAACTTAACTTTAGCTTAAACTAGCAAAGAACTTTGCAAGAAGTAAAAGTAAATCAAATAGTAAGAAATCTGATAAAGATAAGAGAAATACAATTAACTTGAACTCCTCAAATGAAATTGATAAATCCCAAGTGGACTTGCCCAACAGTTTCAGGGAGTCTTAATGGTACGAAAAGTGATAAACCTATCCGAACAATTAAAATGCACTAAATCATCATCCTAAATAATAATAACTAGGAACACAAATATGAATTGTAGACTAGTAATAATGAGAAATAAAGAATGATATGTAACTTACAGAACAAGGATGGGAAATGAGCACTGAGTTCTTGACTAGGACGACTGGAGCGTAGGAATAGATGCTTCCATGATGATGGCTAAGAATGAACATGCTGAAAGTTCAGACTGTTCACACTGACCACACTGACCACATCTCAGGGTCTATGAACTCCAGTGGGTGGCTGTTACTAGGGCAACCAGTGGGCCTTCCTTGTACCATTGAGCTAAACTAGTCTTAAAGGGGCAATGCACTGAAAGTGCCTGGTCACATATAAATAATTCATTTTCTTGATTAAAGCACTATTGCTTTTCTTCTTATTTTCCTTTTTCTCTTTACATTTTATTTCTGTGTCTGTATAGGGGTCTCAGCTCTGGAAAGGTACAAGCCTTTCGAGAATGTTACAGCAGACTTGCTGAGCTCAGATCACTCATCCCCAGTTCTGTGCCACTCATGGTACTGACGGCCACGGCTTCAGCAGATCTAAAGAAGCTGGTGATTGACATGCTTGGAATGTCTGATTCCAACAGTATTGAGATTTCACCAGAGCGTTCAAACATAAGGTATTCTGTCATTACTACATCAGCAAAATCTCAAGAGGACCAGTTTGCATGGCTCATGGAAGAACTGAAACAGTGTCGTCATGAATGCAGGAAAGTAATTATTTTCTGCCAATCTCATCGAAACTGCAGGGAACTTCATGCAACATTTGAGGAAATGGTGGAGGAGGATCTGACCCAACATTTCGCAATGTTTCACTCCTGCACTGAAGAGAAAATAAAACAGAAAGTGTTGGATGATTTTTCCAGGGCAAACAGTGGCATAAGGATTCTGATTGCCACGGTCGCCTTTGGAATGGGTGTTCACGTTGAGGGTTTATATACAGTCGTACATTACGGCCCTTCAAGGGATCTCAGTAGCTACTTTCAAGAAAGTGGACGAATTGGGCGAGATGGAAAGCAGAGCCATGCAATCATATAGCTATACCCACAATGCTTCAAAGTCTGCCGAGTAGATCAGAATATGAAAGACTATCTGAAGACTACTGAATGCCGGCGCAAATATTTGTTAGAGCACTATGGACATTCTCCGACTTCCACTGTGGATAAAACATTTTGCTGTGACATCTGTGCAGCAGAAGATCTAGTCGGTTCAGGATGGGCAGAGAAATGTTTACAGAACATACCAACTCTGATGCAGCCAAAAGATCCCACCAGTGTTACCGTTCGGAAGGTGACTGATCTAAATAGGCAGGAACTCAAGCACCAGATAGTTGAATATAGAGACTCTCTGCTCCAAGGAGAGGCCTGTGCATTATATGGAGGTACTGATATGGCAAGTGGGTTAGCATTGTCACTAATAGATAACATTGTCAGAGACTGTCATACTATAAGGTCCGTGGAAGATCTGAAAGCTAGATTTCCGTTTTTCAACAGAAACCATGCCAGCAAAATATGGGAATTAATTTCCAATATCTTAGGTGATATCTTTCCGACGAGTGAGGATGAGGTATCCGAAAAGAGCGACAGCGATGAGAGCGAGACTGAAATGACGGCAGATAATGAATCATCAGAAGGTTCAGATCTAGATGCAGATGATACTAATTTAATTCATTCAGATTCCAACTCCAGCACCTCTACATCAGAGTGTGACTAACATCTTCGTTGGGCCCATGCAATGTATTTTTTTTAATACCACATTTGAAAATGTACCTTTGTGTCCCATTAAACCCTATTATAAATTTTCGTTTTATCATTTTCGAGGGTGTTTGGTGCCATTTTTTACGTTAATGCAAATTTCCACATCCGTGATTAGAAGTATGATGTGCAAATATCGCATTGTTGGGGCTAAAACTTGAAACGATTTTATTTCTAATGGCAGTAAACCAATGGGCATTTTTTTGACAAATTGCATGATCGACACATTTTATTGCCAATTACGGCAATTTTGTAGTGGCAGGAAGCCAATGAGCAATTTTTGGCACATTGTATTGTTGCGGCTAAAACTTGACACATTTTCATTTCTAATGGTGCTCAGTACAGTGCACTTATGTCAGTTTGTTTAATTGTAAAGTTTAATACAAACAAAGATATACAACACACAAAATTGAGAAGTTGTTGCGTAAAAAAAATATCACGTGTCCCTGTCGCCTTTCGTAGGATTGGCAAAATGAATTATACTATATTTATGTCTGTTCGATGACAGGCATTTTGCCGCATTAAAGAGAATATACAACATTTGCAAACATCGAAAAATGAAACTACCAAGTTTTTACAAAATACCTTAATAGGATGTTGTTAAATTACAGTCTAAAGCATCCTGTAAAATTATGGCACCTGGTGTCAAGTAATTTTCAAGAAAATGGTATTTTTGTATACATTTCCAACGGTGATCGGCCGACCACCATTGGAAAAACCTAACTATTTTTCAACTACTGCTCCAAATTTACCCTTTTTTTCAGTCCAAATTTTGTTAGCTATTTGTTACATGTTCATGAACGAGTGCAGGTCAGCTAGACTGGTTCCCTTACCTTACAATTTTCTGACATCTATAAATGGATCCATTTTATATTTAGTGGAGTCAGGGAACCAGACTACTTGAAAATTTTTGGGTTTTTTTGGTTGTCAGTGTAACAATATTTTATCTATTATACTAACCCCTCAAATAGTTCATTTCTGAAAATTACAGCAAAAGCAAATGATGTACATTCCCTTTAAGACTCTTTAAGACTTTTTCATCCATGTGTGGTCAGGCTAATCAATATTCGTTCCATGTACGTACTTTTTTTTACATGGTTCTCAAGATATATTCCTTTAGGATATGCATCTTTAAGATGACGTCATAATTATGGCCATTAATGTCATAATAACATCACTTGCCTATAGTTTGAGGTTGATCTCTGTAGTTGGTGCCAATTTTTGTATCAGAAGACAAAATAAAAAGTTTTTTAAACAAGTATATAACAATCATAATTTGAAACAAAAGGGCTTATTTACAGGGAATAAAAAGGAAACCAGATGTAAATGTAATCATGTGAAATGCTTATGTGTCATCTTTCCTCTTGACATCTTGGTTGTAAAGTTTGGCTCACTAAATGGGGTCATTACATAGGTTCAGTTTCATTAGACTTAGAATCCGACATTGTTTTAGGTCCAGAATGCCGCGGGGAATAAAACTTGTAGGAATTATATATACTCGGGCGCTTGATACTACACCAAGTCAGCCATAGACCCCCAAACCCACCAAATCCCCCAAACCCACCCACACGAAGTCATTCCCAGACGCAGACACCTATGCCCACTTCCGTCTCCCTTACCCACTCCCATCCCCCAACCCTTTCCACACCCACTCCTGTCCCCGCATTCATTGTGACTCCACCCTTGTCATTCCTTAAACCCCTAATTTCACGTCTGATCCCCGTCGCTTCCTAATCCATCCCATTGCCCAGTCCAACCGCTATGTCGGTCTCGAGCCAACACTCTGCAAAGAGGACGCAGCCGACGACTCGGCCCAGTGGGAGGAAGACGAAGACTCATATACCCCACAGCTCTCTCAACATCACATAAACCTCAGTCAACCTGAGCTAGTCAAATCCTCCGCACAGTAAAAACAAAAACAAAAAAAGCCCAGAGACATCGCCCGTAAATTTACTCATAAAACTGGATTCTCAACTCTTTTCGTCATGCGTGAAAAACATTGTTGTTTTTCTCCACCTTTGTTAATTTCACTGTCACTAATTGCACTTAATGGTTTAGCCTGGCCTGATTAGTTCACAAGGCACCTACACCTTGTAAACTTTCAACTTGGATAGTTTCTTCAGGGTAGCAGTCATCCAAGTATGTAGAGCGCCTTGGTCAAGCTGGGACAAAATGCTTCTGGGAAATTCTGTGTAAGCATGCAGTTGCCGTCCTGGCTTGTACGAAAATATGGATTCTCCATGCATTCGAGCCACCAGAGCTAAGATGTCATCTTTGACAGTTCTCTCCTTGTGTTTTCCGGAAGGCTTCTTGACTTTTGCCGCCTTATCTGCACGATGCAGGATTTTGTCTAGGGTGTGAGCGGCCTGCCCTGTCCTCTCAATGGACTTGTCTGTGATCTTGCCGTGGAAACCTCTGCATTCTTGTTTGAAAAGTTTGTTCTTGTGTTCCATTGCCCTGTCCATCTCCACGTTTGTGTTGGGCTTTCCCTTGAAGTTGACAAACCTGTTCCACGTAACTTGGTGTGCCATTCTAGGTGTCAGGAGGCAATTCGTTTGAGCCAGTAGTCGGAATATCTGGTAGGCGTACTTACATTTGCCTGCTGCTTTGAAGTGGTACAACATAAACTTGTATAGCAGAAGGATTCTGGCGCCATCTCCATGTTTTCTCGCATCTGTGAAATCATGTCCCATTAGGCACAGTCCCAGGCTTGCACAACAATAATTCTGCAAACAATCTTCTGTGGGATCTTGAAGTGACTCTTGCGCTTTTTTTAGTGACAGTCCTTGGTGCTTTGCTTTGATGTGCGCTTTCAGTGTTGACTTTCGCTTGTATATCTTGCTGCACTCTGGGCATTTAACTTCTTTCTCTTTCACTGGTGCTGGTGTTGAAAATATGGCGTACCTGTTGAGAAGCTCTCCAATCACCGTCTTCAAGTACCTCTCTCTTTCCATACTGGAAATGTCAAAGCCGTGTTGCGTCACTTGCCCATTTGGTTGGTCCATCCCAAAAAACTGGAGAGCAGCACTGAGAATGAGTGCTTTCGTGTACCTGTATACAGTGTGCATAAATATCAATATTAAATGTCACCAGGTAAGAGCGTCCCTGGATTATATTATGTAAAACAATAACCTTTGACCAGTGTGATTCTAATCCTTAAATCAGAACCATTAAAAACAATCAATGTTTACATACTTGTCGAGAAAGTCACTGCAGGCGTTGAAATCTTTCAATGGGTCACATGGCACACTATAGTCCCGGAGGAAATTCCTAGCAGCGTATAACGTGCCCACATCTCGGGACCCTGCTTGGTCAATGGAGTATAGGAATTTCCATATCACCTGTTGGCGAAGATTGAGGCTACCAATTAGAATGTCACGCCGTAAATATTATCATGCAATGAATTGCAATGGATGACAGCGGTACTATTCCCCATCAACACGACCTGAAGTTTATAAGAAAGTCATGTTATTATGTCAGCTATTTACTTTATATGTATATATATATATATATATATATATATATTTGTGCTTTTTTGTTCCATTGTTATACGTTTAAATTTTACGGTTTTCATGATATTTTGAAATTGAAGATTTTATATTAGATTCATTGTGTTGACGGATCGCAAAGCTATAACTATTTTGCTAAGGCTTCTTCAATCGTTTGTCTATTTTCTTCAATACAATGTGCATATTATGACCGAAGACTTAAACACTTTTTAGATAATAAATCAAAGGTTTTTTTTCATTTTGAAAAGAAATGTGACACATACCTGATAGAAATTAGCAAGACCATGGAAATCCTCAAACACTGGAATTAGGCCTCCCCAACGGGCTCCTTTTGGCGAGTCCCGCCTGTCTTCCTGAATGTTTTCTTGCCGCTCGCATGTTAGTTGATCTCCTCCAGCGATAACTTGCATGGGATTATTTGTACTTGAATCTGGTACATACTCATTGATCTTATCCATTATCTTGGATATCCCTTCGTTGGTATTTTCATTTTCGGTGATCACACCAAGACCAACCTGACAAGAATGCACAGTTGATAAAAAGAAGGTTTGACACATTTAATTTCGACCATCGCCAGACAATTAAGACTAGAAACTGAAGAACTGAAAAATCGGTTTTCGTAATCAAACAAATCAAATCAATCAAATTAAACATTTTTGTCCTTGTACTTGTTAATTATTACTTTTTGTTTACATTAGTAAGGCGTTCGTTTCAATCTTTAATCAAAAGGAGCCTATATGAATTATCGATGGAATGTACACTAATGCATGTTGCCTTACCACTTCCGATTTCTGACGAGCTACATCACTGTACATGTGGGCTCGATGAGGAGGAACAAATTGCTTGAAATCTGAAAATGCTGGAAGATGTTCAGTTACTACTTTGCTAACCAGATGAATCCAGCCCTCTCGCAATGTGAGATTGTCTTCTACATCTGGAACAAACTGGAACAGGTCCAAAGTCTTGATGTCCGCTATTGTATGGTCATCTGGTAGATGATTACCGGAAATCTATATAAATAATGAGATACATGTACATACATGTCATGTAAGAATCAGTTCGAAACGGTATCGCAATGTATCTAAGGTTTTGTATTTCTTTTACAAGACCAAAACCTATTCACTTTTATTTAAAGACCAGGAATTGTGTTTAAACATAGTCGGTGGGTGACGTTAATGAGTGGATGAAAGCGCGGCATATGTGTCCGTATTCCTAATTAGTGTGCATAATCCTCTGTTTTTAACAGCAGCCGCATGCGACGATGGGCCCCCAAGAAAAAAAAAACTATTTCATTTTACGAAGTCCACATGTCCCGAGAAAAAAAGTTTCCTCAACACGGATGTATGAGTGCCCTTTTCAATAAATTTAAAAGTGACCTTGCTACACCCCTGTTATACCGGTACTTTATATTATTGGGTCCCCATTATAAATGCCTCCCAATTTTAAAAAAATAAAGCAGAACAAAATCATATTAAGTAACCCCATACTTACCTTATTCTTAACTGCCATGGAATTGCAGTAATGGAGATCTTTGGTACCGTGTTTGATTGTCGCTTGCCTCGGTGATACTCTGAAGTCGACGTTATCGATTATCAACCGAAACCCGGGGTGTCTGTTTGCTTGTACGTGTTCAAGCTTCTCCTCTAGTTGTTCAACATGGCCATCATCTTGCTCTGTGATGTGAAACTCTGAATCCGTCTTTACGAACTCGATCGTAGATTGAATTGATTCCTCTTGCTCTCGTCCGATTTTCATTTCTCTGACCCAGTCTTTCACATCTGCATCAAAGTTTTTACCAAGAGCTACCTGTGTGGACAGAATTGTATTATACGAAGCTGTGAGTCCTCTTGCTTGAAGTCGTTGGAACGTTTGCTTTGTAGCACCTCCTCGTTTTAGTTGGAGCCCCGTTACAACTTGATGACTGTTCATCATTCTGTTTCTGCAGTGCAAGATAGATCCTACTGCAGTCATTCTGGCGGAAAGGGTGTCATCTTTTGCTCGGTGTTTGCTCCTTAAACTGCGGGAGCCAACTGCAATAGTTTCCATCAATTCCAAGAAAAGAGGAGCGCGCTGCCGTAATTCCTTTTCTTGTTCTTTGTATGACCAATTCTGAAAATTACGACAAAAATATAAATTAAGTAATTTGCTACTCAGGCGAGGGCAATACTGATGAACTCTTTTTAAAATTCATTTTAGTTTATTTATTTATCTTTTATCGTCAATTTTTGCGACCAAGTGTCTGAATTGCGTTTCAATGTACACATTAAAATAATGAAATAAAATTTTAAACACATTCGTCATTAAAACAAAAGATTAAAAAAATACTACATGCTCATTAATTAGATGCACATGATGAGCGTGCAATATTACAGACATATTTGAAAAGAAAAGTACGTGTACTATGAAGTAATTATGAAGTACAAGTATTATGTAACTGTCTTTTCAACACTTCGATATCAATATAGTAGGTCGAGTTTGTGAGCTACGCTGAAATTCCAATTGTCGCCTATTTTTAAATACAAAATAATTTAGACTAACACAGATAAATAAAACAACACACCTGTAAAGCTTCTTTGTCAGTATTTCGAAAGATCGATGGGTTTGTGGCGCTGCAAAGGTTGTCTAGTTCTTGCGTGATGAGGTCTTGTATTTCCTATACATAAATAAAATCAACTTGTGTTATTTCGATTAATGCAAACCTTGGAAAATGCAAGGGCTTCGATAAAATACAAATGGAATCGAGTGTTCCCCGTGGTAAAAAAAAACACCTTTCCTTATTCTCAATGGACTGGCGGTGGGACCGGGGAAAGAGGGGAAGTGGGGTCATTGCCATCCCCCCATTTTTCCCCACTGGGGGCACCCCCCTCCCCCCCTCACAATAGCGTACCCTTAGAACCACACACACACACACACACACACACACACTTTTCGAATTGGCAACGGCCAGCCGGCACTGGCGGTGCTTTGGCCTTCCCTCTTTCATTCAATATTCTTCCGCCACTGCTCATTTTTGAAATGAATTTTAACTGCATAAGTGCCAACTGATGTGGATACTATTTAGGCGAATAAGAAAGTTACCTGGAGGTGGGGTGATGCAGAAGGTGGCGATATGATGGGCGGTGCTGTTGCCTGCGGCCATGGCTGCGATGTGGTGGGTGGTGAGAATGCATTTAGCGTTACGGTGGGCGGTGCTGTTGCATTCGGCCATCTGGCGGGGGACACCGTTTCAAGCGGCCATGGCCATGTGGTGGGCGGCGACATTGCATGTGGCGTGCGCGTAGCGGTGGGCGGTGCTGTTGCATTCGGCCATCTGGCGGGCAACACCGTTTCAAGCGGCCATGGTGGCGATGTGCTGGGCGGTGCTGTCGTGGCTGTTGCACGCGGCGAATTGGTTGGTTGTGCTGTCTTGGGCGGCTCAAATGATGTGGCTAACCTCTTACGAGGGCCCTGTCCAGCTGGCGGTGGGCTTGACAATAAGCCCCTGTTAAAGCGTCGGGCTGCGACCTCATGTCTGGTTGGGAATCCGCTTGTCTTGTCTCCAGAAAGACGGCAACATCGGATTTTGTTGTATTTGTCGACAAAAGCATAGGAAACTTTCTGTGATTTCTCGATGTTGTCAACCGAAATTAAGCACGGATCACATATTGCGCGAGTCTCTTCCTTCAAGTCAGACTCAAGGTTAGGACCAATGATTTTAGTTAAGCGATTTAACAAATTACCACGATGGATGTTGTGGTACTTTCTATACAGAATTAATTCGCGATCGCAAATAAGACACACCCGTCGGGGAACAACTTTTACTGGGGTGGTCACAGCCATGTCGCACGTGCGTATTTATGATGACTTGCACCTGTGACAAAATAATTCCATGTATATACATACTAAAAAATACACGTACAGTGTACATGTACCGCACGTACATGTACGTACAGGCACCGTACGTGTACTTGCAAGAGTACGTACGTACGTGCAAATCGAACGTTTTTCAAAGACCTGGCGTACGCACGCGTCACGCGCGGCGCGTACGGTCGACTCCACATTTTTAAGGGTTTGTCTCAATGATGTCTAAAATAACATTTTAATGTCGTGTTCTTTAAACATTTCAATCCGAGAACAGCTGATCTAAGAATTATCACCCGAATATATATGTATTTCAAATCTACAAATTGAGATTACGTTTTTAAAACTTTTGCAGATTGTTATCCAGCCTTCCATACCTCCTGAAAATAATGAACGAGTCTTCAAAAAATGGTTACTTTGATTGGTCAAGCGATGTTGCTGCATATGCATAGAGATGGTGTTGCATATGCATCGATGAATACAGGCGCGTGCACGCGAGGGGGGGTGCTGATGGCAGATTGATCAAGTCGGAATTGCTAACTTTTGCACCACATGTATGCACATGCTCTGAAATACATGCACACACATGCAGTGACATGTACGTGAATACGCGTGTTGTACAATGTACATACAGTGTGTGCGCATTGTTATACGGCACTGAAGTGGAACGCGCGCTGAAGTGTACCTTGTCGGGCATCTGGAAAGACGTAAACTAAGTGATTTTTGCAACTTTTTTTTTTAAGATACCGACTTAAAGCAATTCCGACTTGAGTCAAGTCTAGTATTCGATATGAGTTCGTTCAGCGTGTGTTGTATCTGCGCTGCAAGTACGCTATGTATAATAGGAGGTCAGCGTATTACCGCGTATGACCGGCTTATCCCCCATGAACACATAGCGTATTCGTACCGCGCTCGACCGATGCGGGACCGATGCGCTGCGTATTTATAACTTATGACCTGCGTAATAGCGTACGCAGCGTAGTTTTGTGCATGCCCAAAACTATCTAGCGTACTGGGCCGTACCATGCGTATGCCTGCGTACATAAAACTTACACAAAACGATAGAGATGCATATGAGGTGCGTATTGTGCGTACGACTGCGTATGAAAAAAATGTCAATGCGCAACTCATAAGGAATTAGGATACGCAGAAGTGTGACAGGGCCCTAAGGTCGTTCACAATGCGTCTACTGCGAGAAATGATGAACACAGAACTGTGACGTCAGTTGCAGTTGCGCATTTCTTTGTTAATAAATAACTCTAAAAAGCCAAGGAACTCAATGAATTTATTGTTCTCATGGTGCCGAGAGGGCGCTCTTTCGATCCTAGAGAAACTGCGAAATAATCGCGGGCTTGGGGGGGGGGGGAGGCTCAACAGTTGGGCCTGTATCTCCCACAAATTATAATCACATTCGACTATTCAAGTATGCAATTTGTTGGCGTTAATCATTGTTGACATCTACTTTCGACATCATTTCTAAGTAACACTTTTTTATATCATAAAAAGATGAATTCGCTCTATGATGACTACGCTAACAGATTATACGCTCGATGAGTCAAATGTGATTATAATTTTAGGGAGATACAGGCCCAAATATTGAGGCCCTCACTTGAAAACAAAATTGTAGCCTTTATAAAGTTTAACCTCTTATTTTAAAACGGATGCATCAAGGGGTAAAACGATTGTAAAAGCAGTCTTATTAAAAATTTATTTAAACGAAAAAAAAAAATCGATGGCCTAAATAATATCCGCCACTAGATGACGCAAATTCAGTTAAATGAAAAAAGGGTCACAACAGAAGCTTTTGCAGTCCAGTTCCATGTTGTATTATAAGCCCTGACTTCAGTAAACAAAAGCTTTTCAATACATGATACGCAGGAGTACAGCTAGGTCAAATACTAAGTTCTGTGATCCTCTCTATGAACAGTTCCAACAACTGTCAAAGCATCGTGAAAACTTTAACAAACAATTCAATACAAATATCAATACGAGTTCAACAATCCCGCAAATGACATTATGCATGAGGCACACACACTTCACACCCAGCGTTACATGTACTAACAGGTTAACGTGAATAAGTGTCAACTTCTTGTCATAAAACTAAAGCCTGAATGACAATGATATCTAAATCATACAATAAACGAATGATTAACGATACCTCCTTGCTTCTCTCTGGGGTCAATTAGGCCTTAAAACGATGATTATATCGAGATGGTCTAAAGTTCTGAATATTAAAGGGTCAAACGAAATGGCTACTCAGTCTGTGCTTTTACAGTGTGTATCCCCAGTCGATAAAGAGGGCGTGTTACAACTGATAATGTAGTAACCATCGGATAATGTATCACAAATTGACTGATACTGTATCACTAACTGATAATGTAGCAAAAATTGACTGATAGTGTGGGGAATCGTTTATTAATGTTATACCCGCTACGTCCCAGAGGGCGCCCTTCCTTCCGACCACTGTTCGAGCGCTATGCATGCACAGCACAATGCATGGAATCATAACGAGTTGGGAGCAAGATCTCCTGGGTAATATTTCGTTTTTTCCCCATCTTTTGGGTTGATTAACAGTTAGTAAGGGCAATCATTAATGAATATAGGATACCTAGAAGTCACTGGGTATATGCTTAGAGCAGGGTATAGAGAAATAAAACACATTTCTTCATGTTATTTGTAGTTTGGCTTTGGGGGCCTAATGTCACGAATGTGTGCTGCTATGCACGTACGTGAGATACGCATCGTGTCTGTCTCGAAGTTGACCTGTGACCTTGTTTCCATAGCGACCGGCCTTTGCCTTCTGTCGTACGGTGCAAGAGCATTACTTGTATTACACTTACAATTGACACCGTCAAAAGGGAGATAATTGACATAGGCTATATGTGCAAAGCATAAATACAGGGTTTAAATATTCTCTCCTATCATATATGTGTAAATGTTATTATTTCAATACAGGGTTTTTATAGACAGTGAATACTGCTGTAACCATGCTATAACTTACTCGAGGCAGAAGCCGAGTAGTTATTTCCTTACCTGGCGTTGGGTAAGTGAAGGAGCAAAATCTATTTTATTTGTAGTAATGTAACTGTATTAACGCTTTAACATGTACATGTACACGGGTGTAATTATATCTCAAAATCTTGCCTATATTGTTGTACTTTTATTAGGGGTTTTTATTCCTTGTATCTGGATTGTATGGAGACTTGATCTGCTGACCACAATTAAACCACGTACTGTTGAAGAGAACCCAAGAGAGTGTCAATTACTGGTTGGTCCTCGGAGAAGCAATTCTTCACCCATGCATGGTGATGAGCTACCGTAGTCACCCCCTCCAGGAACATCACAGTTCCTGACAATAGTGTAGTAGAATTTGTATCCGATAATGTATCACGTGTCGACTGATAATGTAACTACAAAATAACTGTATCCGATAATGTATCACCACGGAACAATGTATCACTGTATCAACCGATAAAGTACCAAAAATCAACCGATAATGTATCAAAAATCAACCGATAATGTATCAGTACGGGGAAAAGGTGTACACAAATGTTTGTTTTATGTCCTATGTATCCCGCCCCACCTTTTGACCGGGGAAAGGGGTCTGGGCTATTGGATCACCCCACCCCATTATTTTGTATTTAGAGAAAAAAAAGGGCAGATTTGGAGGTGTTTTTCAAACTTTCCAACCGCCGAAATGCATTAAATAGTACTGAGAAAGGGAGAAAAAGCACAAAAAGCTTGAAATGCGCTGATACATCTGTATCGTGAACAGCGCCCCCAGTGTCATGTGGTCTCCAGCCCCCCCCCCCCCCCATTTTTTAATTTTTTTATTTTACCATGGAGCTATGGGCTCCGTGCATAAGTGCCCCTTCAACGGCCACAAACGGAGAGTTGGGGGAGGACCTAGACTGGTCCCGGTCCATCCACTACGTATGTTGAATGATACAAAGTTATTGGGGGAGGGAATAGTTAAATTGAACGTATGCGCGCGCCGACGTTGCCTGACAATCATGCGAAGACGCTGCGGCTAATAGCCTTGGCACATTCTGGAAGTGGCGTTGAACTTTGCGCGCGAACCAGTACAGTACAGTTCGCACATGCTGTGTCCCGCCCATTGATCTCCATACATGGTGCTCTCAAAAGTGGTAAAACGCGCCGTCTTGGGTTGGAGCACGGAGCCCATACGGAGGCCAAGTGTCCGGAGAAAAGAACTTGTCAACATTTCGGCACGGATGTGCGAATGCAGTTTTAAAAAAAAATTCTTGATGATAAACTTTCCTGAGTGGGGACTTATCTTGGCAAAGACACTTATTAGACTTTAATTAATTTGCAATATTTCCACCTTTTCCAAATATTCTGATACATTATCGGTTGATTTTGGATACATTATCGGTTGATACAGTATCCGTTCCGTGGTGATACATTATCGGATATAATTTTACTACACTATCAGTAAATTTTTGCTACATTATCGGTTAGTGATACAATATTGGTCAATTTGTGATACATTATGGGTTGGTTACTACATTAATATCAGTTGTATCAGGGCGCCCTAGAAGTTTTACAGTGGCTGCAGTTACAACGATTATTGATTTTCGGAGGCGGGGGCAAATTTATTTCTTCCAAACGACATCCGCATACATGGTTGTTAAGCGCCCTCTACGATACTTTCATGATACGTACGCAGGTATATAATCATTTGTTTCCCCTTGTTTGGCGAGCAGGTTGGAGTAGGTTTATCTGTGGCAAAATAAAGAGAAAAACCAAGGGGGATCATAGAAAAAAAAATGGGTTGAAAGAGTTTTCACAGTTTGAGAATGATGAGATTTTTTTCACTGGTTTTTCTTAACTACACGAAACCAAGGGAATGTCCACACTTGGTATGTAACGTAAACATCAGTGTGCACGTGTAGTAAAGTTTTCGAGTTTGAAAGTAAAGTTTCAAAATGGTCTTATTTTAACCATAATTGATTTCCTTGGCTGAAATTTGGACATAATATCCCTTTTCTAAACTCTTCCATTTGCAACTGATCAACCCACCTTGGAAATTCCTAGTTTTTGAGTAAAATCCATTTATCTATTTCGTGAAAATCTTGTGGAGACGTATTCATCTATAGAAATTGCCCTGTGGAGACACATACAATCTTTTCTTCCACATTGTATGCACGTCTCCAGAGGGTACCGTGTATCAGATCACCCGAGAACAAAGAAATGTCTCTACAAGGATACACATTTCAGTATGTGTGTGCTTATAGATACAGGAATGCTAATTGTAATTAGCCTTCAGATTGTTTACGCACCAAAGTTATTGCTGAACCGTTCATTTTCAGGAAAAAACTACAAAAACATTGAAGACACCCTGTCGCAACTTTGTCACCATAGCGCCAAGAATCACTAGCTTCTCCCGCACCCTGACACTGGCTTGTATTATGACAGGCGCTGAATGACCGATACTTTTGTGTGTACATACTTTATTTCGGGCTCTTAAACAAAACGATATTCCTAACTGCAAGAAGACAAACCAACCCGTCCGACCTCCATTTTCACATGAATGTTGTGATGCAAAATGCATGTAATGATTTTAATTTACAAGCGAGAACTAACGTGAGGTGGATTTATTTGCAACAAGTTAAACTGGCCACTGTTTTCCTTATGGAGTTCTTAATCGTAGTCGCAGTGACAGGGTGAGTACAAAAAAAGCGGAACCCAAACCCCACAAATTATATTTCATATTTAAAAAATATGTAGCACCAAAAATATGACTAGAGAGCCAATGTCATAAGCTACTTTTAGATGAAAACAGTTCTGACATCAATCCGTTCAAAGAATATCACCATATAAACCCCTTTCGTCAAAAAAAAATGTGATTCGTCCAAAATTGTCTTCAAACATCACCAGCGATATAACCTCAGTTTAATAATTAAAAATATTCAACAAAGTCCTATTGAAGGTCCATCTTTTAAAAAAAAACCTGGATTTTATAAATCATATGTTTGCCTAACCAGGGTTGTTAATAAAGATATTGTGTACTACAGTTGTTGACAATTGTTGAATCAATTATTCTGTGTCATTTTCTTTGTTGTTCCAAACAAGAATACACAATAAATATTTTTTTTTAGACGACAAATGCACAGGTTTGAAGGTCATTGCGTTTAAATGGTGATATTCTTTGAACGGATTAACCAATTTCAGTATTTTATTTTCATCTCATAGTAGCTAATGAAATTGGCAATTTCAGTATTTTTTTTCATCTCAAAGTAGCTTATGAAATTGGCTTTCCTGTCATTATTATTTTTGGTGCTAACTGTTTTTAGATATGAAATATAATTTTTGCGGGTTTGCGTTCTGCTTTTTTGTTTTTAATTCGCTCTATATATTAAGGGATGTGTTGAGTTATTTTAAATTACCACTGAATGTACAAACAATTACCCCCGGCTATTCTAGGCGATACAAAACCAATGAGAGTAAACCTTTGTTTGTACATTCATTAATTATACATCAAAAACAAAATAAAGAATAGTCTTTGCAAGGAAATCAAATAGTAATCTTTTACAGTTTCACAATTCATCTATGCTTTGAAAATTGTGTCTGATCGAAACGTATTACTGCACACCTAATTCTAACCAATGTCACTTTACATGAGGTTTAGCAGTGTCATGTAGGCCTGCATGCATTGCGATTCACCATGGACCAGGTGCATTCTCATTAACAACTTAACACACAGACAGAATGTTCGTCGCGTCAATTTAATTAATAATTCTGGCAATAATGATGTACTACGTATATTCGGTGCCGCGAAATCGTTGCTATGGATACATTGTGCTCGTTCTTGCCAGTTTCTCAGTCCGGAAAAACCCTGTTGAAAATCCACGGTCCACCGTATTGTTTATAATGGTCCTCACGTGTACTTGCAGGTATAGTAAAGGATATACAGCCTGTCCGCCAAAAACGTTGCAAGCAGAAACAGGTGTGTGTCCTTGGAATATTGAGAAATGTTTCATGATGCTTATATAATATTAAACATGAGATAGCTTTCAAATGACATTTGTTGTATCAATGTTGCTTTTGCCAAGCTAAAAATATGGTCCGTTGAACATAAACACTCAAAATCAATTTGTGCCATTATCCTAATAATAACATAACAAGACGTGGCACCTGTTCGAATCCGACTTCAATTGAGGTTCGCGATTCCAGAAGATATGTTGTTATTATGATCATGATTTGGAGAGTGTGTCACAAATAATGCAAAAAACATTATAATGTGAAAAACAAAAGTGTTTCTTTACCTATTCATTACGACTATACATGTTTATAATACTGGCAATCCTGCTGTTTATATTATCATTCCAAGGACACAGAGCCCGTTTCTGCTTGCAGCATTTTTTGGTGGGGTGGGGGGGGGGGCAGGCTGTATTTAGTTATTTGTGTCCGTTTATGCGTCCAGCACCCAGCCCTTTCAGAAGCAAAACAAAATGAATACAAAAGAAGTGTGTTACTGTCTGCGCGGATAAACTATGTGCCTTTGTTTACTTGCAACTCCGACCCCAGCCTATTTTCAATGTGTATTAATGTCGAATGCAGGAAAATACATTTGAGTTATACTTTTGAATAATAGCATGAGCAAACAAATCTAGCTGTATTGTGGCCATCACGGTTTACAACTGCATTTTGTGTCACGACAGACTACCACATTATTTGGATCACCACAGAACCAACATTTTCGAAGGTTGAAAACTAAGCACGTTCGTTGAAAATCCTAAAACTGTACTATAACACTCTAAAAATGAAGTGTCAAAACTTGCTGAGTAAATGTGTTGCGTACAAACGTTCAGTACTTGTTTACCCAATTATAGGTTTATTATCAGTGACAATTTTGCCAGTACCCTTCAAAAGGGAAATTTGACCCTTTCATTGTGCAACCGAAAAATTTCAAATTGTAAACAACGTAGTGTAAGAAGGCACATTTGACCTTGCAACGTACAACAAAACAGGCATATGTGTTCTCATATGGGTAAATATTACCCCCTAATGAGTAAACATTGCCCACTGTTGTCTAAAGAACGTTCTCGAAATCGACAGTAACATTCAAGATGGCGGTTAGTGGACTAACGAACGTGCTGCGAGAGTGGGATTGAAAATCACCGATACCTTTATTTAGAAGTAATCATTTACTTTTCAGGATGCACTGATTAATAAAATACGTCATTGAGAAAACCTGGGCAGCATGAAGTAAACCTTCAACATTGGATATTTGTGACAAATAGGTCGATGATTGAATTGCAATGTCGCGATGTGCATGCTGTGTGTATCGTACGTGTACAAAATGTACAAGACATTTGCAACATTCAAACACGGTCATCAGTATCTTGCCCTGCTTGACAGCGCTATTTGTTAGCAGAGCATCCATGTTGGGGGGGGGGGGTTTCAGGTTAGGGGAATGGCTAATAAAATATGCAGAAAGGTTGACAGAGCCCCCACCCCCCCCCCCCCACCACCTGCTCCTGGGGGTCAAAAGAAAGGGTGATTATTTATTGGGTACAATTTTGACGCAACACCATTGGGTAAGAATTCGGACTCAATGTTGGGTAAACGTTTTAAGCAGGAATTGAGTAAAATTTGACGCAACCCCTGTTGCGTAGCGTTTTACCCCGCCAACGACCATGCTCCCTTTTTTGTCTGTTATTGGAATTCAACAGACTAAGATATCCAAATGTTATCTTTTATAGAAATAATGTATGTACCTGCGCATTTAATAAATACGGTCGAGGTTGGGGAGTGCACACAGCCTTTGTACTGTCCTGGTTGTTCGTCGCCGTTCACCGAAGCTCTTGAAGGCTGAAGCCGGTAGAGCCTGCTTTGGCAGCAATATCGGCAGTGCTTCTAGGTTTGCAGTTGCAGGGGAGCACCTTCGTTGGACATCATGCCGGGTAGTGACCTCCTTCCACTCACTTTTCGGCGGAAAAAATTGCACACAGTATGATTTGTTTCCGCCGACGATGTGAAGACTGCAGAGGAATGTACACTTGAACAATGTTTTTATGGTCTTGTTTTTAATTGTTTCAAACCATCGTCGTCGTTTTTTAGGGTCTTCGGGGAGCTTGAAAACTGTAGCTCTGGCGTACACAGTGTGCGTGAATGAAACACATATTGGCACACAACAATGAACACGAACCATTTTATTTGAAAAAAAAATACGCTCTTTGGTCGCGATTTTCTTCTGGGTACCTACACAAGTCATGTACATTGGATATATCGCGCGTTGTTGTCCCCTCTTTTAGCCCACAATGCACGCAATAACAACGTGTGATGTCATTATTTCTTATGTCTTCTGACACCTATGATCAGAAACATATCTTTGTTTTTTTTAAGAGCGTAATAGTTCTTCCATGACGATTGTGAGTATGGTACTTTAATATGAACTTGCATTTAAATTGGCAAATCAATCATCGCACGTTTATCGGTTTTTTTATTCTGCCCATGCAGCGGCTTGGCCATCCACCAATTTGCCTACATATTGTAAAACTGGGACCGCTACTGCTGGACATGGTGTCAATCCACCGATGAATTTGCCTGCTGTTTCAAACTTGCCAATTTCCGACGCCATCACAGCCCCTTGTTTAACAACATTGCGTACTGTATCCCAGCGTCCTGCAGTTTCTTTCGGAGTTACAGTTTCTATTGCGTTTGCCATTCTGTGTTTTGCTGGCACTGTTCTGGATGAATCACCCGCTGCTGTAACCGGTCGTGATGTGGTTCCCACCAACCTTGAATTCGTTACTGGGGCAGATTTGTCCACAGAGGTGGTCACTGCTTGTGTACGTCTTCTGGTTGATTCACCGTCACTGGCTATGGACTTTTGTTTAGCTTGCGTCGCCGAATGCCTTGATTCAGCAGTTTTCAAATCACGCCTTGTTGATGTTGTACATTTATCGCATTGACTCGAATTTGCTAGCAAAGTACGGTGGTGGTGCCTCCTGGATTTTGTTTGCGACTTTGATGCGTCCATGGTCGCAGTAGCAGCAAAGGTTACGTAAGGCGTCGTTGTAACACTTTCCTCTGGAGATGCGGGTTTTACTTTTACTTTAGCAGTCAGTGTTAATGTTTGATTTGCAGCTTCTTTACAGTTGCCATTGTTTGCTTGTGCGGGTTTTATAGTGGTTTCTGCATTCAGCGACAGTGTAAATCCAGTCGATCCAGCACCTGATGTAGGATGTATTGTTGCTTTAGCCGTCACTGCTAGTTTGGGATTCGAGTCAGATCTGGTCTTCGGTCTCAGTTGCACTGTTTCCCTCACACTCTTGGTCGATGTGCTTGTCTCAGTTTCACCTGAGCTCGTTGCACTGGCACTCGTTGTGGAAGACCCTTTTCTAGACCTCTTCCCGTCTCTACTATATTTTTTCTTTGATCTTCCTTTCAACTGCAGCCGTGCTTGAGATGTTTGCAGCACTTCGGTCAAGCCGGTCACTGCAGGTGCAAGCCCAGACTTTATCATAGCTTTTCTGGCTTCTTCGTAGCTGGATCCATCCCGTTTCTGGGCTTTATGATAGGATTTTAGCCCTGAATCTATTGATGATTGTGCGACCTCCTCCAGGTCATTCTTGAGATCCTCCGGTACCAATTCAAGTACCAACCCTCTGTCTACCAGACCATACATCACAGCATTCAGCCATGCCTTTGTCACACCAGATTTCCAAGATGTGTCCTCGTTGCTTTCGCACCCCACAATGTTCGGCTGCAACTTGTTTTTCATGGCCTGTGCCACAGCCTCCATTCCTTTCCTGGCACAGCGTCGTATCTGATCGTTTCTGCTGGTATCCATCATGGTCCTTCCACTTATTAGGCCTATATCGCTTGTTGCAGCTGCGCTGCATGCCTTGCTTGAGGGCGCGCTTCAGTTTCGTGCATTCGCTTGAGGGCGCACTTTCTGCCGCGACCGCGCGGCTGACTCCACCGCTAAAAGTGATTTCAGGGTTCAAAACCAGCATTTTCATACACAAATAGGGGTTCAGAGATACTCGGTTGGGTAAGTGATTATTCCGTAAATTGTTATTTGACCGAGGGATATAGATTTGGGGGCGTAAATGTACTTATTGGGAAAATATTGGGACTTTTTGATGGGCTTTCCGGCATGTTTTGATAGTCTGTTATTATACAAGTTATTGTAGATACATGGACTCATCTGATCGCCGTTATTACCTGGTTTTCATTTGTATATGTGTGTTGTTTCACCCTACTGATAGGCTAGTTTAGGGATGATAATTATGGCAATTACTCCTGATGACCTCATTGTTTATATTCTCCTTATATTTCCCTTTCTAATTAAAGCTCACATTAAAAGGGAGGGATAATCACCGAAGCTGTTCGAGGTATTATCGGGAGGGTGTTTTGCTGTTTGTACAACTGTTCAACTATCTTGGCTGTACAACTGTAACCAGATCATCCAGTGTATCCAGTGTAAGCAGATCATCCAGTAAACTGTACTGCTAATAACTCATCTCCGTGCCCACTGGTGCCCATATACCTGTACACTGAATTGTTTTGTGCTGGAAATAAAAGTTTAAAGTGAGCAACCATACAAATTGGATTGAGTCTACAGAAAATTGGTCCTTCGAGCCGGATACAATCCAGCAATTTATCGACATGTCTGTCAACGGTGAACCCCAAGCTGAAGAACCCCAAGCTGAAGAGTCACGACCTGCTCGTCATCGGCGTTACCCGCTGCACCTAGCCCATGATCACCAGGTGACACTTCCGCCTAGTCTACAGCAGCAATCAGAATTATTTCAGCCCCAGCGACCAGTGGATCCCGGCCGACCTCCCTCCATGCGCAGTGGAATCTCACACAACTCTTCAGCTAGATCGTCCAGGTCGGAGATCGTAAAGCGTCTTGCCGAACAGGAGTCACGCAGGAATCTTGAGGAGCTCCGGAGAAAAGCAGAGGAGGAGAAAGCAAGGGTCCAATTCCAGGCCATGCAGAGGGGAATTCAGATTGACTCGGACTATAGGCAGGCAGAGATTCAAGTAGAGACTGAGAGACTGCAACATGAACTTGATGTTGTTGAACAAGAAGAGCAAAATCAAATGGAGTCAGGTCATAACTTGCCGGGTCAGGATGAGTCAATCAAAAATAGAACAAGTGCATGGGTAAACAATGGGGTAAGTATCTCTGAAGCCACTGTGTTTACGCCGGCTGGTACAGATACCTCAGTGAATCCTTGCACATATATGCCAGTGTCTGCGCCATTGCTGCAGCCCAGCATTGCCACCTCCATGACAAGTTACGTTTCTCACGGGGCGGCGAGCGCGCAAGCAACAAGTTCCTTGCCACATTCCTTTAACCCAAGTCTTCCCGCATTTTTACCCAACACCATGTTAGTTCAGTCTTTGCCCACAGTTCGTTTGTTCAATGGTGTACCAGTTGCACAGTTCCCGTCTACCAGTGGCGCACCAACAACAAAGGGATTGGGTGGTCAGTGCTCAACGCAACGTGGTCCTCCTAGGCAGCAGCCTGCAGGGAACGACAAGGGTCCGGGACCGCCAACCAGTAGAGCAGACGTTTCCAGTGGTGGAGAGCAGAGTGAACCAAGTTCCTCGGGTGATGATGACCCATCAGAGGGTGATAGAGGTAACAAGCATTCATGCTGTCCTAAGGGATCTTCCAAAGCGACGGACAAGCCCCTAACTCCTGTTGCCAATGCCAGTAACAGTCCTGTGACAGCTTTCACAGGCCCATACGGCTGTGGCTTTGGAATTTGGGACAGTCTCCCGAAGTTGGACATCCCTAAGTTTGACAGTGAGCATGATGTTAGGCAGTACGTTACCTTTAGGACATTGTGGGACAGCATCATGAAGGGCCCTATGTGCCACCTACCAGAGGCCACCAAGTTCACCTACCTGCGAAGTCACCTTGGAGGTCGTCCACTTGCTATCGCCGATCGCAACCTCATCTTGGGAGATGGAGCATATGCCGCCACAATGAAGCAGTTTCACAAGGCATATGGAGATCCAGCACGAATAATCCAAGGCCTACTCGATCAGCTAGAGTCTCGTCCTGTCCTGGCTCACAATGATTGGTCTGGACTCCGTGACTTCTCTGATGAGCTAGCTACTGCAGTAGAGACAGCGGAAAAATTCGACTTCCGCGATGAACTTAAGCATCATCGCTACGCCACTGAACTGGTAAAGAAATTACCTGAAAGGCTGCATTCAGAATTCCTTTCCAAAATGTGGAATCAAGACCAAGGTATGAAATACAACGTACACCATCTCAGCCAGTGGTTGACTAAGAAGACCGGTCCTGCTGGTTTGATCCTCCTAGAAAGGGCAAGCAAGTCGAAGTCCACCAGGGAGTCCTCACCGTGGAAGAGTCAAGGGCAGAAGAGGGCTTCTGGAAGCCAACCACATCCATCGAGGTCTTACATGGCTCAAGCTGGTCCTCAGTCGGCAGTAGCTACGCCAACAATCAAGAATAAGAAGGCCAACTGGGAGGCTAAGGCCCAAAGTCCAAGCAAAACATCTGCAATGACTCCTGAGAGGATTACTTGTCTGTACTGCAAAGTAAAAGAGACAGGCCATTACCTGGAGACTTGTGAAAAATTCAAGGGACTGAAACGAGACCAGAAACTCCAGTGGTTGACAACAAACCAGCGCTGCAGAAAATGTGCTAAGAAGCACGAAAAGGAGTGCCTGTATCCAAAAAGGTGTGAAGAATGCCAGGCTGACCATCGCACCAGTCTCCACGAACTCAATGAGCCAACAGTAAAAGAAGCTGTATTGTGCTCAGGAGTTGGGGCCAGTCCTAGAGTTGACTACAACCGTGATGTGCTGATCAAAGTTGTACCACTCACTGTTCATGGACCGGGGGGTAGCATCGACACCTTCGGCGTGTTGGATGAATGCGCCGAAAGGACCATGGTTCTCCAGTCAGTTGTGGAACAGTTGGATATTTCAGGCCACAAAGAGAATCTTTGCATTACCACAGTGATGGGCGACACTAAATGGAAGGGAGAATGTGTCAACTTTCAAGTCTCGGCTCGGGGAGACAGCGAGAAGTATGCTATACAGTGCGCATTCACTGCCCCAGATGTTCAACTGGTCGATTACAGTGTGTCCGCAGAACAGCTACAAGACAAGTGGCCTCACTTAAGAGGGCTAGCCTTGTTTTCTGCCCATAGAGTTCAACCGTCTGTGCTAATCGGTGCAGACCATGTTGAACTCACGCTCTCATCTGAAGCCCGCTCTGGTCCAAAGTCTAGTTCACCTGTGGCGGTGAACACCTTGTTTGGCTGGACTGTTCTTGGTCACCAAGGTCTGCAGATCCCTGGCAAAATCTTGGAAGGTCAAAGGGTTTTGTTCACTTCATGCACCTTACAGCAACCAGACCAGAAGCTGCACCAGATGATGGAGCAATTTATGACAGTTGACAAGTTACCACAAGTAAATGAGAAACAAGCAACCCGCTCAAGGAATGACAAGTTGGCCATAAGCATCTTGGAGGAGAACACCAAGGAAGTTGAGGTTGATGGTGTGAAACGACTAGAGACCCCACTTTTGTGGAAACCTAACCACAAGAGACCTTCCAATCTCCCACAAGCAGTACTGGCATTGGCCCGCTCAAACCAGAGGAAAATTGAACGCAACCCAGATTTGTCTGATTATTGTCGCTCATACATCCGGAAGCTCCAAGACCAGGGACAAGTGAGGAACCTTGGACCGGTGGATGATTTGTCGACGGACCAGCAACAGGGTTGGTACATTCCATGTCATGTTGTGCACAGCAGTGGAAAAAACCGTCTCGTTTTCAATTGCTCGTTTGAGTGTGGTGGACAGAGCCTCAACCATGAATTGCTTGCTGGACCAATTTTAGGTCCATCGCTCTTGGATGTTCTCTTGCGTTTTCGTCAGGGTAAGGTGGCAGTGTTGGGCGATATTACCGCCATGTTCCATCAAGTCAGACTTCTTCCTGAAGAGCGGCGAATGTTCCGATTTCTTGGGAAAGATGACCAGCTTGACAAGTGGGTTGTTTTTGAGTGGATGGTGCTGCCTTTCGGGGCTGCATGCAGTCCCTGCTGTGCAGCATTCGCCCTTCAGAAAGCTGCCAGGGACCGGGTCGAGCAGTATCCGCAGGTTCAGTATACAGTAGAGAAAGAGACGTATGTGGACAACCAGCTGGCCAGCCGAGATAGCGAACAAGAAGCAACAGAACTTGTTCTTGGCACACGCAAATGCCTACAAGAAGTAGGATTTCAGATGGTGAAATACGCAAGCAGTCACCCCAAAACACTTCAAGGTCTTCCTGTGGAGGCATGCTCAACTCGTCAGGTGCATTCATTGTCACTGGGTCTACAAGAAGGCGATCCGGAACCGGCTCTGGGATTATGTTGGGACTGGAAGAGTGATGAGTTGCATCACCCAGCGAAGGTTCCAGACAACCAGGTGCTGACTAAGCGCATCGCTCTCCGGGTCCTTGCCAGTCAGTTCGAACCACTGGGGGATATTGCACCGTTCACTGCAAGAGCCAAGTTGTTGGTTCGTGACCTGTGGTTAGAAAAGTTGGATTGGGATGAGAGGGTGACAGACACCGGCTTGACCCAGAGGTGGGAGGAGTGGTGCACCGAGTTGGAACACATCCCACAGATGCGCCTGCCGCGGTGTTACACACCGCCATCGGTTGACACAGCAACAGCAAAGAGGTCTCTGCATATATTTTGTGATGCGTCAGAGAAGCTGTACGGAGCAGTTGCCTACCTGCGTACAGTTGACAGCCAAGGGGAGGTCCATTTGAGCTTTGTATTGGCCAAATGCCGGGTTGCACCGAAGCGCCTACTATCCATGCCACGTCTTGAGCTGATGGCAGCTCTCCTTGGTGCCCAAATTTGTCAAGTTGTCCTCGAAGCCCTGACAGTTGAGATCCAGTACACTCTGATGTGGAGCGACTCCACCACAGTACTCAGCTGGATTCAGTCAGAGTCATGCCGTTTCAAGGTATTTGTTGGAACCCGCATAGCTGAGATACAAACATTGACTGATGACATTGAGTGGCGCTACGTCCGGAGTGAGGACAATCCTGCTGATGATATAACCCGCGGCTTACCGGTTTGCAAGCTGGGAGAAGGCTCAAGGTGGACTGAGGGCCCAAAGTGGCTTCTGGATCCACAAGAGGAATGGCAGAAAGACAGTGCAAGTGTCTTGGCCCAAACTCGTGTCAACTCATCAGTAGAACAGAATGAAATAAGGAGTGTCTTCTGTGGACTCACAGTTCCTACTTCAGAGGTAGATGTTGATTTCAAAGCCTTTTCCAGTTGGGGAGAGTTGGTTAGTGCGGTTGGTCAGCAGCGTTACACAGATGACCAGTTGCTTGATGGTACGTTAACTCCAGATCAACGCCGTGAGATCGAGATCTTACTGCTACGACAGGCACAGAAGGACACCTTCAAGGAGGAAGTCACTGCACTTTCATCCAATAGGGAGCTTTCTCGAAATAGTCGTCTGCTGGAATTGGCGCCTGAACTTGACCCAGCTGACAAATTGATCAGAGTTGGAGGTCGGCTCAGAAGGGCAGCCAAAAACGACTCAATTTCTATTGAGCCTCATCCAGTCGTACTTGACCCACATCATCCTGTGACAAAACTCCTGATAAAGGACGCTGATGCCTATCTCAGTCATCAAGCTGGAACCGAACAGGTGTTTGCCCATTTGCGACGCCGATTTTGGATCCTTAGGGGACGCAGTGTGGTCAAGGGAATCTTGCATGCTTGTCCCGGATGCCGTCGCTGGCGAGGAACACCCAAGGTCCCACGTATGGGTGATCTTCCAGAGTGCAAGTTGCGCTTGGGAAAACCACCTTTCTACTCGACAGGAATGGACTGTTTTGGGCCCATGACAGTTAAAATTGGGCGAAGACAGGAAAAAGGTGAGGGTTGCTTTTTAAGTGCATGACCACTCGTGCTGTGCATCTTGACCTTCTCGAAAGCCTTGATGCAGATCACTTCCTGATGGCCTACAGGCGCTTTGCCTCCCGCAGAGGAGTTCCGTTTGAACTTCTAAGTGACTGTGGAACCAACTTCAAGGGGGCCAATACAGAAGTCGAGCAGACCTTGAAGGCGATGGAACCAGATATTGTCCAGCGACTTGCCAAGTATCAAGTCAAGTTCAAATTCAATCCCCCCAACGCACCCCATTTTGGGGGTACCTGGGAGCGGGAGGTCAGGTCAGCCAAAGGGGCACTGAAGGCTGTACTTGGAGATAGGACAGTAACAGATGCTGTGTTACGCACCGTGCTAGTGGAGGTCGAAGGCATCCTAAATTCAAAACCTCTTGGATACGCTTCATCTGAGATAGCCGACGTGGATCCGGTTACTCCAAATATGCTCCTGATGGGAAGACGGGATCCAGCGCTACCAATGGTAGTCTATGACGAGAGCGAACTGAGGGGTCGTAGGAGTTGGCGGCACAGCCAAGTGCTAGCCGATCAATTTTGGCGTCACTTCATTAGGTCCTATCTTCCTAACCTTCAAACCCGCCAGAAGTGGCAAAGGGAAGAGGAGAACCTGTCGGAGGGAAATGTTGTTATGATAGCAGATCCTCAGCTATCAAGGTCGCAGTGGCCGGTGGGTACTGTTACTCAAGTCTTTCCCAGTGACGACAAGCGAGTAAGGGTGGTCAACGTTCAAGTGAACAACAGAGTCTACAAGCGTCCTGTTGCCCGGCTCATAAAACTAGCCAAGTATGACGAAGGTGATACTCCCGGTTTGACCAAGGTTTTACTCACCCAGATTCCCATTCCCTTTTAGGCTCTGTGGCATTAGGAACTGAGTGCGTGCATAAGAGTAGCAAACCTGTTGTTTCGTGTTAACTGCATTTTCCAGTGTTTGAAGTTAAACTAAAAGTTTTGAAGTTTTTGTAATTACAATACCAGTTTGCAAATTTCTTGTTGAAATTTGGGGGCGGCCATGTTGCAGCTGCGCTGCATGCCTTGCTTGAGGGCGCGCTTCAGTTTCGTGCATTCGCTTGAGGGCGCACTTTCTGCCGCGACCGCGCGGCTGACTCCACCGCTAAAAGTGATTTCAGGGTTCAAAACCAGCATTTTCATACACAAATAGGGGTTCAGAGATACTCGGTTGGGTAAGTGATTATTCCGTAAATTGTTATTTGACCGAGGGATATAGATTTGGGGGCGTAAATGTACTTATTGGGAAAATATTGGGACTTTTTGATGGGCTTTCCGGCATGTTTTGATAGTCTGTTATTATACAAGTTATTGTAGATACATGGACTCATCTGATCGCCGTTATTACCTGGTTTTCATTTGTATATGTGTGTTGTTTCACCCTACTGATAGGCTAGTTTAGGGATGATAATTATGGCAATTACTCCTGATGACCTCATTGTTTATATTCTCCTTATATTTCCCTTTCTAATTAAAGCTCACATTAAAAGGGAGGGATAATCACCGAAGCTGTTCGAGGTGTTATCGGGAGGGTGTTTTGCTGTTTGTACAACTGTCTTGGCTGTACAACTGTAACCAGATCATCCAGTGTATCCAGTGTAAGCAGATCATCCAGTAAACTATACTGCTAATAACTCATCTCCGTGCCCACTGGTGCCCATATACCTGTACACTGAATTGTTTTGTGCTGGAAATAAAAGATTAAAGTGAGCAACCATACAAATTGGATTGAGTCTACATCGCTCGATGTTCCTGAGAATTCCTTCTCAAAGGAAGTGTCACGTCTAGCCTTCATTCTGTGTAGGACAAACCGAAAACGGGATTTGGGTCTTTTCAGAGAGGGTATGCAGATTTATGAGTTTTTTTTTAAAACAGATCAGGAATCCGCAGCTGGATGTGGCATCCGTGACATCATTTTAAATCCTGGGACAAAGCTTTGCCCGAAATTAACAATACCCAGGCATGGACTAAGTGTTTCGTAGGCCCTAGGCACCAGTGTTACGTAGGCCCTACTCCGCCTTATAGTCAGGGATGTTAGGGCGTTATATGGGCTGTTTGGTTCAGATTCTTCCAAAAGCACCAAACTCGGCACATACGTCGTCCATACTATACTATTTTGATTTTTGACGGGCGCCAAGAAGGGCGCTTCACGGGGCCTCCATATTGGCAAAGTCCAATATGGCCGCCATCCGGGTCAGAGGTCAATCGAACTAAACGAGCTAGAATCATAAATAATACCACTTTTCAGGTATTTTGGGGGTCGAGCCATCTGAAACTGATGTTATTTTAACGATTTGAGGCAAGACAGACGCCTCAAGGGACCGCCATATTGGCAAAATCCAAAATGGCCGCCACATACCGCAGTTAAAAAAACTAAAGTTACAATCAGCGCTGCAGTCAGTGTGAGCCAACTTGGCTGAGGTGACGGCCAGATGGACTCACTGAAGAATACACAGCGGGGAGCTCTTGGAAGTTCGCCGACTTTGTCATCGATGTCTTTCAACTCTTTATTAATCACATTATGTTTCTTTTATTTCATAAACTCAGGTGCTGTATATAATAGACATTAGATTTGCTATTCTTTTTTTTACTGACAAATCGACCATTTGCAAATCGGTATACCTACACAGAAAGCACTGTAGAACGAAATGGGGGTGTTTAGAAACGAAAGCACTTAATTCCGCGTTGGCGTTATAAATGAAAACACTTACGTCCGGTTTTTTTTTTTTTGGGGGGGGGGGGGCTTTACTGGTACCCGGGTACCCAACCTTGACCTGGAAAGGGTACCCGGTTCCAGTCAAAACCGTAAACACACAGGCCTATTTTGTTCACAAGATTACTGGCTTTGTAGACAAACGTTCGGCTTTCTCAGGTCGAGTTATGTGAGCACAAAATGAAAGCTCTTTTTCAGAGCGTTCGTTGCACGTGCCCAAAATGGAATAGGCCTGAAGTATTTTTTCGTACAAACAAAACATGACAATTTGTCAGGGAAACATCCATTGCTGTATCATCATTAATTTATACCCTCCTTGCACTTCGGGAAGTGAATTTTTCCAAGGAAAATTGTTTTATTTTAACGGACAAAACCAATTTTGCAACTGTCGTCTGTTGCTCGCTCTCTGAGCCCCACGGCCGTTTTCTGTACTGTGTCAACATCAATGTCGGTGGCACTGTGTGCTGGTCCATCTTCCTTTGCCCCCCCCCCCCCAACCCAGAGGGCTGTGCATCCCCTTTCCGTGTTCCCCCACTCAGAACTTGGGGAAGGTTGTTACAACTGATAATGTAGTAACCTACCAATAATGTCACACAAATTGACCGATATTACTGTATCAATAGAGGGCCATTCAGAATTTTCAGTTTTTTAAAATTTCGATCTTTTTTCCAAATTGTGGGTGGGTGGGTCAAGCTAAATAATTGAAAATCGAAATTCACTTTCCATGGAAAAAGGATACAAAAAACAAAGAAAGATAGATCTTTTGACTTGCCTGAACAACGCGCAAGCGTTCCGATATCGCGATGCGTGTTTCTTTTCCAACTTGGTCCCCTGTATGTACTGTACATGTACGTCATATAGACCCACTGTGGCATGAGAGGGAGGTGGTTTTTCAGTAGACTTGGATGCCGGGCGTATCTAGTGGTTAGGCCGTGCAGAGGCAGCAGGGTACCAGGTGTACTAGATCGGCTCTATAACACGCCGCGGGTGTCGATTACCAATCGCTATAAAAACTGGACTATTCAACCACTGGACTCCAAGACTATGAGGACCGCAGCCTGTGATGTGATGACTGCCCAAACCTGATGTTTTTGTTTGGCCCGTACCCCCGTCCTGCAAACAGAGCAGGGGGTACGAGGGAATGTTTTTCTCAGATACCTCACGTGACAGGCACAACCTCGTATGTCACATGTCATCCACCTCATCCAGAAATAACCCCCTAAATGTGGCCAATTTACTGGACTGTCTCTGTAAATACAGGCGACACTGCCACCATATACAAAACATGTGGCGTGACTTTGTCAAATTTTGATTGTCACATTTAGGCTTAGTTTGTAGTTCATTTTTGCTTTAGAAGCATACTCACCCCCTTTATAGGCTAATTAAAAAGTGCTGCCTTTTTCAGATTCTATTTTTCGTAAAATTTCATGTGGAAATTTTGATACGCAAACGTGTGCAAACGAATCTGGAAATTTTACGAAAAATAGACACCTGAAAAAACTTAAGGCAGCACTTTCAGATTAGCCTATAAAGAGGGTGAGTATGCTTCTAAAGCAAAAATTAACTACAAACTAAGCGTAAATGTGAAAATCAAAATTTGACAAAGTTCGACATATTTTTGTACATGGTGGCAGTGTAACCTTTATTTACAGAGGCAGTCCAGTAAATTGGCCACATTTATGGGACTAATCCAGAAAATGACAAAACCACGGTCATCTTTGTGGCTTCCAAGACTGAAACCTGTCTTTCCAAACAACATATCAGCTGGTAATACACAAGAAAACTGAAGGTCATCAATGCAAAAGAGGAAGACCGACAACTTAATTCACGCCGTCACTGAACTATACACACATGTACATGGGTACACATGTACATGTACATGGGTATACATGTACATGTTCAAGTATATGTACACACTGTACATGCAAGTGCATGTACATGTACATGTTCAGTTTTTATTAATCGAAATTAGGGTTGTGTGGGTGGGTCAAAATAATTTGGAAAAAAAGTCGAAATTTTAAAACATTGAAAATCCTGAATGGCCCCTAAACCGATAATGTAACAGAAATTGACCGATAGTGTAGTAAATGTTACCACACTATCGGTCAATATTTGTTACAATATTTGTTAAGACCGATAATGTCACAGCAATCGACTCGTAGTGTAGTAACATTTACTACACTATTGGTCAATGTCTGTTACATTATCGGTTAGTGATACAGTATCGGTAAATTTGTGTGACATTATCGGTTGGTAATAAATTATCCGTTGGTTACTACATTATCAGTTGTAACAAAGGTGAACAATGATGATTTGATTTTTCAAATTGCAAGGAGTTGACGAAATTGGACCCAATTTCGTCAACATTCACTTGTAAAAAGCACATACAATATTGTGATCAGAAAACGAGGCGTACCTGAAATTGCTTCACGGGGTTGCAATCGCTGGCTCTCTATGTATGGACCACCATTGACTTCAGTAAGCAATATGTCTGTCACATGTGGTGCATGCAGGTCGGTACTTGACAAGCTCACTTCTAACGACAAAATTGAGTTTCGATTTAAAACGCACGCACACATACCGCTGAACCACATGCATTGCTACGTTGGTTTAAGGATAACCGCAGCAGGGTTGGTGAAACACGGGCTGGGGTTAACCTTTGCAGTCAATAAGGCCTACTATCGGTAGGAACGTGTGACGTATTGTGAAACTGTGTACTGCCTCAGGCTAATTACATATCCTAACACTGGAAAACACTCTCGCCTAGCTCGTTATATGCATAACTCGAAGCTAGGGCATATAATTAGTGACCAGGGACGTAGCTGAAAATGTCCCGTTAAATAGGCGTAACATTCATGGGTTCGGCTTCATAGACACCAACTGTCAGGTTAACTACAAAAAGTACATACACACTGCATGCACCACTTTCATGTGGTGTCCATTTTCCCCCAGAAATTGGCACAACCAATTTTGGTTTTGAAATATCCGAAACATATTGTCGCCAGTAAATAGGCTCAATTCATGTCACAATATTCTATCCTTTCGCGGAAATGGGTATGGTCACGTCAAGCTTCCGTAGTTTACTCGAAAAAGGTAATATACATGAAAATGAGGTTAATATTTTAACATGTGAGGTTTTAACATTCTTCTTTGGATTGTTATTGTCTTTTTTTTTTTGATTATATGCCTTTAAACTTTACCATTCAGTCAATCTACAAAAAAAAGATTTTTTTTTAATGTAAATAATCAAGGGTGATGGACGGAAGGCGGTCGGGGGGGGGGGCTGGTTAGTCATCCCAACCACCCATCCATGCTAACTAAATATTCCAGACTGGTTTTTTTTTTGGGGGGGGGGTTGTAACTCTCAAAAATATATAAAAATATAAATTTTACAAAAAAAATGATGAATAATAAAACAAAACAATGAAATAAAAATACCCCCCCCAATTTTTACCACATTCATGAGGCAATAATAATGTTTTTCAAACATTGTGCAAAATGAAAATTTGTCCAAATATAGTGTTTTCATCTTGTGAAAGACCATCTTTAGACAGAAGCGCATCAAAGACATCTGGAAATTCCCAGGCTATAAAATGAATCGCATGTCTGCCTGTATTGACAAAGGCTAAATGTTTGCACACTGACAGAAACGAGCTCAGCTCATCAGCGTAGATCCATGTTGAAGGTGATCCATGCTTTTGCAATCAATGGTGAAATTTTATATGTGAGTATTTGGAGAGTGACAGAAACCAAAAACAAAATACACATGAATTTAGGTACTGACACCGAATTTTGGTCGTTTGTCATTTTCTCCAGATGTCAAGCATAATAATTGAGACCCATGGTTTCTGAGGTTAAAAGGCATTTTATTGCCTCAAAGAAACAATTAGTTTGAAAACACATTTAACTCCGAACTGGACATGAATCTTATATATTGCCCAATTGAGGGCCATTTCCTGGAAACATTGTGGCCAATGTTAACTGATGTTGCGTAAACGGAATGAGGGAGAATCTTAAATCCATACTGGTAAAAAAAAGTTAATGATATTACTAGTAATCTGATGCGAACACGTTACGATACAGACACAATGCATTATATCTTACTAGTGCTTGCATTCGATTAGAAATGTGGGTTTTCCCACAATGAGTAATCATAGTAATGAGCTCCATGGTATTTGGTATCCATAGTGACGACCTGTTGGAGCGCACCAGGAATTGGTATTGTTATTCTTAAAGGGAAAATACAACATATGCAAACATCAAAAAATAAAACTACCAAATCATTTTGAAATACCTTGCTGGACTGATAGTGAATGACAGTGTAAAGCATCCTGTAAAATCATGGCACCTGGTATACAGTCATTTTCAAGAAAAGTGGTATTTTTGTATCAATTTCCAACGCTGGTCGGCCGACCAGCGTTGGAAAAAAACTGGCTTTTTTCAAATACTGGCCCAAATTGACCATCGCACTTGTTTGCAATCGATTACACACCTATGAATGGGTACAAGCCAGCTAGACTGGTTCCCTGACCTTACAATTCCCAAATGTATGTCAACTGCTCTGTTTCTTCTTATATGGAGTCAGGGAGCCAGACTAAAGGAACAGGACTGTTAGTGAATGACAGTGTAAAGCATCCTGTAAAATCATGGCACCTGGTATACTGTCATTTTCAAGAAAAGTGGTATTTTTGTATCAATTTCCAACGCTGGTCAGCTGACCAGCGTTGGAAAAAAACTGGCTTTTTTTGAAATACTGGCCCAAATTGACCATCGCACTTGTTTCCAATTGATTACACACCTATGAATGGGTACAAGCCAGCTAGACTGGTTCCCTGACCTTACAATTCCCCAATGTATGTCAACTGCTCTGTTTCTTCTTATATGGAGTCAGGGAGCCAGACTACAGGAAAGTGATTTTTTTCGTGGTTTTTATAGCATTTTCGAACCCAAAACCTCGAAAAAGTCAGTGTAACTATATTTGCTATATATTTCAAACTCCCCAATTCCATCCATTTCTGAAAATTACAGCTAAAGCAAATGACGTATTTTCCCTTATAAATGTAAAGTGAATATAGTACAGACAGACGCGAGAGGCTATTTCGAGAAGGACTTCGAGGGTTGCAGATTTATGAGGTTATTTTAAAAAAGATTATGAATCCGCAGCTGAATGTGGCATTCGTGACAACATTTTTAATCCTGAGACAAGACTTTGCCCGAAAATTAACAATACCCTTGCCCGGACTAAGTGTTTCGTAGGCCCTAGGCACCAGTGTTCCGTAGGCCCTACTCCGCCTTAGGCAGCGGCACCGGCACCAAATTCAGAATACAAAGCACTATACAAATCAAGCCACGACAAACTGTTATAGGTCCCTGCGCTAAAAGCCGGTTGGCACTTAGGGCGTCAATCGCTTCTCAAAAGTGGGTGGGGGTGGCACATACATTGGTATCCTGATCAGAAAAAAAAGATTCTAGACACTCTGTGGTGCGATCTAAGGCTATTTTAGACTAACTGGCAAGGTTTTAGCAAAAGATCACCATTTAAACATCATTTTCGGGTCTGGGGTCGTTCAATAAGGCGTACGAGACTTGTATGCCTATACACACTTTACAGCGTCAATTGGTGATTTGGAAAATTCCGAGAAAGACCCTAAATCGTTTTAAAACAAATTCTCTGCGCGTGGATGCGTGTGTTTCATGGCACAATGCGGTATTTTCGTTGGCCCCCAAATTTTTGTAGGCCCTAGGGCCAGTTTCAACTGTGCCTAATGGTTAATCAAGGCCCAACACCAAGTTTCAATGGTAATTTAGTCGTGCGCAAGTTTCATAAGTTTGATACAGCTTTTGTTTGTAAGGTACCTATCACTTCACCAAATTTCCGAAAAGCAGACTACATGTACTGTAAAAATGCATATAATACATGATCACTTAGTTTAATCTGACGTTGGAAGGCAACATTTGACCTGTACAAATAAAACGTTACCTGTGCACCAGCAAAAAAAAAAACTGTACCGGACAAAAGCAATCGTCGATATAGAAAAATGGGTTGTAAAACTAATGTGAACACATGTTTATTTATTTATTTCTCATAAGCAAGGAAAGTTCAATTAAGCCGTGGTGAAACTTTTTGATCCTCAGATGATCAAAAAGTTTCACACGGCCTACTTGAACTTTCCTTGCTTATACAAAAGTCTCACTCCCCTAAAAACACAACACAGACACACAATAAACCAACACAGATATTCAAAAAAACTGAATAGTTGGATAAAACATTAACACCATTTAAAATGTGCTATAATGATTGCAGGTCAAATTCAGACTGGGGCGTGGGGGCGTCGTCCCCCCCCCCCCACTAAAAATTTGGCAAACGAAAAAAACAATCCCAAAACCAAGATAAGCGGATTTAACATGAATTGCCTTTTTAAATATATTATTACATTAAATTAAATATATATATTTTTGGCGAAAACCATGTTTTTATTCGCAATTGGCTGTTATTTTAACGTCCCAGTAAACTGCGTAACTGCGTAAACTGATTAAAGGCTATCAGCTCCGGTCCAAAAAATTCAATTGATCAGAAAGAGCAATGTTCATATCCATTTTTTTGGCAAGTTTTACACATTTAGCATTGGAAACTGTATGATAGCTAAGACGTTTAAGCGGTGGCAGTTTGTTGGGTGTTATCACTTTTATTTTATTTTCAAAATGGCTGCCAATATGCTTGAACAGGACTAATTTTATGTGGTAACAAGCATATTTGGGCTGCTATTTCAAAAAAAAAAGTGATAGCACCAAAAGCTGCAACCGCCGCAATGCTATCACATATTTTCCAAATACAGGGGTGCATACCTTGCCATAAATCAAAATGACCATTACACCCATACCAACCAAATACCCAGGCTGATTGCCTAATAGGGGAAACTCTTAATTCTGTAAAAAAAAAAAATGCTGATGATATTACTAGCAACTTAATGCAAACCCATTACGATACAAACACAACGCATTATATCATCCTAGTGCTTGCATTCAATTTTAAATGGGTTTTTCCTACAATGAGTAACAATACTAATGAGCTCCTTGGTGTTTGGTATCCATAGTGACAACCTGTTGGAGCGTAACAGGAATTGGCATTGTCGGCTGGAAATGGATATCAATTTTACCAACGTGCATAAAATATAGGCAGACGCGAGCACTGCTTATATATAACAGGTCAATTCAATTTTATTCAATTCAATTCAATATGCTAATTAATCACAATTAAACAGTCGTCAGAAGCGAAATTCGTTTTCCTAATGTGAACTTGTACAGTGTGTATCAACGAAAAATGGAAAACAAAATATAACGGAATGCCAGACGGAGAATGTGTAACTAACATAGACAATATAGGGATGGTTTGAAAGATACGCCATTTCACTTTAAAATGAGACATCCAACGTCCAAATCTGATACTCTTTGACAGAGTACTTTTCCAAGAGAGGTCAAATTGAACATGGGCCCAAGTTTTCAATTGTAGGCATTGGGACAAATGTAGCCTAATTGCCTATGTGTAGATATTTGCCTGGCGAATAAACACAATTCTAAACACTTTCGTTTTTAAAACGATTTGAGTTATTTCGTTTCGTAAAACCTTCCATAAATTATGTACTTATATCTTTGCCAGTAACAACGGAGGTGACGTCATTGTATAGCGACATTACATTGTATATTCTGACCAATTATTATAAGACAGCACACCATAACCAGCTCTGTGCACCAACAACAACGAATAGCAATAATCAGTCAGATAGTACAGTGAGCGTTGGAGCCTGTGCACGGTACACACACTAAACTACTTCTTGGAAGGATACTTTTTCATTTTGATCTTCTCTTGAAAGGTATTTAAAAAGATAAACAAATACCTCGTCCATTGCTATCACGTCAGTGTTATATTTTAGCCGATGGCATTCACTGAACAAAATGAGAGAATGAAAATCGTTTTGATCTATCTGTAGCCGGAGAGAAACCTGTTGGAGTAGGAGCCATTCTTGTAGGAGGATCAAAACCTTCACATCTCCAGCACCACATCCTGGGACTAGCGCAGCGATATTGCCTTGAATACATCAAGGTTATACAGGTAAGGGTCATTCAAAATGAAAATAGCATAGGTAAATGGACCAGTACAACTGAGTTACACAAAATAATTACAAAAGCGCATGCATATTCGACATCCCCCCCCCCCCCCGCTGGGGTGGTGACAGCCTGATTGTCCGAAGGTTCGTTTGTCCGAAGGGTCGTTAATAGTCCAATGGTTCAGGTTCGATAGTCAGAGGGGCCCATTAGTTCGAAAATAGAATAAGGTTAAAATATCCGATGGCTCAATAGTCCAAACCAAGTCGACATTAAGTTCGATAGTCTGTATTTACAGTATGGAACATAATTGGTTATTGGGACTAGCGAACCTTGTGTGTTTTGAAATAATTTACTTTCGGACTTTTGAAAGTTGTTTTCGTTTCGGATTTCTGAATTTGTGGACAAGCTGCGTCGGAACGCTTTTCAAACTGGAGGGGGATCACCAAAATGGGGCTCAGAAAAAAAAGGCACGTTCCGGCCGAGTGAAAGAGGAGAAACTGTGAAATTATTTTCGGTAATTTTGCTAGGAATACATGTTTCCCTTAACAAAATTAACGAACAACATTAATAATAGGCTACCCTTTGAAAATGTTTGTGTATTTGTTTTGTAAAACCTTAATTTGCTTACTCAAAACATTACAGTGCAGGCCTATTCCTCATTAAATAGTCTCAACATAACCATACCGTTCTAAAATAAGGTAAATGTTCTTTTTTACTGAAGATAACTCTTCGGCTTCCTGCACACCCCCGGCAGAAACCTCTCTGGGTCCGCCCTTGAATTTTACTAGTTAGGCCTATGCAAAGGGCCAATTTTTTAAATTTTTAGAGAAGCACTGTTGCTTTTGATGGCAAGTTCAATAAAGATTGTATTCGCGTACAGGCCAGTTTTCCATGTTGAGAGGGGCTCACTTTCAACGTGCGAGCAGGGCACTAATTGTGCTTTCGAGGGGCAGTTTTCCATCTCGAGAAGTTATCACGAGAGGAGCACTATTTTTTTGTTTTATTGTTTATTTCCTATCTCGAGGGGGGGGGGGCACAATTGTATTATTGCAAGAGGGGTCATTCGTGTTTTCGAGGAATAGTTTTTCATCTCGAGAAGGTTTACAATCTTGTTAATGCGCGAGGGGTACTTTTAAAGGCACCTTTTTTGAAGGCACCTTTGCATTACAAGTGAGGAGACAATTTGTAAGCGGGTTCCGCCGCCCATGCTGCGGACTCACTAACTGTATTCTAACTAAATTCGGACTACCAGTCCTTCGGATAAATTAACCTTCGGAATATCGAACCTTGGGACCAACGAACCGTCGGACTATCGCATTAAATGCTTGGATTTAACAAAAACTATATCATTTTCGGACTAATGAATCCCAAGTTATGGGATATTTCGTCAACGCTTTCATGAAGAGCCACACATGTGGATTGTGGAGAATAAAACATTTTCGAGATAATCGTAAAAGAAGTTAATCTTATTGTAAAACTGCAAACAAATACTACTTTGCAAAACCTTTTTGCAATAAGAAAATATTAGCATGAAAGATGAAGTAAAAACTAGTAAAGATGTGTGTCCCTTCGTGAAAACGAAAACCCACGTTTCCTACATTTTGCCCCTTTTTGTTCAACGTGTTTCCCATACTAGGGACCGAGCGCGCATGTTACGCTCGCGCAACTGATGATGTACACAAGTTGTGTGGCTCTTCGTAAAAACGAACATTTTACTTGACCTACCTGTACACCTTTCCGTCCAATACGTTTTGTACGCGTTCAAGGGACACCTATGTTCGTGTCTCTTCGTGAAAACGCAAAATGCACTAATTGAGATGCCTGCCCCCTGCATTTTAATGTAATTCAATGTTTACAGAATCATGTCATAATGATTAAGTACAATGTTCTACAGCGAAATAGTGGAAAAACCCGAAATCGGAAAAAAGAAACCATTTAGAACTGTGTTATTCTTTGTGAAAACGGTGACGATTTGTGCGTCCGGATTATCGGTCAATCGGACAGACCCCGCTGGGGCATGTAGTGTAACGGTAACGTACATGTATGCGTGGCCATAGTAGGGTAAAATTTTCTGCCAATGACGATTCAGCACAGTCTTGCAATCAAGGCTGAATGTTCCGGGTTGTTTTTCCATCCTCCATCCAGTACGACCTGAGAACGTTTTGGATAACCTTTTGTTTGGTTAATTTTGGGATAAATGTAAAAATGGGATAAATGTAAACGGCTCAAGTGCGTGTCCAAAAGTTTTGTTTAAGGGCTATTGCCGAGGTCTTCGGTCTTTGCAACGATATGGGAACATGCTTCCAAGATGGACCGTGTACCGCAATAGTGAAAACTGAAATAACGATGTTTTCGTTAGTATACGACGTGCATGTCACAATGTTGTACGGATGTTACAGTACATAATTGGGTATACATAAATACGGTGACGAGACATGGGGAGCGACTGGGAAGAAGTCTGGTTTGTTGATTGACAGGTCTGCACATGACGTAATTGTTTTGTCTTACCTTCATCCCAAAATAACGGGTTGCCCGCAATGTACTGTGGGGCGTATGTTAATTCACTGTTTTCAGAGTAGAGTTCGTGTAGAACGAGAGAAGGTGTAGACTGAGAGCAAGTCTACACAGCGGTGACCAATCTGATGTTGTGTACGCTGTCGCCGGGCGGGACTTCTACCAAGCCTTGCCGTCGCGCCCAAGGTATAAAGGGCTGTGCGTGGAGAAAAATAGTCTCTTTGGTTCGTGTTTTTGGAGAAAGTTTAGAGCAAAGTTTCAAGACATTACGAGTTATTTAAATGCCGATATATGTTATTAGATTCGCTTGAGGTGCACGGGATCAAGTCAAGTCAGAAGCCCTTGGTCTAGAGACATGGACTGAAGTGAGTAATTCTTTATTTCGGAGTGGTATTTCAGTCCGAGGCCGTGATCAGTTGCGGTTTTGGTGTTTCGTTTACCCATAGTCTTGAGAGTCTTGGAGGAAATAGACCGTTCTCCGCTCTCGGTAGCGCGTTTTTAGCAGATTGGTCGCCGCAGTTTCCCCGTTGCCCCGGCCATAGTGCCCGCTGATAGAGAACAGCGTGGAAAGGGGACTATTTCATAGACATATTTTGAGACTTGTAAAGCAGTGCACATGTGGTATCCAGGTGCGTTCGCCACAGACGGTTCCCGTGGCTTCAGGCTCGAAGCGACTCTTAGGAACAATTCACTACCTTACGTATGCGGCTCGGAAAGTTGCTTGTCAAATGAATGTTTTGCGCGGTTGCTTCATCTGGTACATTATGACAAATGTGCGTATCACCGTCAAAAAAAAAACAAAAAAAAAACAACACATTAAACAACGTCTACACAGAATGCTCATAATTATAATCAGCTAGTTTTTACAGTTTCTAAAGGTCACCATTTATACTCTTCCCCAAGAAAGAAAAAGGAAAGATATTTCTTTCAAATGGGCACACGCATGTATGCAAACATACCGTTCAGTGACGCACGGTTTGCCAGAGTTCGCGACGCCATTTTTCCTGACGCAATATTGGCAAATATTCGAAACTGGGCCATCGTATACGCGATGGGAACGCTTCGCTGGAACGCACAATAGAACGCGTGTGCCTGACCGTTCCCCTGGACCGTTCTCGCAAAGAGAGATTGCCGTTCTAACGGAACGGTTCCTTGTTCCCAATGGAACGCCGGAGCGTTCCAGTTCGGGAACACGCCGTTCCAATGAGATCGTTCCGAGCGTTCCAACTCTTGAAACGCTCCCTAAGCATAAATGGCAATAAGGTATTTTGTCTTAACCTATTTTCTAGGCTTAAAACTAATTTTGAGTAATCTCATAATTGAAACAAGTCAGTTGAATTATTTGTTATATACAAAAACATGTTTAAGCATATTGAAGATAACAATAACTTTAGTTCTTTAAAAATTGTAAGCATTACATTTGACATAATAAGCATGTTGAACTACCCATGAGATGGATTTGCGTCAGGGTAATGTTATCAAATTTGTAATGCGTTATTGGGATCAATCATCTGTTATCAACGCAAACAAATTCTGTGTCTGTATACGTGTTTTCGAAGTCGTTGCAAAATGACAATGAAAACTAGTAAGACACTTATAATATAACCTAATTCTTCCAAAATATAATAAACACTTCAAAGAATTGAAAGCGATCATGGCGGTTCCCTTGAATTCCAAATGTTGTCAGTTTGTGTGAATTTATGCTACTGTTCCCTCGAATTGTATAGTATAGATTAGAAAAAAATATTTGAGATCATTTCACAGATTACTTGCCTATTATCATCACTACATAACGTTAGGAAAAACCGACAATGAAATGTACAAAATACCGGTGTCGCATGAAAATCCGACTCCTATGAAAATCGGACCCCTATTTCCCTATTATTGGTGATCCCTCGCACGTGATAGGTCACTCTCACGAAACGATCCCCAAAATAGCATAGTATCGCACTCACGCGTGCGCAGTACTACCAATGAGTCCACATTTCATGGAGTCGGATATTCACGCTACACCGGTGATAAGCACAAAGGAGATTTTATACATTATTACTAAGACATCTTGGAGGGCTGATTTACTGTTGAATTTATCTGTCAACAATTCAGCTCTGAACTGAAGGGGAATCTTATATCTTGCTAAATCAAATTTATATCCACGTGGGGGTCATTTTCTGGATACATGAATAACACTGTTAATTGCCTTAATCACGTGAACTGATTGAGGGACAATCCTAAATTCATACTGGAAAAGAAAGATGATGATATCACTAGACATTTAACGCGAACATACATGTATTACGATACACACACAACACACTAGATCATCCTTTTGCTTGCATTCGATCGATCGGCAATGTGTTTTCCCCCACAATGAGTAATAATACTAATAAGCTCTATGCTGGTGTTTGGTTTCCATAGTGACAATCTGTTCATGGAGCAGACGCGAGCACTGTGTATATGTAACAGGTTGGCAACGATCTAAAAAATAAATAAATTTAATGAAAACGCTTGGTGATCAGGCCGAAACTATTTAATGGGACATTGCCCAGTTAAGAATATGTTTTTTTTAAGGTCAGAACATAAGGGAATCATGAAATTCAGCATTTCTAGTCAAATCATTCGTTTTAATTGGGGGATTTTTTTTTCCGTATAACAAATTTCAGTACATTATGTGCAAAAGTAAACGTTGGTTCCGCTTTGCTGACGTCAGCAGTTAAAACATGCAAACTAAATACTGATTTAGTTCAAAGAGGATACACGCTCGTCGTGAGTTGAACGTCGCTGGAAATATGGAAATTATAATGAATGTGTATGTATTAACATCATCTTTAACTTTCGGTATGATGAGGTCACAGCATTTTTTGTGAATTGCAAGGTGAAACTGGCCGGTGGTCCTGGCTAAGCACCCGCACCCTTTCGTCCTACTTTAATTTTAATCATTTGGATATATAAAAAAAACAATCCCTAATAATTCTGGGAGAGATCATGGATCAATGCGAATATCAGCCCTTCTCTGCCTGCACACCAAAGTACGAGTATCGTGTGCATAGAATTGTGCTTGGAAACCAACATTTTAGTTTCAAATGAGCACAATTTGTATTTTCTTTACATTCTAATGTCACAATGCAAATTTTCTGCTACCGCTGGGCTAGGTGTTATTAGTTTATTTCATGTTAACAAAAGGAGTGATTTTGGGGGTGAATTAGTCTTCGTTTATCTCAAAGTTTTAATCACCGTATTCACCGTGTGTCACATTTTGATTTATTGCAATACGACTGTTTCATGTCGGGTGCAATTTGGAGGCCTAGTTCATTACACACCCGCGTTCGGGGAACCTAGTTAAAATATTAGAACCAAGAATATTGGGAACCTGATTAAAATAATAGAACCAAGAATATTAGGAACCTAGAAATCTTAGGAACCGGGGCACTTTAGAAATACAAACTTTGTGATAATAATTTATCATTGGCATTTGATTTAGATTCAGATCCAGATCTATTGTAATTGATTTTGTAAACGAGTAATCTGTAACAAGTTC
Organism: Patiria pectinifera; assembly: GCA_029964075.1. Lineage (NCBI taxonomy): Eukaryota > Metazoa > Echinodermata > Asteroidea > Valvatida > Asterinidae > Patiria > Patiria pectinifera. Next base: position 20,667,310 of record CM057150.1, on the reverse strand, counting down.
ATGAGACCAAACATAATTTGACTCCTCCTAGTGTTTTGATTTTGTCTGTTTGTCTTGGTTGTCCTTGGCGTCCTTAAATATAATCATTTGAGCGGACCTCCTTAATGGCGTACCGCTACATAGCTAAATAGGAAGTGTATTAAAGTTAATGATACTGTATGATTAACAGACTCCAATAAAAGTTGCATTGATAATACCTTCAAATTTGTTATCTTGATCCCATTTAGTTCATGTTTTAGTTAGAAAATAAGACGAAGATTATCGTATTTTTGGCTAAAAAGTGGGACAAAAATTACAGTCTACAAATATTTACATTTTTCCGCCTTCACAAGTAAACTATGCCATTTTTTAGGTCACAATGATATATGCACTAACTTAATTTCAATATGAGATACAATTTTTAAAGAAACAAATGTGTAAAGACGTTATATGGTGTGCTCCTTACTTTTATGGTTTTATATGTATAATTTTGTGTTCCCGTGTCCCTGTTAGGCCTTCATGTGAAACAATTCTGCTGTGTGTAAATTGTTTTGTATGGTCACATTGTTTACTTTTCCTTGGTATTTTACAAATTCTGTCCATTAAAAACAAGGATAAGTAATCAACAAGACAGGAATACTAAACAACTAAAATATATGACCATTTGTAACATTTGTAATATTTCACATGTAACGTGGTGTCCTTTGGTGTCCCAGTTACGTGTAAAACCTAATGTTTTTAATATTCTAGATGACATGAAGTTGTTCAGGATCTCCTTTCTGGTGAAAAGGTTTGCACTTTACCATCATGATGGAAGTAAATATGTCTTGTATTATGAAAAGCAAGTTGACCACAATTAAAATAAGTTTTCGAGCCCTTTTTATGCAATGTCCCACTTTGGACCCCTAATTTATAGTATAACTCAAATAAACATGCACGTATACGTGTAAATAAATTCTGTCTTTCTGAAGCACACAGTCCCAACATGCTTTTAGAGCGACGGTTTCTACCAAAGATCATCTAGAATCCCACATTTTCCCAAGCTCTCAAGCGGGTCACCACACCATAACGCCTTCGCGCTTGCATTTAAAGAGTACCACTTTGGGTGTCCCCCCCCCCCCCATCTCGAATCAGGGAACGTTCCTGCGTGCCTACAGTATATAGTCAGGTGGCTTAGATCTAATATTTGACAAGATCGTAACCGACTGGTCCAAAGCACCAAACTTGGCAGACAGATTCTTATAGCCCTAAGATATTTAGAAGGGGTGACACTTGAAATTCTTTTTTGGAAGGATGCCTAATTTGCATAATTCGTTAATACCTGGTTTAATATATTTATTCCCATATAGGGGTATATTAAAAAAAGAAGTCTATTTGGGGGATTCTACTTACATATATTTACTTAAATAACATTTTTCAAAGCATATAAGTGACTAATAATTAAAAGGACATAGTAACGATCCAAAATGGCTACTATTATGCCCTAAAGTTGCGCACATTTAGCTTGTCTCCAGATATCATCGATTGGTCTTGTGAAACATCAGCATTGTTCTTCAAATTCACCAAGTTGCTTACTGGTACAGTTACCCTATTAAAACCTTATGCAAAATCATGTGAACAATGATAACAGAAATCAAAAACGGGAAAAACGAGGTGTTCGTAAATTGGGCTAACAAGTACGTAACAGAATGCCTAACATAGAAGACTGGAACAAGTTTAAGGAAATTCCCACAATTATTGGTGAGAAAAAGTTTTTGCGTAGACAAAATTATTGTAAACAACAATAATCTCTTATTTAGGGGATTTCGTTGAACTTGTTCAAGTCCCCACGTTACCCTTCGCCTAGTAGCCCAATTTACGGACACCTCATTTTCTCCCCTTATTTTTTGTATTTTTGGGCTAAACATCAAGATGTTATAAATTTCCACATCATTTCCCATTTATTTTTGTTAGGGTGTGCCAGTAAGTAACTGTGTGCATTTGAAGTTCATCAATACCCATGTTTGGCAAGACTAGTTGATGATATCTGAGGAAAAGGTAAAATAGCAGCCTCGGTAAAATAGGAGCCATGTTGGTTATTGACTATGTTCTCATAATGTTTTCAGTCACTATATGCTTTAGAAAATGTTATTGAAGTAAGGATATGTAAGTACAATCACCAAAATACACTTTTCACAAAAATAACAAAAAATAAAAATATACCCAAATATGGGGATAAATATATTACAAGGCAGGGATTAACGATTGATGCAAATTAGGCACCCTTCCCAAAAGAATGTCAGGTGTCGCCTCTTGTAAATATCTTCTCTAGGGCTATTAGAATCTATCTGCCAAGTTTGGTGCTTTGGACCAGTCGGCCACGATTCCAGCCATTATGCCATCTGGCTTATAGGGCCGGGGTAGGACCTACAGAACAATGGTGCCTTTAGGGCCCACGAAACACTTAATCCGGCACTGTGTATAATGATACTGTCTCTGTGTCCTGATTAGTCGATGATGCTTCACGCATGTGTTCTCTATTAACACCATAAACATGTACGCAACCTTACATTTGATAGGAAGACCTTTGTCTCCCTTCTTTTGTTCTTCTTTGTTTCTAATGAAATCTCAAACACCATAGCACTTCCCTTATGTGGTAAATTGGTTTCTGAATTGTTCCCTCTGGGGTCCTTTTTTTCTATTGTATTTTCTACCCATAATGAACCCTGTACGTGTAAATGGTTATTACATTTTATACAGTTTGTGTCATGTTTATCAGAGATGGACGTATCAGGCAGTGGCAGATGATTGCGAAACTGAAGCTTAAGGAAGGCATTTCCTCGGCAATTTCACTCATTTAAGCATTGAAAAAGTTCATTCATGGAGGGGAATTTCCCATACTCATTTCATATCCCACAACGGAACGCTCAGCCACCTGATTTCCGCATTTTCAATGCGTAAATTTTCAATTTTCTAATCAATTCAACAGGACTGATCATACCATTTTTTAACGCAGAAAAAAGCAAATGAATGTCGTTAGTCATGAACAACCCAGGCAGGCGTGAGGAAGTGACTTAGGTGCGTGTAGGATGCCCTCGATTTGTTTTGCTACGCCGCTGTCAAGAAAAAAAATCTGTAACTGACATGGGTTTTTTCTTCGATTTTTGAATGGAATAGGATTGCATCATTCATCCTGCCTTAAACGTGCAGAATAGTAAAATATCGGCCATATGAAAGGGTGCAGACCAGTCAAATGGCCCACAATTATCCAAGCCGGTCAAATCACGAATTACATGCCCTCGGATTCTCTGCTATTTTGATCATTGTGTTGGCCTTGAGGCCATGAACTTGAGGGTTTAAACAACAAAAGTAGGAGGCCGTAAACATGACTGCCAGCTGGAGTTTTTTTTTAATTTGGATGATATCGGGCCCCAACATTGTTGTATTTTTAATGAAGCGTAGGCATCACTTTTTAAATGGCATTTGGCTGTAGGACTACTTTTAGGGGTGTTTATCTTTGGATGGAAATTTCTCCTTAATGTCATCGGCTTCCAGACAGACATTCGATGGTGGGTGAATGGTGGAAGTTTCATTGGAATCATTGCATGACACTTAGGCCCCAATGTTTTTTATCCATTGAATTTCCCCCCCCCCCAAAAAAAAAAAAAAAAAAAAAAAAAACAACCCGATACATTTTGGAAAAAATTAATTGTTTATGCAAATTTGAACGATAGATCTTTCGATTCCTAACTCATCTTACTATCCAGCTCGACGACAGCCCTCCGCTAAGGCATGCGACGCACCGGTAACGTACATGTGTCTTGTACAAATAGAGAACGGTATGTGAATTCAAAGGCAATGTCGCAGATACCACATATCATCAGTTGCTGAAGTGAACTCTTCATAGAAAAAGGTACACTAGAGAGGCTTTATGATTCACAATGCTGTGTAGTAAAAGGGATTATCGATATGTCGACGTCCTTAACAGCAACACACTCGGCATATCCTTGTAGGGACATTTTGTCGATTGTGGGCCAGTGGTGATGACTTGAACAGCTGCAGGGCCAAATTTCATAGCGCTGCTTAACAGCCGACTGTGGGCCATGATTTTTTTGCTATAGTAAGCACAACTTTTCTGCTAACTGTTAAAGGGACACTGGGTTCTTGAACAGCCCATTGCTACAAAACGCGCTTTGAACGAGATGACGATAATCCGGAAATAACATTTAAAAGTAGGATATAAACATCCACAAAATCCTTTCAAAACTGGCCGTTTTTGTGTTATTCCTGTATTATGCACGCGAGAACGAATTTCGGGGTCCACTTTTGCGACCCCGAAAATTCGAGCTGTTTGGATGCTAGTTGTGATTTCATTCGTACGCGTAAAGTGTTTGCCTTTTGCGGACGTTGAAGAAACATTGGCGATTGGTCACCGCGCGCTGTTCCCGAGACACACAACGCGTATAGCATACACTAAGAACGACAAGAAAAACGTATTTATACTCCGTCATGTCCGATGTAAACAAGCGCGTTTTTCCGTCTTTTCTCGGGAACGGTAAGACATTAGGTTGGTTTCCTTTCAATCAGATGTTTGAAATAGGCTAAGTAAACAATCCAAAACATAACATTTTCGGGGATTTCAGGACCTAGTGCCCCTTTAAGCAGCGTCATGAATTTGGCAGGTTGTATAATCCACTGTATAAATCATGTAGCCACAGTACCGTTAATGTGTGAGTGTTTCCGAACCAAACTCAATACAACTCCTACCACCTAGCGGGTGCCATGATACAGCACAGCATTGCAACCAAGGTTATATTTTACGATTTGTTTTAGTTAGTACCAGTGCGATCCAAGAACGTTTTTGATATCTTTTCGCTTGGGTAATTTTGAGTTGAACACAAATGAGCCAATGTGCATTTAATGATGTTTGAGGGCTACTGTCCAGGTCTTCGGTCGGTGCAACGACATGGGAACGTGCTAAAAATGATTGTGTGCCACAGTAGTGAACACTAAAACGAATGGCGTTTTCCTAAGTTTACGACGTACATTTTACAACCTTGAATGGAAGTTATAGTAGATTATTGTCAAACGTACACATGAATCACAAGGAATCATCTGAGCTACGTATTAAAGCTATCGTGTAGTATTATGTACCCCCATAAATGTGGTCAATTTACTGGACTACCTCCGTAAATATCCGTACATCTTTATGTTTTGCACGGTGGCGGCTGCCTGACCTACAATATAGACAACAGTGCTTCGGGAAATTGCCAGGTCAGGGAACCAGACTATACCCATCAAAAATAGACCACACCCAACAAACAGCGCTGTGTACACGCATAGCAATAATCCATCAGATAAAGCATTGAGCGTTGGTGTCATGTGCACGGTACACTAGAATACTTCTTTATTTTTCGCCTGCAGTCGAAATTAGGTATTTAAAAGATAAACACTTGGATGTCTTCCTTTGCTCCAACGTCAGCATTTTTGTTTTCCAATGACATCCACTGAAAATAATGTGAGCAAATTTTACTTTATTTTATCTCTACATAGCTGGAGTACAATTGTTCTAGTCGGAGCAACTCTTGACGGAGGAGCAAACATCTTGAGCACCACATCCCGGCACCAGTTAATTGAAGGTACGGTTCATATAGGAGCACGGAATGTCATAGGTAAATTGACCAATACATTAAAATAATTGGAAGCATAACTGAAAAGGCAAGCAAGACAGGCTATTATGACTTCTTCAACCTAACGGATGGCACATGTTCTCGGCAAATGCCATGTGAATCAATGCAAATGTGTGCATTCATAATGCTTTGTGGCTTTTGCCATCTTTACTTTGGGAATCACATGTAGTCATCGTAGTTATTTTACCAACATATTTTTCCCTTTAATCAGAATTTACAACTTTGGTCTCTGCACGTTGTAACTTGCACGTTGTTCCTCAGTAAAAAATGTAACGCACTGAATTCTTGGTCTCTCAATTCAGTAGTGTACTTTTCCTTCACGGCATACAAAACACCAAAGGGCAGAATTGACTCTAACATAAAACACGTGTTCAGTTTTGGCATTAAATATATATATTGATATTACTTAATTATTTTTTTAGGTAGGTGAAAGTATTAAAATAATTATTTTTGTTTTAAAATTTGAATTTTTACTAAAACATGTCATTTTTTTGTGTGTCTGACTGGAAACGTCCGCCATTTTCGTTGTTTATGTGCGACGACGCATGCACATGTGCTGTGTTGTCTTTAAAACGGCCGTACGTTCTAGTCCCTGGGACAGGGCCATTTAATCGCAAAATTGTATGATTAATCTTAATATTATTTTCTGTTGTAGGGTACCTTGGGACATCCGGAAATGGTGCTCTTAAGTTGCACAGCCGGTATTTTTGCCTTCCAGCTCCAAAAAAACTGATATTTTGGGAGCTAATTTTTGGAGAAACGGCTAAAATCATATTTTGGGCCTCTGCTCTCTCCAAAATGGTCCCATCGTGACTTGTTTGCACTTTTTACAATTCTGATAGGATGGGTAAACAAGAAAAAATATGGTTGGTCCCAAGTTTATTCGTATTCGTGTTCCCAGGGCATATATTGCTTTGCAGACACCCCCCAAATCCTGTGACTTTGCCCTGTTTGGGGACAGAAATGAGTTTGAAACTCACACTTATTCCAAAGATACACACTTTTTTTATAATTTAAAAACTGCCTGAGACCACAAGCTTTAATTTAAGTGGTAGATAAGCTTCCTGTCTTGAAAATTGGGCTCGCCATGGCCATTTTTGCTTCACCTACCCCTAAATCACTCAAAAAGGCTGTACAGTGGTTGGCTTAGCAAACCTATTGTGCATTTTATGATAACAGTGCCAAATTTGGTACAGAGATAGACCGATATCATATCAACAAATGTGGATATTGGAGCATCGCAGATCTGGCCCTTGATGGCCGTGGGAGCTAGCATTTTAAAAGTGCTGAGTCATGCTGAGTCAGCACTATTTTGTAATGCGTTTTCTCGTGCAATATGGAGGCTAACTTGTTTTTCTGCCTTTTTTTACACGCTTGGAGGCAAAACAGGCATGAACAATGGATTTTCTTTCAATACCTTATTGAAAAAACTTAATAATGCCTGCGAGGTGATGTCAGGCCTAGCTACACCTGCAAGAATTGTACTGCACTGTAATGTAGAGTACAGACATATTCTACATTACATATTATGTTGTCCTACACAAAGTTACATGTAGTTGGGAATTCGATTTCTGACTCGCCAAAAATGACGTCCTGACAATGTTTAAGACCTTCCACTATCATAGCAGGAATGGGTCTGGCAAAAACCTTGCCACAGAAATAAAAATCAACTGATTTTAGTCACAAAAATGCTGAATCAGCAATTTTTTTATTATTCTGTTTCAAGCTTCGGTGAAAAAAAAATTATAGGTCATTTTTATCACCGTTAACCTTAGTTTCCGTATACAGATATGCTTGTAAAATGCACCGATGGTGATTCTTTGTTATTTATGGGGTGTCGAGGGACAAGCTGGCTAAAAGTTGGAGGGGGGGGGCGGGGCTTGGACTGTCAACAATATCTATGCACATTCCTAATATATTGCATTTGTTGTCTACTATGTACATATATGTAGACCTGCACAAAATTAGTTAGGAATTCAAGTTTTGACTCGCCAAAAATGACGTCCTAACAATGTTTAAGACCTTCCACTATCATAGCAGGAATGGGTCTGGCAAAAACCTTGTCCCATAAATAAAAATCAACTGATTTTAGTCATGAAAGCAATATCTTGTTTCAAGCAATATATTGTTTCAAGCAATATCTACGTCATTTTCATAAAGTTAACCGTAGTATCCGTTTACAGACATGCTTGTAAAATGCAGTGATGGTGATTTATGGGGTGTCGAAGGAAAAGGTGGTTAAAGGTTGGAGGGTGGGGGTAGGGGGCGGGGTTTGGACTATTAACAATATCTATATGCATATCGAATTCCTAGTACATGCGCACTTGTGGTCTAGTATGTGCAGATGGGTGGAAATATGTCATGGGAACACCATTTAGGGAAAACTTACATAGCACATTTAGGTACAATGTACATTTGCTAAAAGAATAGGCCTATATATACGCACTGGGAAAATTTTTTTGGGGGGGGGGGGGCAAACAGAAACCCCCCTTCCCCCCCCCCCCCCCACGATCCTCCCTCCCTTGGGGCAATGCCCCACATTCCCGATCGTGTCCAATCTGTCCATAGAAAAATGGATTTGTTTGTACATGTATTTCATTAATTACACGTTTTTTGGTGCAGCCCGGGCATGCATATGGTAAACGGGTCCAACTTAACAAAGTCTTATATAGCTATAGAAACTTTTTGAAATTGCTTCCACACAACAAAATAAGCAAAATGATACCAAGGAATTAGAGATATGACATTTCTGTTGGTTTGGAACAAAACGGATGACAAAAAGTGGCAGAGTGGGGCCAAAGCTCCACAAACTGACCTCACCAACGGCGGATTAAAGAGGGAGGGCAGGGGGAGCAACGGGGCCACGCCCCTCTTTCTTTTTCGTAACGTCGCTTAAAAGGCAGCTATTGCATACACCATACCACCACCCACAAAACTCAACATAAACAATAAATGTGCACCTCCTCCCCATGTTTTTATATTAAATTTGGGGCGAAAATTTTTGGACACATTTTTTCTTCAACTAGATTCCCCCCACCCCAAAAAATTGTGTTTAAATATGGAAAGTTTTGTAGGCGGTGTATACGCAATAGCTGCCTTTTTGAGCGACGTAACTAAAAACAAAGGGGGCGTGGCCCCGTTGCCCCCTGCCCCCGCCCTCCCCCTTTAATCCACCGTTGGAGGAGGTCAGTTTGCAGGGCTCACTACTATGCCACATTTTGTCATCCGTTTTTTTCCAAACCAACTAAAATATCATAATCCATTGGTTGTATTCGTTTCCCTTATTTCGTTGTGTGGAAGCAATTTCAAAAAGCTTTTGTAGCTGTAGGACTTCGTTAAGTTGGACCTGTCACTGACCAACATGCCCAGGCTGCACTAAAAACGTGTAACCTATGAAATACATTAAACAAACCAATCCGGGAATTTTGGACATGGCCCCGGGATAGGAAGGATCGTGGGAGGAGGTGGAATCGTGTTCTGCCCCCCCCCCCCTCAAACATTATCCCAGTGCATATAGGCCTTTTCTTTTTAGCAAATATATATTGTTATAAATGTGCTCCGTAGGTTTCCCCAAATGGTGTTCCCATGACATATTTTCACATATTTGTACATAGTAGACAACAAATGCAATATATTAGGAATGTGCATAGATATTGTTGACAGTCCGAGCCCCGCCCCCCCCCCCCTCCAACTTTTAGCCAGCTTGTCCCTCAACACCCCATAAATAACAAAGAATCACCATCGGTGCATTTTACAAGCATATCTGTATACGGAAACTAAGGTTAACGGTGATAAAAATGACTTAGAATTTTTTTTCACCGAAGCTTGAAACAGAATAATAAAAAAAATGCTGATTCAGCATTTTTGTGACTAAAATCAGTTGATTTTTATTTCTGTGGCAAGGTTTTTGCCAGACCCATTCCTGCTATAATAGTGGAAGGTCTTAAACATTGTCAGGACGTCATTTTTGGCGAGTCAGAAATCGAATTCCCAACTACATGTAACTTTGTGTAGGACAACATAATATGTAATGTAGAATATGTCTGTATTCTACATTACAGTGCAGTATGATTCTTGCAGGTGTAGCCAGGCCCGACATCAGCTGGCAGGCATTACTAAGTTTTTTTCAATAAGGTATTGAAAGAAAATCCATTGTTCATGCCTGTTTTGCCTCCAAGCGTGTAAAAAAAGGCAGAAAAACAAGTTAGCCTCCATATTGCACGAGAAAACGCATTACAAAATAGTGCTGACTCAGCATGACTCAGCACTTTTAAAATGATGGCTCCCACGGCCATCAAGGGCTAGATCTGCGATGCTCCAATATCCACATTTGTTGATATGATATCGGTCTATCTCTGTACCAAATTTGGCACTGTTATCATAAAATGCACAATAGGTTTGCTAAGCCAACCACTATACAGCCGTTTTGAGTGATTTAGGGGTAGGGGAAGCAAAAATGGCCATGGCGAGCCCAATTTTCAAGACAGGAAGCTAATCTACCACTTAAATTAAAGCTTGTGGTCTCAGGCAGTTTTTAAATTATAAAGAAAGTGTGTATCTTTGGAATAAGTGTGAGTTTCAAACTCATTTCTGTCCCCAAACAGGGCAAAGTCACAGGATTTGGGGGGTGACGGCAAAGCAATATATGCCCTGGGAACACAAAAACGAATAAACTTGGAACCAACCATATTTTTTCTTGTTTACCCATCCTATCAGGATAGTAAAAAGTGCAAACAGGGCACGACGGGACCATTTTGGAGAGAGCAGAGGCCCAAAATATGATTTTAACCATTTCTCAAAAAATAAGCCCCCAAAATATCAGTTTTTTGGAGCTGGAAGGCAAAAATACCAGCTGTGCAACTTAAGAGCACCATATTCGGATGTCCCAAGGTACCCTACAACAGAAAATAATATTAAGATTAATCTTAAAATTTTGCGATTAAATGGCCCTATCCCAGGGACTATTCAGTCATGACTCTAAATCGTGTAGGTGTAGGCCGATATTTTTAACAATTCATCCTTAACAAAAATACACATTCGTGGAGAGAAAGATCATTATTCGAACAGATGTGGGATTTCTTGTAGGCGGCGAAAGTGATAATGACTTTCTCATAATCTACGACGGTGGCAAGCAGTAGCGTGGGACTTTCACGAGCAACAATCACAAGGTTGAATGTTTTGTTAAATCAAGTTCTGGACGCAATAAACAGAAACCTTTCCATCGTGTATTGCTTCCGCTTGGTATTTCAAACAGTGCTGGAGGACTCGAGTCCGGACTCGGACTCGAGAGTCCGGACTCGAGTCCGGACTCGAGTCCCGATTTTCAATGACTTGGACTCGGACTCGTAATCGGACTCGGACTCTTGATAGTGGGGACTCGGACTCGAGTAATGAGGACTCGACAGTCTTGAGGACTTGGCCAGAGTCCAGAAAAAAAGCAGTATATTTTACCTAAAACTTTACCGCAATTTTATTTTGAAGAACACGTAGTTCTTAGTTTTCAATATAACGTGTCGAGAGTCACTCTAACTTGAACACGCCGCCTCGTCTACGTACGTAGCCGATTTGCATTCCCTCAAATTATTTGCTATTTGAACATATTGTGGGCCATGAACTTTATGGCTTGTAAACAATATGGGTGGAAGTTGTGAACAGGATTGTGAGCTTGTAGTTCTGTGCAATTTGGATGAAAATGGAGCCCTAAAAACACTCTATTTTGCAATGGAGTGTAGGCGTCGTCTTTCCAAATGGCGATGGGCTAAATTCAGGACCATTTCAAGGGATGACCATCTTCGGATGGAAATTTCTCCTAAAAGTTATTGGTTATAACCTCCCAAGAATTTAAAAGAAAATGAAAGATGATGATATTAGCTATAATTGATGTGTGTCTGGCATTTCTTGGAGAGTTGTGAAGTGGGGGCATTTATCATTGGGGTCTATGGCAGTTTATTTACCGGTCTGCAACACACGTGACGTGAACTCGTACTGTGTGAGAGGAATACTGTGCGTGATGTAAGCACGGACGTCCGCGAGTGCCCGTTCGGTTTTCTGATGAAAGACTCCCTATAACGACGCCATGGAACCAGACTAATGAGACTGTGCCTAACTGGCACGTTTACTGGCCTGATGGCTTGCATGACGTGATTAATGATATTTTTCTATATTGTACAGCTCTTGTTTAATTTGTACACCCCTTATCTTATATGTAATTTCCGTTTCATTGCGAACCATGTGGACACATTTTTTTAGCGTTGCGTAATGCAATCCGACCGTTCGTGATTCGAAGTATTCGTGCCACAAAGCGGGCAAGAAGAGACATTCTGCAAACTGTAACTTTTGCAACGCCACGATTTCTGAAATTAGTGATCATGGAACAACCTCCAACTTCATCCGTCATCTGCAGCGTGTACACAAATCCCGGTATAAGCTTGAGGAACTTCGTAAATGATGGGACAAATCCTGTTGCGGGGGGGGGGGGGGGTTTGTTTTTGTCCAAAAAATTGAACTATTTGTGGTGGGCGTTTATACAATTCTGTGAAATATTTTACCTGTATACCCCATCAAGTGCACCAGTGGAGCGCATTTTCAGTTATTGTGGTGTAATAATGCCTCCCCATCGTGCCAGCTTATCTTCCCGCATATTGGAAATGCTTATGTCTCTAAGATGTAAGGAGCATGTTTTAGTTTAAATCTTAACTAAGCCATAACATTATTTTCGTACTTGTGACCTGGCATGGCTTCTGAGTACAAGCAGCGACAATTCTCCAGCAACATTTTTTTGTTAAAGAGGATCGGAATTAGGGATATTAATATTTTACGTTGTTTACATTTGAAAAGCCCGTTAAATCCTGAAGTTCACTTTACAAAATATTGAGAGCGAAACCTTTAATGAATTTGGTAAAAGTGTATAGGCCTAATAAACATTACATTTGACCTTTGCTTTGTATTAAAAAGGGGGTCAAATAATAAACTTTGTCCTAGTTCTCAACCACTAAAACCTATTTGAGATTCACAAAAGGACTCGGACTCGGAGACAAGGACTCGGACTCGGATACCAAGGACTCGGACTCGGATACCAAGGACTCGGACTCAGACTCGGATGGGCTGGACTCGACTACAGCACTGATTTCAAAGAGGGAAAGGTGTACATTTTTGGAGGGAGACACTGGACGCGTCAACTTTAGGAAAACTAAGGGCAACTATGTTTCGTAGAACTTATTTCATCAAACTGGTTTCTACCCCATACCTAGATTTGGACATACATTTGTGTCATGTGGCAATTTTTCCTTCGTTTATGGGGTCTAGATATGAAATTTGCCAGTTTCACCACGTGAACACTAACTTGTATCTTTGGTCAACCCCTCTAAAACAGTGAACAACAGAGCCATATCAATTGCAGCCATGCAATTGTCGTTTCATTCCTGCACCTTTATTGGAAGTAAAACAGCAGAAATCATCGGGGGGCTTCAATTGATCAAAAACCGTGTCAACAGTAATGGCCAAATGTACATTTTGAACTTCACAAGTCAACAGTGTTTTAAGTCTAACTCATTGAATTCGGGATTATTGCACATATTGTCACCGTTTTCACGAAGAGCCACAAACATAGTGTCAGAAATTACCATACTTTTTTCGATTTCGATTTTTGACTATTTTCGCTTCAAACCATTGTACTTAACCATTTTGGATGGTGGCCCTGATGAAGAGACATTAAACATCGAGATTTCCGCACAGATTTATGCAATGTCGCAATTTTTTTTCGCACATTTCTGCGCAGATTTCTGCAATATGGCACATTTTATTGCACATTTCTGCGCAAATTCTGCGCAGATTGCACATTTAATCGCATATTTCTGCGCAGATTGCACATTTTATCGCACATTTCTGCACAGATTTCCGCCATATTGCTCAATGTATCGCAGAAATCGGCGCAGATTTTATTCTGTGATGTGGCACATTTTATCGCACATGTTTTTGCACAGATTTTCTTTTTTTCAGCAAGATTGTTTTTTTTTTCAACAAGCTACGTGGCTTGCAGACGTGTTTGAGTTCCAGCCCTCATTTCAACCTGGCCCAAGTTAGCCGCGGATTTAGCCGCGCATTCACCAAAAGTCAAAAAATATATGATACATGCGGCAAAAGGTGATCTATTTTCCCTCAAAAATAACTTTATTTATCCAACGAGTTTTTCAAAATAAACGACAAATAACAATATTTTCTCACGCCGTATCAAACTACACACCATAAGCAACCGTTTCATCAACCATTTTTGAAATGTTGATGCAATAATTACTATTAAACTAGCTGCATAATGGGAATCATCACATTTCGCGTTATTTTTCAAGGCTGCGTTATTTTTCAAGGCTTGTTCGAAAGTAATGCATCATTTTGAAACAAAGTGTACCGCACTGTTTCAACTGCGTATATCATTTAAACAGTGCAGTAAAAATAGTGTCACTTCAGCGGGCCAATTAGGCACTAATTAGGATCGGCTGAAGCCTGTACAGAAATAAATTTTGCCCAGTAACATTGTGTCATTGATAGTGAAATAAATTAAAAGTGGTTGACATTACGTTTGGTACACTGCTTGACGATGTGATGAGATAATTACGAGGACCTAGTAAAGATAAAAAATGGCCGCTATTATACCTTGAAGTTTGCACGAATTTACCTTGACTCCGGATATCATCATTTATCAAGTAGTTTAGCAAACCCAAAGTAGTGATGTGCTTCAAATTCACCAAGTTGTCCTGGCACAGTTACCATGTTCAAACTTATCATATGAACGATGATAATATTGTGATATTTAGCCCAGAAAACAGAAACGGGGAAGAACGAGGTGTCCATAAATTGGGCTATAAAGTAGGTGAAGTAGCTGAAACAAAGTAAGGTGAAACAACAACAATCTTTTATTTTGAGGGATTTTCTCATCTACTCTTTTTTTTGGGGGGGGGGAGGGGCTTAATAGGCCAATCAAGATGATATACATTTTCATATGATTTTTCATTTAATTTTGTGAAATTAACTGTGCCAGTCAGAAACTTTCTGAATTTGAAGCTCATCAATACTGAGGTTTGGCAAAACTGCTTGATGATATCTGAAGAGTGAAGAAAAAGGACATTCGCGCAACTTTGGAGTATAATGGTAGCCATTTTAGATCTTTGTTATGTCCTGATAATCATTCAGTCTATTAAATGCTTTAGGAATGTTATTTAAGTAAGAATCCCCAAAATATGCTTTTAAAAATAAAGCAGTATAATCTCGTCACCGACACATTCAAGTTCCAATTACCATTGCAATGCATGGCTCGCACTCTGCTCAAATGCGAGCAAAACCGTTTTCACGATGTAACACTTTCCTTGAATAAGCGCGCGCGCTGACCCGAAGTAATACGTACCTAGTGTTAATTTTGCAGCTTTTTCGATTTCACGAACTAACACTCACCTTTTTTTCTCTTAATTCTTGCTGATTTAATATACAAACGATTGAAAAAAAATCAGATTTAATCAATTCAATGCATCAAGTGTCAACCACGAGAAACCCAACATGTACATGGGTGTTACTTCGTGGCGTCGCTGACGATATATCCAAATATGAAAATAACTTTATAACACGGCAGGAATTAACGATTTATGCAAATTTGGCACCCTTAACAAACACATTTCTATAAAAAAAAAAAAAAAAAAAAATCTAGGGGTACAAGAATCGATCTGCCAAGTTTGTTGTTTTGGACCAGTCGGGCACGATTCCGACCGTATACCACCTGACTATGTTGCGTAATACCAATACGTTTTCATAGATTGTTTGATAGAGTGTTTTCATAGATTTGTAATATTTAAATATTCAAAGTCTGAAAGAATCGTATAAGCGCGGTCTTGAAATGCTATAAGCTGAGAAACAACATATCTTCAAATGTTATATACGATCTGAAAAGCAAATGTTTTAGTTTCTCTTTGGCTCTGTTTATGGTAGAATCGGGTTAGACAGCAACGTGATAGTGTGGTGACATTGCCGAGGTTACGTCGTTCAACAAGAGTGAAAACTGATATGCTAGGATACTTAAATGCTTAAAAACAAGTAGCTTAAAAACTTCAAAAACAAATAATAATCTGAGGACTAGCCGGCAGGGGAATCACAAAGAGGTTCAACATCAAGAACTTACATAATTCTTCGGCTGGTGGATTTAAGTCATATACACTAGTTTCTGCAAACTGAATCTCAGAAAGGGTTGATTTAATAGTGAGCAGGTGATTGCTACACATATAGATTCGAAGTACAGGAATTAATGGCAAAACCTCCAATTATGCAAATAAATCTTAGTTCTTGTGTTAAATAGCTTCCTATTTCACAAATGTTTTAGGAAACTAACGATATTTTTTTCTCTCTTACCTGCATTGGCATAACATATCTATTTTTTGGTCTGTTTGTGCGTGTGTTAACCCTGCGCAGCGTTTACACAAAACTTTACAACTCGTCAACTGTTGCCCAGAGGCAGCAGGTACTTTCCCGCACTACGCAATACCCTATTCATAGCTATACAACAAAAAGCCACGTGCCAGACAGTGTCCAGACAGTTGCCGGGCAGTGCGCTGGAAAGATAATTGACCGGCAGCTGAGGTATGAAGTTATGAAGGGAGATGACTGTTTCAAGTTACAGGTCTTTGTTGTTGTTTCAATGAGACTTGGCAGGAGGCCTGGTCGAAAGTTTGTTGACACGGCCTGGGTGTAGCCTGGCTGCAAATTTCATTAAACCAGCTTATTTGGCAAGGGTCGAATGAGGATTAGATGGAAAGTGACCGTCATTGGCCCTCAATGTTTAATTTTTTTCACAAAATTCGGTTACCTGGGGCCCAAAAGGTAGCAGGTCACTCTGCGCAGGGAGTTAATGCCAAATATAATTAGCTGTTTCGGTGTACACACCGAAACAGCTCTTGTTTTCGTTAAGATTTGTTTTTCTTTTTTTTTTTTAGCTGTTTCGGTGACACACCGAAACAGCTCTTGTTTTCGTTAAGATTTTTTTTTAGCTGTTCCCAATTTCAATTGGGAACAGCTCTTGTTTTCGTTAAAAAAAAATTTCCCCCTTTTTTTTATTGTTTTCGTTAAAGTTTTGTTTGTTTTTTTCCACTTTTCCCCATAGGTTTTGTACACGTTTTTATTCTACAAGCCACTTTGGCAATTATTTTAAATCCGATCAACTTTAAACTCAGCATAGTTATTAACAATCATCTGAGGATGTGTGCCGAAACTTGTTGTCATGCTGACGTTATCACGTGATTTATTATAGAATTTTGAATATTTAATTTTTCCCATAGACTTTGTACACAATTTTTTTTTTTTAAATGTCAATTTTCAGAGGGCATTTCCACTCTTTGCCAGTAATTCATTTACACCAATCTTTGTCCAAGCAAAGACCCTAATTCAAACAACATTGTGTTATGATGACGTCATGATGACGTCATCCGGTGTGTATTTATAGGCAATTAAATTGTGACACTTTAAATATGTTAAAGTGTATACGAAATCAACCGTACGCGTCCGCAGCATTCTGTTGCCGGCAAGTGGTAGAGTAGGTTAAGGTCTTTATTTCATTCAGTGTGCGTAAAATCACGTGACCCTTGCTTCCGGTCGAAAAAGGCCAAAACCGGAAGTGGCTTATTATTTGAAAGTGGTAATATATATATGAACTTGCTTTTAACGGTGTTAGTCTCTTGGCTGATAGTATTCTTCAAATCATCTACCGATGACGTCATGCAATCTTCGAGCGCCCTCTAGCGACAGGTTGAACATTTTCAAAAAATGTATTTTGAATAGATGTCTGTGGCGATTTTTTTCGGAATCGCCTAAATAGTGGTGTATATGATGACCTTGACCCACTTAAGACGTGTGCGAAGTTTAAGGTTAATGACGTCATTAGACCGGAAGTTATAATGAAAAGACCCTTTTTCCTTAAAACATTTCTGAAAAATCAACCATGGCAGTTTTTATATTAGTTTTTACTTTAATTGTCTATTTAAGGGTAGGTCTAAAACATTTCAAAAGCTTCGAGGCAATAAACAAATTCGGACATGCCCTGCGCACGCTTAAAACTTCAGGTTGACAATATCTCTGCTTTAAAACATGAACAGAGGACGTCCACAATGTACATGTACATGCACGTACATTGTACGTTGTACATATCGTATTTCAGTCAGCCCATAGAGGTCAGCCCGCGCGCAGCGCACGTGTTGCTGAGGTCAAACTCTGTCCACAGTGACCGTTTTAGCCGATTTCCGGCTAACTTTGACAAATGTTATGTTCATGCATAGTGATAGTCAGGGACGTTGATAAAAACAAATCATAAAGCGGAAAGCCCTATCTTCTGTTGCAAACAGACATAGATCTCTACTTATATGTCTATGGGTCCAACAGATAATCAATATTGGGAACAGCTCTGTGGTTATTCACAACCACAATTTCTAGTTTCTTTTTTTTTTTTAGCTGTTTCGGTGTACACACCGAAACAGCTCCTGTTTTCGGTAAGGTTTGTTCCTTTTGCTTTTTTTTCTTCTTTTTCAGACTTTTTCTCCATAGGTTTTGTACACGTTTCTTCTACCAGTCCACTTTAGCATTTTTTGAAATCCGATCGAGTTAAGACTTGGTACATACTTAGACCACCACCCACAGATGGTCCTAGAAGAAATTCGTGACCGTGACGTCATCAGGTATCGGGTTACTTCACATTAAAGATGCATTTTCCCCATATGTTTTGTACACGTTTGAAAACACTCCACCTTGGCACCTTCATAAATCTGATCGGCCTCAGACTTAATACATACTTAGACCACCACCCACAGATGGTCCAAGAAGAAATGTGTGATCGTGACGTCATCAGGTGTTGGGTTACATTACATTAAAGATGCATTTTTCCCCATATGTTTTGTACACGTTTTAAAACACTCCACCTTGGCACCTTCATAAATCCGATCGACCTCAGACTTAATACATACTTAGACCACCACCCACAGATGGTCCAAGTTGAAATTTGTGATCGTGACGTCATCAGGTGTTGGGTTACATCACATTAAAGATGCATTTTTCCCCATATGTTTTGTACACGTTTTAAAACACTCCACTTTGGCCTCTTCGTAAATCCGATCGACCTCAGACTTGATACATATTTAGACCACCACCCACAGATGGTCCTAAAAGAAATTCGTGACCGTGACGTCATCAGGTGTCAGGTTACGTCACATTAAAGATGCATTTTCCCCATAGGGTTTGTACAAGTTTGAAAACACTCCAGTTTGGCACTTTCGTAAATTCCATGTACTTTAAACTTGGCACACACTTAGACCATCACCCACAGATGGTCCTAGAAGAAATACGTGATCGTGACGTCAGTAGGTGTCAGGTTACTTCACATTAAAGATGCATTTTCCCCATAGGGTTTGTACACGTTTGAAAACACTCCAGTTTGGCACTTTCGTAAATTCCATGTACTTTAAACTTGGCACACACTTAGACCATCACCCACAGATGGTCCTAGAAGAAATTTGTGATCAAGACGTCATCAGGTGTTGGGCTACGTCACATTAAAGATGCATTTTTCCCAATAGGGTTTGTACACGTTTTTCTTGAATTCATACTTTGGCAATATATGTCTGATTGACTTTTCTCTTGGCAGATGACATTTGAAGTGACTTCATCAAGTGTTCATCACGTGCACAGAGTATTAAAATATCCGAAACAGCTTGTGTTTGTCCACAAACACATTTCTAGGGTTTTTTTTGTCTTTTTCTCTTTCAGACTCTTCTCCATAGGGTTTGTACACGTTTTTTCTTCAGCAAGGGCACTTTGGCACTTTCTTAAAGTGCATCAACCTCAGACTTGGCACACACTTAGACCACTATCCACAGATGGTCTCAGAAGAAATTCGTAATCATGACGTCATCAAGTGTCAAGTTACGTAACATTAAAGGTGCATTTTTTGTCCATAGGGTTTGTACACGTTCTTTTCTCCATAGGTTTTGTACACGTTTTTTTTCTCCATATGGTTCGTACACGTTCCTTTCTCCATAGGGTTTGTACACGTTCTTTTCTCCATAGGGATTGTACACGTTCTTTTCTCCATAGGCATTGTGCACGTTGTTTTCTCCATAGGCTTTGTACCCATGGGGTCGGACAACTCGACCGTTATCCAACTTGACATTTTGACAGCGTGCGCGTGCATGCCTTGCCGCCCTACAGCTGGCCAGGACGTCCCCGCGCACTCTACGCGGTACAGTCATGATGCCACTGATTTATGCGGCTTACGTAAATGTGACAAACTTGTAGTTGGGTATGTGAGTTGGGATAATCATGATTTATCAGAAGTTAACAACTTTAAAGACTGAAATGTTAATGTGGGATTTTTGGGGATTTGTTCAAGTGCGCCACTTTAGGAACACTGGAAAGAATTCCATATAAGCCTCCACCTCTATGGGCCATGACAGGAAACGTCAAAGTATTTTTAAAGAAAATCTTGATTTTTTTCCCCTCCTAAATTTCCGTTTCTTCGTCAGATTTACAACTTTTGGTACTTTTCAAGTCATATCTAGGAAAAAAAAACTGGAGTACGTATATAATGGAATTCTTTTTAAGACGTTTTGTATTCTTGTCAGACCTCGCACACAACTGTGCCACTGTTAAAGTTGTTTGCTGCCGTCTAGTGTTTTAAATGATCTACCTATAATGAAACGTTCGAGATTGTCAGGATTATATTTCGAGGGGCAAAATTACATACAATCTGAGGAATCAATGTGTGCAGTTAAAAGGAGACAGTCATGTGACGAATGCAGGGGGCGGGGATAAAAGGATATCATCAGAGAAGGGCAAAACTGGATACCAAGTGATGATTTGGGCAGTCATATACATGTAGGCTGATAAAGTTTTTAAAAAAAATCAGACGTGCTTAGTAAAGTACATGTAAATAATACACAATTCACATAGAAGCACCCCCCATTGCACAACCATGCCCATTGCCTACCATGTGGGGAAAAAATCATCCTTGTTTTCAGTCAAGAAATGTGATATATAAGGGACACTTTATATATTTAGCTGAAATGTCTTTCCAGAGGATCTGAAATTCATTTTTAGAGGTCATGTGTCAATTCCTTTTGAGAAAGTACATAGAAATCAAAGTACATGTATTTAAAGACATGTATGCCATAAAATAATTTGTAGAAAGTAATATATAAGCATACAGACACGAAAAGTGCAATTCACTTCAATTCATTAATTAGCTGTTTCGGTAACACACCGAAACAGCTCTTGTTTTCGTTAAAAAAAAATTTTATTTTCTTTTTTTTTTGGTTTTTTTTTGGTTTTTTGTGGCTTTTCCGCAAAAAAGTGGAAAAGCCTTTCTTTTTGTTCTCATTTTTGGCTTTTCCGCAAAAAAGCGGAAAAGCCTTTCTTTTTGTTTTCATTTTTAGCTGTTCCCAATTTCAATTGGGAACAGCTCTTGTTTTCGTTAAAGTTTTTTTTTTCCTTTTTAGCTGTTCCCAATTTCAATTGGGAACAGTTCTTGTTTTCGTTAAAGGTTTTTTTCCCTTTTTTTAGCTGTTTCGGTGACTCACCGAAACAGCCCTTGTTTTCGTTAAGATTTTTTAGCTGTTTCGGTGTACACACCGAAACAGCTCTTGTTTTCGTTAAGATTTTTTTTTTTTTTTTTTTTTTTTTTTTTTTTTTTTCTTCTCCTTTTTCAGACTTTTTCTCCATAGGTTTAACACACGTTTCTTCCACCAATCCACTTTGCCACTTTTTTAAATCCGATTGATTTCAGACTTGGTACATACTTAGACCTCCACCCACAGATGGTCCTAGAAGAAATTTGTGATCGTGACGTCATCAGGTGTCAGATTACATCACATTAAAGATGTATTTTTGCCCATATGTTTTGTACACGTTTTAAAACACTCCAGTTTGGCATCTTCGTAAATCCGATCGACTTTAAACTTAATTCATACTTAGACCACCACCCACAGATGGTCTTAGACGAAATTCGTGATCGTGACGTCATCAGGTGTCAGGTTACGTCACATTAAAGATGTATTTTTGCCCATATGTTTTGTACACGTTTTAAAACACTCCAGTTTGGCATCTTCGTAAATCCGATCGACTCTAAACTTAATTCATACTTAGACCACCCCCCACAGATGGTCCTAGACGAAATTCGTGATTGTGACGTCATCAAGAGTCAGGTTACGTCACATTAAAGATGGATTTTGCCCGATAGGGTTTGAACACGTTTTAAAACGCTCCATTTCGGCACTTTCGTAAATCCGATCGACGTTACACTTGGTACACACTTAGACCACCACCCACAGATGGTCCTTGAAGAAATTCGTGATCGTGACGTCATCAGGTGTTACGTTGCTTCACATTAAAGATGCACATTTTTCTCATAGGTTTTGAACACATTTTAAAACGCTCCACTTTGGCACTTTCATAAATGTGATCGACTTAATACTTGGTACACACTTAGACCACTACCCATAGATGGACCTAGAAGAAATTCATCATCGTGGAGTCATGAGGTGTCAGGTTACATCCCATTAAAGATGCATTGTTTCCCTATTGGTTTTGTACACGTTTTTCTTCAAACTGAACTTCGGAAGCACAAGTCTGATGGGGTTAAAACTTGATATGCAAATTCACATGGGTGTGTTATAGATGGAAATTGAAGTGACATCATCATCAAATGTCATGTGAAGTCCCTTAAAGGGGCATTTTATTCTTTTATAGGTCTATATCTACATAACTAAAATGTTCGATTTGGTTGTAACTTGACATGTACATATTATAATGTGCTGTTTATGTAGATGCCATTTATAGTGACGTCACTGATTGTTCATCCCGTGCTCAGAGTATTTCAAATATCCGAAACAGCTTGTGTTTGTCCACAAACACATTTCTAGTTTTTTTTTTTCTCCTTTTTCAGACTTTTTCTCCATAGGTTTAACAAACGTTTCTTCCACCAGTCCACTTTGCCACTTTTTCAAATCCGATTGATTTCAGACTTCGTACATACTTAGACCACCACCCACAGCTGGTCCTAGAAGAAATTTGTGATCGTGACGTCATCAGGTGTCAGGTTACGTCACATTAAAGATGCATTTTCCCCCATATGTTTTGTACACGTTTTAAAACACTCCAGTTTGGCATCTTCGTAAATCCGATCGACTTTAAATTTAATTCATACTTAGACCACCACCCACAGATGGTCCTAGACAAAAAACGTGATCTTGACGTCATCAGGTGTCCGGTTACGTCACATTAAAGATGCTTTTTTCCTCATATGCTTTGTACACGTTTTAAAACACTCCAGTTTGGCATCTTCGTAAATCCGATCCACTTCAAACTTAATTCAGACTTGGACCACCACCCACAGATGGTCCTAGACGAAATTCGTGATCGTGACGTCATCTAGTGTCAGGTTACGTCACATTAAATATGTATTTTTCCCCATAGGGTTTGTACATGTTTTAAAACGCTCCATTTCGGCACTTTCGTAAATCCTATCGACGTGACACTTGGTACACACCTATACCATCACCCACAGATGGTCCTTGAAGAAATTCGTGATCGTGACGTTATCAGGTGTCACGTTACTTCACATTAAATATGCACATTTTCCCCATAGGTTTTGTACACGTTTTAATACGCTCCACTTTGGCACTTTCGTAAATTTGATCGACTATATACTTGGTACACACTTAGACCACTACCCATAGATGGTCCAAGAAGAAATTCGTCATCGTGGCATAATGAGGTGTCAGGTTACATCACATTAAAGATGCATTATTTCACTATTGGTTTTGTACACGTTTTTCTTCAAACTGAACTTCGGAAGTACAAGTCTGATTGGGTTAAAACTTGGTATGCATATTGACATGGATGTGTTATAGATAGAAATTGAAGTGACATCATCATCAAATGTCATGTGAAGTCCCTTACAGGGGCATTGTATTCCTTTATATGTCTATATCTACAGAACTAAAATGTTCGATTCTCCATAGGTTTTGTACACGTTTTCCTTCAATTAGTACATTTTGGCACTTTCATAGATCTGATTGACTTCAGACTTGGCAGACACGCATATCACCAGCCCCAGATGGTCTTAGAAGGTTGTCGTCATGTTGACGTCATCAGGTGTCATGTGAGGGCGCCCTAGCTTTGTATTCTTTGCAGCCCTGTAGCTAACTTTACAAGTGTAGGTCCAATTTAACTATGCATACGTCCATACTGGAAAATACTTTGTAGAAAATATAGTTGACGTCATTATTACGTCATCAGTTGTCTTGTGAGGGCGCCCTAACATTGCATCAATTCAGGCTCTTCATCGCTGCAAGTATCGTCCTATTGGGGTGAAACTTTCCATGCACTCTGGTCATGTTTTCATGTCTTTCACACACAAGTAAGTTCAAACATCCGAAACAGCTTATGTTTGTACACAAACATATCTCTAGTTTTTCTTTTTTTGGCTTTTCCGCATTATTGCGGAAAAGCCTTTCTTTATGTTCTGATTTTTGGCTTTTCCGCAAAGTTGCGGAAAAGCCTTTGTCTTTGTTCTGGTTTTTTTTTTTTCTTTCTTCTTCTTCTTCTTCTTCTTCTTCTTCTTCTTCTTCTTCTTCTTCTTCTTCTTCTTCTTCTTCTTCTTCTTCTTCTTCTTCTTCTTCTTCTTTTTGTTCCACTTCAAATGCCATTGACTTTGTGCAAGTTTTTTCTCAGTGCCACTTTTGGCATTAATCTTTGCCATACATCATTCAAAGATGTGTCCCGAAGATTGACGTCATGGTGACGTCACCGACTAATTTATTATAGATTTTTGAATATTTAATTTTTCCCATAGACTTTGTACACAGAAATTTAAAAAAAATTGTCGCTTTTCAAAGGGCATTTTCGACTCTTTGCCAGTTATTCATTTACACCAATCTTTGTTTAAAGCAAAGACCCTACTTCAAACAACATTGTGGAATGATGACGTCATGATGACGTCATCCTGTGTTTCTTTATAGGCAATTAAATTGTGACACTTTTAATATTTAAAAATGCATAAGAAATCAACCGTACGCGTCCGCAGCATTCTGTTGCCGGCAAGTGGTAGAGTAGGTTGAGGTCTTCATTTCATTCAGTGTGCGTGGAATCACGTGACCCTTGCTTCCGGTCGAAAAAGGCCCAAACCGGAAGTGGCTTAGTATTTGAAAATCGTAATAGAAATGAACTTGCTTTCAACGGTGTTAGTCTCTTGGCCGATAGTATTCTTCAAATCATCTACCGATGACGTCATGCAATCTTCGAGCGCCCTCTAGCGACAGGTTGAAAATTAGCAAAAATGTATTTTGAATAGATGTCTGTGGCGAAGTTTGTCGGAATCGCCTAAATATTGGTGTATATGATGACCTTGACCCACTTAAGACGTGTGCGAAGTTTTAGGCGAATGACGTCATCAGACCGGAAGTTATAATAAAAAGACCCTTTTTCATTTGAAAATTCCTGAAAAATCAACCATGGCAGTTTTTATATTTGTTTTTACTTTAATTGTCGATTGAAGGGTAGGTCTAAAACATTTCAAAGTTTCGAGGCGATAAGCGAACTCGAACAACTCTGCGCACGCTTAAAACTTCACGTTGACAATACCTCTGCTTCAAAACATGCACAGGACAGGACGTCCACAATATACATGTACATGCACGTACGTTGTACATAGGCACATACATCGTTAGAATAGCAAGTAATATTTTATAAAAATGTTTCACTTTCAAGGAAAATTACGCATTTAAAGGTGCAGTTTTTCTGCTGTGGGATTTTTAACCTATTGACTTTTCCCCTTTTTTAAGCCACCATTTTCATAACTTGGCGATCTGGAATCGTCATCAAAGTTACAGCCAATGAAGACCCTCATACAAAAATTATGCCAAGACTACGACATCATGATGACGTCATCTTCAAGCGATTTATTATGGATTCATGAATAATTAATTTTTCTCATAGACTTTGTACACAGCTTTTTCCACAAGTCTTTTCCTTCACAACACTGATACATCTTACTGAGAAGTTATGAACTTCGGCTGAGAATTACTATGAGAAGGAAAAAGAAATCGTATTTTTGACGTTTGCCATTTGATTGAAAATATTCCCAAGAGTCAGAATATCAAGTAATATTTTATAAAAAATGTTTCAGTTTAAAGGCAAATCACGTATTTAAAGGTGCAGTTTCTCTGCTGTGGGATTTTTAACCCATTGACTTTGTACACGTTTTCAAGCCACCATTTTTATAACTTGGCGATCTGGAATCGTCATCAAAGTTACAGCCAAGGAAGACCCTCATACAAAAATTATGCCAAGACTATGACGTGACGATGACGTCATCACCTAATTTTTTGATTGACTTTTGAAAATTTACGTACATATTGTGAAGTCTAATATCTTCAGAAATGTAAGCCCGATTGGGTTGAAACTTGGTATGTGGCTATACCAGGAAGTGTTATAGATTAAAAATGAGGTGACGTCATGATGACGTCATCCTGAGATTTTATATGATTTTTTTGTGTGACCTTTTAGCCATATCTCCCGAATGCAACATGCAAAATGCAAAATTCTTTTTTGCATTTGGTCTGTTATGTAATAGCTATTCGCTCAAAACTTGAAAAATGTGTGACGTCATCCTGACGTCATCAAAATGCAATTTTTCAAAACTCATATAAGGAAAGGTCCAATTGTCATGAAACTTGGTGGGTAGGTAGTTAATCATACTAGTATGCCAAGTTCGAAATGACGTCACGATGACGTCATCAAACATTTAAAAATAATTGTCGATTTTGAAAGTGCGTTTTTGACTCTTTGCCAGTAATTTATTTAGATCACTCTTTGTCCAAGCAAAGACCTTGTACACACGCACATACATCGTATTGCCGAGGTGAAATCCTGTCCACAGTGACCGTCTTAACTGATTTTTCGGCTAACTTTGACAGATTTTATGTTCATGCATATTCAGGGCATATTATTGATAAAAAAAAAAATCATAATGCGGAAAAGCCCTATGTTCTGTTGCTAACAGACATAGATCTCTAGTTTTTTTTTCTTCTCCTTTTTCAGACTTTTTCTCCTTAGGTTTAACACACGTTTCTTCTACCAATCCACTTTGCCACTTTTTTAAATCCGATTGATTTCAGACTTGGTACATACTTAGACCACCACCCACAGATGGTCCTAGACGAAATTCGTGATCGTGACGTCATCAAGTGTCAGGTTACGTCACATTTAAGGTGTATTTTTCCCCATAGGGTTTGTACATGTTTTAAAACGCTCCATTTCGGCACTTTTGTAAATCCGATCGACGTTAAACTTGGTACACATTTAGACCATCACCCACAGATGGTCCTTGAAGAAATTCGTGATTGTGACGTCATCAGGTGTCATGCTCCTTTACATTAAAGATGCACATTTTCCCCATACGTTTAATACACGTTTTAAAATGCTCCACTTTGGCACTTTCGTAAATTTGATCGACTATATACTTGGTACACACTTAGACCACTACCCATAGATGGTCCTAGAAGAAATTCGTCATCGTGGCGTCATGAGGTGTCAGGTTACATCACATTAAAGATGCATTATTTCCCTATTGGTTTTGTACACGTTTTTCTTCAAACTGAACTTTGGAAGTACAAGTCTGATTGGGTTAAAACTTAGGATGCATATTGACATGGATGTGTTATAGATGGAAATTGAAGTGACATCATCATCAAATGTCATGTGAAGTCCCTTAAAGGGGCATTTTATTCCTTTATAGGTCTATATCTACAGAACTAAAATGTTCGATTCTCCATAGGTTTTGTACACGTTTTCATTCAAATAGTACATTTTGGCACTTTCATAGATCTGATTGACTTCAGACTTCGCAGACACACATATCACCAGCCCCAGATGGTCTTAGAAGGTTGTCGTCATGTTGACGTCATCAGGTGTCATGTGAGGGCGCCCTAGCTTTGTATTCTTTGCAGCCCTGTAGCTTTGCATGTATATGTCCGATTGCGTTGAAACTTTGCATGCCCTCACATTGGGGTGTCTTTCATATGATAATATAGGTGCCGTCATTGTGACATCTCATGTGAGGGCGCCCTAACTTTACATGATGCGCAGCCCCATATCTCTGCAAGTATGGGTCCGATTGGATTGAAACTTGGCATTCTCTCATATTGGGATCTGTTATATATGTATTTGATAATATAGCTGAAATCATCGTGATGTCCTTAGCTGTCATGTGAGGGCGCTCTCACTTTGCATCATTTCTAGCCTAATATCTCCACAATTACATGTATGCGTCCGATTGGGTTGAAACTTTGCATTCACACAAACTTGGATTAGTTATACACCTGAATATAATTGAAGTCAATAGGACATCATCGGTCGTCATGTGAGGGAACCCTACCATGGCATCATTTGCCGCCCTATATCTTTGTAAGCATGGGTCCGATTGGGTTGAAACTTTCTTTGAACATGTCAGTGGCGTCAGCATCCCTTCTGTGGTCGTCATATGAGGGCGCCCTAACCTTGCATACTGGAATGTGCTATACGTGGAACATATACCGTTAGATTCAGTCGTGATTACGTCATCAGTTCTCTTGTGGGGGCACCCTAACAGTGCATCATTTCAGGCCCTTTATCTCTGCAAGTATTCGAGCGATTGTGTTAAAATTTTACATGCACTAATTGAAGTCATCTTCTCATGTCCTTGTCACATAAAAAAGCCGAAACAGCTTGTGTTTGTCCACAAACACATCTCGTGTTTTATTTGCATTTTACAATTTTAAAAAGAATTGTGATAGTAATTACCAACTTTAACCATTAATGTACACAGTTATAGTTGAACACATTTCTGATGCTACACATGTACTCTTTGGGTGAAGGAAGAAAAATGCACTTTAATGTGACAGAGTGATCAATTTTTAAGTGTAAAACATTAATTAATTTTATCTTCAAACATGAATTGTCAATTCAGATTGGTTGATCCATAGACGGTGTGATATACATACATGTACATTTAATAGCAATCGTACTGCGTATCAAGCTACCGTTCCCGAACGCAAAGAAAAGAGGACTGCGCACATATTGAACCACGTGGATTTAGGACGTCTGACATAAATCGACTTCACACACTTGACACACACGGCAAAAACTTGGAATCCCCACACAAAGGTTTTGGGTTAGATAGCCGCCGATGGCCACGTCAATCTTTTTCATTCAAAGACAGGAAAAAAACACCGAAACAGTTCGGTGTTTGTTTACCTACAAACACAACGTCCTTCTATTTTTAGCTGTTTCGGTGTACACACCGAAACAGCTCTTGTTTTCGTTAAGATTTTTTTTTTTCTTTTTTTTATTTTTTTTCTCCTTTTTCCACCTTTTTCTCCATAGGCTTTACACACGTTTCTTCTACCAGTCCACTTTGGCACTTTTTTAAATCCGATTGATTTCAGACTTGGTACATACTTAAAACACCACCCACAGATGGTCCTAGAAGAAATTTGTGATTGTGACGTCATCAGGTGTCGGGTTAAGTCACATTAAAGATGCATTTTCCCCCATATGTTTTGTACACGTTTTAAAACACTCCAGTTTGGCATCTTCGTAAATCCGATCGACTTTAGACTTAATTCATACTAAGACCACCACCCACAGACGGTCCTAGACGAAATTCATGATCATGACATCATCAGGTGTCAGGTTACGTCACATTAAAGATACACTTTACCCCATAGGGTTTGTACACGCTTTAAAACGCTCCATTTCGGCACTTTCGTACATCCGATCGACGTTACACTTGGGACATACTTCAACCATCACCCACAGATGGTCCTAGAAGAAATTCGTGATCGTGACGTCATCAGGTGTCACATTACTTCACATTAAAGATGCACATTTTTCCCAAAGGTTTTGTACACGTTTTAAAACACTCCTCTTTGGCACTTTCGTAAATTCGATCGCCTTTATACTTGGTATAATACACACTAAGACTACTACCCTTAGATGGTCACGTCATCATCAAATGTCATGTGACGTCCCTTAAAGGGACATTTTATTCTTTAATAGGTCATCTACAGAACTATAATATTCGATTGGTTGTACATGTAACTTGATGTACGTATTATGATGTGCTGGTATAGATGACATTTATAGTGACTTCACTGATTGTTCATCCCATGCTCAGAGTATTTCAAATATCCAAAACAGCTTGTGTTTGTCCACAAACACATCTCTAGTTTTTCTTATTTTTCCACTTTTGTCATATGTTTTGTACACGTTTTTCTTCTACCAGTCCACTTTGGCATTTTCGTAAATGCGATCGACTTCAGACTTGGCACACACTTAGACCACCACCCACAGATGGTTCTAGAAGAAATTCGTAATCGTTACGTCATCAGGTGTCGGGTTACGTCACATTAAAGATGCATTTCTTCCCCATATGTTTTGTACACGTTTTAAAACACTCCAGTTTGGCATCTTCGTCAATCCGATCGACTTATAGACTTAATTCATACTTAGACAACCACCCACAGATGGTCCTAAACGAAATTCATGATTGTGACGTCATCAGGTGTCAGGTTACGTTACATTAAAGATACACTTTTCCCCATTGGGTTTGTACACGTTCCACGTTCCATTTCGGCACTTTCGTAAATCTGATCAACGTTACACTTGATACACACTTACACCACCACCTACATATGGTCCTAGAAGAAATTCGTGATCGTGACGTCATCAGGTGTCACGTTACTTCACATTAAAGATGTACATTTTCCCCTTAGGTTTTGTACACGTTTTAAAACACTCCAGTTTGGCATCTTCGTAAATCTGATCGACTTTAAACTTAATTCATACTTAGACCACCACCCATAGATGGTCCTAGACGAAATTCGTGTCCGTGACGTCATCAGATGTCAGATTACGTCACATTAAAGATATATTTTCCCCATAGGGTTAATGTACACAGTTTAAAA
Organism: Patiria pectinifera; assembly: GCA_029964075.1. NCBI lineage: Eukaryota > Metazoa > Echinodermata > Asteroidea > Valvatida > Asterinidae > Patiria > Patiria pectinifera. The sequence continues at coordinate 20,636,643 of CM057150.1, read as the reverse complement.
CGCTCCATTTCGGCACTTTCGTAAATCCGATCAACGTTACACTTAGTACACACTTAGACCATCACCCACAGATGGTCCTAGAAGAAATTCATGATCGTGACGTCATCAGGTGTCACGTTACTTCATTTAAAGATGCACATTTTCCCCTCTGGTTCTGTACATGTTTTAAAACGCTCCACTTTGGTACTTTCGTAAATTCGTTTGACCTTATACTTGGTACACACTTAGACCACTACCCATAGATGGTCATAGAAGAAAGTCGTCATCGTGATTTCATCAGGTTTCAGGTTACGTTACATTAAAGATGCATTTTCCCCATAGGGTTTGTACACGTTTTAAAACACTCTACTTTGGCACTTTCGTAAATGCGATCCATGTTAGACTTGGAACACCCCCCACAGATGTTCTTAGAAGAAAGTCGTCATCGTGGCGACTGATACACTTTTTCACTTCTATACATATATGTCTGATTGACTTTACACTTTTCAGACACTAGTAAGACCAGCAGCCTAAGGTGGTCCCCAGTGAGTTCATAACGATGACGTCATCATGTGCCACGTGACGTGACATTAAATGAGCATTTCTTCGAATCGCTATAACTTCGAAAGTACAAGTCCAATTGGATTAAAACTTGGTATGCACATTCACAGGGATGGTGTATATATGAAAATTGAAGTGACGTCATCATCAAATGTCATATGACGTCCATTAAAGGAGCATATTATTCTATTATAGGTCTATATTGTAGCGGCGCACGGCCGCATGGTGGCGTATTCACCAAGCTGGAAATTGGGGGTGAAGCCACTTTCAGCGCGCGCGCTATCTCGGTACCTGGGGATCCAGGCACGACAGTGCACGCGCGCGTATCTTAGTCGAACGATGGGCCAAAATAAGGGGAAATTGCGTTTGCGCTCTTTTTAGGCAGTTGTGATCTGAGGCTGGTTGAAGAAGGACAGAAACAACGCTGGTTAGATAAAAGATTATATAATGTGAGTACTTAATTTGGCGGAAGATTGAGGAGAATCAGAATAGACAGAAAGAGAGAAGTTCATCCTTGTGTCCGTGTCACATTTATTTTATTCGTTGTATCGTGTTGTTTGTCTTGTTTCTACCTTACGTTAATTTTAGCATAATCGTCCCACAGAAAATAGCCCTTAGACCGCGAGGACACGTTACAATATCTACAGAACTATAATGTTCGATTTGGTTCTAAACTTGACATGTACATGTACGTATTATAATGTGCTGTTATATAGATGACATTTACAGTGACGTCACTGATTGTTCATCACGTGCACAGAGTATTTCAAATATCCGAAACAGATTGGGTTTGTCCACAAACACATTTCTAGTTTATTTTGTATTACTATATAATACGTATTTTGAAGTTTGTCTAGCTCTCTGTCTTTTTGAAGAAATTAAGAAAAGTCAGTGATTTCCGACGATCTGTTAAATGAGATTGTTTTCGCAAAAAAATTATAAAGTGCTCCAGACGAAGTCGTCTTTCCTGACCTAAAGGTTCGTGCATTTTTTGTTCACTGTTGTTTCTGAAAGTGTAACAACCGTTCAGCTGAAACTTCAACATTTGGTAGCATTAATTATTGAAACAAATATAATGCATGAAAACCAACTGATCCTACGTATATAGGCCTTCAATGAAAGACACCTTCCTATAACTCTACAGATCACATTTAATTTTTTTCTTTGCACCTTCAGATTTTCCTGTGCGAACTAAAATCACCGATTCTAGACGCAGATTGTACTAGGCCTTCGTCGACTAAAAGGTGAAGGGTGGACGTGCTACACATTTATCGAACGGGAACCTCTTATATTAAACGGTTTGAATAAGCATGGCGATCCGAGGTGAATTATTTGATTGGTATAAGCTGAATCTCACGTCCGCTTATGACAAAGTGGCGTCCGAAATCCCTCGTAAGTGTCAGAGCATGTCAGAGTTAAAGACATTATTGTTTGACAAAGCGACAATGTTAGGTATTTGGTTAGACCATTTGGCGGACTCATTTATAGAATCAGGTGTGGTTGTACCTGTACTGGATGCATTTATTGTTGGTTTAAGACGGGTTGGAAATGCACTTGTAGCTTTAGGCCCGAAAGCTCTTCAGGAAAGTTACAAACACGGCGGCTTCATCGCTGTGATGAAAAATGTGATTGTTGGGATTGGGAGATTAATGGGTGAAATCCTTGATATGCTGGTAAAGACGGTGCACGAGGCGATAATGGGAATGTTAAAGGCAGGGGTGATAATCGCATTAAAGGGGGCTGCAGGAGTGCTGCAGTCGCAATGGTCCTGGCCTTGGCATTGGTTAACAATTGCTGGTGGAGTCACTGCGGGAGTTGTCTTTACTCCTACAGTTCCTGTAGTTGCAGCTGGTGCTGTAGTTGTCACTGCAGTTGCTGGCACAGCAGTTGCAGCCAGATGGATTGGGAGGATATTTGGAATGTACACTTTAACAAAAAAATAGGCAATATTGGGTAAAATCGTACTCTTTATGGCAGTAAGAAGAAAACATGGTCGTTATGGGGGTAAACTTGACACAGCTTCTATTGTGTCAAATTTTAATCCTGCACTGTGTAACCATTTTACGCAGAAAAGACGCTAACTTTTACTCCAAAAAAAACATGTTCAAAAAAAGTACACCCAAAATGAGTAATATTTCCGTTTACCCCTCATGTTGATTAAGCCTAGCCCACTCCATATGGAGTAAAACTTTAAACATTATGTTGCGTTACATTTTACTCAAATGTTTCTCAAAAATATGCAAAAGAATATTTTTCCTTTTTTTTTTCTTTTCCGCTGCTATTTCTAATTTTGCTGAGGGACAAAAATAGACTTTGACGTCGTGGGGATTGGCAGAACTCCTACTCATTTTTGAAGGAAAGTTTGAACTTCGAGAGTTTTAGCTCACGACATGCAGCCTTCTACATATCGTAGACTATTCTGGTGTGGTAAACGTGTGACCATCATGTATTTTTTTCACGCTAACTACCCATGTTTTCATTTCATTGCTCTTAGTCCTTGCTCTTTTCCATGCTCTCACAGAGTTAGTCTGTCGGTACTGTGCATATCAACACAGGTACCGAAGGCATCCAACACGTACAGCGAAACCGTTGTGTTGTGGATTCGCGCTGTTATCCTTCTGTTTGCAAAGACTATACCCAGTTTATTGCCGTAAAGATTTGTTTTGCACACATAATTTGATTGATGAATGGTTAATATACGCGACTTCACAACACAACGGTTTCGCTGTACGTGTACGACGTTGGATGCCTTCGGTATCTGTGTTACATAAATATAATGCCCACGCACACGCACGCACACAGACTCTGTGAGAGCATGGACTTAATTAAGAGAAAATGAAAACCGTAATTAACATGAAAAATGCATGATGATCGCACGTTTACAACACCAACATAGTCTACGATGTGTAGAAGGCTGCATGTCGTGAGCTAAAACTCTTGTAGTTCAAACTTTCCTTCAAAATGGGGACGAGTTCTGCCAATCCCCACGACGTCAAAGTTTCGCGTACGTCCTCCATCTTGAACAATCCGCGCGCGTCTACAATGCGATGTATACATGTTTACCTCGCACATTGTAGTAAACTTCTGCCCAACTCGGAGTAAACAATCAATTTTTCGGAGTAAGATTCACAGGCTACGCATTATTGAGCAAAATTTACCGTGTGGAAGGGTGAAACCCGTATTTTTGTTTTGAGGTTTAAATCAATTATTGTTTAAAAAATGTACCCAATTATTTTACCCAACAACTTTACTCAACAAAATATTACACTGTGTTTTTAGAGTGTAAGCAAACAATCCAAACGTCTACATTGAAGCAGGCCATATTCCCCACTTCTTAAAAACAAACAAACAATGATATTGCTAAATCGAAGCGGCGGATTCATGATATTTTTGCAGGGGGCGAGGTTCATCAGGAAATCGATGCTAAACTGTAGACGAATTTTTTTATCCTGACATTTGACAATTCTTACAATGGGGGCGCTGTTCAAATCGGACGAAAATTAACATTCTATTAAAAAATTGTGTACAAATAGCCCTGTAACTAAGCGTGTCAGAGTGGGGGGGGGGGCACTTTTAACATTATTTTGCCTAAATTTCTTTGAAAAAGATATATATAACAAAAGCAATGACAGAGCTGGGGATTGGTTGGTTGGTTGGACACCCCCCCCCCCCCGCCTGGAACCGCGCCTGCCACCGATATAGAAAGAAAAAAGGTGTTCTCACATGCATTGATAGAATAATATATCTAGATAGATGTCATTGTCGTAATCATAACCACTTCAGAGATAATCGGGGTTGGGTCGATCGTTATGCAGTGAATTGATTACTCGTACGTTTTTGTGGTGCCAGATTGAAAACCACGTCCCAATATTCACACATTGGACTTGAAAGTGCGGAAAAAGAAATTGTAATAACAAAGATCTTTGTAAACTGTATGTTAAAAGAGATACAATTTCGAAAACTGTTCATAATATAATGTTGCATACCACTTGCTCTTCAAACGAATTTTTAACCATATTGTGTATTTAGTTTTAACCAACAAAAAAATATCTGATTGGGACATCTGCAACATTCTGAACAATATTGTGCTTCGGGGTGGATTTTCATTAGGCAAACGAATTTGAACCCGCTTTTGCGAGGGCCGATTATTAAAGGGCCGCAGATAATTCGAACTTTGTAAAAGAACAGTATAAATTTATGTTGTTGATGGTATACATTTTGAGCATTAAGTGTATCACATTCGTTTGTCGAGAAAGTTGTTACGTAAGCGATGTCTTTGAAGCAGTAATAGCTTATGGTTTTATACTTCTTATTAAATTACATACTTTTCGAAATTTCAAATACTTGGAAATATGTAAAATTTTCCCCGCATACTGCAGAATTGCTGTTATACATTTATGTGAAAGTGTTCACCAGATACAAGTAGTGGTTACGTAGATACCCACATTGTAAACAAAGTTGGAAAAACGCAAATAGGATTATTGGGAAAAAATGTTAAAGCAATCTACGAAAAGTAATTAGGACGAGATGTCGAAGCTGCTAAGTTTGTGTGTTTGATTGGCAGATTCAACATAGGAAAATAATATTAGCCTCTGTTAGACACGCAGTATGTATGGGATTGTTTGATTTATTTTACATCTCAATTCTGGCAAGATATTATGTAATGTTCTTATTTTAGGAAAATTGAAATAATGATACCAATTTTATAAATACGACTCGTGCTTCGAAACATAGTTATAAAGCGTTTTCAATAGAATTCACAGACATTACATTACTGAAGCTACTGTAGCTACATATAATTGTGTAAGTAGTTAGTAAAAAGATACTCAGCAATTGTGTGTTGTTTGATTTGTATTTCAACGAAACGACAGGCGCAGCTTTCGGGTTTTAGTAGATCAGCACATTTTGTCGGACTTATTTTCAAGAAGTCCACTTCTTAAAAAATGCCAAAAATAAGAGTGGGGATTTATCGGAGAAACGTCAAAAGACTAAGCAAAAATCTGGTATTACTTTATCATTTTCTTTAATAGTTGATTTTGAATTGGGAGGGAGAGTGAGCCAAAGAGATACTGTGGCCCCCCCCCCCCCCCGGCAAAACTGCGCCTGTCAATTTTGTTACTTGCATGTTAGTAAACAAATATGTGATATACATTCCCGTAAAACTGCTGGTAAATGGATGTGAACCTTGTAAGTTGTTTTGTTATTCTCTTTGTACAAATCGACTCCCGTAGACCTCAGTGATAATTACGCGTCCTCTCCTTAAAACAATATTAAATATACTCACAGCTGCACAATATGTTTAAGACACCCAACAAATTAAACTTGTTTTATACTATTTCGTTTTCTGCTCATTTTTTGTTGCGTTAGGCCCTATCGATCTTTTTTTTAGGGAAAAATACAAAAATTATCACCCCAAAAAGTAGTCTCTTTGCCAATCGATTGCAACATGTAGCAAACTTTAGGGGGCAATTCTCTTGAGAATTCGCAGAAATACGAGCTGGATCGACACTCCTGTACACGGCTTCCATCCTCATTTTTGCAAACCCTTCAAGTTCATGGCCCATAAAATACTCCCATAGCAAACTATTTGAGGGTATACAATTGTGATTTGGCCCGCGTAGGCATATCTGGGTTTATTTACAGATCTGCACCCTTGTTGTGGCAACAAAAGTATTGGGCTTGTGTACACTTTCCATAGGCTTGTGTTCAGTTACCCAAGTTAACATGAATTGCCCCTGCTGATAAAATGGAACAGTCTTTTCATCTCCAGCAGAACATTCTGCCGTTTCAATAGCCGTCTGTGGTCTCAAATGTGTCATTATTGATATGAATGAACGATTTGTGGTTAGCGGTGATTGAGTGGGAGGGTTGCTTTGGTTACAAGTGTCAGTAAACACTTCCACAAATACTTGTTTATGCGTTTACCAATTACAATGTAGCTGGCTCAGGACCAAACACACAGATTCAGCTTCTATTCACAGTAATAAACAAGGAGTATAAAAACTATAATCATAAAAAACTCGGGACTAAACAGTATACAAATGTCTTCGTATCAAACACTGAACCCATTGACCCTAAAGAAAAACAAACAAACAAACAAACAAACACCCCAACAAATAAACATGTGCAGCTTCATGCTGCTGAATAAAATATTGGAGGTCAATTTGCTTTTAGTTGACTTGGCTGGCCAATATGTTGGCTACTTTGTCAGTTGGCCGGCAGTAACGTTTGACTGGCTTGTTGGCTGGCAAGTTGGTTTGCCCGTGACATTAAATGTTGCTAGTTGTACAGCCACCTGGCTTGCTAGAAAGATAGTTAGTTGGCTGGCTATAGTTACCTGGGTTGTTCGTTGAGTGGTTAGCTGCATGGCTGGCTTCCTGGGGTCCTAGCTGGCTGGCTTGTTGGCTGGTTAGCGGTGCATGTAACTTTTAGCCAGTTGAACTTCGCATGAAAGCAATGGACCTATACAAACCTCCAAAAGAAGGAAACATTTTTTAAGGTTTCAAACGTCGTTATTGTAGAATTGCACACTGTTTTATAAGAATAACGTGTGCACTGTTAAGCAGGAGGTTGCGGGTTCGAGTCCCACCCGAGATGTACAGTGTTTTGTTTAATACGTCGGCAAAGGGCGCGCAAAACCCAATACACTGTATAAGAGAATGGTGAGGATTTAGGGGGAGGATTCTGGGGTATTGTTTTTCTTTTGAACGAGTTTAATGTTTATGCTGTTATGGATATTATGTTAAGAAAAGCAACGTAGGCTTAGCCATGGTTCTTGGTCTTTTTCCAAAAGGATTTACAATATAAAAATCGATGAATACAATTCTCTAAACTACAGTTTTTGTGAAGTACGTACGGGGAAAACCAATTCACGTCTAAATAGAAATGAATCAAGAAATCTGGAAAATCCCGGGCTATAAACGGTATACCCGCAGGCCGTACCTGAATGAAAAGGCTAAAGGTAAACGGCTTTCATGATAGTTAGGGCACACAAATCTCTTGTTCATGGTATAGCGTGTATGTTGGTATATCCGCGTATGGTACGCATGGGTACATGAACATATTGAAGGACAACTTCCAAAGTAGGCATAGTTGTAGAAAGGGTTCTTTGTTGCATACTAACCAGTATTGCAGACTGATATTTTTTGTGTCACCCTCAAACACATACATGTGTATGGCTATAATTCGTTAAAACTAACCATTCAACAAAACAATATTCATTAACCACCCATAAACAAATGAATAAATGAATAAACTACAAACCAAATTTACACCCAGAGTTTAGCGTCGGTCTGGTTACCGGGAACAAAACATATTTTTATTTTGGCCAACTACCTAAATTAATGAAAACCTTGCTTAAAATACACCCAAAATTACACACACAATCCTTGCGGATTTTTTTAAATGAATGAAAGCATGATTAATTCACATAAATTTTGATTACTAAGAGTGTTAATGGTGACATTATTTGAAAGGCTAAAACTCGCTGGTTACTTGGCTTGCTGCTTGGTTTGCTAGTTCATTGAGATGTGTATTCTGACTGGCTTGCTTGAATGGCTAGTTTGTTGGACGACTGGCTTGTTGATAACTGGCTACGCTTTTCGGATGGTTGTAGCTGTCGGACCATTTGGATTGCTCAATGTGCGGGTCAGTTGGCTTGCTAGGTCGCTGAATATCAAACATGCTATTTAGATGGCCATGCTGATGCCATTGAGTCGGATGATTTTTAGAGGATTGATTTTTAGGCGCTTGCCCCCCCCCCCCGGAAAAGCAAAAAAAAGCAAAAAAAGAAGAACAAAAGAAAAGAAAAAGAGGCGTGAAGTCATAGTAACGTAAATTTAATGAGTTGGGGGGGGGGGCAAAATGCCCTGCCCCCCTCTAAAACTGATAAATGGAGAATTTGTTGAGATATACAAGACTTTTTTTGGAAAAATATGTTTTGCCCCCCTTTAGAAAAAAAATCCTGGCGACGCCTCATGTGGACGCTATATTCCTTTTACAACCCCTCCCTCCCTCCTTTTGGAGGATTGAGGATACATTATTTTTCCATTAAATCACTTGCATACCCTTGACACATTCCCCGCTAATACATCTCACAATGCTCCATCCAACTTTCCAACTTTACTTCCCTTAATTAATCCCTTAATCCTCCCAAATAACATCTACAACCATAATATACCCTGTAATCTCATCCCCTATACCCGTAATCACACCCCCCATAATCATCCCTCCCTCTCTGTCCTTTCTAATTACATCTTTTGTGTGCACACTTCCTATATATATATATGCCCAAAAATTTCCATTTTCTAAATCACAGTTAGCAAATTTTCAAGCTCCTCCCACAGCTTTGTTTCACAAGTGAGCATGCTCAGTCACGTAATACATATTCATGACTATTACCAACATGCATACCAACTCTTAATGATCAACAAGACATTTTCTAAACAACTTCTTTAGCTTATAACTCTTGACCAACACCGTCGACCTTGCGAATACTTTCCAATTCCATAGACAATTCACTGAACAACAACTTGGCAGTGTGCACAACCTCGTTTGACCTGTTCAACAATATCACCAATCGTGTTCGTACTTTGCAATGCGATGCTACATTCATAGATCAACATTTGCGAACTGAACATGACCTCCTTCGACATTTACTTCCGGCTCGACCTGAAGTTCAAACTTAGATCAGCTTTTCCCCATGTAACACCCATATGGGCCGGCCCATATTCTGCCCACATAAGTTTGCCCAGGTTGTTCCCATGTGACACCCACATGAGCCCACCCGTATTCAACCCACATTGGATTGCCGCTTTTCCCCATATGACACCCATAATGGGCCAGGCGGTGTTCTGCCCACTTGGTTTTGCCCACGGTTTTCCCATGTGATACCCTTATAGGCCAGCCAGTATTCCGCGAACATGGGTTTGCCCAGCTTTTCCCCTAATGACACCCATGGACCAGCCCGTATTTTCCGTACACACCCGGTTTTTACCATTTACCCCCATATGGGTCAGTATGTATTCTGCCTACATGGAGTTGCCCAGTATTATGACACCCATAGGGCCAGCCCGTATTTTGCCCACACGGGCTTGCCCAGGTTTTGTTTCCATTATGACCCCCACATGGGCCAGCCAGTACTAGTATTCCGCCGACATGGGTTTGCCCAGGTTTTTCCCCAATGACACCCACATGGGTCAGCCCGTATTTTCCCCACATGGGCTTGCCAAGCTTTTTCCCTTAGGACACCCATGTGGGCCAGCCCATATTTTGCGCATAAGAGCGTGCCCTGGGTTATCCCATATGACGCCCACATGGGTCAGCCCGTACTTTCCCCACATGGGCTTGCCCAGCTTTTTCCCTAATGACACCCATATGGGCCAGCGCGTATTTTGCCCATTATGGGCGTGCCCAGGTTTATCCCATATGACGCCCACATGGGTCAGCCCGTATTTTCGCCACATGGGTTTGCCCAGTCTTTTTTCCAATGACACCCATATCGTCACCGACACCACGAACTCACAACCGGTGGTCAGCGTTGCAGAAATACAAATCGGAGAAAAACGCTTTTAAAGTTTTGACACGATTATACTCAGTAAAATATTCCATCTATCCCAGAGGTTTTAGTATCACTTAACGTGAAAATGCTTACACTACTCAATTATAAACGTTATATTGTAAAAATCTGCTTGGTTACCCTTACAAAAAAGTTCTACAGAATTCTATAAGAAAGAATTCTATAGAAATTCTATAAAGCTTTCTATAAAATTTTGTCTATAGAAATTTTATAGAGTTTCTTTAGAAGCCTTCTATAAGGTTTTATAGAGATTTTATAGAGATTCTATAGAAAAATGGGCCATAGTTCTATACAGCGGTTTATAGAATTTAAAGAAATTATACCTTTTCTATAGAACAATGAACACAATTCTATAGAAATAAGGCTAGTTATATTTAAAATATTCTATAGAACTCTATAGAAAATTTGGACTTTTTCTATGAAATATTTTATAGAACTCTATAGAATTTCAGAGGTTTTCACCAATTTCTATAAAAAATATTCTATAGAACTCTATAGAAAATTTGGAACTTTTTCTATAAACTATTTTATAGAACTCTATAGAATTTCATTCAAAATTTCTGTAATTACTATAAAATATTCTATAGAACTCTATAGAAAATTGGGAACTTTTTTCTATGAACTTTTTCATAGAACTCTATAGAATTGTATAGAGGTTTCAAATATCTCCAAAAACGTTTTATAGAACTCTATAGAAAATGTGTAGCTTGTTTTGTAACATTGTATAGACTATAGAACTCTATAAAATTCTATAGAAGTTTGGCCCTTTTCTATAAGCTTCAGCACCGTGCAAATCATGATCATCCGGAGATGTAGGCAACATTACACACACAGTTAAATCTCCATCAAATGTGTTTGCTAACAGCAATTAATTCTTGAAAGTTTTGCATAGGCATGCACTTTCCCGCACACATTTATGGTTTGAGCAATTTTGTCTCAAACTTCTTGTACAAACAATTCCAATCATGACAATACATGTATTTATTGTTTCCAGCAAACCTATTCCTCGATCCTTCCGCCCATAGCTCCATGGTCCACTTTGGTCCAACTGAATGAATTCAAATCTGCTACACAGCCAGTTTCTGGTACTGACTGGTATGCAAGGTCGTGTGTACATGTACATGCTGTTCATGGAACTATAAAACATGTTGGGTGAGACTGGTTACCAGCGGAAGGCAATACAAGTGGTTGTTACCTGACCTTGCTTTTAGCAGGTGTTCACTTCTCATTCTGGGTGTGGGGCTGGCCTGAAAGGGGGGGGGGGGGGTAATTGGATTAGTGTGTAGCCTTCTGTTTATTCTAACTCCTAGTTTATCCAGTGCTTCTGGGGCGAGCTGCATAAGGCCAGGAGGGGTATCCTGACTTGATGATTGTATTGCTATATAAAGTATGATATGTAATGTAATGTATGCTCCTTTTGAAGGATTAATTACAATAAAAATGCAGATGGAACTTCAGTTTCTTTTTTCACATTCTAAAACTAAATAATTATTTCTGTGTGTGCTTGAATAGTTGTAGTTGTAAAAAGAAAAATTTCCTGTGTACGCTATGTTATAGCATGGTTCTAGCTAATTATGCAAATCATGAGTAGTAACTCAAGATCGTGAATACATTTCATGTAGCATGAATGATTAACAAACAACCTCTTTTCCTCGCTGGACTTTTATTGATTTAAAGCTTCTATTTTGTTTAATTTTAAATGATAATCTTGTACTTTTCCATAGAAATATTCTTCTCTATAGAATGTACGCTTCTCTATAGAAATTATACTTCTCTATAGAAATTATCCTTGTATAGAAGTACTTCTCTATAGAAATTATACCTTTCTATAGAAATTTGGGGTCTATAGAAAAAAAATTGTTATAGAAATCTATATAATTCTATAGAGTAAACAATTTCTATAGACTCCCTCTATAGAAATTCTATAGAGAATCGGCGAGCCTGTAGAGTTCTATAGAACTGTATAAAACTTTCTAAAGAATTCTATAGAACATTTTTGTAAGGGTAATTAGCAATTAAATGATTAAGATGGGTGTCAGTTCGTGAAAACGAAAATTGACGCGTTTTGGGAGAGTGCGCGCACACACTGCGCATGCTCTTCGAAAACACGTCAATTTTGGTTTTCACTAACTGACACTCACTAACGCTATTGCATGCGCGCGCTCTCCGAAAATACGTACATTTTGGTTTTTACGAACTGACACCCTGTGCAGGCTCACTTCGTGGTAACCAAAAATACCAGAATTGACCAATTTCTTGAAAATTCATTAGTAAAATTTGCCTATTTAAGATGATTTCAGCAATTTTAACCTCGTCATGTTAAACTTCATGATACAAACTGCTCATATATGCAAAAAAAAAAAGAAAATTTGCATTAAACAAAAAAAAAATGGACACATAAGATGCAGAGGGTGTCAGTTCGTGGTGTCGGTGACGATATGGGCCAGCCCGTATTTTGCCCATATGAGCGTGCCCAGATTTATCCCATATGACGCCCAAATGGGTCAGCCCGTATTTTCCCCACATGGGCTTGCCCAGCTTTTTCCCTAATGACACGTATATGGGCCAGACCGTATTTTGCCCATATGGGCGTGCACATGGGTCAGCCCGTATTTTCCCCACATGGGCTTGCCCAGCTTTCTTCCTAATGACACCCATATGGGCCAGCCCGTATTTTGCCCATATGAGCGTGCCCGGATTTATCCCACATGACCCCCAAATGAGTCAGCCCGTATTTTCCCCACATGGGCTTGCCCAGCTTTTTCCCTAATGACACCCATATGGGAATCCCAGGTAGACCCCCATATGGAATAACCCATATGGGTCCCATATGGGATACATAGAGGTTTGCCCAAATCCAGGTTCCCAGATACTTCCCATATGGGCCCCCATATGGGCTTGCTCCCTGGGATTGGCCTACTAATAGAAGGCTGGCATAAACAACCAAATAAAGCAAGCCGATGCACATGCCAAGAATATTGGCAGCAGTAAAACAAAAGTATCGGGAATTTCAAGCAAAATTTCCTGGAGCCCTTTTGAATTTCTGTCAATTCATCGACGAACAATAAAACGAAACTTTTTTTTTCCTTCACCTGTTCACACACCGAGTTGTGCTTATGTCTGGATTTTGGGTGGGTGTACCTGGCAAGTGTAAATGCGCACCGGCACCAAATTCATGTTAATGCTATTAAAGTACAAAGCACTGTGCAAATCAAGCCGGCGAAACGGTCCTAGCTCTTAAAGGCCGCTGGCACCAAGGATGTCAATTGCTCCTCAAAAGTGTGGGGGTAGGGCCGTGGGGGTGATACATACATGTGTATATTGATAAAAACGAATGCAAGGGAGAAGCCTAAACGGCGTGGGGTCACGGGGCCCGCTTAAGGGCCCCCAAAAAATGGATTCTAGACGGATCTGTGGTGCGATCTGTGACATTGTCTGACGACTGGCAAGGTTTTCGCAAATTATCATCATCTAAACATCATTTGCAAGTTTGGAGTCATCGAATCAGCTATTTTGAGCTATAGAATCAAATGTAGGCGACTTTTTTTTTCAGGGACGAAAGTAAAGGGGGAACGACATGTCCCCCATCCCTCGCCGATTGACGCCAATGGTTGGCACCGTGCTTCAGAACGACAGACTTGATTAAAACCCGGTTCATACTCTGCGTGAAAGCGAAGGCGAACGCGAATTTGTAATGTCGTGGCAAGCATTCGCGGTGCTAATTCGTAAAAGTTAAACATTGTCACATCCCAGGGTTTACCCGCCCCATGAAATGGACCCTTGGTTATAGTCACCCTCCAAAGACCCGTACTGACACTCAGAGAAAACTAGGCCTTCACTCTTCTCTTTACAATATTTATATTTATTTACAGACTTATCATACACACGATTTATATTCCTTATTGAATTCAGATTAAGGGGCAATTCCAGTATTTAGTACAATCACAAATATTAGTCACAGCATAGAAAAGAAGTGTCCGAGTGTCTCTTGTTGTCTCGTGTCCAGCAAAATGCTCTATGCCCGTAGCTTTCCCACTTGGCCAGCGGAGTCCACACGGTCCTCTGGTCCCGCCGCTGCGTCCGGCCTCACTCCTCTGGTCACGGGGACGCAATCCCAAAACCAAGATCAAAAGCCCTGAAAACATAGCAATAACAAATTTGTTCGCCAAAATATCCAAACATTTCTGCGTAACAAAATTATGTGTTGTTTGGCCAAATTTCCTCAAACGCAACTAGCACCTTCGTAGGCCAACACTTGTCGTTTTTTTATGCAATATAGGTCTTACTGTATTTTATACAAAATTAATGCCAAGTTCTAGCCAATACTTTTCACGCTTAATCTTTCCAAAATCTCATAACAATTAGTCTCCAGTTATCAAAGTGATATTATGTTCCCCACAAAATGAATAAATTAAGCACAGTTTAATACAACAATAATTTCATTTATAGTTAAACTTACAGGAATTGGAGGACTCCTGGCTTATACACTGCTGAATTTCTGGTTCGTGAACTCTCATTAGTTCAGACTCAATGAGCTCTCATTAGCTCTGCCGCAGGCTGGCTGTGCATTGCCCTATCTCCCTTGGCTTCTTAGTATCAAAAACCACTTCGAGTCCGGCCACTTCCCTCTACTCGGAATTTCTCTTAGCAACTCCCCTCTTTTACATTTGCCCACGCTTGTATACCCAAAATAAAATTGGTCCTATGCATAAATTAACATGATAAGTTTATTCCGTCCACTCAGGCTTTTCCTTGCCTATTTAAAATTCACATTGAGTATTACCTAAGCCCCATTGACCAATGACCAACTAGGTGTGGCTTAATTATTAAAACGTCACAGGCTCAACAAAACATGGTTTGGGCTAGCTCACCTATCCCCGGAATGTTGGGTATGAGAGCCTCAATAAAAGAACATTGTGTTACCCTCTACATAAAACACATTCCAAATTCCAACTGCCAATGTACTAGATTCTGGCCACATAAAAATAAATGTTGTTTCTACAACTCCAATGTACTAGATTCAGGCCACATAAAAATAAACTTGTTTCTACAACCAATAAAGAGTACATTCGTTTTATTAAAATAAACATATTTCAACTCGGGCGAAATTCGTAGCGAATGTTTCATGACGTCAAATTCGCTTCGCATCCGCATTCGCATGAAGTATGAACCGATCCAAAGCCCGGTTCTTACTCGGCGCGAAAGCGAACGCGAATTTGTGAGGTCAGGGCAGGCATTTGCGCTGCGAATTCGTAAAAGTAATTATTTCAACTCGGACGAATTTCGCTGGGAATATTTCATGACGCCAAATTCGCTTTGCATTTGCAACATAGATGGACATGCCCTGTACATTACATACATGCTGTACAACGTCAGTTGAAATCGAAAATTCTGAAAGAGACCCTGAGACAAAAAAAAAAAAAAACTAGAGTTTGCGGACAAACACACGGTGTTGGGCTAGAGGTTTGGCTTTTTCACATTGTTAATTGTTGATTGCTGTTGATTGTTGTTGTTGATTGTTAATGTTGATTGTTGATGTCGATTGTTGGTTATGTTTATGTTGATTGTTGATTGATGATATTGATGTTGATTGTCGATTGAATTTGACGGTGGTTGTTTATGTCGATTGTTGATTGTTGATGAATGGTGTTTTTGATTAACGATTATTTATGTTGATTGTTGATTGTTGATGTTGGTTGTCGATGTTGATTTTGATTTTGTTGTTGTTGATTGTTGATGTTGATTGTTAATGTTGATTGTTGATGTTGATTGTTGATGTTGATTGTTGATGTTGTTTGTTGATGTTAATGTTGATTGTTGATTATTGATGTTGATTGTTGATGTTGCTGTTGATTGTTGATGTTGATTGTTGATGTTGATTGTTGATGTTAATGTTAATGTTGATTGTTGATTGTTGATGTTGATGGTTGAGGGTTGAAAAATAGCGCGTGTAGTTATTATACAGAGGATAGTTAAAAAGAGTCAGGTGAGGATCTGCACGCGCGTATGCTGCTGTACTGTAAACTTATCTAGTACAATTGTTACAAAAAAAACCCATTAAATAGCTCATATCTCTAAAAGAAAAGGTCGCACACCATTGGCGCAATTCAAGATATTGCTTGCCATACCCTCTTAACCCCAATGCGCATGTTTTAAGAAAAAGCGCCCAATTTGAAAAAAGCGCCCAATTGGGCGCTTTTGCTAGCCCAATGTTTGAGCATCATAAAAAGGGGAAATTCCCTTTCACGCAATCGCAGCACACTGTTTTTCGGGATTTTCCCTTTGTACGCGATTATCCCCATTTGCAATTTGCTGTACACACAATGTAAGTGGCATGAAATGAGCGTTTCAATGCGTAGGCGTGTTCAACTTCAAACTTCAAGGGGGCTGCAGGGCATCTTCTAGTAAATTTATTGTAACGAAACCTTGGGAAGTTTTAGACCTATTATGAGAGTGCCATTTGAAGCACATAACTGGATTATATCTCTGACGGTTGAGTTTTTAGCAATTTTCAAAGGAAAAGAGGTCTTTTCATTGTAGCTTCCGGTCTGATGACGTAATCAGTTTTTTTTTTGCGCACAGGTCTTGTTTGCATTAAGGTCATCATGTTTATTAATTTTGAAGCGATTACCGCAAATTTCGCCACAAACATCAACTGAAAATGCGTTTTGGACATGTTTTAACCTGCAGCTAGAGGGCGCTCGAACCCTTGATGGCGTCACCGATCATATTTTTGGAAAGATCAACCGACCCACAGGCTAACATCGTTAAAAGCAAGTTCATATCTTTTTCCACTTTTGAATTATTAGGCACCTCCGGTTTCGACCGGAAGGAAGGGTCACGTGATTTTGCACGCACAAGATAAATTGAAGATCATGTCTTATCATGTTGATTCCCGCAAAATTCAAGTTTCGGTCTCTCACGGTTGATTTTAAATTGAATTTCACAGATTAAATGTATTATATTTTGAAGTGACGTCACGTGATCCATGATGACGTCATAATGACGTATTTGCAAAAAAGCACATCTTCAGTGGGTTGTGCATTCATGTATTGACAATTGAAGTTCATATGTGTTTTCATTTTGACAAACGGTTCTGGAAACGAATGTGTCTTGGAGAAAAAAAAAAAAAATAAATTCTTACAATTACTCAACTGTTGGGCTCAGGCGTAACACCTAAAAAACCTTCTCTCTGCGCGTTGGTGTGTGTGTGAGTCGGCCTATATGTGTCTTATGTCACACTGCGGTATTTTCGTAGGCCTCAATTTTTCGTAGGCCCCAGAATTTTTCATAGGCCCCAGGAATTTTCGTAGGTCCTAGGCACAGTGCCTACTGTGCCCATTGGGTAATCCGAGCCTGTTCTGGATATAACTTTCAACCTTAACAATGGCATATTTTTCTATAGATGACATGCCATCCTTGCAAATTTGTGCATTTGTGATGCTTTGTGGTTTTAACTACATGTATCTTTGTTTTCGGGATCGCATGTAGTAGTCGTCGTCATTTTGCCCACAATTTCCCTTCTGTCAAACAAAAAATATACAACTTATGTCTCTTTCAAAAAAATCATCTTATTTCGTGATATTGTACAGTGAAATTAGCAAATATGAGTCCGGCACTGTTTGAATATTTCACAAAACCCTGTAACATTTAGTACTTTTAGATACAAAATCACACAACAGAAGGCATAGTTTAAATCATTATGGATTCATTGGAGATACTACATAACAATCTAAATGGCAAAATCAGTGAAAACAAGTATTTGTGTGTCTCAATATTATTTTATAACTCAAAATTGTCCAAACTTATCAAAATGTTTTAAATCATTGGAATCATTATTAACTAATCAATTCAATTAGATTTTTGAATCAGCATTTTATCGCTCGTAAAATGAAATTGTGATTGTTTTTTTCCCGATCACCGCACGATGTCCAAGCCATGTACATGCCCACACAGCGATGCAACCAGACAATGCCCATGCGGCCTGCCGTCACACACGGGCACAATACATTTCCAATCCCGCTTCGCACAACGCGTCAAAACGGAACATGCGTACACGTTACTACTGTTTCCGCATGCCAGACACTTCCTTCGCTATCACGTCAGTAGTTTAGTTTAAACAATGGCATCCCATGAAAATAGTTGTAAACAAGAAAACCTTTGTGATTTCTCTGTAGCCGGACTACACCTTCCAGCCCCAGCTAAACCATCGTGCCAGGAAAACAAATTAAGTTAAATAAATGTAAGGTTGTCATTGGTACATTAAATCAATTTAAAGAATAGCTGGGGAAAAGCAAGCAACAGAGGCTATTAATTGTTTATGTCTTCTTCACCCTTAAGAATGGCATATTTCCAGTAGATGCCATGCGAATCAATACAAATGTGTGCATTCATGATGCTTCGCGGTTTTCACCATCTTCATTTTGGGGATCGCATGTAGTCGCAGTCGTCATCTTACCTACACATTTCCCTTCCATCAGAAATTTACAACTTGGTCTCCTTCCAATATATTCATTTTATTTGATAGTATCGCATAGTAAGGTACGGAAGCGTAGAAGGGTTAAAAGAAATTAAGAAAAAAATAGGCGAGCGGCGATTTACTATCTCGCCGCGGCGAATTACTATCTCGTTGCGGCGAAATACAATCTCGCCGCGGTGAGTTACTATCGCCGCGGCGAATTATTATCTTGCCGCGGCGAATTACTATCTTGCATCGGCGAGCGTCGGGCACGACGATAGCGATACGCTTTGGATACTATGGAACGCCAAATATAGGCACTTAATGTGAACATCAAATCGGTGATGCACTTTCTCGATATGTAGTGGAGTTTTACAATCGGTGATGAACTGTCACAAGCAGTGATAGATTTTCGCGAGTGGTGATGGATTTTTGCGACCTGTGATCAACTTCTGGCCAAACTAACACCCTAATCAACCATGCAGGGCTGGGTTCAAATTTCTTCAGCGCGTGCGGTAAATAAAATAATTTATTAAAAAAATTAAGTTGTCCTTTCTCTTTTTTTAACATTAAGAAAGAAAACGAAGTTCAATACGCGGCATCAGGTGATTTAACCACTTGCCAGGCTCATGGTGTAGCGTACGGGATGAGGATGAAGCAGCCAACTATTCAACATTATAATTGCGTCTCTCAGAGGGCGGGAAAGTAAATACTGTAATGTTTCGCCTTGCGATTGCTACAACCGATCTTGAATGAAGCTATAATTACCGTTACACAGACATTTTGATGTTCGCGGGCAAAAATCTTCGAACATCAATTTCTCTCTTTTTGAAGACCGTATCTCAGAGATACTTTCGGAGTTTTTTTTCCCTGTCATGATCCTACAATGTGCTAAAAATCGTTTAGATATGTTCAGTATTTTTCATTACAATTCGAAAAATAGTCTTTGAGTTTGTCAAATTTTAATATTGTCAAGCCTAACGAATATTAATAGGGTTCTATCCGTATGGATGCAGTTTACGACTCCCTCCTTCACGAGTTCTCCACCAATAAAATATTAACTTTTTTGGTTGGTTTTGATATGCCTATACCCAGGCCCATGCGAAGTCACGCAGCGTCACGCTAATTAATATGCTTGTAGCGCACGTCATATATATGTGACGGGTTAAAATGTACCCCCCTTAATTTCAATTAGTTCCTTTAATATGTAGCAGTTCCTTTAATCTGTAATAGTTCCTTTAATCTGTATAAGTTCCTTTAAACATGATTACATAACAAATATCACTCCGCCACCTACCGCAAAATAGTTCAACTAGATCCGGCAACCTTCCCGCCGCGCCACATTCAAACCCTGATTCGACCGAGTAACATCACCCTGTTTTACTCTCTCACAGGTAATTTATATTTTGCTTATTTTATTCTCATCTTTATGATTATCTCCATTGATATGCATTCTTATTTTATTATCAACTTACCTTTTACTTGTACATTCATTATCTTGCATTTATATTCAACATTTGTGGCATTTACTGTAATTTTTGGAATAATGATTTGGCTGCAAGATGACAGCCAACGCCGATCGTTTGGCGCGAATCGCCATTTTGTTAAATTATTACAGTTCATTCGTGATTAAGCCATGACTCATTATTTACATTGAAGGTGCATTTATTTTATTGGATAATTGAGTAGATTGTTAGGTTTACCTTTTTATGTACATTTGGTTTGGATTTTTAACTGATTATTTAAATAATTGTTAGCCACATTCAAACCCTGATTCGACCGAGTAACATCACCCTGTTTTACTCTCTCACAGATTAAAGAACCAACGTCAAAGTGAACTAGCCGTATACCAAGTGTCCCTATTTTCGATGCCGATTCCCGTTGTCATATTTGGTGGAAGATCCGGGTACTTGGACATATTACACCGCGGCCAGCCAGCTTTTGGGGAGCCAGGTCCAGCAACTGAAGACCGTCGTCTGTGCAGCATCGGTGACACCGCGGCCAGCCAGCAAGCCCTGGTGGCACTGGATCCAGCATTGGAACATCGTCACCATTGTCGTGGCCGCACATGTAGTATATGTTGCAGCTACTGACGATCCTGCCCGACGTTGCAGCGTCGGACCGACGATCCTATCCTTCGATGCAGCTACCGACGATTCTGCCCGTTGCACGCCGAAGAGATCTTGTCCGTTTCAGCTACCGACGATCCCGTTGCAGCTCGGTGAGGATCGCCTGCCAGTACATCGGCTAAATATCCTGTTCGTCGACGAGTCCTTGCTGTTGCGCCGGAGATCCTCTGTTTTACCACTCTAAAAAAAACTGAACTGTGTACCCGATAAACCGGTAGTTTGTTAATTTACATTGACGATAGCATTCAACGCGAACTGATTCTACCAGAACTGTTCATTCATCGAGAACTGTCAATCATTGACGCAATACGCGCTTTGTTCGACCTGGTCGGTTACTGCGCAGAACCTGCCGAGAAGTACAAGGTGCGTACTTGTCCTGTCAAGAGTCAAGATTCAAGACCGCAAGACTACCGAAGAACACCCGTGAACGGACAGCAAGTCAAGCATTCATTCAAGCAAACAGATTTGAGATACAATAGGCTTATGGTCGGAAGTAATTGATTTATATAACAATACGTGAATTCCACTGCTGGTTACCCCTATTGTTGCATTGTTTGAGTTGTCTCTCCTTCCTGGCGCAGGAAGCAAAGTTAATCCCACTCCATTTAGGATTCACTTTGATTGACGTCTATATATACACAGGTTAGATTGGGTCAGAAAACTGTTTAGTTTACAGTAAGAAAAAGGATCGTTTTCACTTCCCCCTCCTCAGCAAAATTGTGTTCTCTTACCGATTGAATTATACCTCATCCCCTGTACAAAGTGTCATTTTGTGAAAACTTTGTAATAAGTTTGTAATAAGATTTCATTTGGTATTGATTTTCCAAAGTTCCTGTGAATCGGAGATAACAGTTTGATATTTACAGGTGACTGAAATTGTATGTTAACCAATATTTGACAATTGTTTATCCTGAAGTTGACCTGCGAATTAGATTCATTCTGATTTGACAATTTTGCATTGTTTTCCTGAATTACTCTTATTGATATTGACATTTGTTTTGTCCCGTGAGACCAAGAAACATGACCTTCAGAGAAGTACAAAAAGAACTGCGACAAATAGAGCGGGAAGAACGGACTGCATCTCTCCTTCATCCCAAAGCTGACACAAAGATACCGTCACCACAACCCCTGAACAAGGTACAGTCACAGCCTAAGTTTGTTCCACTGCAGCCAAAATCAACCGCTCAGCCTCATCAACAGAGAGGTGTAGCTGCTTTCAAACCTCAGAAGACCAACAATTAACCAACAACCCCTCAACAGACTCCAGGTGAAGACGTCCTTGAAAGCCTACTCAAAAGAGTCGAGCAGCGGTCCTGGACTGTCGAACAGCTGGTTACCACCAGGAATACCCCCCCCCCCCCCGCGACCCAGACAGTCGAACTATCCCCAGTCCACGGACCAGAGAATCTTCGTCTGCCAACGTTGTGGCCAAGAGGGCCACATCGCCAGAGGTTGCCGGAATGTTCCATTAAACTTCCAGGGCTCCCGGTCGGAGGGCAAACCGGAAGCCCAGAGTCAAGCCCAAAAGTAACCACTTCTAGGAATGAATCTCCTTCAGTCAGACAACACACAACAAATTCGTCGAAGCCAGATCATCAAAGTTTGATAGGTCCCAATAACGAAGACACCGTAGAAATCAATGGAGAATGTCATCGAGCCCTGATTGACTCCGGGTCACAGATATCATCTATAACGGAAGACATGGGGAGGGAGCATCCCCTATTACGAGACATCACTCTTTCTTCAGTTGAAATAAAGATCGAAGGTGCCAGCGGCCAGGAGGTTCCATACTTGGGAATTATTCCCGTCTCCATCAATATTTTAGGAATCACCTACGCAGATGTTCCGGTCTTTGTGGTCCGACAACTACCGAAGGCATGTTCCTGTGTTGATTGGCACAAACGTCACCCGAGCAACAAAGAAGGACCAACAAGTAGTCAGAGGTGACAACTATATGCAAGAAATCCAGTCCGAAAACAATGCCTGGCACACTGCATATGTCAACACAGCAATTCTTCAGCCCAGTGACCAGCATAGCAGAGTTGGTTATGCGAAGTACGTTGGCCGCTCTCCTCGAAAGATACCACCAGGTACCGAAGTAGATGTAATATGCCCGAGTCATCATGCTCTCCCGAGTCATCATGCTCCTGGAGAAAGGTAGCAAGCCAGACCGTCGTAGTCGAAGCCAAGAGTCGTCGGAATGTCGAATCTACTTCAGACAGTGGGCCAAGCTAGTGTTGAGGGACCTTATCCTCTACAGAACTCGCAAGGCACTGGATGGAACAAAGTCGTTTTAATTAGTCCTGCCTGAGGTTCACAGAACAACTGCCATAACGGGTTTACACGACGACATCGGCCACATGGGTTACGATAGAACCATCGACATGGTCAGAAAAAGATTCTACTGGCCAAGAATGGCTGTAGACGTCAAACGATGGTGCGAGCAGTGCCAGAAATGCTGTCTTCGCAAAACAGCACCAACAAATGTCAGAGCGCCATTGGTCCCCATCCACAAGAGTGAACCACTCGAGCTAGTTTGCATTGACTACTTGAAGTTGGAACGAAGTAAAGGTTGCCATGAAAACATCCTGGTAGTCACCGATCATTTCACCAAATACGCTCAGGCTTTCCCCACTTTAGACCAGACAGCAGAAACGGTGGCCCGGGTTCTTTGGGAAAACTTCATCCAACATTATGGGTTCCCAGCTCGCATACATGCTGACCAAGGTCGAAATTTTGAAGGCGTAGTCATACAAGAACTGTGTAAGGTGTCTGGTATCAAAAAGAGTAGGACGACCCCATACCACCCTCAAGGAAACGGGCAGACCGAACTTTTTAACCACACGTTGTTGAACATGTTAGGAACGCTCGATGGAAGCCAGAAGAACGACAGGAAGCAGCACAGGGGGTGGTATATGGGCACCCCCTGGATCTGCACCTGCCATACTCGTATTTGGAAGGGTTGTAAATGGGGAAATTTAGGACAGTTTGTTTACGTCATGACATAGCTCAACCTAACATGACGAAGACATGATATGGCCTGTTTCTCAATATAATTAAGCTTAGTATCGTATTTAAAAGCGCGTTCCAACGATGAACAACAAAACGACGGTTGTAATTTAGTTTAGGCCAAAATATCATACATCCTATGAGTACCACCCCTTCGGTACAGAATATCACCCCGCGTGGTTTATCAGCTTATTCCAATGCTAGTCAATAGGATCTAGGATCCCCTGTTACAATAATACCATTGTGAATCTGTAATGCTAATAAATCAGAGTGTGCCGAGAAAGCAAAATAAATAGTTACAATACGAATACAAGGTAAAACTACGAGATGGAACGACTGCGAACTGACCAGTACTTCCACTGCCGCCGCCTCCGCCACCACCACTTCCACCGCTTCTGACCGAAATGCCTCTTCCTCCTCCTCCTCCACCACCACCACCAGTTTCAAGGTTCTACGAGTTGATGATGACGCAAGAAAATGGACCCTACTACGGAAGAGATGTTTTGTCGACTCTGTCTACGCACGAGATGGACTTTTGGTCGATGACCGGCGAAATCGTGGAATCATTCCGAGCTTTGACTGAAGATGTCCGTCCGCCCATCGACGGTGGTGCAGAGGGTAGACCCTATAAGTTATGTTAAGGAGAATACACGAGAAAGTGTGGATTCGTAATTTAAGAATTCACGAGGCGCGAAGCGCCGAGTAAATTCGTAAATTAAGAATCCACACTTGCGAGTGTATTCTTCGACTTAAACCATTGCGTCAACAGAAGTATTGGAAAGAATGCTGCAACCTGACGCCACTTTTTTCTTCATATATCATCTCAATGAAGGCCATTCGTTGCAAAAATGATGATAAGACATGAATCTGGGACTGATAAATGTTTCCAAAATTGTTAGGAAATACTTGAAATGACTCTCCATAGACGTTGTACACAAGCACGGAAGTGGCGTCAGGTTGCAACATTGTTTCCTGGCGTGTTTAGCATGTGTATCGACACACCCGTACAACCAAGTCATTTTGTGTGTATAGGCTCCTTACGTCAAAATGGATAGTTCAGACGACGATTTCTTTCTGACTAAAAGTAGATTTTGCAGTGATGGCGGAAAATCTGACAGTGAAGATGCATTGGTAATTTTCGGAAAGCAAATTTTCAAGCAGACAGTCCTATTCATGCCCATTATGGAGAACAATTGTTCGGCATGTTCAAAGTGTGGATTCGTAATTCTGAAGCCACTCTTTACTCAAGATTCGTCGTTCCGAATCCACACTTTGTGACAAGTGTAAGAGATTCGTAGATCCGAATCCACACTTTTAACAATAGTGTGACGTCATAGCAATGGTTTAACGGTGGAGAATTGTCTCCTCACCTTTTTCTTGATAAAAAAGTACCCCGATATTGTTTCTTTATCCACAATGTTTGATGTTAATCGTCCGTCGATCTCCCGGGAAATCCAACACACCGTAGACGTCCTGTGGAATTACGTTCAAAACGGGGTACAATGGCTGAACGAGGAGGATTGGCGTAGGCGATCTATATGCCACAAGAGAACCCTCACCTTTACTATAGCGGGCACACCCAGCGATACTGCTTGTTAAGTACTGACTACGGAGACGAGTGTATGGGAATCAACATGTCGTTTATTATATTAAGACACGCAGGTCACGAGTCAACTGTAACTACGATGTTCCATATGTGATATCTCCTTTTCTTTCTATTTTTTGTAACACAAAAAACTACTATTTGAAGTGTCTGGGAAATTGTTTAGAGTCCAAGTGAGATGAGACACATTTCCAACTGTTCATGAAGAACTTAACATTGATAGCTCTTACAGCTTCAAACTGAAATGTTTCTTGAGTAAGCTCAAAGTTCATTCAACTGAATTATTTTCCTCCTTTTTCTGAGAAAAAAACACTAAGGAAAAAAATGTGTTCGGTTTTGCCATTCGCTTTTGGCGGAACAAAAAAAACAATGAAATGTGAAAACTTATCACTTTTCCTTTTTTTTTTTTTTTGACACAATTGTTTTATATTTTTGATGTAACTTATTTTTTTATTTAATCACTGAACCGAACTGTGCATTAAGTGATCTGAAGAAGAATCTGTTTGAAGAATATTCTGTCTGAAGAAAAATCTCTCTGAAGGAGAACTTTTGAAGTAGATCCTTTATAAGTCCAGGCGTTTTGGTGGTTTGCTGAGGCGTCCGCTTCTCGTCACATAGGTCGGTGGGGCTGCAATGCTGGTTTCTGTGGTGGGCTCAGGGGGTATTGGCGTTGGCTTTGGAGTTGGGGTGGGGCATCCTTCTGGAGGTTTGGCTGCCGGTGTGTTTGCAGGAGTGGCAACTGGTGTAGTGACTGGCAAGGTTACGTGGTCTGAATCTGCAGGAGTGCGATGAAGAGTCTTGATAGCTCCATGGGTGGCAAGACGAAGATCCCGTCTGTTTCTCCTGTATTTTCGGCCATTGTGCTCGACCACATAAGAGCGACGTGTTGAGTGATGAACAACAACTGTAGCTGGGAGCCAGCGGTTTGTACCAGGAAGTGGGGCCATTCGGACTGGATCTCCAGAGATGAGTGCATGAAGGTTTTGGCCAGCTTTCTTGTCGTAGTAGAACTGTTGTTTGGTTTTGTCGTTGTCGAAGCGTTGCTTCACTTCTGGGGTGCTGTATAGCTTTGGCTGCAGTAGTGACTTCGATGTTGGTAGCTTATTACGGGGTCGGCGTCCCATTACTCGTAGGGTTGGAGTCTGAGTAGCATCGCTTGAAGTCTCATTGGTGCTGCAAGAAGTGGCTTGCTGTAGATGGCTTGGAGTGGCTTGTGATCACTCTCTACTGTAACTTCTTTGCCAAAGATCTAGTGGTGAAACTTCTTACAGCAATGTACTATGGCTAGCATCTCCTTTTCTATCTGGGCGTACCGCTGCTCGGTCCGAGTAAGGGCTCTGGAAGTGTACGCAATCGGTCTGCCATCTTGAAGGAGAACGCCTCCGAGAGCAAAGCTGCTGGCATCACACTGAATTGTGACGCGTTTGCGTACGTTGTAGTAGGCGAGTACGGGTGCGCTGCTACACATATCGATGAGCTTGTTAAAACTCTGCTGTTGCGGCTTGTCCCAGTGGAATTCTGTGTCCTGGCTTGTGACCTCTCGAAGTGGAGCATCGATAACGCTAAGGTTTGGGATGAACTTAGCTAGTCGGATGTCTTCTTTGGATTTGGGCATTGGTAGTTCTTGGACTGCTCTCACCTTATCAGGGTCGGGCTGGAGATTATTCTCTGTTAGCACGTGTCTAACGTACTTCACTCTCCGTTGTTTGACTTGACACTTGTCAAAGTTTAGCTTGAGGTTCCACTCTGTTGCTCGCTTGACGACTTCCTTCATGATCTTGTCATGGTGTGCTTCGTCTCTGCCGGCAACTAGTATGTCATCCATCACTGCACGAGCGCCTTCTATGCCTTCGAGTATAGTATCCATGATGCGTTGGAACATCCCTTGTGCGCTTTTGATGCCGAATGGGAGTCTCAGCCATCTGTAGCGTCCAACTGGCGTGTTGAATGCTGTTAACAGGCTGGACTCGTCGTCAAGTTTGATTTGAAGAAATCCTGATTTGGCATCAATGAAGGAGAATACATTGGTGTTTGGAACCGCCCGCTGCTATTTCTTCAACTGTCGGGATGGGGTAGTACTCCCTTCGAATGGCTTTGTTCAGGTCCTTTGGGTCTGAGCATATTCTGACTTTGACCACCGTCACCATCGAGCTGACCCAGTCTTTGGTCTCTGATTTTGGTGATATGGCCATCTTGCTCCATCTCTGCTAATTTGCTGATAATCTTCTGTCTCAGCGCCTGTGGTTGTCTCCTTGGGCCGTGTACTACCGGTGTGACTGTCGGGTCGATTTTCAGTGAGTACGTTCCTGGGAGTGTGCCAGTTGTTTTCTTCAGCTCTGGATATCGGTCAATGCTGAAGATTCTGTGGATGAGTCGTAGCTGCTAGCTGGCTGTTCCGGACAAGAGTGGCGGTTTCTTGTTGGAACTGACAACGTAATACAGAACATCGACTGATTTGTTCTTGTATTGAGTTGCCATCGTCACACATCCTCTTACTTCCAGGGGGTGACTGGAGTAGGTCTCGAATTTCTGCTTCGTTGGCTCTAACTTCTGATTTGAGCCAAGCTCGACGAAGGCATTGTATGGCATGATGCTTTGGGCAGCACCCGTATCTATTTGCATGCGGAGTGTTTTGCCTGCTATTTTCACATTCTCATATCATTCGTCAGCATTCTGATGTCAAACTGAGCTGATCAGGTGTGCGTAGTCGTTGTCTGATGCAGAGTCGTTATCTGATATGTGAATCTCGTTCTCTTCAACCTGATGTGTCGCCTGGCGTTGGCGGCACACTGCTGCAAAGGGGTGCAATTTGTGACAGTTGCTGCATCGTTGGTTTTAGCTGGGCATTTGCTGTGTGCTGAGCTGTATCCACACTTGTGGCATAGTTGCTTACTTGATTAGACACCTTGGTAGCGTTTGGTCTGCTGTTGTGGTGTCTTGCCAGCTGGAGAACGTCTGGGTGGAGGTTTTTTGATATTTCCTCCTTTCCGTGTTTGTTCAGCTGGTTTCGAGAAGTGATGTTTCTTGATGGAATGGACTGTCGAGTCCTCTTCCTTGCTGATGATTTTCAGGCTTTCTTGTGACGTTTCATGGTTTTGCCCGATACTTATTGCTATGTCCAAAGTCAGGTCATCACCTTTGTCAAGACACTTTTCTCGAACTTTGGAATGCCATGCATGACATACAATGGCATCACGGATCATGCGGTCCTCATCTGTGTAACCGCAGTTCTTGACCAGAATTTTCAGATCAGTGACGAACGCATCAAATTTCTCACCGTCGTGTTGTTTTCTGCGATGGAAATTTACTGTATCTCTGATCTGATTTTTCTTTGGTGCCACGTAGCTCTCGTATTTAGAACACACTCCTTGCAGAGTGTCATTCCCCGCTGGGGTGTTACCAACTGCAGGTGTCCATGTGAAAGTCTCATAGATATCTCTCCCCTTGTCTCCAATATATGTCATCAGGTAGTTGACTTTCTCTACTTCTTTCTTAGAAGCAAGAGGGCCTTGGAAGGTGAACTCTCAGTGTTGCTTGAAACGTTTCCACTCTTTATGCAGATCAGTGGCAAGCCAGTTCATGCTAGGCTTGTCGGTCTTTGGCATCTTCATGTCGTTTACAGGCCTCCGTAGATTTTGTTTTCGCCGATGGTGTGAGTATATGCGCCGAATTTCGATTTAAGTTCGGTGACTATGGCTCATTTATGAGTTATTTAACTCTACAGTTACTCAGAATTAGTCGTACGGCTATCTGTTGCGCTGTTTTGGTGATTTACTGCGAGTTATTATCCACCTTTGGTCACAAACGTGCCAATCTATCGCTACGTATTGTCGAGCACGTGAGGAAAGGCTCAATTTTCTGCACGAAAATTTACAGTTATTTCTGGCTACTCACTGTCCTTCTATTGACGAAATCAGGAATTTATCTGCATTCCTTTGGCAAACTTGTCTGTTTTTTTTACCCTTTGAGACAATTTTCAGGGCTCCTTAAGTCTGACACCATGTTGAGTACTGACATAGATGAGTGTCCGGGAAGCGATATTTTTTTTTACACAACAATCTGGGGTACTTTGTGCGTTTTCCTATGGGGCTTGGTTTTTATAACCAGGCTTGAGTGGAGGCTACTATTTTTCAACTTGGTACGGATTTCGGACTTCATTTCCCTTTTTAAAAAAATCCTCCAGAGCCTCAGATCAGGAAAAGAAAAAGGAAATTGTTGCTTTACAAGTAGTATCCGATTGAAAAAAAAAAACGTTTTTAAGATTCAACTGAAAATTGTTGGAAAAAAGAGCAAATTCTGTTTTGGCAGAGCGAGGAATCGAACTCGAGACCTCCGATCATTAACCAGTATGCCTTACCACTAGGCAACGGCGGTGTTCGAAAAATCCCTGCAATTCATAACTTATATACTTTCACACATGTGGAGAGAGTATACGCGCGCGCGCGTAGGTAAAAGGTTACAGGATTGTAGAGCGCCGCTACGTGGGGCTTTACAATCCTATAACCGTGATTCAAGTCGCCTGAAAAATGGGTACCCCAGATAGTTGTGTAAATAAAATATTCGCGTACGGGAATCAACATGTCGCTTATTATATTAAGACACGCAGGTCACGAGTCAACTGTAACTACGGTGTTTCATATGTGACACTGCTTAAGTACGCAAGTTGTAATTGATAACCAGAAGACCATTCGGTACATTCATGTAAGTATTCACTCATTGGCCTTCTGTCTTGGCCAAAAGAGATGATATAACTGACATACACATATATAATAAATAACGTTGAAAGGAAAAAAATGAATAAAAGATCACGTTCGTGTGATGGAAAGAATAATTTCATTCGGTGACAGATGAAATGTTACCTCTCATTTCATCTGTCACCTTATAAAATTGTTCTTACCATTGCATTCACAAACATTCATTATTTGTATAAAATCGACTACAATTCCTATGATCGTGATCAATCCAGACATGATGCAACACTACATTGTCGGCGACTGTTGAAGTAAGAGACAAATAAATTGCCTGCGGTTTTGTATATTGTTATGCATTTTACCTCAACTGATTGTATAACTTAACATGTCGATTGGCAAATGAGAGCAAGAGCAATGCGATGGCAATGCCGCTCAAACATCAATGTTATTGAGGGCATTTGTTACTATATTTTGACATCCTTGGTATAGTTTGATTTCAACTAAGCAAGATTGAAGCATTTGGACAAACAACATATTTTGTGTTGAATACAATGCAGATCGAGATTACAGATAAGAATAATAGTATTGTTTGGGCTCTCTGAGCCTGCATTACTTTAAATTTTTCTAATTGGTTAAAGTTTTTATTATTAATTTCCATTTTTGGGGTAGTCCGGGTTCCTTGGACACAGATGCACGGCGGTATAGGCTCATTTCTCCAATTGGACCAGGCCGGCTGCTTTCCCTTTCCGACGGTTGCTACTTATTGGCAGACAAGACCCAACGAGAGACCTTTGTTGACGTCCTGGAAAGCAAATGAGCTACGAGGGAATCATCGAGATCGTCGCCTTCTCTTCAACATCGAGCACGCCCACCACAGGATTCACGTTGAGCATGTTATTCGGACGTTGAAGGAGTATCGTGTCGTGCAAGAACGATTTTGACATCCAAGACGGTTTCTTACCAAAGTCCTGGACTTGTGCGCCTGTTTGGCCAATCGACATGTTAAGTTAAACCTCAGTTGAGGTAAAATGCAAACAATAAAGAGAGTGCAGGCAAATTATTTGTCTGTTATTTCAATTGTCGACGACAATATAGTGTCACATCTGAGAAAACCCAGTAGCCAACAGCTTCGCTGCACTCTCTCGGGAGTCGAGTATGCCACGCAGCAATCGTCTGCGATGGGGAAAGTTTGCTTAGTTAGCATGCTCTAGTATACGTTTTGGATGGGATGGCAGGGGTGTGGGGGGGGGGGGGTAATTGTAATAAGCTTAACCAGAGCACGACATATTTGTTAACAAAATGTTAAATACGAACAGTTAATTGCAAAAATAATGACCATGTTACGTTTACGAGGATTTCGATGTTGGTGTTATTTGATGCTAACTCAACTGAACGAGAAGAATGAAACAAAACGTCCCCCTCTCTGTGAACAAAATTGATCCTCCCACAAATTATGAATGAAAAACCAGTAAATGTATTACATAATGAGCAGCCTAGTGTCCATAAATCGAGGTTTGTGATGAAGGCTTGACTAGATTGATTCTATTTTCTGAATGTTTTGGGTCTGCTTATTCAAATAATGCAGGATTCCATTTTTCAGGAATGTCTGCAGCCGCTATTTAGAATTTCCAAATGGCCGCCATTTTCACTACATTTTGCTGTACAATGGTATTACAAAATATGGCATTGGATCCAATGAACCTATTTCTGACACATTTAAACTCGGCAGATAATTCAAATTGGCCCCCTAAAATGACAATTGCAGATTAAGCCATAATCAGCAAATATATCGGCACAAATAAATATAAATGCTAGATATATGTTATTATATTGGACACACTTAATACATATCTGATACTTTTGAAATGGTTAGATAATGCTAGCAAATATGGCAGCCAAAAACGTGGAAATCTTCCGAAAATGCCTGGTACAATTTTACAAATATCAGGAACAAAAAAAGTTGTGTTATTGAAACAATTAAATATGTTCCCTTGACCATAAGCAGCCAAAACCACGCAATAGTTTTTTTTTTAAATGTGACGCAATTTAAATAGGATGTTATATAGCGAAAAGAAATAAGAATACCCTGGGAATTACCAATTTCACTCCATATTGATCTCTTTGCCACTTTTAGATATCATGATTGTGTGCAATCGTTTGATTATGTCACAATAGCAATGTCACAATAAGTGTTATTTGTGGCTGATATTTGTGAAACTGTATAAGGCATTTTTAAAAAGACTTTCAGAGTTTTGGCTGCCATATTTGGTTGGCATTATCTGGCATTATCACATCAGAAATGTATTTAGTGTGTCAAGTTACATATACCTAAGCATGTCATGTTTATTTTTAGCTCATATAATTTCTGATATATGAGTTATTCTAAAAAAAAATTTTGGGCGGCCATTTTGAATTTGAAATATAAAAGGGTTTTAAAGTGTCAGAAATGGGTTTATTGGCTCCAATGACTTGTTCCGTAACACAATTTTAGGGCAAAAATATTGAAAATGACAGCCAATTTTAAAAAAAAAATATAGAAAGCTTCATCATGTTGAACATAATCAACTAGGCACACTTATCCCAGATTAGTCCCCCCCTTGCACGTGTGTGTCCTCGAGTTAAACCATAAACACCCATATCCATATCCATACATCTTCAGCCGGATCCTACACACTCCCAGTGGCCCCTCCCTCCCCCAATTAAAATCCACTACATGTCGTCCAGCATCCTACGGTGCCTCTCCATTAACTGTAGGTGCTGGTCCAGTACCTCAGCATATCGCTCTTGGTTCCGACGGGCCAACACCCACAACGGAACACGCCTCTGTCTCTGTGGATTAGCATCTGCAGCAGGCGTTACATCATTGACGTTTTCATCAGGCGAAGCCTGCTCACCATCACCATCATCATCATCATCATCATCAATAGGGTTTGGCTGCGGCTTCATCTGGACTGGTCGGGTTCCTGCTGCAGGGGGCAAACCGACGTCTGGCAATGGAATTTCTCGTAAGCCTCTTTGAGCTTCTGGTGCTAGTACTGGTGGTGGTCCTGGAGGTGGTGCTGGAACTAATGCTGCCGCTGGTGCTGGCGCTGCAACCCTCCAGCGGGCAAGGTCTTCCCCGGCATACCTCATCTCACGCTGCCGTTCTTCCACTGCACTGGAAATATAGTACATCATGTGAAAATTTTAAACCAATACCAAATAAAGTATAAATCATTCATGATTTGTAATCGGGATAAATTGCATGCAATATCTTGATATTTGTTTCTTTGCATACTTACTCTGCAATCTCTCGAGTTATATAGTCGCGGATCCGCCGCCGAAGCCGTCTATTTGGACGGGTGTTTTAAACTACTCTTGTCTGCTCGTTGAGACGGTGAACGTTTCTCTTCATAAATTCTAGAATTCGTACATAATTTTCTCTGTACAATTGGTATGCCTCACGAAGTAATCGATTTTCTGCTTCCGCAACCGCAATTCTTCCTCTTCGGGCAGCCATGGTTGTCTGATCCATTGCAGGCCATTGATAGGATATTATAGCCATGGGATTTCATTCAAGGAGTTTTCTTTTTCTAATAATCCTCTGCTTTTCTATTCACGTAAGAAATGAACGTATTTGATCAGAATACACCATTGCGTAACAAATGTTCGTGTCCAGCCGACTGCAGCCAGAGATTTGACAACAATACGACCTGCGTTGTACTGCAGGTTAGAGTTGCAGCCTAGGTTTGAAATAACTCATTGATTTACATCTTCAAATGTAATCACAAGTAAAAACAAAAAGTACAAATTCGGCATTTACCTATCATTTGGTGATGATTTGGCATTTATGCAAATTACACACTGTTCCCTTATTTTTTTTATTCTCGATATTTGATATGTTATTATATGTGCTTGTCTGAGATCACGCTGTAAAAATCGGCAATTTTGCGATTTATTCTGGGTTTATTTTTTTTAATATGGCGGACATTTTTGAAATTAATGCAAATTGAGGAAAGTTCCACTGCGATGATGTTGGTAGAATTTTGATATGTTCGTATATATTCATGCCTGATATTACGTTGTTAATATAAATACTGGTGCAATTTGTTCTGGGTTAATTTTTTTTTCATAATATGACTGGACTATTATACATGTAGCAACCGAACACTAAAATCTGCATTGTCTCAAATTTCCCAAGGCTCAGTAGCGTATCCTGCGGGGGGCAGGGGGGCGATTTTTTGGACATTTTTTTTTTTGTCATTACTGATTTAAATAAATGTTTATAGAGTTCGTATGACATCAATCCAACCAACGGAAACCCGCTCAACAACCATTACAATGCGCCGTGAAAATGTCCATATAATGTGTAGTAATTAGGCGTAGCCAGCGGGGGTTGGGGGGGGGGGGGGTGGGGGGGTAAGGGGGTATTTACACCCACCCCCAATATTTTGTAAAGACTGCCTTTTTTTCCATTCAAATGCCCTTTTTTCAACGGGCTTACCCCCCACTAATTTGTAAAGAGTGCCCTTTTTTACGAAGTGCCCTTTTTTTTCTTAACGAGTGCCCTTTTTTCGCATTCGCATTTGTATCGCCCTGAAAAGCACCATATTTTGGCCCTTTGTGTGCATTATTGTCGGTTTTGAACAGTGCCCTCATTGACAGATGGGACCAGCCCCCCCCCCCCATGCTTTTTGATTTTACGGAGGCCAAGTTTCCGGAGAAAAAAAAAACTGTCTTCATTTCACAACGGATGTGCAAGTGCCCTCTTCCAAAAAAATTACCCCCAATAAAAATTACCGATGGTCAGTGTCAGGGCAAGTGCTGGGAGACAAAAAAAAACATTTCGGCGTGGATGTGCAGTTGCCCCCCCCCCCCCCCCGAACATCAAAAGCTGGATGTGCTGCTGCCTAAGCTTCCAGCCATCACCTGAAAAATCAATGTATGCCATGTAGACGCGATGTCTGGTCAACCATACAATCACGTCTCAGCCAAAAGGCACGCGCGCCAATCACGAGTCGCTCAGTGAACTGGGGTCATGAATGGTCAAAAACACAGCCAATCACAGGGAGGCCGCAAGCGTTAGGTTCACTGCTCTCGTCCTACGTCCCCAGATCAGTGCTGCCCATGGTGGCATACTCCGGCATAACCAATCAGATCCACGGTTACAGCGCTGAGCGTAGCCTTAGGGTCATTTTAGGTTTTCGTTCGGGAATTAAGAAACGTACCTAATCGGACGTTGGACCAATGGGACGTCGGACCATTATTGGACGTCGGACCAATGGGATGTCTGACCTATAGACAAATGAAACCCATAGACCAATATGCCGTCGGACCCTAAAAGATGTCGAACCAATGGGACATCAGACCAATGGGTCGTCGGACCAATGGGACGTCGGACCAATGGGACGTCGAACTATAGAGACGTCCCCGTTTTCAAGAAGGGTGACAAAACTAACTTGTTAAATTATGCGAAGGTTTCGCTAGCCACTCTAGATCGTTGACCACTTCCCTACGAAGCGTTTGAGAGGCTTGTCATTTGATAATCATTCCCGGTTCGCAAACCATTCTTTTGATTTTTTTTCTACCACGGTATCGTATTTCCAAGTGTGGCTAAAGAAGAATAGAGAATATAATTGTATTAGAGGGGCAACTTATTTATTCTGCATTGTGTGCTAGTGCATAGTTTTGAGTGGATAAGTCAAGAAGGACGTTGAGGTGTTAATACATTATTAACCTCTCTTATTCTCAATATTGATGTCCTTTGTCCCCACATTCGTATATCTCCCAATTAGGAGTGAGCATTCAACCAGTACTGGGATGGTATATTTTCTTCCCAAAAGATTTGTTCTTATATCGCTCAGAAATATTCCGATAAAGTCCCGTCTGTGTGGCGACTTTTATAGCGACTTTCACTTTAGGGCCGTCATGTACGTCACAGTATCTTCAAGCTCACAATATGTAGAATAAAATATCCAAATAAATGTGTTAAACCTATTTTGGCTTTGTTTTTTTGCTCCAATCAGGTTAGAAGTCAACGTGATATCTTGGCGACACTACCGAAGGAGTTGTGGGGCAAGAGCCAAAACTGGTATGTTATGGTGCTGTAATACTTACAAAATGGCTTAAAACATGTTAAACTAAAACATCCTAGAACTGGCCGGTAGGCAAAACGCTAACAAGTTTAGCATTGTTTTGTTTACATAATTCCTTGGCTGGTGGATTTAACTCATTTAACAATACTTCCTGCCAAATTTATCTAAAAAATAAAAATAAGAAAACACAATCGGTTCAAAAGTGAGCAGGCAATTGCCATATCGACAGATTCGTAGAAATTAATTAAATGGCAATACCAATACTGATAAATCTTAGTTTCTATGTTGGATGGCTTCCTATTTCACAAAACGTTCACGAAACTAACATTACAAGCCTTTTTGTATCGGCATTAGCATAATATATTGTTTTGGTTGTCTTCAATATATGGTATTAAAACTCAGTGGGGTGTATTTTGTTATACGTATTTTGAAGTACGTCTTGCTTGCTGTTATATGAAGAAATCAATAAAAGGTGATTTCATTGATATGTATATTAACTGATTTTTTTTTTGGAAATAAATATAGCTTTTGACCAAGTGTATTTCGTGATTAATTTCAGCATTGTTATTTGACTGTTCTTTCGAAAAGTATATTGTCCACTGTGCTGACATTTCAACAAGTTAGATAATGCACATTCTACTTTGGAGTTTTAGTGGTGACATTAATGAAACGAACAAAATGCATGAAAAGTAAATGATTCTACAAATATTATATTTGTCTTTTAACAAAGGACAATTTCCCATAATTCCACGATTCATATTTTTATCGTTTTCTTCACAGATTCATGCTCTCCTGTGCAACAAACAATCAGTGAATTTCTGACGAAAATTAACTAGGCCTTTTTCGACTAAAGCGTAAAGAGTTGTTTGAATAATCATGGATGACGAGAGGTTTCGTTTTATTCGGAAGTCTCTGGCCGAATGTTACGAGAACGTGGGGTCCAGGATCCGACGTTGTAATAACATTTCGGAATTAATGGGAGTATTGAAAAACCAAAAGGCAATGTTTAGCATCTGGTTAGATGAATTGGCGGACAAATTAATAAAAGAGGGCGTAGTTGTAAAGACAGTGGATGCATTCAAACGTGGTTTGGAAAGAGTTGCAAGGGAACTTGCAGCTTTAACCCCAAAAGCTCTTGAGAAAACCTACCAAGTCGGTGGCTGCGCAGCCGTATTAGAGAGTGTGGTTGGCGGCATAGGGCGATTGATGTTTGAATCCATCAATTCGCTGGTAGAGATGCTGTGCGAGGCGATAATGGGAATGTTAAAAGCAGGGGTGATAATCGCATTAAAGGGGGCCGCAGGAGTGCTGCAGCAGGAAAGGTCCTATTGGCATTGGTTAACAATTGCTGGTGCAGTCACTGGGGGAGTTGCCTTTGGTCCTACACTTCCTGCAATTGCAGGTGGTGCTGTAGCTGGCACAGCAGTTGTCGGTGCAGCCAGATGGATTGGGAGGATATTTGGAATGTAAGCAAACAATCCAAACGTCTACATTGAAGCAGGCAATATTCCCCACGGCTTAAAAACAAACACAGATGAAACTAAATCAAAGTAATTTAAATGAAAATGAATGATTTGATGGGCGATGAATCGAAAAAAAGAAGATATTTCTGTAATATCTAACTTTATAAAAATGTACATTTATAAAACATGTGAGGCTTTACCTCTTGCAGCCAAGATGCCCAGCTTCCTAACAGGTTCCTCGTGTTTTCGTATATCCACTTTTTCGTTAGCGTAAAATGTTTTAGAAAATTAATACGAAAACCAATAGTAACTAGGCAACCAATGGGCGGATCCATGATTTTTTTTGCGGGGGGGGGGGGTCATCAGCAAATCAATGCTGAAAAGTAGACAGTTTTATTTATCCGAACACTTGACCATACTTTCAATGGGGGCGCTGTTGAAAAACACTATATTAAAAGATAGTGTACAAATAGCCCCGTAACCAAGCAGGCTCAGTCCGTGTTTTGTGCACAGGCGTATATTATTACCAGTATACTTGTTTTGGGAGTCGGAGCAAGGGAAAGGGCGCTTTTAGCATTATTTAGCATGAATTTCTATTAAAAAAAATAACACGTTGACAGAGCTGGGGATTTGGTTGGTTGGAACCCCCACCTGAAATTGCGCCAGCCACCGATATAGGGGGAAAAGAAAAAAAATAGTGCATTGATAAATAATATCACATGCATTGATAAATAATAGATCTAGATAGATATCACTGTCGTAATCATAACCAATTCAGAGATAATCGGGGTTAAGTCGATCATTATGCACTGAATTAATTACTCTTAATTTTGTTTGGGGGGGGTGGTGGTGGTGCATGTTTGAAAACCACGTAAGATATTCGAACATTGGACTTGAAAGTGCGAAAATCGAAATTGCAATAACAAAGATCTTCGAAAAGTGTATGTCAGAGGAGATAAAGTTTCGAAAATTGTTAATAATGTTGCATACCTCTTTTATTGTTTTAACCAAACCAGGGGCGTAAATCCCGCAGGATGGGGTATATACCCCCAACACACTTTTTGACCAAGAGGGATGGCCAATTGGATCATCTCCCCCCACCCCACTTTTTCGTGTAGATAAACCACAAAAGGTAGATTTTGAGGTGATTAACGAACTTCTTATCGAGCAAAATGTATTTAATAGTACTGAAAAATGGAAAACAGGTAAAAAAGTTGTAAATGTGCTGGTTTGATGTTAGATTAAGGGGCGTAAGTCGACATAAGATGTACATCTGTATCATAAATAGCGCCCCTTTGTGTCATATGGTGTCCAGCATGCCAAGCCCCCCCCCCCCCGTTTCAAATTTCCATGGCCGGGAAATTTTGTGAATTTAGTCATCCCCCAACTCCCCGGCACAGTTTTACGCCACTACCCAAAACGAATTTTCAACTATTTTGTTTTAACGAACAGGAAATCTGATTTGGGCATCTGCAACATTCTGAACAATATTCTGATTTGGGATGGACTTTCATTTTGCAAACAAATTTGAACCCACTTTTGCAAGGGCCAGATTATTAAAGGGCCGCCGATAATTCGCACTTTGTAAAAGAATAATTCAATAAATAGACGTCGGATGATTGTTTTGTTCGTTCACTGGTAAAAAAACAGCACCACGGGGAATGTAACATTAATATCACGTTGATATGATTGGTGGTTATCAAGCCGATTGAACTGTGTAATGGCAAATATGCATAGACTTACAGGAATGCAAACATTGTATCAAGTAAAAATGTCACCGTTATTCACAATTTAGAGACATTCTTTTTGACAACATTATTGTGCGTGATGCGTAAGCAAAAAAAATAAATAAATAAATATATAAACATCAAAGAGCACCAAGATACCGAGTTCAAAGGCTCTTCAGGAAAGCATCATTGTAACGTTTATTAAAAAAAACCCTCAAACTCAATAAGAAAAACAAGTAAATAGCAATATAAGCTTGAATGTTTGACATAATTATACATTTTAAAGGTGCATAGGATGTTTGTGTTGATCCCCAAAGTTATTTACCGAATTAGTATCAAAAAGCACACTTGAATTAAAGATCGTAAATTGACGATCAGTCAGTAATATTGATTTTTGGAATAATGAACTGTTTCTTGATCAAAAGGTTGAGCATGTTTTCAGTTTTCTAGAAATGTGCATGAGCTGAAACTTTCAGGCTAGGCTTTGAATATTCATTGGAGTTTGAGCGTGTTTTTTTTTTCATTGAAAACAAACAAAATGCAGTCGAAGTGAATATTGGTTTTATAATGGCCGGGGACAATTTTTTCCAGGTTCAAGTGGAACCTCTGCTGTGTTGTGTTATAGTCTTTAGTATGCTAAACGTTTATGTTCAAGTGATAAACAGATACATATAGCGTTGTTATGTGGTTACATTATAAGTATTGGAATTAATGCAAATTAAGTTATTGAACATTTACAAAATGATACTGTTTTGCAATGCTGAGTGGGGGTATTTAGAGCGAGATTGCAGATTGCAAAAAAAAAAATCCCCTACTGGACACGACTATACAGGCGCGGATCCAGAGGGGGTTTTGGGGGGTCAACGCCCCCCCCCCCTCTGCTCTGTCAAAAAAAAATGTTTCCATTCAAATTCCTAAAAAATAAGTCGAATCCCCCCCCCTCCTCCTGCTGTGACACCCAAAAACAATTAATACTGGTATATTGTCTGTATGTTCTAAATACGGTAGACCATTCTGTAATCTAGTGCTAATAATCGTCGAATTTGAACAGCGCCCCCTATTGGAATATGGTACCAGTCCCCCTCCCCCTTCCCCAGTTTTTGATTTTACCGAGGCCTAGTGTCGGGAGAAAAAAACCTGTCTACATTTTCAGATTGTTTTGCTGATGAACCCCCCGCGAAAATGTCTGGATCCGCCCCTGCTATATACGGTTGAATGCAAAATTTGTATAGTTCAATTTCAAGAAATAATTTCAGTTGTGAAAAAGGTAATGACACAATAAAAAAAACCCGTTCTTCTCAATACATGTAGTAGATGGTTGAAACGCCATCACAGTATAAATCTATGTTGTTGATGATATACATTTTGAGCATTTAATCAAGAGTTTATGTAGTTGAATTAACAATAGTGTAACTCGTTCGTAAGTGTATCACATTTGTTAGTCAAGAAAGTTGTTTCCTAAGAGATGTCTTTGAAGCAGTAATAGCTTATGGCTTAATACTTGTTATTAAAAAAGTCAAGGTTAGACCTTTCATATGAAGCGATTCAAAGAAGTTACTCAGAGCTTATATTGTATTACAGCAACAATTAGAAGAATTGTGTAACTAAATTAGTTACTCAATAATTATGTTTTGTTGTTTGTGATACTTTCAACATTTAAATGACATACTTTTCGAAATTTCGAATACGTGGAAATATGTAAAATTTGCACAGCACACTGCAGAATTGCTGTTAGACATTCATGTTAAAGTGTTCACCAGATACATGTAGTGGTTACGTAGATACTCACATTGTAAACAAATTAGGATAAACGCAAATAAGATTATTGGAAAAATGTTTTGAAGCAATCCACGAAAACAAATTAAGACGAGATGCTAAAGATGATAAAGATGCTAAGTGGTTGTGTTTGAATGGCAGATTCAAGATAGTAAAAGGATATTGGCCTCTGTTAGACACGCAGTATGCTTGGGATTGTTTGATTTATTTTACATCTCAATTCTGGCAGAGTGTTATGTAATGCTCTTATTTTAGTCATGGAAAAATAATGATACCAATTGTATTTATACGGCTCGTGCTTCAAAGCATAGTTATAAAGTGTTTTAAATAGACTTCACAGACATTACATTATTGACGCTACTGTACAATTGCGTAAGTAGTTAGTAAAGGATACTAAGAAATTGTGTTTGTTGTTTGATATGTGTTGCAACGAAACGACAGGCGCAGCTTTCTGGTTTTAGTAGATCAACACATTTTGTCGGACTTATTTTCAAGAAGTCCAATTCTTGGAAAATGCCA
Organism: Patiria pectinifera; assembly: GCA_029964075.1. Taxonomy (NCBI): domain Eukaryota; kingdom Metazoa; phylum Echinodermata; class Asteroidea; order Valvatida; family Asterinidae; genus Patiria; species Patiria pectinifera. Next base: position 20,595,077 of record CM057150.1, on the reverse strand, counting down.
AAATAAGAGCAGGGAATTATCGGAGAAACGTCAAAAGACTTAGCGAAAATCTGGTTTTACTTTATCAGTTTCTTCAACAGTTAATGTTAAATTTGGATGGAGAGTGGGCCAAGGAGATACTGTGACCCCACCATCCCCGCAAAACTGCGCCTGTCATTTTTTTGTGTTACTTGCATGTTATTAAACAAACATGTGATATACATTTACGTAAAACTGCTGGTAAATTGATGGGAAGTTAGTTGTTGTGTTACTCTCTTTGTACGAAAGCTCGAGAATACACTTTCTACATGTAGTTTGAAAATCAATGTAACCCCAAAAAGAGCTTCATTAGCTAGCGTCATCATTTAGTGTAAGGAAACAAGGGAAATATTACACGGGATGTTTTGTAAAATTATGATAACTTAATTAATTAAAAAAACATCGCCCGAGCAAGCATGGAATCAACGCTACTCACATGTTTATGTTTTATTTTGTCCAGCCACATGGTTAGCATGCCCGGGGTCACCTATCAATAGATCCTTGTATGGACCACGGTACATCCACCAGAGGGAGGATGTCACGTGTCAGATCTGCAAATCGACTCCCATCGACCTCAGTGATAATTACGCGTCCTCTCCTTAAAAACAATATTAAATATACTCTCAGCTCCACAATATGTTTAAGACACCCAACAAATTAAAGCTTGTTTTATACTATTTCGTTTTCTGCTCAATTATCGTTGCGTTTATATCTATCTTTTTTTAGAGAAAATTCCAAAGATGATCACCCCCAAAAGTAGTCTCACGGCTCATCGATTGCAAAATGTAGCAACATTTAGGGCGCAATTCTCTTGAGAATTTGACAGAAACACGAGCTCACACTCCTGTACATGGCTTCCATCCATATTTTTGCAAACCCTTCAAGTTCACGGTCCATAAAATGCTCTTATAGCAAACTATTGGAGGATATACAATTGTGATTTGGCCCGCGTAGGCATATCTGGGCCTCTTTACAGATCTACACCCTTGTAGTGGCAACAGGAGTATTGGGCTTGTGTACTCTTTCCATAGGCTTGTGTACAGTTGCCCAAGTTAACATGAATTGCCCCTGCTGATAAAATGGAACAGTCTTTTCATCTCGTGCAGAAAATTCTGCCGTTTCAATAGCCGTCTGCGGTCTCAAATGGGTCATGAATGATATGAATGAATGATTTGTGGTTAGAGGTGATTGAATGGGAGGGTGGCTTTGGTTACAAGTGTCAGTAAACACTTCCACAAATACTTGTTTATGCGTTTACAATTACAATGTAGCTGGCTCAGGACCAAACACACAGAATTCAGCTTCACAGAAATAAACAAGGAGTATAAAAACTATAATCATACAAACTCGTGACTAAATAGTATACAGATGTTTTCGTTTCAAACACTGAACCCATTGACCCAAAAGAAAAAAGAAAAACAACCAAGAAAACAAATAAACATGTGCAGCTTCATGCTGCTGAATAAAATATTGGAGGTCAATTTGCTTTTAGTTGGCTTGGCTGGCCAATATGTTGGCTACTTTGTCGGTTGGCCGGCAGTAACGTTTGACTGGCCTGTTGGCTGGCAAGTTGGTTTGCCCGTGACATTGTATGTTGCTAGTTGTACAGCCACCTGGCTTGCTAGAAAGATAGTTGGCTGGCTATAGTTAGCTGGGTTGTTCGTTGACTGGTTAGCTGCATGGCTGGTTTCTTGGGGTCCTAGCTGGCTGGCTTGTTGGCTGGCTAGCGGTGCATGTAGCTTTTCGCCAGTTGTTAGTTCACCTGTCATCATATCAACCTGCACATTTGGTGGTTGACGTACAAATACTTGCAACAAGGGCAAGATCACTTGCTCGCTTATAATGAATTAATTGTACAGCTATTCATTATTCCATTGATAACACATGAAAACAGTCAATACCAAGGAACTTCGCATGAAAGCAATGGACCTATACAAACCTCCAAAAGAAGGAAACATTTTTAAGGTTTCAAACGTCGTTATTGTAGAATTGCGCACTGTTTTTAAGAATAACGTGTGTACTGTTAAGCAGGAGGTTGCGAGTTCGAGTCCCACCCGAGTGATTTACAGTGTTTTGTTTAATACGTCGGCAAAGGGCGTGCAAAACCCAATACACTGTATTACAGAATGGTGAGAATTTAGGGGGAGTATTTTGGGGGATTGTTTTTCTTTTGTACGAGTTTACTGTTTATTATGTTATGAATATTAAAGTAAAGCAACGTAGGCTTAGCCATGGTTCTTCGGGGTTTTTTTTCCAAAAGGATTACAATATAAGAATCGATGAAAACAATTCTCAAAACTGCAGTTTTTGTGAGGTACGTCCGGGAAAAAACCAATTCACATATAAATAGACATGAATCAATAAATCTGGAAAATCCCGGGCTATAATCGGTATACCCGCAGGTCGTGCCTGAATGAGCGGGCTAAAGGTTAACGGCTTTCACGATAGTTATGGCACACAAATCTCTTGTCATGGCATAGCATGTTTGTTGATTTATCCGCACATATGTACAAAGTAGGCATAGTTGTATACTAACAAGAATTGCAGACTGTTTTTGTTTTTGGTGTCACCCTCAAACATATACATGTGTATGGCTATAATTCGCTAAAACTAATCATTCAAGGAAAACAATATTCGTTACCTCTTCCCCCAATAAAAAAAAATAAATAAAAAAAAAAAAACATTCAATAATAAACCGCAGATCAAATTTGCACACAGGGTTTAGCGTCGGTCTGGATACCGATAACAAAACATGTTTTCTTGCTGGCCTACCACTTAAATGCAAGAAATACGTGCTTGAAAGTCACACAAAATACACATAATTCCAAGCGGATTTCTTTTTAATGAATGACATCACGCTTAAGTCTCACAAACGTCGATTAATTAGAGTTTTAATAATACCATTAGTTAACAAGCTAAATCACTGGCTACCTGAGTGGCTGCTTGGTTTGCTAGTTGGTTGTCTAGTCGGCTTGCTATATGATGTCTGCTTTGTAAGATGGCTTGCTTGCTTGCTTGCTTCACTTGCTAGAACTTGCTTGTTGGCTGGCTACCTTTTCCGTTGCCGGGCCATTTGTTCTGCTTACTTTGCTGGTCATTTGACTTGCTGCTGGCCGGCTATTTGGCTGGCGCGGCGTCAATGTCTTCTAGGGCTTTACTTGTTTTTGTTCACCCATGCATTATTGAATCCTACATCATAGGGTTAATCATCTGGATTTTGAAGGATTGATACAGTTTTTGTAATGTGAGGGCCCCAAATAATCAGCCTCTGCTGGATGGGTTACCCTCATTAAAGATGGTTTTAAATCAATCAATAAATACAAGTAGTCCTCCTTCTACAACCCCCTTCCCCTAAAAAAAATCAAGATCGATGGTTAACGGTTGAATTTGGAGGATTTAGGATACAAAGTATGAAAAGCAAGGTGTAAATGATTGAACGAATGGACACGTTTTTACAGAGCTTGCAAGTAATAATATATCTCCAAAGTTTTTAGGAGGTGGTATCAATAGACGGTGGCTTCCAAAGACTCGAAATTAAGTCAGTAATTGTCCAAGTTTAGCGCGCATGCACTGCCCCGTATCGTACCGGTACCCCAGTGCGTACCACCGGCGTTGACTGCTGCATACCGTCTCGGGGTTACGTAAAGTGCATGGTATAATATAACGCTGCGTGACCGTTTTAACCGATTTTCTGCCAGATCTGACATATTTTTTTGGAAAAAAAAAATCTAGCAGAAAAGCAAGGCTGATATACATACATGCCAAACTATATCTGCATCAGTGTAACGTACCCGGGTATTTCCAGCGAAAACTCCAGAGCCCCTTTTCACGTCCGATTCAATACAATGAAGAACAACCAAGGGAACTAGTTTCTCCGCTTGTTAACTCATCGAGTCGTATTAATGCGTCAAGGCACAGATTGAACGGTGCCGGGGAAGTGTAAATGCGCGTTTTTTTTCACACACAAATCCGTTACAGGGATCTTAAATGTGGCATATTCTAGAGCTGAGGCACAATACCCCGGGACTGGGCTGTGTTGCACATTTGGAAAACAAAGTTTGTCAAATGCTGCACTGTCTCTACTTTGATCTGCTATCTCAAGGTAAGATGAAACAAATCTTCTTCTTTTTCGATAAACAAGTGTTCAATTTCCATTTTATGTTTGGTAAAGTGTACGATATTTGTTGGATTGGTTGTTAAGGACTTTCTTCTTAACAACTTTTAGAGTGTTTAATATGCTGTCTCCTTTCAAAGGAAGGGGGACCGGTATAGACCTTTTGAATATGAACATATTTAATGATGTCAACAATTTTCCAAACTGGACGACTTTGTCCCTCCAAGGTTTATATGAAAATGTATTTCACTTTCAAAATGATTCCAATAACATTGGGTTCTCCAAAAAAAATATTAATCTGGCACGATGATATAACCATGAAAGAGAGCTGGCCTCGGTGCGTGAACTGGAGAATTGCGTCCCTGGATTGGTTAAAATGCAATGAGTAATGGGAATGTCCCACATTCTAAAGAATTTCGCAACATTTGACTTGCAGCAGAAATCCCCCAAAAATTTCACTTCCGCAATAGTGTGTCTCTTTTCAAATCTCGGTTATGGTTTTCATTTCAGACTGACCCCTTTTCGGATCTCGAATGAAAAAAAAAAAAACCATGGTATGCAGCCTTGGTAAACCTAGGTAAATACAAAACAAAGGGGAGCAGTATTATTGTCCAGTAGTGTTACGTACGTGCATTCACAACGGTACTACGCATGATATGGATTGAGCTGAGGTACAGTGCTTGCGCCACGCAACTGGTGTGAGCACTAGCCTACATCTAGTTTTCTGCCGCTAGGTCACCATTCCTGTGGAGTAGTGATCTGTCAGCGTTGGTTTTCGGAACTATAGTAAGAGAAGGTTATAGTCTGATATAGAGTCCGAACACTTTCAATACGAGAGAGTATGATCGAATTTTGCATGATATGTTTTGACTCACACATAAGTGCAATCAAGTACGTTGTCATTGATTTGTACCTGTATTGGTTGCACTATAGGGTCAGCTAGGAGCCGAGAGAGGGCTGATAGAGCGTGCGTTGCTTAACGACAATCCGGTCTTGGTGAGTTATAGTTATAGTTTTGATAAACAAAAAGCTGCTAACATTTATATAGTTATACTGCAAGTTTACTGTGGAAATAGCCTTTATCACTGAACTATGTTATATTTTGTAGTAATGACGGTTTATTTCAGGATTATTCCAGGATTACTTTGGGTTAAGATACAAGGATTTTTGTCAGGATTTAGCAGGATTTGATAACGAAATTCCCTATCAGGATGGGTATGATTTGGTTATAACTTGAAATGTACACACACGGCTATGTGTTGAAGTGAAAATCAAAGTGTCGTCATTAAATAAGTTGTCACGTGTCACAGAGTCATGTCAAAGAGACGACACATGTGACGACAACAATTCTTTTTTTTTTAGATCGTGTACTTTATCTGCTACCTCCCTTGCAAGATTAAACCGAGGTGAGGTATATTGACTAACAGTAAAAATAGCGTAGTGCAGGGATGTTTTTCATTTTGAACACGTAGGCCTATTTTTTGTTTCTCAAAGTCTCCACGATTTTCCAAACTTCCTGCTTTCTCCATCCAAGCTGCATATAAACTATTTTTTTACTTTTAAAATAATTTACAATAAAAAATTGAAATCTCCATAAAAGAAACACGTTCCGTGGATGTAGAACGCAAAATGAGATCTAGATAAGTTTGAGAACACTCTTGAATTTCGTCACAAAAGTGTGCGTTGAACATAGTTTTCATGTACGCAATCTCGGTAACAGTATAGCTACCTACCCTTTTCAAGGATTTGTGCCTGCATTGTCAGCAATACGGTTGCGAAGGCCTAAGCGTCGCCGTTGTTAAACAAAGCTCTGATTACGTACCTGGACGATATAACAGAGCAATGAAATTCACCCCCCCCCCGAAGAAAAAAATGGCTTTTTGAACTTTTTTTCAGAAAATAATTATGCTCAGTATGATTGACATATTAAATTATAATGGAAAAAGACAGTCTTAACTTCATGTCAGTGGGAATATCGCCGCCATCGATGCCCAAAAAGTCAATGCTTGTTACTGGTTAAACTTACCTTACTTAACTTAACTCGTGAAGGAGACGACACTGCACATGTTTACTGTACACCATAACGAATAGGAATTTTGAGGCTTGAAATGATTTACAGTTTTGCAAACACCTGTGTTACAACTGTAACAAATGCACGTAGCCAGGCCTAGCTTTCCAATTTCAACGAAAAGTACTAACATAATAATCAAAACCATTTTTAGCACATAGTTGGATCATTATAAAGGGAAACAATCCCTGAAAGTTGAACGAAGATACAGTCTTCCAAACGGGAGTAATTGATTTTCAAAGATTTCGCCACTGAACATCCACATGTCTGTGTGCATGTTGTTTCATTCCAATTAAAGTTTTACGTAAGCTTTAAAAATCGGCTTTCGCAAGCACATGGCTGTTGTAGATTTTAAATATGCTATAGGTGGAATGGCCTATACACACACTTTTTAGTACTTGCTCACGACAAACGACATATCGTATTCGAGAACCACAACTGTTTCTCCGTTGTGTTTCAAAGTGGTAAGATCCCTCCTTTCCACTCATTCTTATAGCAAATACCCGTGTTAATTATCGTCATGTCTGATATTTCTGCATCTGTAATATACTGTGCAAACTCTTTGATAGGATATCCCGCTCAGTGCAGTGGCAAGGGCAGATCCAGAACACATTTTTTTTTTTGGGGGGGGCAAAACAAATGTTGATTCCAAAAAGTGTGTCAAGGGCCCCAAACATTTTTGTTGGATTCTACATGCTCTGTGGTGCGATCTGAGGCAATTTCTTACCACTTTAATCAATGTTTTTTAAGACAACATGGTGGTGTAGTCATAGCCTGCCTTTATTGCAAAGTCACTAAAAAATTGGATTTGTTTGGGAGGGGAGGCATGGCCCCCCCCCGGATCCGCCCTTGTGCAGCGGCCCTATGTACCAATTCGTGCGCCCGCTGAGCTACTGCATGTCACTGTACTTTCGCGGAGTCCCGCCGCCTTTAGTGTGAACTGAAAGCATTGTGCCAAAGCAAAATATCAATAACAACCTGCACAGTGCTATTGCCATTGATGAGGGCTGACGAGTACCAGTATGGAAATTCCCGCATTCTAAAGAATTTCGCAATACTTGAACTTCTGCGGAAATCCCCCACAACTTAAGTTCCTCAATTTCTGTAAACATATTATTATATTATTATAAGTCCAAATAAAAAAAAAAAGTTTGGCGTCCTGCCTTTTTGAAAAAAAAGGAAGGAGGACGCCCTTTTTTCCCTTTTAAAATGGCCACCCAAACGGGCTATTTTGCTGATAGCCGCCAGCTTTTTTTTTTAAATGGCCGCCACTTTGACTCAGGAATGACATACCAGGTTTATATAGGCTAGATGAAACAGACAAAGAGGCCAGAATAATGATATTACTGTTTACACTTTATCATTTCATTCAACATGTAAACAACAAATAAAAAAAAAATTAAAAAACGAAAAGGAGGGGGCCTCAAAATCGAGCGGGGGACGCTTAACATTTTTTTTTTATTTGGCCTAACAAAAAAATAAAAATATTTTGCCTTGTGTGTGTGAGTGTGGAAATTCGTCTGTTAAAACTCTTAATAAAGGGTTTTCCCGGCCAATTTCACCAAGTTTTCATTCAATTTAACGCCTGGCTCATTCGATTTAGATTGAAATTGAAAGATCGTGCAGATCGGCATTCGACAATAAAAAAGAATCCTTCAATTTCACTATCCGAGCATACTATCGCCTTTTAGCTTCACTCGTCCCTATCAAAAATGCATTCATAAAAGTATCGCGTTGTTCATTCAATTTCGTCTTAAGCATTAGTAAGGGGTTGATCGGGCATTCGTTTTCATTAATTGGCAAACATGTTTTACATTTTGTCAAACATCTTTTAAGACTTCATACGTGTCCGTATTCCTTAGCTAAATCATATTTGATGACTTCAAACCGTAGATTGACTTTCTTTCTTAATTAAAGGGTATGTGCAAGGAATTTTTCTCATGAATTCTTTTTACGCAACTCTGTGAAATGTACAAAAACTACACATTTGACAACACTTTTTGGGTTAATCTTATTGGAAATGTCCACTTCTTCAAACCTTTAAAAGTTTCCATGTTTTTCCGGACTAATGCTGTTACTGTGGTGTCATTTCAGGAAGACTCTGTTTAGTTTAGGGTTTTTCTTTCAAATTATTCATCCAAAATTTGCTAATTGAAAACATTTGTGGGAAAGGGTTGGTAATTGGCTTACTGCCATGTACTGACATAATTATCATATAATCACCAAATTAAAGAAATTCATGACAGCAAAATATCCAAAATTCTACCAACTTTTTTAGCTGAAATAGCTGTGTTTTCTAATGAATATGAAACTTTGCATTAGAATAAAAACGGAGAAGGCACCAAAAACACCCATGAAAATGGAGAAAAAAAAACTTGCAAATAAGGTTAAATGTGACACAAAGATGTATTTTCAAGGTTTGCATTGAAATCTTTGCATGGGCCCTGTGAATATGGCAAGTGTTCGGTCAGACATACGCAAGAAAACATTTAGGGAATAACGCAAGAGAAGTGTTCCCGACGGTACAACCATTGCCAAACATACGTGTCCCGATGTCTTACACTTCAAGAAATCGTCAACGTAAAAAAACCCTTGATCAAACGTTTAAACAAGTAGAAAAGATCAACAGTGAAAAAGAAATTATCTTAGTCCCTTTCAATTCATTATTTCGTTGCATCTTGTTTCCCTCATATCAGTTGATTTGTAACATTGTAAATTTTACAGTCATCAATATTTTTTTGGGGGGGGGAATGAACCTCGGTGAAAAATAGGAAAAACAAAATGATTAAAAAACCTTACTAATTTAAATGACCAAACGATGAAAGTGATTGCCCATAAACGAATAAGAAACGAAAAGCATGGTTATACGTTATAAGCGCACAGATGTTCGCTAATTTGAATGCGTCAACCGTCAAAAGGTTGCAAAGACTTAATCTAAGACTACAACAAGTTAAGTCTTGAATGCACCAAAACGAAATAGGCTGCCCGAAAACGAAAACGAACATTCACAGCAAAATCTTGGCTGCCTTAAAATGAAATTGAATGAACCCCAAATGAAAAAGGAACCGCAATTGGACCACATGTGCAAAACTCACGCGAAATTGAATGGCAGAAAATGAAACTGATTAGAAAAAATCGGAAATTCGCCGGGAAAACCTATATAAAACTAACTGCACCTCTCAGATGGTTCCCTTTTGCCTTCCTTGCCCTTTTAATTGTAGCCGTGTCTGCAGCTTCATATTCAATTGCTGGATAATTTGATATTGATCCACTTACATGCAGTGCACTATTCCACATAGGTCTACTTTTCTTTGCTAATCCACGCAAGTGCTGGACATGGATGAGCCTAAAACACCTGCCACACTATTGTAACTGTTGCCATCACATTACATACATGCACACTCCACCCAAAAGCACTAAGTCCCAGTTACTCACTCACTATGCAACTAAATTATCCTAGTATGTAAAGCCCCAGTCACACATTCACGGTTTGGAGCCACGGATATCCACGGTGTAAAATTCGTAATAAACCATGAGAGTGCCGTATTCATCCTTAGTACCTCCGTGGTTATCCGTCATCTTCCTTGGGTATTGGAGGAGGGGCTATGGAAGTTTTAAACTGTTCCAAACTTCCGTGGTGAATCGTTATGAAAATCAATCCGTGGTACAACATTGGGACATCCGAAGGACAACCGTACTAATTCGTAGTGTTATTCGTGGTTATTCGTACATGTTCGTGAAGATTATCAGCAATCGTGGTAGAGATCTCTACTAATTCGCTACGAATGTCGTACGGATTATGTCTGGATATGCTAGGATTCTGCTGAGGTTGTACTACGAGTATGTCGTGGCCCTATCGCAGACAACCGTGGCGTTAACGTCATTATTCTTAGTAATACTGTCGATATTCTTCAACAATCCGTCCATGTTCTTGACAAACCGTGGTGTATTCGTAGAGAAATCGTAGGAGAGTCGTGGCTATCCGTCCTGAAGCCGAAGTGCATTCTTAGAAAGTCGATTTTTCCACGAATCTCGACGGTTCATCGTGATCGATTGATTCTTGGTAAACCGTGGATATTCGTAGCTCCAACGATAAATGTTAGACTGTGCTTTGATTAGTTAGCAAGGTTCTTAGTGAGGTTTCATGGATAACTGTTTAGCTGTTAACTCCATAGTAGACTACTAGGCACTTTAGTACCCTACTAAGTCTTAGTTCGTTGATAAGGTAGAAAAAAAGGTTTCATGAATATAGCTGCAGGTCGCCTGCTAGTCTGGTTCCCTGACCCCCTTGTCCTTCGGACTAAAAAAACCCAAAGAGGTCCGCTTACTAGCGGTAATGAACCTTGCATACATTACACGGAACTCCGTAAAATATATGCAACTGATATGCATGACGTACATGTATATAATTCTGAGTTCCGCCTCCTGATATGATTTCCAAATCACAACGGTAATCTTTGTGCACAACTAGCACATTGCAAAAGAGGCAACAAGCCACACAATTGTTGGAGGTAATGAGCTTGGATTTGCCGAAAGTGTCTCGTAACTTCCATGAAGAGAGGGACATTACTTTCAGTATTTAAAAAATGCAGTTGGAATACTTGAAAATTGTCTTTATGGAAACACTGGCGATTTTGCACACTTTTTGTGGTAAGATAAAGCCCCCCCCCCAAAAAAAGTCTCTGGTTTCTGTTATGCGCGCGTGTCGCCGCAGCCAGGCTCATCGGCAAAATGAAAAGTTTGGGTTTTTTTTCAATGTAAGATAATAATGCGCTTAACCGCCAAACTCACTGGTTTGACTGGAAACCTGCTGCTGCACAATTGTAACGCACTTTTAGATAGTGTTACGATCGAGTATAAGCTTTTTGTGGCCTCTCTGGGCTCCCATATATTTTGCGCTGAATTTAGTCGGGCACCATTTGCAGACGGTGTTGTAATGTTGTAATTGTGCGTCTGTAAGCCAGACTGAGGGAGCGATGGTCTTGTATGTGGAACCTGTAAACGCTTTTATATTAGCGCAATATGTAGGGCTAGGGGAGCAGATGAATGACCATGCAGCCTAGCAGCTCAATCCATGCAAGATGTCGATGTCGCTGTATGGTCTGACGTTATCGTTTTCTCTGAATTTTTGTCTCTTTACTATTGAAATTTCCTGAAGAATGTTTGTGTGGGTCGAGATCTGAAGTGGGTGCAGAATTTTCTTGCCCCCATGGCCTGACGCAGGTAACGTCAATCTCCTTGCTGAAGGATATTTTTGGGAGTTGTAAGGAGATAGAAACGTCATCTGCAACCTCAGCCGACATTTAAAGAAAATAAAAAAGTGGGGGGGGGGGGGACCGCATCGCCGCACCGCATTTGGGGCAAGCTTTATTCCAGAAACCTGAGATCTTTTTGGTCTATCTAATGGTGATTTTTTTTTTTGATAGCCATGTTCAAGTATGGTCCATTCAAAAAGCAGGATAGTGATTCAAAAATAAATAATCATGTTGCGCGCGCACTGAGATGATCAAATCAATGGCTTTCAATGGGAGCTAGTTGCCAGTCCCCATATTTTTAAATGGGGGGGGGGGGAACAGTCTAGTCGCCTGCCAGTGCTAAACCAGACTGCGCAGGAGCAGTTGTAGCCTTGCATAGGACATTTGCCACCCAATTTTTATTATTTTTTGTCTTTATTTTTTTAAATTTAAGTATTCGGTCCCTTTCTGAACGCACCCTGAGACAGTAGTACTTTGGTGGTGCTGTATTTTATGCTTTGGTGCTTATGGTGGCTCACTGTAATTACCAAAATTAAAATACTTAACTTTAGTATAAACAATTACAGAAAAACATATTAAACCATTTATATTTATAATAAACCAATGTATGCGATTGAGCTTGAGCCTTCATTTGACACAGTGCGTACATTATCCCTGTATGTGTAAGTTATCGCACCCCAAAACATATAAATTTTCACTTTAAAAAGCTGCAAATAGTCTTAGTAAATCTCTCAGAATACGATAAATTATGAGCATGAATAAATCAACAAGGCTTACCGATTGTGTTGGATCCGAAACTACAACATTTGGGACTTAAAAAACCTGATAATTTTATGTTTATTTGGGGAGATACATTTGATACATGTCCATTATTTACGAATCATCGGAATTATGAAGAGTTTAAATGTTGACCTTACAAAATGCACGATATCAAAAGAGGGCGCTATTACGATTTACGAACAATTGTACCCATCAAAAACTTATTTTCAATCAAAGGTATGCGTGATCATGAATTAAAAGTTTAGAAAACACTTTTAAATAACACCTGCATGTTTTATTAAACCCAAATAAAATTTCACAACTTCGCCGCTACAGCAGTCACTGTATGTGTGGCTATTTTGGGGTGAAACTTGAACAATAGCACGGGCATACATTTGGTGGGTTTTTTTATCAGATGACAACTTAATGTCATTCACAAGTGTTAACCTTTGTGGCCTTTAATTTTGTTCCAGTCAGGTAAGATATCAACGTGATACCTTGACGGCATTGCCCACACAAGGGGGTCAATCGGCAAGAGCGGAAACAGAGGTAAAATGAAGATTTTTTTTAATTTCAAGATTAAAATTTATAGGTCAAGCTTACAAACAAACAATTAAATCAAAAATCATAAGACTGGTTTGGAGGCAAATTACCAAAAAAAAAAAAAGGGCCAACAAAAATATCTTCCGTAATTCCTCAGCTGGGGGATTTGTGTCATTAACAATACTTCAATCAAATTAAATTGTCAAGAAAGCTCGATTTAAAAGTGCACCAATATTCCAATAAAAGTAGTCACTTTTGTGAACAGCTTCCTGTTTCCTAATTTGTTTCAACATTTGCCTGACAGATAATTATCATGATGGTTGTCTAAATAATTAAACCGAAAAGTGACGTGGTTTGCCATATTTTACTGCTTTTCTTTTACTTCCTTCCTGCGTGACATTGTTCTGACCTAGCAACGACAATGAAATGTCATTGTACAGTCTGTTACGTGCCAATGCGACCGGATCTTTTTAGACCAAAAACATACAATTCCGACCACGGGTTGCTACGCAGTGAACAACTTTACAGAATGTCCCCATATACGTAGTGCACATAGAACAGAATTACCATTCGTGCATGTGAATAATTAATGACTTCCATACTTCCAAAACCCTTTTACCTATAGTCATGAAATGTCTTGGGTATGTTTATGAATAGTTCGTCGGCTGCACCACGAACCGACGTATCGCATTTGCTTGTGTTTCGAGAAAAACCGATTTAAAGTTGGTCATTATTTTGTAGGCTCATTCCATATACTCCCTGTGTAAGAATCCAAGCTGTTTTGTTTTCTGCTTTTAAATTTGAGACTGAAGTTTATTTAATGCAATCCGTTTGCATCTGAGTTGCTTAGTTTTGAGAAATTCAGTTCCAAAGTTATTCGTCACTTCGTGAAACAGATTTTTATCAAGTTTATCGTATGTCATACAACGCGCGTAATAGTAGCCGTGTGCCAGATACGGAAATACGGCGGTTCGTGAAACGCTAAATTCCAATTGTTCATGTCAACGCTCCTTTGTGACGTCCTACCACTATGGGAATAAGCGTGTAAAGTGGCGTATCGGGATACGCCACTTCGTGGTGCAGCTTTTTTCATTTTTTTAGAGATACACCACACAGTCTAATTAGCGTTCTTAGTTAATTAGAACTCCGATCAGAATAAAACTTTCTGAGAGTGAGCACTTTGATGGAATAATAACGTTAATGAAAAAAACCTCAATTTGGCAAAAAATCGAGATACGCCGGTTCGTGGTGCGACCGACGAGTTCTCTATGCATATATTAATATTCATAATGTTTTGTCACTCGATAGCCGAGATCTTGCCCCCCCCCCTCCGGCTTAAAGATGATTAAAGTAGCCAGGCCAATTTAAGGTTAAAGTTTGTATAATTTGAATGATAGTTTGAATGATTAATATAAGATAGCATTGATCACCCCCTTCCCGCAAGAAAAATAATTATCTTATTGCCGAATCTTTATCAAAAAGGGTACTTGGATAAAAGGATCCTGTTATGCCTTTAACTCTAAAAGGGCCGGGGGCGGAATCCGCCCCCTCGACTTTTTCTGCAATAGCCTTTAAAAAAAAATTCCGCGACCCGAGCTGTTGTGACTTTTTAGCCTCGAGCCTTACGCATCTTTTGACACCTTAAATATAACAATCAGACCAGGGGTTGTCGCGCAGCGAAATATTTTCCAGCACTAGGCGCCGTGAAAACTGCAATTTCCCATATACGTCGTGTACACAGACCAGAATTACCGTTCGTACATATGCATAATTAATTAGCCCTAATTCCAAAACCATTTGACCTTTAGTCTTGACATATTTTGGGTATGGCTATGAAGAGTTGCTCTATGCATGTACCGAGTTTCAACATTTTTCGTCACTCGATGGCTGAAATCTTACTGGGGGCGAAATCGCCCCCTCCCCCGGCTGAGAGATAGTCACAATAAAGCAGTGTCATATGAAAATCGGACTCGTATGAAAATGGGACACTTTTTTTCCTTTTATTGGTTAAACCCTCTCACGTGACCGGTCCCTCTCCTATTTATCTGTGCATGAGCATGTGCATTATCACCAATGAGTCCGTATTTCATGAAATCTAAATTCATGCTACACCGGCCCTTTTAGGGTTAATACAATTTTTTTCTTTGCAGATTCAGATTCTCCCGAGCGATTCTCACTAGGTTTTACAAAACGTCGTGTGACTTGCGAGACATAGAGCATATACTTCGAATAGTGTTACTTCGTAAAAACGAAAATTTACAGTTTCGCACCTTTTTCGGTTTCACGAACTAACACTCATCTTTTTTTCTCTTATTTCTTGTTTATTTAACACACAAACGGGTGAAACAGCAGATGTAATAAATTCAATTCATCAAGTGTCCACTGCGAGAAACCCAATGAAAATACTCTGTCAAAAACCGCGTGACATTTCTGTTTAAACTAACAAGTACAGGCTTTCCGTGTTCTAGCCAAGATGCACCGTTTCCCATAATGCTTTTAGTGCTTTCTTCTCACCAAATTTTCTTTGTGAGCCTAAACTGTTTAGGAAAATGAGCACGAATAGAAAAAAAATTAGCCACCCAAAAGAGGGGAAAAAAAGAAAGAAAAAGACTGTTGTCAGCACATGCATTGATATACCAATTAGGCATGTAGATGTCATTGTTAGAATCATAATCAATTCAAAAATAATAGGGGTTGGGTAGATATATACTTATACTTGTACAGATATGCAAGAATTCCTTCTGGTCGAGTTTTAAAAAGTTTCGAAAAAATAATTTATGTATTTGTAGTAAACAAACACTCACCGGTAAACAGCGTACTTGCACGGTATAGTCCGATTATTGTTTCAACCATGGAGGAATTGTATAAATAATTGATCAGAGATCTAATGAATCCATGCGTTCTATCGATCACTCCTCGATGATCGCACCGATTATGGAGCAAATACATAACCTCGTGCATCTGCACCGATACTGGCCTTGTCATATCGTGTTATCCAGGTGCTATACCAATAGCACAATATTATTCCACATTACCGCCAGAACCATCTATGTAAATCTGTGTGCGGTGGTCGAAGAAAACAAACTTTCAGCGTCGGTTTCACTCGGTGTGCACAGTATGTGCACGAGCATCTGTATTATGGGACTGACTGCATTCTACGCATTGTATTTTACACCGTCCGATGAGATGTTTCCCTAATCCATAAAGACGTAATTCGATCAAGACGTACAGTGTTCATTATATCGATTATATCTTTCACCCACTTAACCTACCTGCACGTACAGTTTGGGATGGATTTTTGCGCGTTCTAAATATCGCTTGCCACAAGTTGCGCAACGGTAGCGAACGCAGCCACCTGTTTGCGTGAGATAATACCTCGGACAATGGCAGCGCACGGCATGTGCGGGAGCTTCATAATACATGAAAGAAGTCAATGAAGTTGACTGACTAAACATTATTTTATGTAGAGGACGGAAACTGAAATCATAATGCAGCATTTTTATAAACTATATTACAGAGAATCACAGCGACAGGGCCAATCCAACTAATCCTTTGCCTGACAGTAGACTTTCTTGATTTTGAGGGGATTAGCAAAACTATATTTTTTTTCGGGGCAAGGAATCCAAAAGTATCAATTGGCATTAGTTTAAGTAACCATATGGCGGCCATCTTGGATTTGTTTTAAAATGGCCGCCAAAAACGGTAATAAAAATATCGTCACCGACACCACGAACTGACACCCAGTGATCAGCGTTGCAGAAATACAAATCGGAGAAAAACATTTTAAAGGTTTGACAAGAATTTACTCAGTAAAATAATCCATCTATCTTAAAGGTTTCGGTATCACTTAACGTGAAAATGCTTAAACTCAATTATAAACGTTATATTGTGAAAATCTGCTTAGTTAATTAGCAATTAAATGATTAAGATGGGTGTCGTTCAGAAAAACTGGGGGTTTGCGAGGAAGCGCGCATGGTTGGCAATAGCGTTAGTGAGCTCGGTCAGCCCAAAATTGACGCGTTTTGGGAGAGTGCGCGCACACACTGCGCATGCGTGCGCGCACTCTCCCAAAACGCGTCAATTTTGGTTTTCACGAACTGACACTCACTAACGCTATTGCATGCGCGCACTCTCCGAAAACACGTAAATTTTGGTTTTCACGAACTGACACCCTGTGCAGGGTCACTTCGTGGTAACAAAAAATACCAGAATTGACCAATTTCTTGAAAATTCATTAGTAAAATTTGCTAATTTTAGATGATTTCAGCATTTTAACCTCGTCATGTTAAACTTCATGATACAAACTGCTAATATGTGCAAAAAAAGAAAATTTGAATTTTTAAAAAAAAATTGTACACATGTGATGCAGAGGGTGTCAGTTCGTGGTGTCGGTGACGATATATCTCGGCCTCTAGACAATCTGTGATCTTTATTTTAACAACTAAACCCCATTTTGGGGTCAAGGAATCCAATAGTATCAATTTCAATTAGTTTAAGTAATCAAATGGCGGCCATCTTGGATTTGTTTCAAAATGGCCGCCCAAAACTGGTATTTTACGATACTGGCTTCTAGACAACCAGTGATCATTATTTTAAAGACTAAACCCACCATAGTGGGGGTAAGTTATCCAGTGGAGCCGATAATAATGCATTATTACCACATCAAAAGGGACCACTCATGGCAAAACTTTAGCAGTATACCAGAAAGCTAATGCGTCTGAGAGCCAATTGCAGCTGCACCTTGACTACAGGTGATGCACTGAGCTCCTCGATTATTACTCATTTTGTTGCTTATTTACTATTTTCCCCTCATTTACCCATGAGTAAAATTATTTATTTAAGGAGGGAATGATCTCACTCACTGAGTAAAAGGGTTGAGTACATAAGCAGTTACTCATTTTATTCATGAGTAAATGAACAGTTACTTCGTTTTACCATGAGTAAAATGAGTAAATGAGCAGTTACTCATTTTTACTCATGAGTAAAATGACAGTTACAATCATCGACTATACTGTGCAAGTACGTTGGTCACAGGTGAGTGTTGTTTACTACTATTACCTACAATATTATTTTTGAAACTTTTTTGAAACTCTACAAGAAGAAACCCTTACACGTAGACGAACTTGACCGTGTGGATTGCGCAATGGACTGCCGGGATGAGTCATTCTCAGCAAAGCTACGGGTTGCTCCATTCTAGACGATGTTCGTCGTTCCTGATAATATTTTACTAAAAGATAAAGTCTTCAATTAGACAATCATAATTGTTTCGTACATTTCAATTTACGTAAAATTCAAATTAATTATACGTATATTATTAAATACGTGAATAATGGTACACGCCGTTAATTATTTGCATTTACTTAAAGCCCTCCGCCCGTGACACTTCCGTGGCGAATGGTAGATTCCTGTTGATCATATTATGATAATGATGGTCACGTGGGGCCAATTCCTGCCTCCTGATTGATCGAAAGCCCGTCAAAAATGGGGAAAATATCCTGGTTAGACGGGCTTCACTACTTAAGTGGCTGTTCGTGAAAACGGTGACGAATTGTATTCTTCGGAATAATGACTGAAAATAACTCCGGAATCCGTCTGGCTTCCACTCATTTTATACAACCATTTATTTTGCAGAACTGATTTCGGAGACTTTACCGAGACATTCTACTTTATCAACGTGAGCCACCTGCTACGACACTGCCTGTCCAGGTGCTACTGTTTACTAGCTCGGGAGCCCACCAAACATTTTCACATTGCTTTGTGCTTTAAAATGCAAGGCATATTAAAAAGTACCGTGTCACAAAGGCTACTTTATTTTCCACTCCATATCTGCAAAGAAACGAAAATGCCTTTTAAGGGCTGAAGACTTTTCTTTTTGAGTAGCTCCTCTCAACCCTTGTACAAAATGGAAACATTTCTTACCAAGCGACGCATAATAAAGAGGGGACAAAAGATCGAAGAGACTTTATGGACTGACAGGGACAACTATATTCGTATAGCGTTTGAAGCCAAGCCGGAAGGCGGTACGAAAATCATAACAGAGGTTTATTTTAATGATACAATTGGAACTACGGATTCTACCGTAGTTGAGGAGGGACAGACGGAAGAATTGGATTTTTATGGGCGAGGACGGAGGCTATGGCCACCACTTTATTATTGAAGACATGCATGAATCCGGTGTGAAGGTTACATTAAAAGATGATGGGTTCTTCGGAAAACATATCAGAAGAAACCAAAGAATCGTCTGGCAAAAGAAAAGTTGTCCGGAAACAATGATCAAAGCAGTAGTAGTATTGTTAAGCAGCAACAAGCTGAATCTAGCAAAAACTCGATTCTTCCTGAAGCATTGCGCTTTGGAACTAGCGTGTTAACTGTAGTACAACATGTTACGCCGAAAAAGGGAGCAGCCAATGACAATAATAATTTTGAATCGATATTGAAGTGGGTCGGCTGCCGTTAAAACTCTCGTTGAATTAGGTGAAGTAGTGTATTACAGAGGCCACCCAAATGACAGGAGGGCATGTTTCTGACTTCTACGAATTTTGTGGATGCCTTTGTTAATTGCTGGCTATCACATACTGTTTCGTACGAAATAATTAAACAAACTAAAATCCGGTTAAAAGCCCCAGTCAGGCAAAGTATGCAATAGTAAATAAATATTGGGTGGGCTCAGAAGTGAAAGGGGAGGAATATTATCGCAAAGTAAAATCTGTACTTTTACAGTTTATGTCGCGAAGTCGAGTGAACTAGGGTAGAAAGTCCAAATTTTACCGAGCGCAAATATTCCTCCCATTTCACAATTTAAAGCCGCTCAATATTTATTTATATAACTGATAAATATATTCTTGTCATTTGATATACTTAAATTTTTATTTCAATACAAAATTGGTGGAAAATGTATTTCTTTCTTCCAAATTATCCCTTCGCAAAATGTTGAACCCAGCACTGTGACGCTGGCTTTTGGAACAATACATCGCCACGCGCTACGCGCAAATGCTGAACGCGCACACCAGCATTTATTTGCACACAAATACCGCGTCAGGAACAAGCGTCGATCCTTAACTGTTCAACAGCATTTCCCATTCTCCATGGGCGAATGGACTTTTAGCCCCTGCGTCAACCTCGTGCCCCGTGGGTACGATCTTTCACCGCCATGTTGTTTCTCCTCATGCCTTGCGCGATCGTAAACCCTGGAATTGTGTAATTTAAATGTGCCAAAATACGGTACAGCATTATAATTAGGGCTGCAGTCAACCTCGTCCCCAGGTGTCGAGCAGTAAGCGCCCACCACAACCTGCTCTCTCACCCTGCAGTATTGGATCATTTGCATGTGTGCAAGATTTTTGCACACGTATGCAAATGAGGAACAGTCTGGTGACTGGATATGCGTTACACACATTAGCGTTTGTTTTTTGTATGCGGTGTCTGGGAGGTAAAACAGAGTCAATTCGTAGCAGCGCGAGCACGGCGTGAGTTACAAAAACACGATTTTTGAAATCAAACAGTTACGATCTTATCCAGAAAACATGCAGTATCATATTTCATATTAATATGAACAAATTGGAAAGGAAATTAGTATTTTCCGAGAAGGCGTGGACGAATGATCGCAAAAACACGTACTGCACGTTTTGAATAATAGTACCAAGTACGCGATAAAAAACCATTACTAGCCAATTGCGGTATCCAATCAGGATACAGGAAGAAAGTTTCCTATCCAGGGTTTACTATTGGAAACGCGGTTGGAAATAAAGTAAGAACTGGGGACGAGGTTGGGCTGCAGTTTATCGTTTTACGTGCCGACGCCATCTTTTAAATGTTGAAAGTTGTGATTTTTAAGAATCAATTCTTTTAAACACAACATTTTTAAACACAACATTTGGACATTTTTTTTAGCGAAAACGCGGCTGACATAATCCATATCGTACAGGCATCGCGACTTTGCAGATCATAGTTTTTTTTCGTACATGACGTTACGTGCAAAGCTTAGCACGCGAGCGCGAGGCGCATTATGGGCTCCCGGCGTGCAATGCTTCGAAATGCCCGCGCAGTACGCTGTGATCATAGCAGATTCGAGTCATTTACGGTCATTATCACAGCCGGGAGTTAGTGGAAGGAACAATCGCGCCCCTGGAGGTCGAGGCTGCCCCTGCGTAAATGGGAGTAATAACAAATGTCACGTGAATGTGAGTTCCACCAATCAAATGACAAGTGATCTGTATGTCGGTTATATAAAGGTAACTTATGCAGAGCTGTACTAATTTCTTCTCGAAGGGTATTTGGCAAAGTCCAGATAGGCTCAAATTACTCGGCCAACAAAATGTTTGCTTAGTCCTCCTGACGTATAAGACGAACACCCAACGAACGAGAAGACGAATGCTGAGCGTATAACTATGGCATATTATAGTAACTTAAATGGCAGTACATGCGTAGCGTTCATCCAATGAATGCTGAAGACGTACGCAACGAATGGCCAAAATATGCCTAGCGTTCTGAGGCCGGTCACGTGACGTGTCTCCGCTGACCCATAAATACGCTCTCCAAGTCCCCTTTGTCACATTCGTTAAAGCCATTCGTTGATTGACTTCGCTATGCAGCACTTTGGGATTTCGATATGTTGCCGAAAGATATTTGGGGTTGACTTTGCCATATATATGTCCGAATAGGCTGACGAAGAAGCAACTTACCACCAGTGCGAAACGTTCACACCGCAAATGCTCATCGTATACATAGTGTGTTAATCACCACGTTGTCGCCTGCTCCAAAATTGTGAATTACATGTCAAAATTGTGAACATGTTCAAACTTTTCCCTATGACCTTAGCGCGCCCTCTGCGGAGCCCCCACGACCCGCGCTAACAAAAACAATTTATGCTAACAAGTATTCACGAACGAATGGCAACATACACAAACGTGCACCCAAATTTTTCAAAAACAAACAAACCAAACAACAACTTCGGGAACGCGTTGTTCTGATATGGCAACAATGTGACAGGGCCTTAACGCCAACATAGGTTTCTCGGGGAACACGTAAAATTTTTTGTTTACCCTGGAACATTTTTTTTTTCTTTTATTGTTTATCATTAGCTCATCAAACTTTGCAGAGAGAACGCAAATTTTGCTCTGTTATTATCCTGTTTGATAGGTCTATGAGACATTGCATGGGATACTTATCGCAAGCTCCTTATCGCAGTTTCCTGCAGTGTTGTTATAATCTAAAAAGTTTAATTCTGTAAAATTGTATATATAATGAGGTACCAATCAAATCTTTTTAATCATTGTAAACTGATGAGTATTTATGCGTAAGGTGAATTAATTTGCTACTAAAAACAAATATAATACTGTTGCATTCATGTGGCTTCTCGATTTTATTTTCAAAACGCACTATTCAATGTACAAATTCCAGTCCCTTGTATAATGTTATTCCAACCATTTTTCCAATGAAGTAGCACTTGCGTATTTTGCAGAGGGATTTGATAAAATCAAAATCATTCTGTGAGATCAAAAAAAAAAAAAAAAAGAGATTAGTTGGTTTTTTTTAATTACACACCCAGATTGATCTGGCAGACAATCACATTTCATTAAAGCTCTACCCAATCATGTACTGACTATTTTTTTTTTTTTATATGTTAGAACAATGGATCACGAAACAGTAAGGTAATTCAGTAACAACGCAATCTTTTAGTAAGATAAAATCACATTTTTAAGGGTGGGATGAAATACAATATAGCATTTCATGTACATAGAACAAGCCATTTTGGTTGGAGAAGTGATGTCATTGTCAAAAAGGAGAGAAGTTTCAATCTGAATTCATACGGAGATAACATGTTCATTATGAATCTAAAATAACGTATTAAAATATGGAACATGTTACCGTATGTGTATTAATAACACGTAACTTCCGGTTTTGATGACCTCATGGCATTGGGCATCCAAAGGCTCAACATTGAAAAGAGTGTTTGGCAGGGAATAAGAAACAGCGTTTATGCCTACAAGACAA
Organism: Patiria pectinifera; assembly: GCA_029964075.1. Lineage (NCBI taxonomy): Eukaryota > Metazoa > Echinodermata > Asteroidea > Valvatida > Asterinidae > Patiria > Patiria pectinifera. The sequence goes on along the minus strand of CM057150.1, from coordinate 20,572,327 downwards.
AAAAATCAATTAATCGTCTGTCTGGTTGTACCATTACAGATAATGATTGATCGTTTTTATCATATTTACTTGCGTAACACAACTGGAAAAATATATGACGTTAGGGGGAAGTTTTCCGGATGAATGTTGAGATATAAAAGCAAAATCGTGGATGCGTAAAAAAATGCCGTACGCGTATCCTCCGCTGACAACAGTGCCGGAATACTATGATAATAAACACTCTTGATATATTTTTACCATAGCCTTGTAAACTTATGCTCGCGTAAGAATTGATGGAAATGTATTTCTTATTGCCTGATTGCGTAGTGAAATGATATAGACCTTTCTGTAAGTGTTGAGTCGGATGCATGTAATGACATGCAATTTATGTAGTTACTTGTAATAATCGGATTTTACGGCCAATTTCACCAAATGATCATTCAAGTTAATGCCTGGCTCATTCAATTGATCACACGCTGATCGGTATTCGACTTAATTAAGCATTCTATCGTATTTTCGCTTCACTCAAATTAAACGTATCGTCTTGTGCATTCAGTTTTGTCTGGTCCAGTAGTAGGGTTTATCAGGCATTCATTTTCATTAATGGGCAAGCACTTTGTCAATCACCTTTTAGACTTCCTGCATGTCCGTGTTCCAATACAATTCGCCGAAGTATCTCATATCTGATATGACGTTTTTAGTCCACGTAGATGCACGCCTCCAGGCTTCCCAATAATTTCTAAACAAAGTGGCCCATAAAACGTTGAAGAGATTTCCTAAAGGGAGGCGTTATCTATGGTGCAGGCCAACCATTACATAAATACATAAATACCACCGTTATCTGCTACCGTCAGTAATCGATGGGTGAATCACGATATAAACAAGTCTTTAACACTACAGTTGAAATGAGTAAATACAGTTAAACAATTAATGAAATTCATGCAAATATAAAGATGCACTTTGGTCAGATTTGATCAAACTTTTTAACTTCAGAAGAAAGACTCAAGAGTGAAAAAAAGAAAACCCCTAGGCCATTTTCATTTCTATCAGTTTATTATCATCATCCATATCCACTGAGACCATTTGTTACATCATACGTTTTAAATTCACACAGATTTTGAAGAAATAACTTCTAGAGAAAATCGAAAAATCAATTGGAAATCTTACATATTTGAATGACCAAACATTCTGTTGATATAAACGAATGGAAAAATGGGCATATGTCATGCGACGTTCACTAATTTAAATGTGGTAACCATTGAAAGATGTCAAAACTTAATTTAACATGCAGTAAACTGATCTTGAGCCACACTAAAAATGAATTCCAGCAGTAAAGATGATGTGTAAAATCGTAAAGATAATGACTGAAAATGATCAGAAACAATCGGAAGTGGCGGAAAAACTTTTTAAACATAAACCGATTAATGTAAATTTGATTAAGACGACATGCCACAGCTGTGAAGTTGGTGTGCAGATTGAAAATAGAAAAAAATATATATTAGCACTTGCTTACGCTTTATGATGGGTTAATTGCAAATGTTATGTTCTTATTTAATCATGAAAAAAATGATAAGATTTGTGTTTTCTAAAAATCAGACATTTGCTCTTAGAAACACTAGCACAGCATGCTATAAAGCCATTCAAACAAATTATAGAGCTTATTGTCCAACGATTTTATGTAGTAAATTGCGTTATTGGTTTTGTAAATATTTTTACTCAGTAATAATATTCGTTGTTTGATGGGTTTGAGCGGAAGCAGGCGTGGCTTTCTGGTTTAAGTGGATAGGAAACATTTGATTCTGACTTAATACTTGCTGCACTGTTTCATTCCACGGCTTGGTATATCAAAATTATACGCGGGGAAGCGGGATTTTTCGGATATATTACACTCCGTAATATGTTGTTGCACGTACTTCAACATTTTCTGTTCACGAATAAAAATGATGTTTATTAAGCGGGGCTAAGGTATATCGTGAACCCCCACCGCAAACCATGCTGCAATGTGGTTGAGTGGTTTTGCTATATATGTTAGTAAACAAACATTATGATATACATATTTCCGTTACTTTGTTTAAAGATGCGTTGAAAAGCTTGTAAATTGATGGACACATGTTATTTCTTACTCTCACTTTGCAGTAATCTCAACAACAAGCTTTTAGTTTGACAATCAACTGAAGATTGTAAAGTCCAAAAAGAGCTGTAATCGTGAATAAATAATTCTCTGCGAACATCAGAACATTTATTGTACAATGTTTTGTTTTTGTTTTCTGAAAATAACAGAGAAGGTATATTTATTTAACAAGAAGCTTCTTGGTGAACACCAAATACACAGCTTCACAGAAATAAACAAGGGTGTGAAAGCGTTTTATAATCATCAACTCTTTCGCGACTTGATAATACAGACGTCATAGCGTAAACACTACTGACGGATCTAGGCTGATGAACAATTAATATTCAAATCGGTAAAGCGGCTCTGCGAATACAGTGAGTATTTTTGTACTCAGGAGAGTGCTGTAGCGAGAAAGTTCAGGGCTTGCTGGGCTGGTTGGAGACAGGAGAATGGTCTTCTACTAAACAGATCAGGTTTTATGATTGTTCAATTACTGCATGAGGAAGGATCTAATGCGTTCTCCAATAACATATGATCAAGTAAAAAACTGATTTGATTTAATAAAGATAGTGTCAGAAGGCCAACCTTATTGTGAACAGTCCTGTTTTTGGCATATGGAAGTCTCTCAGGAACTATGGGCTTTTGTAGCAATATATAATCATTACAATACCACATACGTTGCAGCTTGAAAAAACAAAAACCGCACAAACTGACCAATGGTTAGCCAGCACAACCATTAGTTCGACTAAAGTCAGCACGAACTCTGTCTAGTCGGTGTTGGTTTAGGCCCGCATAGTCGAATGTTTTGAACCAAGCCTACGGCTGATCGCGCAACGATTTATAGCTGGTTCATAGCGTTCTTTAGGATAGTGCCAGGACCTTATCAACGAGAGAGCGGAAACCGAAACGTGAGCCGCTAAATTTCGTTTTCATTACGTATTTAGTTTCGAGTTGGTTTACGTTATGTCACTATGCCATTGTGAGTATGTTGACGCGATGTATGTAGGATTTCCTAAAACTATATCATAACGTGTAAATAAAGCGAAGCGTAGGGAGTTGAATAATTGTGCAACCGCGGCCTCTGACGGTGTGACAGCGAGCGTGATCAGAGCTGAGTCGGTTCGCGCTTTAATTTCAAGTGCGCATACGCTTAGGCACGACACGAACTTGTTTGTGTTAAAGGAAGGCGTTTGAGGGCACTTATCCGCCTTTCCGCAGGCCACATCTATTCTGTTCCCAGCGTAACCGGCAATGTAACTACATT